>CAKLNU010000038.1:0-1200000 GCA_922788865.1 Poeciliopsis turneri
GGCCACGTATTGCTCCCATTTATGAAGCAGTAGGATGCTGCCTATGATGAGGGGAGAGATGAGCAAAAACAAATAATACCTGTTCTCAAGCCCGCTTTTGTCAAGGTCCGAGGCTGCTCTTGTTTGCGCACTTGATTTCTCTCTCTCATTGGCAGTTACCCCTGTTTGTGCCCCGGTACCTATTCATATGTGGCTCCTCGCTTCTCATTCACACCACCCGGCCCTCTCCTCATGTCTGAGATGGCAGCAGTGTGGGTAATTAGATCAGAGCTTTTCTTTTGTCTCCATGGAGATGAATCATATAGTCAGGGTGACGGCCTGAGCTTTAGCGCTACGCGGTAACCTAATCAGAACGTTTGAACCCCGTCCAGAGCGGCTGCATAACCTAATAATCCGCCCGTGAACCTGCAGTGACCTGCATCCCTGTGCACAGCGTGGCACATAGATAGGGGTGATGAGCGGGTCTGGTTAAACACACCAGGTCACATCCCAGGATGTGTTTGCGTGTGTGTGTGTGTGTGTGTGTGTGCGTCTGCATGGGTGAGCGTCTGAGCTACAGAGGAGTAGCCCTTCACAGGTGTCCTAATTCATGAGCAATCGCAGCTCATGAATAATTTAAGACAAAATGCAAATGTGATCCTTTGATCATTTACATTCATGTCTAACAGCATTAATTAATCAAACAAACCTTCTCTTTATCCCCAGAGGAGCAAAATAATAAATAAAAAAAAAAGGAAAAAACACCAGCACTTTGTGCAGAGCGAGCCTTATGCATCCGCACTGAGAAGAATACAGGCAGAAAATCTATAAAGGAAATAAGCACATTCAGAGATCAAATCATTTAGTCTCATCAGAGGAGGCTAAATCTCTGCTGAGAAGGTTAGCGTGACAAAACTTTTCGCCGACAGTACAAGGTGAAAGTAAGTTCTCGTTCTGTGGCACGTGTACCTCATGGCACTGACGGTCGTATGTAACTATGTTATAAATCAGAGAAATTCTTAGCTTCAATAAAGAAATATCAACTGAAACAACCTTAAGATTTACAAATAAATATTTAACCTCAATTAGCAAAATATTTAGTTGGAAACATACACAGTGGAAGTATGAACTTGATGAACGAAAGTCGCATTTTTGTCTTTCATGACAGGCTAAGTAGGTGAACTATTCCTATTCATTTCTGACTGTGACCCCATATGCTCCAAGGTTGCTATTTAAAAAAACTAATTATATTGTGAAATGTGAGCATGAGCATAACCAGGTATACAATGCAATGATGTTGCAATGCAACATTGAACATATGTTCATCTTTTCCAAAACCTACATCAGACAAAAATATCCCCCAACGCCTTCCAAAGTCAGAATTACAACTTTGCATGTCTGAGCTTCACCAACTTTAGCCCTGAAATCCAATAATGCAGATGCAACTCCAATTGCATGCATCAGCAAACCTCTTAGATTAAGACAGCATGACGCAAAACGTAAAATGAGTTCTGCCACCCATTAGAAAGTGAGGCAAGTCATGTGTAAAGGCTATGATAGATTATACACAAACACACACAAAATGAAGCGCTGATCACATTTTTATTGCTGTTTTGATACGCTTTTTTTTCCTGAGAGACGGACCTTATAAATTGCCACACTTCAGCCGACCTCTGTTTATAGCGACGGATCACACAAAGGGAGAGCTCATAAAGACACAAACAGATCTGCTCCGCTCCTCCTCCTCCTCCACATCTGTCCATTGTCTCCATCTCTTTCCATTTCCTCATTTTCTCATTTGCTTAAGCTGAAACCCAGCTAACTTCTCTTTCATCCATTTAATAACTGTGACTGGTAGAGTCATGGTCCCACTTAAATCCAGACACCGACACGCACGTACACGACCCCAGCTATTGGAGCTCCCTGCTGGTACCACTCACCTTCTGTCATCAGTTTCTCCTTAGTGACACAGAGCGCCGTGTCTGACTTATGGAGGATATCAACATCTCTGACATAAAGGGGAAGAGTAAGAGATGCTCACCTCAGGCTTCTTTTAGGACACCTCGTAAAGTTAAATGATAGTTGAGGGGGCTGTGATACGGAGTGGAGAGAGATGGAAGGAGGAAAAGTGAGTGGAGGTTGTTAACGTTACACCAGAAGGGAGCCGTAAATAACAGAGATACAGATCTGCAGCATGTGTGTAATGTTTGCATGCAGGGCCTTTTTGAGTGTTGATGGGGAGGTTAGAAAGGACAGAGTGGCTGATTGAATGATTGTTTGTTGTGTGCATACAGTAATTTACATTTGAGCATGGCTGTCAATGTGCATTATTTGGTAGCTGATCCGAGGAAGGGATTTATGCTAACAGCCAGTGTCCAAAGTGTCTATCGCCGGGCTGTAAATAGCTGTGCTGCTCCACTGACACTGCCAAGCTGTCCATAAACCTGTCACCTTGGACACTTTCAGTCACACGGTACAGGAGAGGCCAGGCAACCATCAAACTATCAGTTTACGCGAGGAGCGAAACACAGTGTGTGTAAACGCGTTTATAAGAGTTTGAGGCCTGTGATTCTTACATTTGTGTGCCAAATGGGGATGCTTGGGGAAAAAAATGCAGCATATTTCCTAAAACAAAAACTTTTTAATACATCATCTATCCAGTTCAGTTATTTTTCAACCTAACCATGCAGATCAAGGATCACACCCAAGAAACAGCTTGTTGTTTAGCATGTGGGTTAATGTGCTAAATTACCATCCAGTTTGCAGTAACAGGCTCTCATTATTGTGCATTATTTTGGTCTCATTGGGTTTAAATTCTCCTTGCGCCTAAACAATGTTGATAGCATAACTGTTATTTTAATAATGAGTGACTTATTGCCTCCAGTGAAGGTCGCCGAATTTTTATTTTCCCATGTATGAACATTTATATGAAAGAAAAGATATACTTTGCTGCTCTTTTTTCAGAGCCAATAAGCATATTTTTTGATATTTCTCCAATGAAATAATAATTTGGAATTCAGTAATTAAAGGATTTTTTTTTACTGCTTAATAGTTATTCTGTTTAATTTAAATTTTTTGCTAATTATTCTAATATAGAATCATGTTCCATCAATTAAGCCACAAAGAAAAACTGCCCCACAGTCAACTGAAAGATCTCAACTCTCTGCAGGAGGAGAGAGGGTGGGGATCTGCAGGCACCTCTACATATTCATGTGGTGCTGAAAATGGACAGGCTGACACTACTTGCTGTTCTCTAGTACAGTAAACAGATGCAGTACTCTAATTTATGTGAAGGCCTTTGACATGTGGTCTTGCACAGACACGTTAGCTGACAAGGATGAACATACAGAGGTGCTTCAAAATGAGGTCAAGGAGACAGTTGAACTGAGGAGAGGATCAATAGAGCTCTGAGTGTTTGCACACCTCTCGCTTCCCTCCCACATTTTCTTTGGCCTGTTGACATCACTCCATCTATGCATTCCTCTCCTTCTCTTTCCCGTTTAAGACACGAACAGCGCCGCTACGGGAACTCGCTCACCATACAGCATCCTTGCCTGGTGGCGTAGCTGTGAGCGTGTGTCTGGATGAGTTGCAGGAGCTGCGTTTGGAGACTCCCACTCAATGACAGCCTACCAGCAAAAAGCCAGGCAGTGGTAGGCAGATGAAACGGGAACAAGGCAGTGACAGAACGACAAGCCGCAGAAAGGCAGAGAGAACATGTAAGGGACAAAATGCTTTCTTCCCCAGTTGGGAGTATCTCATTTTTTCTCATTAGGGGAACTCATCTAAGCTCAGAGGATAAAAGGAGGACTGATAGCCGGCATTTCTCTCCCTCTATCCCTCGTCTCGCTCTTTTTCTCCCACTGTGCACATGCCACCTAATTAATTACACCCTACCATAGCATTACTACAACAACCACTGCCGACTAATTAACAGCACGCCTCAATCATGACCTCTCGACAAGGCTTTTGGAGGTGTGCGTGCGTGTGTATGCGTGCGTGTGTATGCATGCGTGTGTATGCGTGCGTGTGCATGCGTGCGTGTGCATGCGTGTGTGTGCATGCGTGTGTGCGCGAGGGACAAATGGAAGAGGAGTTAATGCGTGTGCTAAGTGGTGGAGGAAAAAGGAAAGAGGAGGTGGGTGGTTGGGAGGTAGAACAACGGTTAATAAGGAGAGTTGAGAGGAGCGATGCTAAGAACGACTGCAGAAATGAGAAGACAACCATGTGACAGACAGATGCTCGAACGGAGGGAGTAGAAACACTTGAGACGGGAGCTTTTTCTATCTGCTGGGCCAGATGGACTTTATCAGCCAGACTACAGACCAGCTCTGACAAAACTAAAAGTTTCTTTCCACTGCCCAAAGTTACACTTCTTAGGAAAATGTACCAGGTGAGGAATAGACAATAGTCATTTTCAAAATTGGAATTGGTCAAAAAAATCCCTTGAAAACAAAATGCACCTTTTTCCCCCTGCGCATTAAAATTGCCACAACTAAAAACTCCTATCAGGTTCAGCAGAAAATTTACATTTCGTACTACTACTCTTGATAAAATCTTTTTGGAACTTTTTGTTATTAATTTTTAAATCAGTTTCGTGGATTGAAAATAAATAAATAAATAACAAAACATTGGCAGCCATCTGACCTAAAACAGGCAGGTCGGAGCTCAAAGAAAATCAGAAATCAGTCAGTAAAAGACTGATGGGTGAATCTCTGATATATATATGCTTTGCTCCATTCCTGTCCTTTATCTTGATCTCAGTGTTTGGGGGGGAAAATCCAAATCATTGGGAGTTTCTTCCCAGAAACGTCAATGCCAATCCCTGTTTACTCCTCAAGAGCCTGGCCAGGCCTCAGCTGGGCCGGGCTTGTGGGCTTCTACCACCTCAAACACACTCACACTGATTGTATCACAGCGGAAAATGGAGTGAGCCAGACCCTACGAAAACACACACGGGTTGTACAAACTGCAAATCATGTACACCACATGCAAAATCATCCCTGCATTTGGCCTGGGAGGAAGAGACATACAAAGCGAGACAAATAATTTGTTTAGCGCATGTGATCTCATTACTGTTAGGGTCATAACATTGTTCACCCACGTCACAAACAAGCCGTGTTGAAGCCTAAAGGAGCAATTATAACATTAATATTGCTCGACGCTCGATCCTGCACATGCACCCCACCGGCCCCGACACACGTCAGAGCTGCATCCGTTCCTGTGAATCTGGCTGATAAAAAAAATTACGACAACTGGATGATACTGAAGTGATGAACTAAGACTTATAACTTGTTGAGGCTCTTAAAAAAACACATAAGAAATAAACATATAAGGCAATGGAAAATGGTGGTTATATCAGGTTTTTTTTGCAATATTGTAACAAAGCGCTTAGAAAAGACACACATACAAAGACAATCATGTTCAGTTTCCTTCATGTATTTTTTTTTAATTATGAAGGACTCACTTTCGCTTGTAAAATTTCAATCATTTTTTTCTAAAATGTTAAACCAAAACTTTGATGTTTTGTTAACCTTCTAAATAAAACATTTAATTTTATTTTTTTTTCCCCGGGGCCATGTAGACTTTACAACTGAGATCCGTTGAGATTAAATTGAAAGGTTGAAATCTGTCCTGTTTCACTTATGTGATCCAAATAAAGCACAAAGGCAGCATGGATTCTGCTGAAGCACTGAAGTACAGAACACCGACAGCTTCTCCTTACTTTTTTTTGCACTTTTTTTGAACTTTTCCGACATACCAACTGGATCCCTTCCATTTATCTGATGGGTTAAAGCTTCAAAATGACAGGTAAAGACAGATGGTCCATGTAATCACATGCTAAGAGATATCTTAAGGTGATGGCTCTGTTTCAAAACATCTCCAACAACATTCTGGATGGTTCAGTGAAAAAAAAAAAAAAAGAAAAAACATCTGCTGTGTCAGATTAGTTAAGAAAGACGTCTGTTTCTATAAAATACATGTCTAGGACACAATTGGATGATTTTGTTAAGTCTACATTAAACCCAATGATCAAAGTGTGATAATTCATGCTCCAAGAAGTCTGAGTGAAAAAAACAAATTCTTTCTAAAATTAGTTTACAGAGAAATCACATAGTTTTACTTTCTTCTTGAAATGAAAGTTCTGTTCAGAGTGAAATAGAAACATAAACACACAGTGATTTACAAGTTCAAGAGTATTCATATCTCTTGAACTTTCTCTCATCTTGTCATGTTACAAGCAAAGAGTCAAATGGATTTCATTGGAAATTTATGTGACAGATGCAAAGAAACAAGTATGAAGTCAAAGGAAAATGACAAATGATGTTTTTTACACAAATTAAAATATGGGCTGCATCATGAAAACCAAGTCACACACCCAACAGGTCAGAGGTAAAGATGGAGGAGGTTTCAAGAAGGGCGAGGTTAAAAAGATATACAGTATATATCTTTTCAGAAAACTGTTAGAGGCTGCAAAAAAAATCAACTGGGCACACACATCGTTCAACCAGACATAAACCTAAAGAAGCATAATTAATAAACAAAAATGTGTAGATACCAACAAGATGACACATGGAAGAGAGGAAGAAAGTGAGAGCGAAACTGAAAGTGCTGCTAATGGGCCGACTGCAGAGGAGAAAGGCTGCGTTAGCTGTCAGCCATTAACATGGACAGGACTAAATTATTCACAGCGCTCTGTCACCTTACACAAGCCCTGGCTAACATGAACCAAAGAGAGCTGCACGCGCACACGTGTGTGCGTGTGTGTGTGTGTGTGTGTGAGAATGAAAGACGGCTGGTAGAAGAAGGGTCCCGTTGGGCTCAGTATTGCCATCCTGTGGCAACAACAAGAAAGACAATGCGAAAGCGTTCTCACACACACAAAAAAATTGGGCTTAAACCTGTCTGGAAACCCAGCATGCAAATAGAATATGAGCTGTTACCTACAAAAGCCGTGTGCGGGCGCAACGAGCGTTCACATTAAGACAAACAAGGACGTACAGTGAGCACATGGATTTAAAAAGAAAGCACTGTTTTGTGTAGAGGAAGCTGATTTCCAGTAACCTGCTGCTTTACGAGGGAACACGAGCCGGTGTTAGCAGGAGCAGCTGGACAAACAATGCGAGCTCACCTGGGGTCATTTACATGGATTGGCTGCAAGTCTGTGCCTCTCTGCGCTTCTGTGTGTGCTAAACAGACAAGTGTCTCCTGTTGCTGCTTCTCTTCATCACCGTCCTGAAAGTGCCGTTGGCAAGGAAACCAGAGAGCTACAGGGGCATGAGACACAAGTCAAGGAGTGCAACGTCGAGTAAGAGCTGGACAAAATGGAGAAGAAGAGAGAGAAATGAAAGAGTAAAAATGAAAGCGCAGAGTCCTGGAGGAGAGTGGCGGTGGGAGGTCAGGGAATGGAGGGAGATGGAGGAGGGAGTTAAAGAGGGGAGGCAAAGAGCATGTGACAGCGCGACCCATGCCTCCTGCTGACAAGCTTTATTACAGTCCCACCTGCAGAGAGACACCAAAAAGCACTTAGTCTCGGCTGAGTCGCCTGACAGCGGAGGACGGTTTAAAGGGAGGCAAAGGAGAGAGGGATACAGAAGCTGCAAAACAAGAATGAGGAGGTGACAGGGAGACTGGAGGGGAAGAAGAAATGAAGTCATGAGGATGAGGGCGGCAAGACAGGTGGAAAGGAAGAAAACCTGACAGAAGCGCCTGAAAGAAGCACTAGACAAAATGAATCCACACTTGTAAAATGTAGATAAACTGTATATCTAATCTATATAACGGACAACATCACAACAACATGAAACGGGCTCAATTTCCTCTAACTGCTGTGACGTAATTTGCCGCAAGCTACAAGCTCGGAAGCAGTAATCCTGCAAAAACACCTGCTTCCTGGTGAAAGGAGTGTCAAAGGTCAGAGTCAGTTTCTCCTGACTGCTCGTGTCTGACAGAGTTCATGCCGAGACAAGCCTCCAGCCTGACCTCGGTGTTAAACGCTGAGCGATAAAGTCAGACCAAGGCTCGCCGAAGCCTAACTAAATTAAACATTTAAGCAGGGATTTAAGTTGTTGCACAAAGATACATTTTCAATACTTTCCAAAGAGACGTGCTTGACTTTTGTTAAAGCTGCATAAATATCTGCGTAAGCAAATCACCTTGCGTGGCTTGACGTTTTGTCCTTGTGGAGGAACAGTGATCTGGTCTAATTAGCACTCAATACAAGTATCTATGGTCAATTATTATGTCTACATTAAGTATGTTTAGAAGTGAAATTCTTCATTTTGATGGCTGAACACTAAACAGAAGCCTTTTCCTTGTTTGTTCTTTATTTTCCTCCTCCAAATAGCTTTTACAGGAGATTAATTTAGAAACACGTTCCTCTGGCTATGGTTCACTGAACGGTTTTGTTGGTGTTTGCTTAATATAGACTGTGATATATGGTTTAGCCAATCACCTGTAAAACAGCTTTTCAAGACACTTTCCAATCGCATGTTTCCCAGATGGTTCAGAGTAGAAAACATCTGGCACATCAGGTTAGGTGTGATCACCCCCCCCCCAGCACTAATTGGTCTCAGTACAATTATGTAGAGTTTCTCTGTGCAGTTGAGTGGTAAGTTGTTCTAAGTATCTCTCAAATAATTTGCTACAATTTCCTATCATGATGCCAAGAGCTGTGCAGAAGCCGAAACTAGACACTGCAAGTCATGTTTTTGTTCCTCTGGGTGGCTCATTGTGATTTTGATTTCATATTTTGGGCCATTTGACAGATGTAACACAAGTTCAAAAGGTAGATCTCGTGCAATAAACACTGAACGCTGCTCTAAAATATGTGGTTTCTTTGGTCAAACAAAAACTCTCTCTGAAATACTTTCTCCCGTCATCGTTTACTGCAATTTATGCGAAGTGTGAGGAGGAAATAATTAGGGGGATGAAATGACGAAGGGTTTATTACTTCCTGAATGCAGACAGCTCGCATCTATTAGAGCTCCAGCTTGACGACGTATCTGGTGCTGAGCTACGGTCAAGTAATGATATGCTCTGCTGGCTGTGAATCTATAGCTCTCTATGTAAGCGTACTGTCCCAGGCTCCAAGGCTCAAACCAAAGTCGCTAAATCAAACTCATGCGGATGTAAGATGAGGGAAAGTGATAGAAGTTGAGGGGGAAAGAAAGAGATGGAGACCGAAGCGGAGGGAGCGGGGTTAATAGTCTGTTTCGTAGCCTTTCAGGGAGAGGAATGTGTTGGAGAGGGGACAAATCAACCAGGAGTGACTGCACAAATAAGGTCAGTGTGACCATAAGAGAATCCCAAACTGAAACGCTAGACAAGCACACACACATGCACACAAACAAACACATAAAACACAAACAAAGTCAGTGATTGAGTGAAGGCATAAGCCCATGCCCACCCCGTGAGTGGCTAATAACCGTGGCAGAGAGCCAAACCCACTGTCTCCTGACTAACTCCCACATGCCCGCCCGGACTGGCGCCACGCTGCAGAACAGAGGTCTGCTTTTCGAAAATCCTGTGATCAGTGCATTACTGAGTTACTCAAACAGATAAGTGAACACAGGCCATGCAGCACTCCTGCCACTCAAAGAAAATCAAATCTGTAAGAGACAACAGGGACGCTGTTAATTAATATCTGCTCGTCAGGGCTGCGGCTGAAACTTGTCACGAAAAGGTGCACACCTACGCGCATGCTCTGCTAGCTTGGAAAAAGAGGGCAGCAAGGTTATGCTGAGCCAAGTGTGGTGATGCCAAGAGGCTCAGTATGTTCTTCAGCGGTATTTTAATCACTCTCTCACACACACACACAAAAAAAAAAACAAAAAAAAAAAAACAGGCTCCTCCATCTGCTGCGCTTCAGAAAGCCGACGCAGGCACGTCACTGTCACCGGAGGCTAACCCGCCCTTCCTCACTTTCCCACTGATGGGGACAAAAGAAAAGATGAAAAAGAAGGGAGATGAGGAGGGGGATCCAGCAGAGGGATTCCTCGCTATGCGTCTTCAGTCATCCTTTAGTCTTACCCCAAAAAAAGTCCACTTCCCTGCATTCACAGTCCACGGACCTTGAGCCCATTTTTCAATTAACCCACTTGCTGCTCTGAGCTAAATCCAACAGACAAAATAAGTTTTACATGTGCACTGCATGTTTTCTGGAGCAATTTCCAAGCTTCTCCTCTTTTTAAACATTTTTTTTTTTACCAAAACTCCTAAATCAACAGAGACCACCCCTCATCCCAGGCGTGGAATGCCAAACATTATGAAACCTTCTCAGCCTGCCTCAGGCTTCAGCCGTACCCTTTCTTCAGCGGTTTTCCAGGCTCCCGCAGAGGATAATTGCAATTGTATCGAACTGGCCAGCGTCCAAGTGATTAACATTGCCAACTCTGCCAAGTCCAGCTGTGCTACAACAATCAAAACACACACTCAGGACAATCACATCATGGCCATGTGTGATTTCTCTGCCAGGCCACACTTACCACACATACCAAAAACATTGATATGTCTAAATGTGAGGATGAAGCTATACGTCTTAAAGAACTTCAGAATGGTACAGTTTTCCTAAGCATATATTTTTTTACAATGTACCCTGGACGGCGATTTTATTAGTACCAAGTTGCCTTTCTTCTGCCCAATTGTTTGGCCTACAGTTTACAAATTGCTCCTTCGGAAACAACCAATCAGAGCGAGGGGGAGGGTCTTAGCTCTGTCAATCATCATGGTATATGCACTGCTCACAACCTCCCACTTTCTGCTATTCAACAGTTTCTTCCTGTTAGTAAAGTCTAACTGCTCAAGCCAGTTAGCCTGGTCACCAAGACAACAGATAAACAATTTTACTGGAACAGGAAGTTGTTTCTCTGCCATTAGTACATGCAGCAGAGTGAGGTTGATTGACAGCGCTAAGACACTCCTCTGATTGGTTGGTTCGTGTTTGGGAGCAGCGCATGTCTTGAAAGGAGAATTGCAGCACGAGGAAGTGGTGGAGGAGCTCGATGTTTTATCAGATTACTTGCTTTTATCATTACCATCACGAGTCACGACACGACGACGGCTTTAACAAATATGTAAAATTTACATGCTGCACCTTTAACAAAGTGAGTCACTGCCATTTTGGCTAATTCACCATCTATTTTAAATAATTTCTAGGTAAGTAATTAACTGCTGAGTAAACGTGTGGTTGGTAACGACCAGGTTTACTTCACAGTGAATAAAACGTGCAGGGATGGGATTTTGGTTTGAACCTTCTGAAGTGAAGTTCAGCGAATCTGTTTGCTGCGGCTCCATCGTGCAAATCCTCACAAATTGCTGTGACATGTCAGATCATTTAAACCAACTTTGTTTCAGTTAAAAAAAAAAACAACAAAAAAAAAAACCCGTACATGACATGGTGAGCAACAGACATATATTTTCTATAGATTCTGTGTTCACAGACTAAATCATACAAGCTGTGCCTCTTGGATTCTTTACCTCGCTATTCCACTTCCTGCAAACACCACAGTCATGCGTTATGCCATGTTTCTCGCCTGAGCGGGGGAAATGGTCCGTGTCATGTCGGTGGGAGCTGCAGCGAAACACTCATGATGGAGAACACTTAAATAACTCATGAAAACCCCATTTCAAACCTGCAATGAACCACTGAGAGGATCGTTCAGTGTTACGCCTATGTGTCTGTTTATTGTGGGGTGGCCCCTTTGTCATGACTGTTTAATCAAGCACCTTGTGGTTGTGCAAGAGTGTGTGTGTTGTGTGTGTGTGTGTGTGTGCGTGTGTGTGGTGTGTGTGTCAGTACATGTGAGGGAGCTGTTGAAAAGGGAGCTTGAGATGAGTTTCTGTAAATGACAGGGGGGCCCTCATGGCTAAACAGAAATAGCCTTAGAGAAAAGGGAAAATGAGGCCTGAGCATGAGAGCGATGAGCAAAAAGAGTTGAAGCAGCAAAGTGAAAAGCAAACGGTGGAGAGAATAAATTTAAACTTCACACAAAAGAGAGAAACAAAGCAAAAGCGACCAAAAGTCATCCAGCAACACTGATATGAGACAGACGTCGCACTTTTCACTCTTAAAATACGCGACACAGACAGACTCCATTATGCACGCGTGTATCAAGTACAAAGTCGCATGTTTGTAACCAAGAGGTTGGGAATAACTTCACAAAAAGGTTCACATTACCTCAATCTGATATACATTTTAAATAGAGCATTGCTAACCGTTTAACCTGTAATCTTTTCCTGATCTCTAACGTTCAGCTGATCAAAAGCAGAACTTGATTGGATGTGTTGCTTTTTTTTTTTTTTTTTTCTGTATGTGTTGTGGTCGGTTTTGCAGATTTGAATTAGAAATAATTTAGAGCAGTTGCTGCTTAACAATGCAGTCAAAGGCTGACAAAACAAGCAGGAGCACCAGATATTTGCAAAGCAAACTAGAGGCAAATCCCTACTGTCTCGTCCTGAGTCAGAGTGTAGATAGGATATGTGTCAATGTATGGAGTTAACATAGTTTGTTTGAGGAAGTGGCAGATATTGTGGAACTATATAGAGGTGATGGAGCGTGGCTAAACAGACGCATACAGATGACATGTCAGCACACATCTAGGAGACACAGCCTCAAAACTATTATTTGTGACTTTTTGAGTTGCTTCATCTCTCTGGAGACTCGCAATTTCTTGAGCTTCCACGCAGCTGGGTCAGAAAAGTGACTTTGTGTGTGTGTGTGTGTGCGTGTGTGTGCGTATGTGTGTGTGACTCATTGTAGTAGTTAAAACTAAACATCCTCTGCATGTTCTGCAGAGAGGTCTGTTTTAAAGTCATGGCAACAAAATAGAAACAGGTTCCAGCAACACAGCATTAAACACTTAAAGTGAGAACATGCTGCTTCTGGCTGGTAAAAAAGCAAATGTTAATGTATCTGTTGTGGGCAGTCGATCTTAGATGAGCTCACTGGTATGCAGTGAGGGAAGCAAAATGAATGGATAACATGCAAACTAGCAGATTCTACAATTCCGTCTACTACTACTCTGCTTGAATAATTAGTAAAATCTCACAGGCCATCTACTCAAACTGAGGTTTCTGCAGAAAAGAAGCTGCAGCTCTTCTGTTGTTGGTATACTCTCATTTCAGAACGATAAGTCGACAGGGATCCCAACTTAAAATAACTTTCTCTGCTAGGCTGTGCAAATCTCAAAACTGAGTGGTTAAGTTTTTCATTCATTTTGCAAAAACATAACACAAAATAGACCAAACATACAGTTCAGGCAAAAGGAGAAATTAATAAGGTCAAATTTAGAAAAGAGGAGGTCATTTGTGCCTTTAGCACTTACTGGGAAGTGGAGCGTCTCCTCTCTCTGGTGCTAAGGTCACAGGGCATGAAGGAGTGTGATCCCGTGCAGGTCGTGAAGACACTGAGTCTGTCTCTTTAGTGGCTCCAGTGCTACTTGAAACCAAAGCACTGGCCTGAAAAAATATGAAAATAAAGAAACATAATTAGAGGTCATTTTGAGCAAAAAAATGAACCTGTTTACGCAAAATATCAATTGCTAAGTCTTACGTCCAAACTTTGATTTAAGCTACATTAACGAAAGTGTGATCTGTGGCCACAAATTCTGCTTTTTTGCAGCACTGAGTTATTTTGTCTTAAATGTGTCAGATCATCAACCAAATATATCCTAAACGAGTACAAAGTTTTTTAATATGATAATTAATGTGGTAAAAAGTTATCCAAACTAACCTGACCCAAATTTAAAAAGGTACTAAACCTATTAACTGGAGCTAATTGTTAATACGTCTTTCACATTGCTGTGAAGGAATTTCGATCCACTCTTATTTTGCAAATCGGTTTTAATTCAGTCACATTGACAGAGCTTTTCAGATCATACTATGGCATTTCAATCAGATTTCAGTCCAGACTTTGACTAGGTCACTTTAAAACTTTCAAAAAGTTTCAGAGTATTTTCTAAACTAAAGTTTATCAAGATGATTTTATGGCAAAAATAAATATGGACCTTTGTGTTCTTTTTAGTCTGCAATCGTCTTTGCCCTGGATCTCTCCATTCTCTGCCATTTTGCCCATTTCCCTTTTTCTTGTTGAATCATAAATGCTGACCTCAGTTGAGGCAGGTGAGGTCTGCAGTGCTTTAGTTGTTACTCTGGGTTGTTCTGTGGCCTCCTGTGTTCTTTGAGTAATTCTGGTAGGCAAGCCACTCCTGGCAAAGTTCAGCTGTTCCATGTTTTCTTCATTTGAGGAAAATGACTCTCGCAGTGGTTTGCTGGAGCCTAAAAGCCCAAAAAATTACTCTGAAACCCTTTTTTGACTAATGGATGTCAATTTAGGCCTTGGTGTTGCTGTGAGACTGAAGCAAAAAATCTGGACAATCAGAGTCATTTCATGATTATATTATTATATTTATAGTATATTATATTTTTCACATAAATGTGGGTTAGTTTGGATGGCTGTTTAGTTTAATAAATGAAATCATCACAGCTTTTTGTCTATGGCATTAAACTGTGTCACATATGAGTGTGACAAAATCAATATGTAACGGGACAAATGATTTTCATGGCTCTGTAAATGGACAAAAATTGAGCATAAATTACCTGAGAGGACAGAAAGTAATGCAACCTATCAGCGGTACGAAAAGAAATTAGTTGAAAATGCAACCCCTTCACTAAATAACCCAATTGGGACTCAGTGATTTTCAAGCATTATTGGGGCTGAAAAAGCAAAAGCCAGCGAAAAAGGGAAAAAATAAAAAAATAAAAATCTCTCACCATAAATAGAGCCTGATGTTGCAAATATAGCCATTAATTGCAGATTTGTTTTGTCAGCGGTGCAACCATTTTTAGCTCCTGTCAGAGCACTCTGATTCCTGCTATAAAAAGACAACAACTGAAGGGGGATGCAGCTCCAGGTGAAAAAAGTGCCCCTTCCCTGAAGTGACAGAGCTGCAAAGCAGTCAGACAGACAGAATCAAAGATGGAGAGAGACATGGAGAGAATGGCTTCGCCTGACAGAACCAGTCGTTTTTGGATGTGCTCTACTCCACTACGCTCCACAACAGAAAGAGGGAAGCGGGATAAGATTTCACGACAGAGACAAGCTGACCATGAAAAGCAGAGGAAAAAAAGCAGAGGGTGGCTGTCAAGACGGAAAGAGAGGAGTGGGGTAGATTAAAAAAAAAAAAGAAGAGAAAACTCTGTGATGGCTCCCTCCACTGACGATCAGCAGAGAGACAGGCAGGGGAGGTGCATCATATCTTACGACAAAAAGGCACCCTGGGCTTATGAAATATACATCGCTTTCAGTAAGAGCTACAGACACTGTACTACAGAGCAGAGGAGAGCCCTGAAGACAGACAAGGCTCTGCTACCTCTCCTAAACACACTCTGCTAAAAATAAAACACACGCGCAAATTTCCAATTTACTCCTCCTGAAGAGTCGAGGGATATGATCATATGTTTGCAGGTGTTTGTGAAAATCAAGGTATATGAACGCTTCTTCCTCCAGTTACAAAGTGGGCAAAACCCACAACCGTAACTATGACACACACAAAAAAAACCACAAGTATTTTGGCTGTTGGCCTGTATGTAAATTCACCAACTGGTCATGAGAATTTCTTTTGTTTTTTTTTTCTATTCTGTCTCAACGGCCTCTTTCAGACCGCCCCACCTGCCCTCTCTTCAAGCCCAGACAGCTGCTTTACAGCAGCACCAGCAGTTAAAAAGCGTTTAAAGAGACCTCACTTAACAGTAAACTCAGCCTTTGTACAAGGTAATGATCCACCTCTCCTACGCACTGTAATTGCTGTGTCACACAGTTATTGGGTTCTTGTGTGACTAAGAGTTACCAGGAAGACAGTGGCAGGGTGCGCTCCCTCTTTCACTTTATTGAATTTCATTGTTTATCTTCCTCACCTGACAAGTTGGGTGTGCCTCTTCGCTTTACATCCTCATGTGTGAAAAAACAACAACAAAACCTTTCAAGCAAATAATCATGTCTGAGCCAGGGGATTAGCTATACTCTAAGAAAAATACACAACAAACCTGATTGCAAGTTTTCGTCTGCTCTTTCAAGCACTTGTTTTTCTTTTCTTTATGAACATTAGTGCCAAACGAGTGACTTAAATTCTTAGGGTAGCGATTCAAAAGTGAAACAAACATGGTTTCTCAACAGCAGTTCAGGCACAGGAGGAACTTAAGCCCACAAAATGTATCCACAAATCATCAGAACAGATGGTGGAGAGTAACACATTTGCGATTTGAAAGCATACATATTGCCTAATGCATCATATGACTCGTAGGGATCCAAACTGTTTAGCAGTGGCAGAACAAGTCAGCCCTGTATGGAGTTGTTAAAGTGTTAAAGTGATATTCAGACACCTGTTGAGTACGAAAGAAAATGAGAATCACAACAGATGCTTTGCCAGCAACACAGTAGTTACTTGAGCTAAATGTTAATGTAAGCATGCTAATTTGCTAATTAGCAGGTGATTCTGCACACAGGCATCAATTAAGAGAATTCACAGAAACTGTTTTTTCAGCTTTAACACATTTGCACAAGGAATTAACTAAACAGTCTGTAGTTCAGTAAAAGATTTGAAAAAGTTTAAATTCCCCCTTCTCGCTCCTGTATTTACAACTACATGTGGCCAATAATTCAAATTCTTTCCATCTCTTCCGAAACATGTATGTATGTAGCAACCACTAAGAGGTTAAAACCACTAAGTAGTTCAACCAACGGCACAAAAAAAAAAAAAAACCTAAAGGTAAACACAGGAAAACACACTTCTGTGTGTCACCTAAAGGTCATGAAGTCAATAATTGGACTTTAGCAGTGGATAATTTAGCAAATTCTAAAATAATTGCTTGTTGTCCTGTTCTGTCTGAACTCAAATGAAAGATTAACATTAAATCTTCATTTTACTGGCATAAAAAAAAAAATTCTTAGGGTGTGAAGTAAAATTACTACAACCGCTTTAACAATAGTATTGGCATTGTATTAAACCACACATGGCAGTTTAGGAATTAATTTTAGCAGCTGTTCATTACAAAAGCTGAATTCTGACCTCAGGCTTTAGCCCCTTGGCCAATTCAGCATTTGCCTGGATCTCCACTACATCAGTATGCAGCTTTGTAAATCTATGCAAATTAAACATCTGCATTAAATGCAATTTAGAACTTTAGAAAGTAAACGGGTATTAATGTTTTTTTTTTTGTTTTTTTTTGCTGTGATGCACATTCAAAAGGCATTAATCACTAAAGATCCTCTGTTCAAACTAAGATGTGTCATGTCAGGATGTGACAACGTTTAACATTAGAACCCCGATACAGATGGGTAGAATAACTATAAGTATTGTTTTATCTTCTGCACAAAGTAAATAAAGTAACGCCATATTATTACATTATTAATATATTACTGCCCATTCTGATAAATGCCCTCTCAATAGACCAGAAACAGACCAGGGACATTTAAGATGCAGAGCAGGACTCATGAGGTGAAATGAGAAAGATCTACAGAGGTAGTACTAATTGAGGTTAATACCACAGTTCAGCATTATCTTCTCTAATCGCTAAGGAGGAAGCTGGTAATAGATGATGCTGCACTACATGGAGGGAGCCTGCCAGCAGGAATTAAAAGCGCTGTGGAGTATTGTGTGTGTCCTTAAAGATCCAAGACATTAGCAGCTGAGTGCCAACCTTGATAGGAATATACAAACATCGACAGCCTGCAGGTTTCACCAGTAATATGTATGTGGTTCTGTGTTTTTATTTTTTTCTTTGTTTTTGTCTTCTATATTGTTTCTTATTTCAGTCAAGGAACTTACGGCTTCCTTTGACCAACATTTCATCTGTCAGCTGCATGAAACGGCGTTGACACCATCTCGCTCACACAAACTCTGTTTTTGACTCGGTGCCACCTCAGAGGAATGATGGAGCATCATTCATAAGCACATCATTCAAAACGGCATGCACCTTGAGAGAATTACTTTTTCTCCTCTTGATTCTTCTGACCTAAAGCTTTCAGGTCCACGCCGGTCAATACTTCCACGGCACCTGCAGGTCAGCACCTGCCAGATTCATTAAGGAGGAGGCCAGGATCAAGCGCTACATCAATAAGAAGAGGTGGGGATGAACGTTTGTGCGTGCGTCTCTGCTTTTATAACATGATGTAACATAGTCTTGGGGGTACACTTCCTGTTTGCATGGGGGCCATGTTATAGCTTCTACTCTGTGTGTATGTGTGAGTGTGTCACCAGGGAGCAGCGCCATCCATAAACACTGCTGACAGGCCAGACAGGAAATACACTTGAGGATGTCGATAAGTTAGTCAGCAGGAGTGAGGAGAGATCGATACGACCCCGGCATGATGTCACTGCCTGAAGATGAGATCACCTCGAGATCTACGTTCAAAGACTTTTGATTCACCATATTTTCACATGCTGTTCAATATTTTTGTTTTATGGGAAAAGAAATGATAAAACTCTTTATGAAAATCTCCTTTTGTATCGTCATAATCAACTGGGAAATACGTGTTCAGAAACAGTTTTTGAGCTAAAACCTCACTCTACAGTTTGTGTTTTTGAGTACATTCAGTATGCTGGTTTATTATTGCCAGTTTCCAACATTTTTTATGCTTTTGTTTTGCAAATGTCTTGCTGTCTACTGTTTGGTTTTAAAGTGAAACATTCTAGTCTTCACTTTGCTGGTATTGCCATGTATTTCACTTATGCATTGCATCACTCAATGTTTATGAGCGCTAAAGAAGTTGTTTATTCATGCAAATGTGCTACAGATTAGAAGTTCGGCATGACTGTGAACAACAACCAGCAAACAAAGGTTCTCCCTTGGGCCTTCTAAAAAATAAGGACACGAGACTTATTTTCACCCACAGGGAATGGATGCCTTATATCCCAGTGCTCTTCTTTCATGGTGTTGTCCGCGACTGCCTGTGTGCGTGCATGCTCTGGTCGATAGGTGTTTGTGTGTGTTCTCGGCTCTGCTGACATTTCCTCAAACGTGGCTGACATTTCCAGGGGATTTGAAGATTTGATCCCGTCTGTGTTTGAAGAGCTGTGAGCTGCCCTCCTCGCAGCAGCGTGGAGAATAGTGGAGCAGAGCCGGCAGCGTGGCCCTGCCTTCGGGGCCCTGGTCCCTGCTGCATTCGGAGCAACCCTTCCCCATTGAGCCATGGAGCGGTCGGGAGAAGACCTGCACGTTTCACTGCCAGCCTCTCAGAGATGATGGGTTCACTGCTTGGTCTCTAACTTAGTCTTGTCATTTTCCCCTGAGCCGCAGAGTGTTTCGCTTCTTCTCAACTGAGGCAGAAAAGCTATCACCAAAAGATACGAGTGAAGAAAGTGGAGAGATAGTCGCCAAGAAGGGAAGCAAGAACGTGTGAGAAGGAAGGCGAGTGATCTGCTTCTCATGCTACAGGCTGGTTAGTGGAGCGAACTGACACATACTGACATCTCTCTCGCAAAGACACAGAGTTAAAAAAGAGCTTTGCTACTCTTTGTCCCTTCCTCTTTACTTTTTACTCGTTAAGCTGTCCCACTACTTCCCTCCTCCTTTCTCTGCCTACCCCAAGGCTCCTGTGTCTTGTTTTTTTTCTGCCTGGATGAATCATACAGCAGTCCTGTCCTAACCTGGAACTCAAAATTACACCACCATCATAAACACACACATACTCTATGTGCACACTCGCAACAAAGGCAGAGGTCCTTACAATAGCTCAGAGGAGGCCCAAGGACCAAACACAGGTCACATTTGGGTCAGTCAAGGGCAGACGCACAGGAAGCCCCCACAGAAGCAATCTTTCCACTGAGGCTGATCCGGGGTTTGCTGGATGGATACACTTTGACACATACAAACTCAACAAACCTCAAGCAGTGTACAAGCACACAGCAGTTATTCTATCAGCTGTCTTTAGGCTGATAAAATTTCAATGTTGGCTGAACCTTTTAAGATTTCTAATATTTGTGAAGAAAGACAACTTGGCCTGCATGCCCAGTTACAGATACTAGAACCCTCAAAGCTAAAAAGTATAGTAAATAATCAGAATTTACTTTATCGCTCAATAAGGCTCTCTCCTCTGCAAGACCAGAACTGATCTGCTGTGGATTATACAGTATAGCCAGATTTCAAGAGAACTCCATAAATGATGGTGGACATGACCTTGGAGCATACCATAATCAGCCTCAGCTCCATCTCTAAAGTAATGCCTTAGCGAGCATTATAATTGCTAATAGGTTTCAGAATGACTCAGCAGACCCTTATACACTGTAGGTGGTGTACACAAGCTAAAGTAAACCCCCCTCGCAGTGCAGGATGCTAGAGGTCAGCGGATCAGCCAAAGCGAAAGCTGATGCAATATTATTCCGGCCTTCGGTTGCCGGGGATGTAGTCGATAACACAAACATGTGTATCCTGAAGGACTGGGCTCAAAGGATACGAAGTAGTAAATCCGAAGTGTCACTGTGAACATTTTGTCACTCATTGGGTTTGTTTTGCCCTGGGAACAGGATGTGAGGACACGAGTGACCCAACAAAGATCCGATACTTTATTGACCCCTGAAGGTTTTTGTGTGTCCTCCTTCAAGACAGGTTATTGTCACACAGACCAGGAAGAGGCAGGCATTAAAACTGCTTGCATCCAAAACATTATTGTACTGACAGTCACGTAAACACCTCAGTCTGTAGCAGATAATGCAAGGTTAATACTTTGGATTTATTATTGTTATTGGCAAAACCTCGAGGTAAGCAGCCAGCTGAATGCAAAGAATCAAGATATGTGTCAATGAATCAAACTAAATACATATCAATTAGGAAAATGTGCCTAATTTTGCCTGGTCTCAGACAACATGCTCGCTTAAGAAAAATCTGTTCTTGCTCACGCTCATGAAGGAACATGCACACAACCCACACGCTCACAGCTGGAAACCACTAGAGGCGTGTCTTCCATCCAAGTCCACTAACAGCTTCAACAGGAAGAGGGAGAGTGCAATCGATTGGCCTCTTCCTGCTAAGCCCAGCTGTGAGAGCAGAAATAAGCTGACCGTTTTCCAGCCTGCTTCCCAACTAAATGGGATACAAGTATCACATAAATCACTCTTGATTTCCTGCTCCTCGGGAATTTGAGAATGCACTTTTAGCCGATTCAAATTTGCATGCACTTTTGTTTCTTTAGTGAGGAATGCTACAAAGGTTTGAACCCTGTAAGATTAAATTAATTGGAATCTGTTTAAAACTCAAACTCCGGTAACACAGTTTGTTCTCTATAAAAAGCAAAATTCTATGGACAAGTTTTTCAATTTGTTTTGCACCCAAAGTATGACTATTTGTATTTTTCCTCAATGTTTTTCTTCAATTGTCACTTGTATTCTGTACAGGTGAAGTTAAAACCTTGTGACACTAAAAACATATTCAGATAATTTGGAAAAAAAAAGATTTTTTTTTTTCAATGATGAATGAATAGAACCAAGGCAGACCAGAAATGGGCAGATTTGATTTTCTTAAGTACCCATAATAAATCCTGCCAGGAATTGCTAAACTGCTGCATCATCTGCCAAAACTGTCAAAAAAGATCAACCAGGAGACAGATTTAAGGTCCATTCATGCTAAACGGAAAGTGCATAGACGCATACCAACGAAGACTGTCCTTGTAAAAAAAAACAAAAAAACAATTCCACTGGGGGCGCAGTATAGCTCACATGCCGTTAGTGAAAGAAACAAAAAATATGATTTTCTTTTGTTGTTATTAATATTGTGCAGTTGTTGAATAGATCACTTACATCAGAAGATTAAAAATCCTGAACATAATCTAAATCTTCCAACCTGTCCTTTTACTATATTAGTTGCAGCTTTTAACAGTTCATGTCAAAAGAGAGTTTTATTTTATTATCAAGGTTTTAAGTTATTAATACAGACAAACCAACTTTAGGAGATTTACAATAGCCCAAAACGTTGCAAAAAGCTGCAGCATCTTCTTACAGAATTGAATAAGAATGGAATAGATTCACAAATCTATTGTGAATATAGTCAGTAAACACAGGAAAACAAACCCTCCAAGCTAAAACAGTATTCAGTAAATATGTAGATGTGACTCAACACTCCAAATAATTTGTACCACAGTAGTGGATGCGTAAACTTGCTTTAAAACGCTGCCCTGCCCTTGAAATCATTTCAATATCCGTTTTGCAGCAGGGAATATTTTGCCATTTCAGTTTCCTGACGTGTTAAGAGATACTAAATATAACCATATCACAGTGGCGGTTCAATATTTCCCACACATATAACTAACTGAAATTTTTGCATGCAAACTTTATTTACTCGGACCTGGAAGGTTGGAATGCCTGGTGTCAGCCAAAACCGATTTTGTACTCATATATGTGTTTTCAGGCCTCAGGAAAAGATATACAGTGGCTAATATATACAGCAGAGCACAGCAAAAACAAGTCTGGTCTCAAGAGGGGGAAAGAAAGTAGGGATCCAGGGAGAACAAGACAGAGAGAAAAAGAAATTAGGAGGGAGGGAAAGAACACACAGAGCTGTTTTCTGCTGGGTGGGTAAAGTGTGTCCAGGGGGCAGATGAGTGAGCACGCACAACACAGAGTCTGTCATTAGTTCCAGCTTTTTTCTGCAGACACAACAATCTCTGTATGTGTGTGTGAAAGGGGAAGAGAGTGACGAAGCATGCAGGTGCTTCTCTTGGCACATGTGAATGCTTTGTGCATATTTCTGGAGTTTAAGACATTGATAGAACCCGTTGTTGTTGTGCTGGTCGTCTCTGATATACAGCTCCTACAGGATCACAGTCTGTCCTCCCTTTGCCTCCTTGCCTGACTCTGTGTGGATAATTATTTGCGAGGTAAAGAATCCCCGATCTCCTCTTTCCATCCCCCTCTCCTTCCTTCACTCCCTTCTCTGTCTCTTTTGCCACACACGCTGCCTCCTGTCCACCAGCTGCCCCCCTTTTTTTTTTTTTTTTACAGCCGTTCATCAGAGCTATGATTAGCGACTACAGGAATCTTGTGTTACTACAGCCGACTCCTCACCCCAGCCCTGACCTTTCACCTCCAGATAGCCTCCCTGCTGCCGCAGCTGTGTTTTACACTGGGATGATGGACTCCATTAGGCCTGACGCCTCCATCTACTCACATGGGACTGCTGAGGAATACACACATAAATACGCATGAACAGACGCATGCATGCAAAGATGAAAAAGATAGAGGCAGAAGCACTATTCAGAATAAGTGGACACACACACAAAACGGGCTTTGGACAAGCTAATGCATGAGGGCGGCCCTTTTATGAGATTACACAGTCATTACAGAGGAAGGGTCACGGGGGGCACCTGTGGCTCCAGAGTCCATCAGAAGCCTCTGTGTGAATTTGTGTGCAGCAACTCTTGACAGCATAAAAGCGTACTGTAGAAAACTAAAGAATGAGCAGACCTGGAGAAATGTTACACAGCCAATACTTGAACCATTCAGCGGGGCACTGTGCATATGTTCTGTATGCAATAAGACTCCTTTTGTACGAGTGTGTGTCCCTGCATGTGTGTGGGGGCCCTAGGCCGTGTCTGACAGCTCCATGGTAGCCATCTGCTGGCAGTCACACCAGGAGAAAGCAACCATAGCCACACAATGGAGAGCAATGACAGGCCAGGATTTGAGGGTAGTTGTGCGTGTGTGTGCGTGCACAAACGTGCGTGTGCGCGTGCGGACGTTTTCTCTTCAAGGATCCAAATGAGCCCCTCTCTATGAGCATGTGCAGAGGGGCGTGGCTGTTGTTGATAGGCTGTCTCTGTTACCAGGCAATAGATTAACAAGCCCAAATGGCCATCTGAGGAGGATAGATAGCATGGACAGCATGGACCAGTACTTACTTTCCTCTCCTCTTCCTGCATTTGCCTCTCCTAGGTTGATATAGTTATCCACATGCGCTTTCTTTAGTTCCCAATTGAGCTTTAATTTGAAAGATAAAAACAAAATGCTAGGATTTATATTTTGCTATGCTTTTTTTGTGTGTGCACAAACACAGACTTGCATGTCATTTGAAGTGGATGCTTTGTGTATCTGCTCAGGCATCGGTGCGGATTGCCTGTCAGCTCCTCCCCGTTTGCTCCTCCCTCTGTGTGCAGGTAGGTTGTCACTGTGGATGCAGACAGATGGTCGGTGCTGGAAGGAAGCTGGCTCGCTGGATACGACACACCAGTCTGAGAGCAAGCATCATCCAGCTGGGCAGAGAGGCCTTCAGTGTTTTCTAGAAAGAGCGTGCCAGGTGGCAGGGAGACGGGCTGCCGGTCTCCTACACACAGAATCTTCCTGCTGCTCTTTCATAACCAAACACGGGTAAACTAAACTAAAGGCTGCTTCTGATGAACAAATGGGTTAAGGCTGCATGTCAGAAGCTGAGGGAGACTAAAAGCGACAATGGCTGATTGTAAAAAGAATCCCTCACTCTGCCGCTCAAATTGGCCAAGCACATAGCTTGGTATGGCAGCTCTTCAAAGGCAGCCCTCAGTAAGAGTCTGCTCCCAAACCTCATGCTGTTGCAGGTTCGCCTGTGTGTTTGTGACAACGAGCATGCAAGGCTTCACCCTCCTGTAGCTTTGTGTGGGTGTGGAGGGGGCCGGGAGGGGGCCGTAGGTCCGTTTGCCCCTACCGCACAAAGGCTGGCATGGCATGCCCGCTGGAGCACAAACAGGGCACACCTATTTACACAGAGCTCGGCTAAATGGCAGACATTGTCTGGTGGAGAATGCAACACTTAAGCTGCTGATTAAGGCAGAACAAAGCCCTGAGGGGGCAAGAGCGATGCACAGCGCAGGAGAGAGCCAGAAACGGGGAGGAAGGAAGAAATGAAGTGAGGCTCTGAAAAAGGGGGACACTCATTTGATGCTGCTGTGGGAAGGTGAGCTGGAGAGGGGGAACATTTGAAAGAAATGAGGAGGAGGAGGAAGAAGAAGAAGAAGAAGCAACAAAAAAACAAAGTGAGAGGCCAGGAATTGGCACTGGAGGCAGAGGCAGTCATTGAGAAGTGAGAGGGAAGGAAGGTAGGTGGTAAGGATTAAAAGAAAAAAAGGTAGGAAGAGGGAGAAGGCAGGGGAAGAGCAAGGAGGCAGGAGATAAAAAGACAACAGAGAGGGAGAGCCAGGCAGGGAGGTGATGAGCGAGAAGACAGGCAGGAGCTGCTGTCGAGCCATCCCCACTGATAAGGATAAAGTGATGCCACACCAGAACAGTGAGGAAGGTAACAGGCAGATAGCTCCCTCTAATGGTTGACATGCACTAACCACATGCCCTCAATTCTGCCCCCTCTGGTCCATGTTTCCAACTACAGATATGAACTCAAGATATCCACTTTCAATGAGCTTTAATATGATAGAAAAGTTCATTTATTTCACTAACTGAATTTGACTGAGAGAAATGCATATAGATTAAATGCATGGACTGATGTTTCCAAGCCGTTCATTCTGTTTATCATGATGATTTTCATCACAAAAACGAGACATTTAAGTTTAGAATATTACATAAAACCAACAAAAAAATACAATATTTGGTGCCGGAATGTGGACTTAATGAAAATTATGACTAACTTCTGCTTATAGGTTGATATTTTCAAGAGGTACTGTTAATCTGATAAAGGAGCCTAATCGAATATCGCAAATATGGTTGCATGTCTGCACCTCAAAAAACTAAATGTAAATATAATACCATAAAATATGAAGTAAAGTATTTAATTGGTGATTCATTTCCAACAGTACATTTTTATATAATGTAGATTCATTGCACAGAGAGTGATGTGTTTGTGAATATGTCCTCTATACAGTGTTATATGGAAGCATCTCAATGTAATGTTGACTGAACATTATTTTTACATAGAAAACCTCAGTCTTCAAAGAACCGTGAGGCAAAGTCTATTCAAAAGTTTTGTAGACGGCGCTTCAACAACTAATTGTGTATTTTATTTTGAAACCAAGGCTACAGAGCCTAAGAGGCACAGAATCCACGCTGCTCTTCGTCCAGAGTGAAGTTTCCACAGTCAGTGGAGATTTCTGGTGCCATGTCATCTGCTGTTGGTGGTCCATTGTGCTTTATAAAGACCAAAGTCCAGAAACACGTCATGCTTCCTCTTGTTCACAAGCTTTATAGAGATGCTGATTTCATTTTCCAACCGTACTTGGCATCTGCTCACACGGCTGAAAGTACCAGTTTAATGACCATGTATCGCTGAGCTTGATTCCCAGAAAACTCTCCTTATCTAAAGCCAATAGAGAATCTATGAAGTATCATCAAGGGGAAGTTGAGAGACACCAGACCAAACAATGCAGACCAGCTGAAGGCTCTTATTAAGGCCTAATTCATTCCTCCAAGTCCACTGTACCGTTCTGTTGACCGTAAAGACATAGATTTTATCATTTCCTCCAGCCCAATTAAATTCACATGCAGCAAAGACATTTGTGGCCACAGCCACACAGCAAACACAAAAGTCAAAACAAAGCAAATTGAAAGCAGAAGAAGAATATGTAGTCATAATTTAGGCCACTCTGGATGCTGCAAAGAACATATAAAAGAACATTTTTGAATTGAGATATGGATTGTTATACCAACAGTCTAGTACAGAAATGTCATACAAAAAAGCAAACAGTAAAAAAAAAAACCCCTGAGTTCTGATAATGTATAATATGAGCAGGCATGTGGAGCTCAACATGGAGTCCATTGTATGTTTTTGTGTGTTGATTTGTATGAGTACAATCAGTGGCATGTTGTTAACATATGGGGGAAAACAGACTGTGTGTGACAAGGGGTGAGGCGCTCTGTGAACGCGTGTGTATCGTAGCAACAGGACAATTGTGGTATCACAGCAGTGAGCAGCTGGCAGCTCAGGACACAAGGGCCATGATGGATTCAACATGATGTGCATGAGTGTGTGTCTGTGAGTGTGTGTTGCATGTAACAGCTGTGCAAGGTTTAGGTGCGTCTCTGGGCATAAACGTGCTCACATCCATCTCTGGTAAATCCAAAGCTATTTGATTCAGGCAGTTTCAAATCATTTCTTAATATTTTGCTCTAAAAATTTGAAATGTAAAACTTGATTAGTATCTATTAGGACGACCGCTCATTAACCTTAGTAAAGATAATTAGACAATATCAACTGAGTCCAGTGCCAATCATCCTGGAGCCCAGCTGTGCACCATACTGTGGAAGTTCTCCATGCTGGGAAGGGGCTAGCTTCAAAAACTCAGGCCAGTCACAAGGCCCTGGCCTGGGCAGAACTCTGCCGTCATGGGCTTCAGCGACTGCCAGGTTCTGCTCCACAGAGAAGCATCAGGCTGCAGCTAATAACCACCTCCAAACCACTTTTGGAGAGCAGAGCCAAGCCACAATAAGAGTATCACATATTTCACTCACACGTCTCCCGTCATTTGGCCTCGTACCATATGTCCCCATGTTCTTTTCCGTCTCTCATTTTGGATGCTGCGCGGCAGGGTGAAGGAGTCAGTGAGGAGCATTCAGCAAATTATGACATCCTCTCAGGGCTAACCATGGAGTGAGCAGAAAGCACTCATCTGTAGTATTTTTCTGCGCAAACAGTGATGTAAAAGAGAAAGCACGAAAGCTCTGAAAAGCAAGTATTGCATTCTGAAAGTGTGATTAAGTATAACATCCAGAACATTAAGAGATGGTTTTATGTTAGTTTTATAGACATGAAGGTGCAGATGTAACACGATGACAGAAAAGAGACTTCTAAGGTCGAGACGTTTTGTTTTTGTTAGATTCTGTATTGTAACTCCCTTTAGCTCCCTGTCTCTCTTCCCCATCATTTCCATCACTCCCACTCATCCAATCTTCATTCTTGGTCTTTGTATGAAAAAAACATCTTACTATCAAACTATCATGCTTATAATAATCATGGGTAAGTTGAATTTGATTAATTTAAGTCAATTTGGCTACTCAAACCATGTTCACCCTAAATTCACATTTTCCCAGTGCACATTAACACGTGACGGAGGATATAGCTCAGATAAAAGCCACAACTTTCTGATTGCAGAGAAGCAACTTTGTTTAGTCAGAGTAGACCTGAGTGACAATGGATGTCTGAATAATTATATCATCTTACTTCACTAAAACAGGACTTAATTTGCATCAAACATGGCATGTTAATAATAGACTAAAATAATAGTTTATTTGGTATCGAGAAGGGAAGTTCCCAGAGATCAAACCAGAAGCACAAAGATGCACAAGTTCACATAAAGGTATTTATAACAATTTAATCATCTCTACAGTAATAAAGATCTTTTAGAAATTTAAAAAGTATTTAAATGAGAACATCTAGATCCATGCACAAATAAAATGTGTCTGTCCAACCTGTAACTATGATATTGTGAAAAACTGTGGCAAAAGTCCAAGGAGTATATTAAGCTATCACAACAGCACTTATATTAATAAGAATGTGTTATACTACTCACTGTGCTGCATTCATGGGCCTGTGAATAAATCAAAATGCCGTCAGGATCAGAGCTCCGAGCTCTGATCACCCACAACACAATGCAATGTTGTGATTGTTTAATATACTCCTCCAGTTTTTGGCAGAGATGTAACATCCTACGGAATTGGCTATTTACAAGAATGCAGAATCTGTGTGAAGATAAGATGTCAAATGCAAGATATATATTTTTATTTTTATAGCTTTTTATTGCTGTTACCGTAGCATACATAGAGTTGAAGACGATGTCCAGATGTGATGCTGGTTTGATTGACTTTGACTACCTCCTGTCAATAATGTATTTTACCAAACTGGGCGTTCTGGGTTTTAATTCAAACCACTTCCCCTTTATGCAAACTAATGCCCACTAGGCTGAACATTTTCCAGAAACAAGAAGTTATTCTTTGTCTCCACCTATTTGTCCACACACAAACAAAACTGGAGTTTCCTTGTTTTAACACACACACACAAAAAAAAAAAACCCTTTCACTTTAGAGATTTCAAAAAAACATGAAATAAGAGTTACTTTTACAAATGCTCATTAGAAACTACGAGCCAATATTAAACTTCAAATGTATTCAATAAGTCAGTGGCATCAAGGAAAAGGTAAAACTATATTGCTACCTGCAAGCGAAGGACAGGTTTTGTTTTGGTTTTTGAGCGTCACACAGACCATAAAGACTCACATTTTTATAAAACTTGTAAGAAAAACAAAGATGATGTCCTTCATATTGTATTGTCCAAACACAGCAGGGAACTCAGGATGATTCTAAGCTAGTTTTTTGGGATTTGTTTGACTGTTCACATGTTTTTTCTAAATGGCGGCAGGGAAGAAGGGAAGTCAGCTCACAGATATATATTTACTACAACCTCAGAAGACACAAATGCTGACAGCTGGCTCTCATACACACCACGAGAGGCAGACCTCAGCCTCACCATGAAATTCCTCACCACACGCAGACACACACAGGCTCCTCGAGACTTCATGCATCACTGCACCACTTCCATCTCAATCCCATCACCCCCTCCTTCACTCTCCTTCATCACCCTGCTCTCTCTCTCTTTCTCTCTCTCTCTCTCTCTCTCTCCCGTCCTTCTCAGCTGCAGCCACCTTATCAAAGCTCTTTCTCGCCCTGACCTGCCAGGGTGGACGCCATGCATGTCATGTAGGCCACATTCAGATCAACCTATTGTAGCCCCTGTGACCACATTAAAGGGATGCTATCTCCTGATCACACCAGTTTGCTCCCTTCCCTGCTTCCTTCCCCCTGCAGCCCCCGTGAGTCTGTCCACAGGCCTAACAAGATCGATCACCTCTAACTCCTTGTACTCCTTGCTAAATCAATGGTTTTTTGTCTCATTAAGAAGTGGAAGGAGATGCATTCTTTGTGTGTCAGCGTGGGAGGGTGCGTTTATTGCATTGGAGGCAAAAAGGGAAGGAAAAAAGGAGTTAAGTGCTTTAGAGGTGTGCTGCAATATAACGGAGGTTTATTCTGGGAGACTATTAAAATGAGCAGTGATCTACTGTACTTGCAGGGGGGGTGAGAAGGTAGAAAAGGTGGGCGCGCGCTGTCTGCAAAAGAAGTGGGAGAAAAAAAAAGCGATGTAAGAGTGGAAGAAATGTGTGTCTGTATGAGCTCAAGACTGTGTGTGCACTGTGTTAAGAGAAGAGAGCCAAACCTCACCACTGACTTGGCCAGGGTCTCTGGAGCCAGAGAAAAAGCCCTGAAAACCACAAACTCTCTGTCTCACACACACACGCGCGCGCACACGCACACAAGCTGAAAGTGTCTCAGTGTGTGAATACGTCATTTCAAAACATGTGCTCCTGGCCAAGAGAGCAGGGGAAGTTACTTGTGAAATAAGGATGTTAAAAACAGAGAGAAACTCCTGGAGACAAAAAAAAATAAAAAAAAAAAAAGTAAGTTGAAAAAAAAAAAAAAAAGCACAATGCAGAAATTCACTGGGAATAAATACAAACATACCCTCTTGCTCCCCTTGTGTTAGCCTCTCTCATCCCTTGCCCTCACCCACTCCATCGTATTTAAATTCCCTTCACTGTGGCTCATTATGTTTCCCAAAAGCGCCAGAGTAGGTGGTAGCATTGCTGCACTTTAAGTCAATAGCGGGACTACAGAGCCATGAAAATGAATAAGGATAGGGGCTCTTCACACAACATCAATACATAAAAAGGCCTGGGAGTGCTCATCTACAGCGTGGCTGCTCTTGCTCCATTTATATTTCACAACGAAACTACATTAGCTGCCCCTGGATGAGCAAGCATCGAGATGACACGCGGAACTCTGCCTTGCTCTGCACGCAGACATACAGAAACTCTGATGTGTGTGTATTTCACTACTTAAGCGGAGGAAAATAGAAAAAAAAAAAGCAAAGAAGGTGACAGCTCCGAATGCAAAACGCCACACCCTCCTCAGGATGCTGACAATGAAAAGGGTAAGCAGGCATGCTTGAGAAAAAAGGCAGGAGGAAAAAAGGGGAACATTACAAAGGTATCTCACCTCAAAGAGGTCAGTTTGTCTCCTCGGAGCAACCCTTTGTGAATGCAAGAGCAGCCGAAGACATAATCAGACCCACACACCTCCGTTTGTGTCAAAGCAAGCTTGTGGTAGGGTTAAGAAGTGGTGCTAAAAGAAGGTGGATGCAGTCTGCCTTTCACATGTTTGTTTTTGCCGTTTTTTCTTTTTGTCAGAGGGCTGAGCAGTGTGCACTTGTAAGTAAATGTGTGTGTGTGCGCGTGTATTTGTCTGTGTGTTAGCAGGCTGGGAGACAAAAGGAGCATATGGCAGCAGCGGCAAAGGCTGTAAATTAAACATAGAGGAAGATTAGATAATGAATGTGTGCTCTGAGACACGGAGACAGAGCCGAGCTGAGGGCGGAGCAGGCCACTACAAGACCAAAGCCTTGTGTGTCCGTGTGTATGTGCTGTTAACCGCATAATAAGTGAGCAGAATAGCCCAAGATGTTGATGTCGAACTGATATGAAACCAGAAAAAAAAAACAAAGATTCAGAAAATTAAACACAGAAGGACATGTGGGAGATTTTGCACAGTCTTTTACCTATGATGCAACCTCCCAAAAAATGACCTTTCAGTCCATTTAAATGATTCACACATGATGTACGAGTTGAGGATCACTGACGGCCTCTGCTTCGCTGTGGGTAATCTGTCACTGCCTCGTTACTGACCACAGGAATTGTCTTAGTGAGATAAGAAAACAAGAAGAGATGTGGTGATGGAGGGGGGAAAAAAGAGGCCCTGCATATTATGATTTCCATAATGGGAATCAGTTTGATGCCGATGAAACTGATGTGTATCTCACTTTATATTAATACTGAACGGCCTTGCGTGCCTCAGAGCTCAGCAGGAGCAGCTCGTTGAAAAATGGGCTTCAATTAAGATTCAACAGTTACTAAAAGAAAAATTTAAGGATGCAAGAGTGTTATAACGCAAAAGGAAAAACAATGTTTTAATGTGTTATATAGTTTTTACATAAGTACTATGCACTGTAAGCACTTATGTAAAAAACATGTATTTGAACTTCATTTTACTTGAGCAAGTAGAATATGGCTCAGGAGAAACACCTGTCTACCTGTCTGCTTTGTTTAGTCACTAAACAAAACAATCGCCAAATCATGTGCAAAATAACACCAAAAAAATGTTTTTTAAATATTATTTTTCTCATCTCAATCATCAAAATAGGGGAAAAAAATGTGGTTCACTGAAATTACTTCTAAATGAAGAAATCCTATGTGCAGACACATCCCTCTGTCTGCACCCATATGCATCACCGCTGTATGCATAGACATCCAAGTAGAAACTATAATCACAAACCCGGGAGGTGAGGGTGATCCGCTGGAGCCATAATGAGGGAATACTGTTGTTATGAGGCACTCTACAGCTCTGATTACAGCCGCGGTGTACAGTTTCTGGGGTTGGAGTAAACACATGAGAGCACCACTCTTGTGGGGATTTGACAGTATGCATGCAAACACACATGCACACACACACACACACACACCCACACAGGTGACAAAGCAACACAGCCGGAACATGAACAACACGACGCTGTCAAGTGTGTAAGCTTAGCAGGCTGCAGCCCAACACTCACTACTTTCCCCGCTTACCTTCTGTCTGCCTTAAAAGACAAAGCGTGGCCCTGCTGCCCTCAGCTCATTAGCAGTGGCAGAAAAGGTGGTAAGCAGCCTATATGCAAACATATTTACATGCTGCTTTTGTCTTCTGAGTTTGACATCCTTTGGATCTTTGTGTAGATTTGCATTCGGCAGTAGGGAAAAGAGAGTAATCCAAATGCTTACATTTAAAAAAAAACAAAAAAAACAGATTGAAAGTAAATTATGCAAATTATTCAGTACTAAACTAGTTACTCCAAAAACCAGCAATGCTAAAATACGGATGCAGTTAAATATGTTGTTGAACTGCAATATGGCTTCCTTTTAGTGCCAGTCAGGGCCTTTAGAGCGATTTGACTGCCACAGGGGATTACTCCAATTCTCCTCTCAATCTCATCACTGAACACGCTATAAGAAAGCCACTACGTTGTGTGTGAGAGTGTTTGTGTGCAGTGCTGCACGAGTTTACAAAGCCTATGTGTTAATATGTGCACGAATATACACTCAGGGGTGATATTAGTTAATCATAGCCTTCACTCAGCATAAATAAAGACCAATTACTGCGCTTCCCTATGGGCCCTTCACTATTAGCACACTAAAGACCCCAAAGAGTGCTGCTCCACAGCTAATACAGCCTTAGTGCAGGAGTCAGTCAGCTGAATCACAATGATAAGAAGTAGACAAGGACAACACTTGCGGTATTTTAAGTGTCATAACGAAAATAATTTGAATATTAAAGTGCAAGTAAATGTAGCTACAATTTATTGGTCTAGCACAACTAAAACATTTTAGTTGTGCTAGACCATTAAAGAGAAAAATCTTAATTGGTCGCCTGCAACAATGCGCATGCATGACATTACACTTGTAAATAGTCCTTTCATTTTTTCTTTCAGCTCTTGCCCTGATAGAATGAATTCATTCTGTCAGCTGGGTTTAAACTTCTCTAAAAAAGTCAGGATACTGTACTATTGTAGACATTGAATAACATTTTATAATACATTCTAACAAAAAATAAGTCAAAATGAACAGATACTAATATGTGTCTGCATGGATCTGGACATGTAGATGTACATATTCATCCCATCATTGGGTCAGTGGAACCAAATCAATCTACTCAGATTTGCCTGTGGATGGATACGCCTTATAGGCAGGTACACATTAAGTACTTTTTTTTCCCACTGTTGGGTTTATTCAAACATCAATAAATAATATATTTGAAAACAAATTTTCAAATTGCCAATTTTCTTGACAGCAGTATTTGTTTGTGGGGCTTTGACTGCTGTAACAGTCAGTCAAAGACCAACAACCGATGGCCAAAGTAAAAAAAAAAAAAAAAAACAAAGAGCGAGATACGGGTCATATGGGCCGTTTCCCGGTGCGCCATTAAACCGGTGGCTCATAAGACCTAGGTAAAAAAAAAAAAAATAGAACCAATCTGTCTCCTCTGTGTAGAACTGTACCACATTTCCTCGCACCTCAGATTTGAGATGATTTTCTTCACTCTGACTGGGCAGCGACAGCACTGTGAGGCCTATGTGATTACTTTTCATCATCTCCTTCATCACAATACATACCAGGAAATATCATGATAAAATTATGTGTCCATATATCCCATCACTAGCACAAACTGCATTCGAGAAGTCAGAGTGGTATGAATTTTCCAACAACATAGTGAGGAACAGGATTTATAAAGATATTCAGCAACAGACTTTACAATCCACAACTTTAATGTGTTACACTTACATGCTTAAGCTAGAAAATCACGCAAAAAACATATTTATTAGTAGCACTATGAACATGCGGATGTCATTCTTGCTTGATGCTTCTTAGCAAACGATCAGCTAATAGCATTCACCACAAGCTGGCTCCCTGTTGCCCAGCATGCTCTGTATAATTTACATTAAAAACAAATGAAATGGGCTAACCCAGAGGACACTGCATTACAACACACCCTAAGCAAAACCTGCTCTTTAGCTTCCGCTACTCATCTTTTGCACATTCAGCTGGCAGCTTTTGTAATGTGATATTCATCGAGTTAAACAAATATAAACACAGGTAACCAAACACTCGAACGCACCCGCCACATCCCTTCTAGTCCTACACGTTTAGTGGGTGTCTTCTACGTGCGTCAACATTGCTGCTGCAATCACACGCTTCGCAGCACACGCACGGAAAACAAAGCATGCACACATATACAGTGAATCCTCGCTGGCAGCCACTCATCACTGGAGAGGCCAACCTAATTTGGAGGACAGGCTCCTCTTTGCCTGCTGGGGAGGCAGCAGGGATTATGAGCCTTTATACACACTAATCTAGTTTAGCCACCCTGGGAGTGGGAATGTGTTTATGTGTAATACTGGGATGTGAGTGAGTGTGAAAGAGAGCGGAAGGATATAGAATAGAGAAAAAGAAATGGGTAAAAAACAGAAATATAGATTAATGGAGTGCATGGTAACCGAGTGTTGTTGTTTTTTTTTTTTATTAATTTGAAAATGATGAGCAGCAGTTTGTATCTGTGTGTGTTCTTGCTTGTCTAAACAGTCTGTGTAAGCAGAGATATGAAGGCTCAAAAACTGGTGGCGATGTGGCTGAGCTGCTTGTCCTCCAGTGACTGCTGGGGAAAAAACACGCACACACACACAGGAACACACACACACAGCACACATAAACAAACAGTGGTGTTAGTGATACACAAGCAAGCATAGCCCCTACTGGCATAATCCAACGAACAGCAGTGTTTGATGTTGATGCGCGTGTTAGAGAAAGATATTTGGGGCTGCAGGAGTGTGTGTTAAATTGAGGCCTGGGAGGTCAGAGGTCAAACCTGCTGCAGGCAAACATCTGCAGTCCCAGGTGCTGCCTGAATTGGACTGACAGCTGGTTTGAACATGTGCACGTTCATGTTGACATACAGACACAATGCTGACCGGACAGCTTCCAAACCTGCCTGCTCTGTGTTAGCTCACTGTTTAAGAGGTATCTAAACAGAGCTGTTTGTATTTTCCTTTACTGGCAGCGCCTCTGTATATGCAAGTGTGTTGCATGACTTATCGAAAAGCATCAATGCATTCCAGAGTTCAAAACACAGGATACAGAGCTCCTGGCCAAACCCGAGCCGAGACAACTCTGGGAAAAGATGAATGGATTGGGTGAAAGAGGAATTGAGAGTTGGTAGAAAGCGAGGACCACAGATTCTACAAGCTACATGTCTGCGTGTGTCAGTGTGTGTGTGTGCACTGCTTTGAGTAATTACAGACTTGCCTGGTGTGTGGAGCCGAAAGTCTACCACAACAGAGCCTGAGTGATGACACCATACACCGCATGCATCTATGTAAAAACATACATCCACACACACAAGCACACCACACCAATTATCATACAAAGCGTTTAAACAGCCGCTCTTTGTGCCCACTCTTAAAACCACACATATTGTACTTTCTGTGCACACTTTTTAAGTAGTTCTGAATGACTCAAGCTGTTGCACAAGTAGGCTCATTTGGAAACACATAAATGGATATGCAAACATAAATAGAGACAGAAAAGCCTTTGGGTGTAATTCATATAAAATCTGTTTGAAAAAGTACCTGGACCCACACCCTTATTGCACACCGTCTGTCTCTAATTTTATTTTATTAAGAGGAGATCCAGATCTCCTTATTTGCATCCAGATTATTCCTCCACTGAATGGAGCATTGCCACCATCTGGTGGCTAATAATGTAATTACAAACTAAAAAGAGGTTCTCTGTCTGACAAAAACCGTTAGATTTCGTAGACAAATTACAACAGCATTGTTATTCCAAAATCATTTTGTAATAAAAGCGTAAGCAGGACTACGTAATAATATTTAGTCTTCCAGTGAGACAAGACAGGCAGAAGGAAATCAAGTGGAGAATTTTTCCAGACAGTGGTCATTTGGAACAAATCAAACAATAATGGCTGACGCCGGGTTTTTTTTTTTTTTTTTTTTTAATGTCTGGAATCCATCACAAGATCCCAAATCTGTTCTCTAGCTAGATATTTGTCATTCACGTGGCACCTCTGGACAGAATGTACAACAACCAGCAAGGAGACAGAAAAAAGGAGAGATGAAAGTACACACACAGAAGAAGAAATAAAGAAAGAGGAGTAAGTTTATCGAACATCAGTATCAAAATATGAAACACGCTGCCCGTACCAAATGCACTAGGGAACGATCTGGGTGTTACTCATAAAATTTATTGATTTTAAAGCTGCTGATTTTCTGTCATTTCTTAATGAAACCCACCCATTTTGGCGCATAAATACAGATCTGACAGTCTCTTGCAAAAGTTTTGCTACCATTAAAAACATTTTTTTCATTTCAATGTATTTCATTAGGGTTTTACATGATAAATCAACATAGAGTTTTGTAACACTGAAGTCAATGGAAAAAGAAATCACGTCTATATGAATTTTGACAAAGAAAAATAGAGTTTTATGCATTTGTAGTTGCCTTGAATCAATCATTTGTAGAAACACCTTTCTCTGCACAGCTGCAAGTGTTTTGGGGTACGTGCACGGCAGCTTTGCACATCAAGAAACCGACATTTCTGCACATTTTTCATTGCAAAATATCTCAAGCAGCCAAGATGGTTGGCATCTTTGAGCGACAATTTCAAGGCCTACAACAAACACTTTACGTGATTTAGGAAAGGCTTTGATTGGGTCAGTCTAACTTATGAATATGCTGTGATCTGATTCATTCTCTAATAGCTCCGCATGTCTGATTAGGGTCATTGTTCTGCCGCTGGAGAGCGACGCTAGTCTTAAGTCTTCTGCAGCCGGAAAGCAGATTTTCTTTATCTTTTATTTATAGAGCCATTTCTCTTCAACACTAACCAACTTCCCTATCCCTGCTGAAGAGAGGCATGACACTCGATTTAATTGATGGAAATCAGAGTAGAAAAGTACCAAATAGAAATATATACCACCCTTTTCGTGAACAAACAAATAAATAAAATGTATGTATTGTTTCACAAAAATGTACACTCATTTGTGTTGGTTCAATACAAATGAAGTTGGGTCAACAATTTTTGTCTTATTGTTGACAATCAGGTGATTGTTAATGTATTAGTATGACTGAGACTCAGTTAAATGCAGAGAAGCCGTTCTGTGCAAATGTCTTAAATTGCCACTGATCCTTGTTTCCCAGGGGAAGCCAGACTTTCTTGTAAACTTGTAAATTAATCTTGTGGGATATTTATTTCTAAGTTAATCAGATCTTCAAAAGTTGTACTACTTTTTTTTTTTTTTTTTCCATTCAATAAATAAATTGTCATTTATTGGGTCTTTAACTCAAGTGTATTTGCTTTTTTACCACCTCTTTATTTGTTTTAGTCTGCAACACAAATCTTCATTCGGGTTCACCAAACTATTACACCAGTTCTCTGATTTGTTCCATGAGGACATTTTCCTAGTTTGCATATCAATATATCATTAGCTATTATTAGTCATTAAATTGTTGTATTCAAACAAAAAGACTAAACAGCCAACCAACCAACCAAAAAAAATAAAGAAAAACAAACAGATAAAAACACTTATTACAGCGTTTCTAAGAGGATTTGTGATCAGAAGAAAAAAGACGTGAAAATCCATACAAGTCAACTCCAAAGTTGTTAAGGTAGAACATCTGTGAAAAAGAGAGAGGGGTGAGGAGGAGGGAAAGAGGAAGGTCAGGGTTAAACAGAGAGAGAAACAGAGAGAGGAGAGGAAGGAAAGAGGAAAAGAGCAGATCAAGGCATGAGAGCTTTGTGCTCCCTCTCTTGGCAACACTGCAGCTGCGTGTATGTGTGTGTGCCGTTGTATGTGTGCGGGCACGCTCTCTCTCTCTCTCTCTCTCTCACACACACACACACACACCCACACACAAGCTTGTGTTTCTGGCAGACCCAGACTAGGCATTAAAATTATTGGTGCCGCCAGCGTGCCGCGGCCCCTGCTGAAAAGGAGGGAGGTGAGCAGGGAGGGCAGAGGGAGGAGGGAAGAAGGAGGGGGACTCACCAAGTGCTAATCAGAAACATGTGTGTGTGGCCGACGCAGCTCTGAACAGCTGTTCCCATGCTGAGGGCCTGGCCACCACACACAAACCACTCACACAAAAACACACACACACCACACATTTCCTGTAAAGCCATACAGGTATAATTATTTAGCAGCTAACATAATCACAAGCACTGCTTGCATATATATATATATATATATATATATATATATATATATATATATATATATATATATATATATGTGTGTGTGTGTGTGTGTGTGTGTGTGCATTTGTGTGTATAATTTAGCAAGTTCATTTTTAAGGGGGAGGGCATCTTTCCTTAAAATATATGCAAAAAGAAATGTTTAACGGGGGACTGAGGCTGAAGAAGGGATATGCAAAGATGATTAAGTGTAAGACAGTAAGAGATCTGTGGAAGTGGCATGTACTTTTCCCCCTCCACACACACACACACACACACTCACACCAACACGGGACAACAGGAACAGCCTGCAAGCAGAGGGAGGAAGAGCTTATATTTATTCTATCAATGGACGGAGGAAGAGCCTTCCACATTTCAACCCATCCCATGGCAAACACTTACACACGTACATGCACACAATCACCACACTCTAAAACAAAAAGAAGAAAAACCCATCCTTACTTTCCTGGTTTAGTATTTGTTTGCTTGCAACAGCACAACGTTTGCATCGCTGAACCTCTGACGAGCGTACTCCAAAGAGAGCACTTTGTTTTTCTTGCGCTGTGTAACAAGGCAGAACTGTGATGTGCCCTTTCAAAAACGGTCCCTTTGTAGGGTGCGGGGAAGTGGAGGAATGTCAGGAATCTACCCAGAGGATGCAGAGTCTGTCCGGTCAACCATCTTTATATCTCTATAACCCAACAGATGCCAGTCTAACCAAAAAATAACATGACTGCGGAGCTAACCAGAGGAATAAGTTATCTGGCTCGTTTTGTATTCTTCTAGACCTGTTCAGTTCATCTTTTCCTATGTGGTCCCTGATAACTTTATGTGATAACCTTACACACAAAAGCTATGTGCCTCCGCCCTGAGTTTAGTAAGACATAGTGAGAGTGTTGACTTTGAGAGGGATCTTTTAAAATACTTTTTGCCTGTCTGACAAGGTCTGTTCAAACAGTCCTCAGGTAGATAGAGGAGCCATCGTTTCTTCCCTGCTTTGGATTTTACAGTAAAATTACCAAACTTAACCGGTCACACTTTTCAACTGTGTGTTTGCTAATCTCGTAAAATGTTTCTCCCATATTTTAGGAAAAACATAACATAAAATTAAATGCTCTAAGAGTGTCCTCAAATTGTCAGTTATTAATTTGCTTTATTTAGAAAATAAGTCTGCTTTCACTTTCAGATTCAAGAACTCGGCACTCTCATGTGAGTAATGACAAAGTGGTTCAGTTTGTGTAAATTTCTGATTTAATCTTTCTACGGTTGGTCATGATGCTTTAATTTAAACACTCCTGTTTGTAACTTTGCTTCACTTGCTGTCCCAGGTTTGTTTGTGGAAGCATCTTTACATCTATGCATATCTTTTAGTAAAAGCTAACACTTCTGGACCATCGGATGACTGTGAATGTTTCTTTTGTTTCAAGGTACATTCCTGATAAATGACTTATTTTTCACTCACCGTTGTTTTTCCCTGTTAGACGTTGAAGCCTGAGCAGGTGTATGGGAGGGGCCGGCCCAGCATTTCCTGTTTAAATGGCTGCATGATGTCACTGATTGCATCACCGAGTTCTACTAAATGGAGGGTTTTCTTTTTTTTATATATTGCCTTTTCTTTTTAAAGTAAAGGTTTTACCTGTTTTATAATGGTTTGGTCTAATGAACTGTAGGTTTCTTGTCAGTTTGGTATAAAACCAGTATGATTTTAGATGCTGGAGATGAATGTCTGACCCTAAATAAAGCCAAACAATTAAATTTATGAGGAGAACCTGCAACTGGTAGCTGAAGCATTTTTGTGTTTGTTTTTCACCTGTTTTAACCATTTAACTATACTACTTCACATGAGTAATTCAGTATGGGATTAAACACTGTTGCTATTCATTTATTGCTGGAATATCTAAGTATCAGATGTGTGAATACTCTAGCAGTGGCGAACATGTGTTGCATATTAAAGTTTTTTTTACATTTCTGAAAAATGCATAACATATCTAGTTATCTAATAACAAATCCCATAGAATTAAATGCATGGGAGGGTAATAATGAAACATTATGCACCCGAGGAACTGTTTCTTCCTATCCCTTTGAAGCACAAGAAACATAATGCAACTATGCAAAGGGGTATAACTTAGCAGCACAGCTCAGGGGTGCAACTCTGCAGGATGATGCATGCGTCTGGCGTGCACACAGCCTCAACACAACAGCTGAGATAAGCATAAAAAGATTTGCAGGCAATAAAGTCCACTAACAGCCTGGGAACAAATAAAACAAAGCTTTTACCAGTGGGCCTGGGGTGTGTGCGCGTGTGTGTTAAATGGAGGGGATGAAAGAGCTGGCGGGTCAAGAGTAAAAATGGCTTTACCAGATACATTGCATAGTGACACCATGTAGTGCTGCTTATGTGTCGCTATACCCCAGTCCTCATTGTCAAGAGACAGGTTCACCTTGCAGCGCAGCTTTTGGCATCCAGTCAAGAGTGGCATCGAGTTCAGGTCAGAGAGCAGGCAAGAACTATAAATAAATCTGCACTCACACAGAATCACAGACTCAAGTGAGCAGATGAGCATCATTATGGCTTCATTATATAAGACAGAGAATAAAGATAGCATGCGGATGAGGTCAGGCAACATTTCAAGGGACATAATAGTGGTGGTGCCACACTGGAATGAAAAGAGTTGCTTTTAAAGCAAAGAGGGAAAAAAATGACTCAGGCAGATCTGATGGGTGTGGAGACAGAGCGAAACCACACATGTGCTGTATCATGCGCATATGTAAAGCTTTCACATGTCAGCATGCGCAAATAAACACAAAAGAGAAAGAAAGCAAGATGTCCGGTGCAGCTTGAGGGCAGAGAGAACAAAAAAAAAAAAAAAACAGAAGAAAAGAGTGATTGTGTTTGTGAGTTGGATGAGTAAGTCCAGACTCCATAACAGATGCGTCAGACTTGATCCTCTCAGCATAAACACTTCTTTTTTCAGCTTATGAAAAACCTAAGAAGAAACATAAATGTATCGATGGTGTCTGTAATCTTAATAAGTTACAAGCAGTCAAACCAAAACTAAATTGTTCATGCAATTAACAAATAGACGACAGTGAATAAGAAAGAATAAGACTCAGAGTGATGAGGTCAGGAAGGGGATTGTTGTGTGTTTCCAGGGTTGAAGAGGGCAACTCAAGCTAGAACTGATCCAGACCTGCATGCTACTGCCAAAGGACCCTGAAAGGTCAAAGGTAAAAGTAACGAGTGTAGCAAAGTCAAACTTGGTATGTTGCAAAATGCAAATGATGTTTCCTCAAGTTGATCATTCAACTGGTGAAGAGACACAGAAGGGAAACTCAGTTAATGCAACTGCGTAAAGATGGCTGTTTGACCTGCATCTGCAGCATTTTACAGTCTGTTAATGGTTTCCACCAGGTTAGCAACTAACATTTAAGCAAAAAAAAAAAAAACATGTAAAAAGATGCAAAATAATTTTTTAAGAATAATTATGCACTAGAGATGTTTGACATAAAACAGTTAGTGCTCAAACAATTTCCCCAGAACAAAATGATGAGCTTTTGGAAACATATGTGAAATTTCTTTTGATTCAACTGACAAAAAAGCAGAATTTTTTTAACCAACAAATGCGACCTGGAACGGACTCTACATGAGGATGAGTAGCTACAATCTGAGAGGATTTAAGAACAAACTCAATGAACATCATGCATAAAATCGTGCCGAATCTTTCATGTTTGGGGAGGGATCAAATTGTCTGATGCACCATCCAGTCAGGTGTTCCAGATAGCCTTACAATTCCTATTTTTGTCAAGATCAGCCACTGACATCATCAAAAATATTACCATTGGCGGTCATACAATGCAAAAGTGAATCTAAAAATGTTTCCCTTTTGCATAATTCTGCCAGCAAATCCTCCAGATCTAAAGATGCAGACAGTACAAAGCAGTAGGTCCAGAGTGGAACTACATGCAAAACTTTGAGATGGTGTGTGAATCCCACTTTTTTAAAACCTAACAAGGAGATATGAAAATTACTTCACACAAGTTTCCTTTAATCTAGCTGTGGGTTTTACAACAAGACCAGGATTAGAAATGTGGACTGAGTGGGCTCCGTTTCTATGGGAACACAATGGAAGATTATCAACTGGATGTTGAAGTGAAAACTCGGCATAGATGAAATACCAAATATGGTATTCAACACAAGACTTCATACACTAATCAAAAACATTTTAAGGATGACCTCATCTTATGAAGAATTTATCATAAAATATGAACTAGTTCACTTTGGGGCTGTGAATTAAACTCAGACATAACTTTGTGTCTGTGAACTGAATATTCACCTTGTTCTTTTAAACTATAATCCCACCTTCTCATGGCATCTTCTCAGAGCTGAAACACCTGTTAGCATTGCCTTAGAAATACTTCTTTTGGTTATTTTTAGTGCTACTAAAGATTCACGTAGAGAATCTGGTTCTTGCAATAGAAGTTTTCTTGGCGTACATATTGTTCTGAGTGAAAATTGTGTACATCATAAAAAGTCTTTCACTCCAAATAGACACACTTTGTAACAACTATCAAAGAGCTGTTTAAACAAGTTACATTTTTATATAAAAGCAAACATAAGAACAACTGTAGCAACATAGCAACCTGGAGGGCAGCAGAAAAAAAACAGCAAAAGCATCTCCATGGGGGGTATAAGGACATTATGCCAAAGAGCGAGCGGTGGTGATGTTAAAGGGGTGGTGGGTGGAAAAGGCGGGAGGGAAGAGGAAAGAGAGAGGGGGAGGAAGAAAAACAGGTCCCACAGAGCTACCGTGCAGGCGCCAGTAAAGACAGCAAGGGTGGAAGAGAGGGGAGGAGGAGAAAGACCCTGGTGAAACTCTCAACAGATGCGTGAAGCCCTTGTCAGCATTCCTGCTAGGTAACGCAAGGTCAGGAGCAAGCAGGAAGACAATATGAGGACTATTTGGGCTCCCTGAGCGCCAGATGTGTTTTAATAAGACGGCTGCCCTCCCAGCTAATAAGGTCAGCCTCTGGCTCCAGCCAGACGAGCAAACAAGTAGACTTTTGGCAGGAATTCAGTTCCAGCTTGGCACAGCCTCCCTCCCTGCTTCCTGCCTCACTCTCTTCCCCTCTCCGTCTCCCTCTCTCGCTCTCCTTTGGCTCACACACACACACACGCTCTGAGAGATCGATGGAAGCCGACTCTTTCAGTGCGTATGACTCATGCCGTCTCATACGGCCGCCTTTTATTAGACACTTCCCTTTTTTTCTGAAAGGGGAGAGGGAGAACTGGTGCCTAAAACTGAAAAATCCTTTGAGAACATCTGTGCTTGGATTGTGCATGGACACGCACACACTCGCTCATTTCCAGACGCGTGCACGCACTCACACAAGCAGAAACACATGATCCGTACGATTTGACCTGATGAGCAGCTTTCATTGACCACCTTTCACCACCGATTACTGAGAAGCAGCCGTTGGTGGTGAGAGATAAGAAATGAAAAACTAAAATTAGTTTGAAAAATAAACAGTGAACCAATAAATCTGACTCCTCCGGTGGGGAAAATAAAGAAGCAGCACTGGCGCCGGAAACATTGGCTGGCTTCACGCTGAAAGGGAGAAAGACGAGGAGAAGAATAAGGAGGTGGAGGAGGAAGATTTGGAGTTGACAGTAAGAATGAAACTAGACAAGAAAAAAGATTGGGGATCAAGACTGGGAACAAAATGTTCTGTCTCCTTGGGTGGAGGTGTCTCCTGCTCTTTTTAAATCGGGTACAAAGTAAAAATTACTTTAATGAGATGCTCGCTGAAAGAAAGAATGATTTTTCTTTTATGTTGTGCCTTATCCTGGGAACCTATGCACGGTGAGTCTGGTTTTCATATGAAGCCAAATCATATTTCCTTGATATTAACTCATAAACACATAGTTCCGAATATTTTTAGAATTTCATTAATTATTTCTTCACAAAAAAGTAGTGGTTTGCCTTTTTTTGATGTGATCCTAGAAACAGGCAGAAGAAAAATACCTTGAGACTGGAGTCCTGGTATCATGTCTTTTGCTCATTTAGAAAGTTTGTTTTCCAGGATTAACCTACATCTAACTTCATCCATCCTCCTTTCAACCCTGATCAGCTTTCCTGTCCCTGCAGCGGAAAATAATCCCCAGAGCATAAGGCTGCCACCGCCATGTTTAACAGAGGGGATGGTGCGGTCACGCTGAGTTGCAGAGTACATTTTTCTGACACAAATAAGGCTTTGCGCATGTTTGCAAAACTATCTGGGGGGCTTATGGCTTTCTTTTGACAGTGACTTTTTTAACACTCTTTCACAAAGGGCAGATTTGGAGAGTGAAGAACTGATAGTTGTCATGTTGACAGATTCTTCTTCTATGCAGCTCCTCTAGAGTTACCACGGGCCTCTTCTCCCAAAGATTTTCTTCTGGGCCCCCACAGTGGTCCTCAAAGATTTTCTGGGAACCCCCATGGATTACAATAAAATTTCCCCCAAAAAGAACAGAGAATCAACTGGACACACACATCGTTCAACCACACATAAACCTATGGACACATTTTGTTTTCAAACTCCACTGAAGTTTACTTCACACTTCAGGTTGCAACAAAACACACTACAAACCATCTTGCGGTGAAACACTTTTGTGTAACTGTTTTTTTTTTGTTTTTTTTTATTCATCCGAACCGCTTCCCACGCCTCCTTCCCCTGCAATAGCACTGCACCCCCCCCTAGGGGGCGCACCCCACATTTTCGGAACCACTTGGTTAGAGGTTGGACACCTCTTGTGATGTTTGTATGTGTGACATCCTTTTTCCATGTTCAGATGATGAATTGAAGAGTGCTCTACAGCTTGTTGTGTTATAACCTAACAGTTTTAATCTTCTTGACGGCTTTATTTCTGACATGTCCGCTGTGTCCCTTGGTCTACATGACAATGTTTGTTCATTAACAAACCCCTGCAGCCTTCATAGAACGGCTGCATGGAGACACTGTGATAAACACAGCTGAATTCTGAAAATACTAGGTTGCACTTCAATTTGTTTAGGATTATTAGATCAAATGAGCTAATAATTATTAGCTTGCATAGATTCAAACAACTCACTTTTAAAAGTTTTACTCATGAAAAATATGAAATGGGGGCGAGAGAGAGTGAAAGAATAAGAATGAAAGTGAGTCAGTTGGTTGTTCAAAATGGGATTTTCTGTCACAAAGTCGCCTTCAGGTGATACCAGTGGAAAAATATATAGCAAGGAGAATAATATAGCTTCACAATAAGAGTACACACACACACACACACACACACACAAAACTATCAAACCATATTCGATGCAGCTCTAGTCAGAATGTTCTCAGATAAGAATCAACTTCTGTCTTTCTCTCTTTCCTCAGTCTCCGATCCATCGAGGTTAAGCTGACGTCATCCACGGCCTCACACAATTTCACCCCATCAAACACAGAGCCTCTCCTAGTGGTGCCTGCAGTTCTCAAATATTTACCTTAGGACTAAGCTACGCAATACCACACACACAGGAATTCTGCCCCTCTCTCCCCACATGGCCCTCACTCTCAACTATAACTCCTTTTGACACACACCAGGTGTACACATGGTCAGTCAGCGGAAATGGACTTCTCTTTCTATTGATTCTACACACTCTGTCCAAACTAGTATTTAATATTTTAATGGGTATGGATATTTTCAACTTGGCAATCCAGACCAAAACATATCAGACAAATCCAAACTCTTTGTTTATTGTGGTGTTTTATGATTGAGCAATAAACATTTTCCTTGGTCCTTTTGGACTTGAAACCTCCAAATTGTCATAGGTTATAAAATACATTGTGACGGCATCATTACATGAGTCCTTTCCTGTGTTCCCACATTTGTTAGTCATTTTGGTCTATTTGTCTGGGAGTGCTGGACATTGGTCAGAGAGCTGTCATCAATCATAGGGATCTTCCATAAACCTTCCTGCTGCACACAGGGAACATTTGGTTGGGTGTAATTTGAGATGACCTCATCGCAGCAGGCTTGAGGCTACGAGGTCAGCAGGCCTTATCATTCAGCAGCAGACCCGGATTCTGCTCTTCTCGCCAAAGTGTGCACAGACACACACACACACGCGTACACGCAAACACACATGGATAGGGCTGTGTTCCCACGGTTGCAACAGGTCTACTGCTTGATGTATAGCAGCTTGTAAAGCGGAGCCGTCAGTCAACTTTAACAACCTATCACAGAGATCCAGCAGTACCATAGCCATTCTTGTAGCCTCAGACCAATGACCGGCTCAGCAACACTCAATAAAAGCAACTCAGACTGCCTGCATAAAGCTGACTCAGCCAAGAGCAGGAAAACAACAGAGAAAGACGCCTTTGATCTATTCTGACAGATCCTCCAGGAGGCTCCGTCCGTCAAAACCTTCTCGCGTGTGTGCGTGTGTGTGAGTGTGTGTGTGTGTGGATAGCTCCCACTGTCTCTCTCAGACAATCACAAACATATGCAGCAACTTTGAACAACTCTGGCACCTGTGGATCTGTGCGTAGTGGGAGCCCATCCAAAGCCAGCTATCAGTCCAACCCCGCACACACATGTTCCACATTGAGTGGAAGTCAAACAGCATCTGATCAGGGCTCAGCCAGCGTCAGTCTGTCTGAGGCTTCAGTCTGGAGAAAATTTTTCGCTTGCTGCTCTCCTTGGGGGAGGGAAACCAGCAGGTGGACGAAAAAAAGGCACTGAGGAACCCCACCTGGTCCGGACCAAAAAGTAGAGCTATCACACGCGTGACAGCAAGGAAAGGAGTTAATATGTGAAACTGTTTCGTTCCCACATACACAACCATGTTCTTGGCACCAACACACAACGAAATTCATCAAAATAACCTTGGATCGGGATGACACAATCGCTTCAGTCGTTACAAAGTAATTCCATTAGGGGCTCAGCTGCTTACAATACCATTGACCCAGGCATGAAACTTATTAAAAAAGATAACAAGAGAATGTAAATTATCATTATCATTTGAGTTAGTATGGCATTCGAGAGCAAAATAACAATAAACAGACAATACTTACTGGAGTAACGCTACATATATTTTAGACTTTGGTTTTCTGCAACTCACACTTGATCGCGATACAAGTATTGATAATGCAAAAACAATTTAATTGAGAATTTATGGGCTTACAACAAATAAAAAAAAAACAGATTTAAACATTAAAACCATTTTTAGGTTTCCTTCTGCATCACAATAACTTTTCAGGCTATCATATTGGTAGGCAGATTTTTTTCATCCTTCCAAAAATCCCAATGAATACATTGAAGTTTGTGGTTTAACATGATGGATGTGAAAACAATTAGGGGTTCTAGATGTATATGAGTAAAATATGTAGCAATAAAATGATCTTATACCCTTCATAGAGTTTCTTCAAGGATTTCAGAGGGGCGTGTTTTGTTGAGTCTCTCTAACGAAGCTACAATGTTGATTTTAAGGCATAAGCTGGTTTACGCCATGTGACTGTAATGAGTGAACACGAGCGCACTTAGTGTAATGAGTCTGGGAGAGCAACATATGGGTCAACCAACTGTAACCTCCACCAATAAATATTCATTAGCAGGCAGCTAAGCTACCTGACTTGTGACCCACTCACTTCCTCTCCATCGAGGCCATTGAGCAGGAGAGCAGGAGCTGGATAAATTGTCGCCCTTCACCTGTCTCCTTTTTTGCAGAGAAAAGGACCCGAACATCACAACAATAGTTGTATTTTTTTTTATTGAAAAAGAGAACAAACTGGGGTTTAGTTGAAGAATTTCCAGACATTAAATACGGTTCATTAATCGGCTAAAGCAACAGAAAAAAGTTATTAAAATACTGAAATTGTTTTCATTCTCTCATGCTACTTTCAGACAGACATATAGATATAGATTAACCCTCACATTAATTGGTGTACAGTGCTTATGTTGGAAAATATAAAGCTCATGATCGTACATAAATGTTTAGATTTTTTTAGATTTCTCAGAATTTTTTTTTTTTTTTTTTTACGGGATTTAAGTAAACAAGTTATAAAATTTTGACAAACACATTTTTGAGAATAAAAGGTATTTTTTTCACATGCTGCTTTAGTTATTTGTCTTAAACTTTAAAAGCACCAAAAATTGTGGTCCTATTCATTGCTGCATTTAAATATAAGGAGAAGCTTTTTCCTAAATGTTTAGCAAATGGGCTCTTTGGAAATAAAATATTGTTTGGATTTTAAAGAGCAGCTGATTGAACATGAAGGTAGCCAATCACACATGTGCTTGTTATGCTATTATTTTCACAGCAGCAGTTAAGACTTTTGTAGTCAGAGTGCTACAGATAAGTCTAACTTGTCAGACTTTTTTTCTAAAATGCAAAAATCCTATGTTTAGTTGCAATTTTTGTCATAAAAAGTTCTGCATGTCTGCAATGGTTGTTTTTGGCATCACTGTATCCTAATTACTGCAAAAAAGGCATCTCTCCTCCCTCCTGAGAGCAATAATATTTAGAGATCTCCTGGTATGCCAACTACTTTCACACAAGCAAATAATTTTCTGTCACTGCATCAAAAACTGTAATACTTTTCCGTGTCAGTGATATGAAACGGGTAATAGATCTAATAAAGTCGACATTGGAACAAAGAAACTTGCAAATGAAATCAGCAGTTTGAACATTTTACTGCTACGCCCCTTAACAATTGCAACTCAATGTCAAATCGAGTTGGAAAAATTTCCTCTGAAAAGTTTGGAGGAAATTCTGAACTGTGCCAAAGCACAATGGTCTTGACAGGCACCACAATTAGTCATACATTACGTTGGACATGAGAACTCATTACTCACAGAAAACCACACGAGGATGTCACCTCATTCAATGGTCTTTGTGTATGTATGATTTGATGCTCAATGTATCAGCTTTTTCATACCTCCGAGCTAAATGTAAGAATAACTTAAACGGAAACGGGAAGCATCTACCAAAAACAGGTCTTTTAGAAATAATCAGAAGGGAAAAGAACTAGGCTGAAGTATTGTGTACAGGTGGGTTAAGATAAAAGCACAAAAATACTAACAACAAAGCAACACTAAAGACAAACACAACTACAAGCTTTTAAATCCATGCATAATACAAAGCTTGTTGCTGTGTGTTGTAACATTTAAGACTTACAAAACAATAAATAAAGCACAGAAACATAAAGATGCTGTGAATGTTTTTGGCACGCCTGGTGCCAAAAAACACACAAAAAAATCAAAAAAATAGATCATTTTTTATTGCTGTTTTCTGATTTTGCTGTGAATAGTGTCAAAAATCCAACCTTGGCATTGGACATGGTTGGAAGATAATGAGAGCAGAATCTGTGATCATTCTTTTTCACAATTTCTATACCTCCAAGGTGACAGACATCAGCTCCATCAGTGTCCTGCATCTTTAAGATGTGTACCAACACACCTGAATCAAAAGCCTGAATCATCTCCTCAGCATGCTGCTGTGTTAGATTAAAGTGTTGAAGGAGATTTACAAATGTAATAGAAGGACAAAAAAAAAAAGGTTTCTTCTTAACATTCCTCTCAGAAACGTATCCACAAGTAAATTGACGAATTTTACAACCTGCTTCTCCAACAACATCTATTCACCACTTCATGTTCTTCTTTCTGCTTTGATGTCCACTTCTTCAATGGATTTAGTCACGCTGACCTTTTTCTTATGGGGCTAGACTCTGTCCGCAAGATGAATATAAGAAGACGGGTAGAAGACAAGTGAAGGACACGAGGGAGATTAGGAGAGATAAGTGGAGTTTATGTGTGGAGGAAGAGGTCAGGAGTTATCACATGGTTGACCTGAGGTGATGTGACAGGATCTGTCATCACTTTCTTCAGCACAGAGCCTGGATCGTCTGTACAGGAGAGGAGAAAGGGCAGTGCAGGCAAATCAAAGTCCAACTAGATCTTATTTTATAAGTCATCTACTGTGTGTGTGTGTGTGTGTGGTAAACTTGTGGATGACTGTTCATGTGTTGATCCGTTGCTGTTTATGCTCAGGAGATCCATCTTTAATCTTGTGTGAGAGGCTAAGTCCTGGTCATATGGTTGTGCTCACAGTACCCCTGCAGAACGGACGTGTCCTCAGTCTTCAGTGCCCCCCTCCTGAGGTGTGAGATCATGTCTGCACTAGGGATGTTGCCAACAGAACAGAGAAGCAAGCATAGAAAAACAAAAAAAAAACAGTGTGTGCCTGCGTGTGCGTGCGTGCGTGCGTGTGTGTGCAAGTGGAGGAGAGTGTGCATATGTATGAAGGCATGTGTGTCGAGCAGATGGGAGGAAAGAGAAATTAGAGAGGGGTAAAAGGAGAGTAGCGACAGAAAGTCTGCAAGAGCATGTGTGTGTGAGTGTGTCTGTGTGTGTGCTGGACTGTGGGGGCTGTGGAAGGGTTTGGGGGAGGCTGAGGCGAGAGAGAGAGAAAGAGAGAGGTGGGGGGGGAGCAGTGTGGTTAGGCATCCAGAGTCAGTGAACATTTTTCTGGCAAGCCTCCTCCATGCTCCTGGCCGCTTGCCCGGCTCTGAAGCAAACTTAAACAAACTCCTGTTGCAGCCATCTGCTGGGCCCGCGGGATAAATCACAGCACTGCTCCGCTCTGTGTACAGCTCAGCCGCACCACTATCAGGTTACTGTGTTAGCGGCCTCACACATACACACACGCACTCACTGTTAGGCATGCAGGAACACATTACAGTCCTCCAGCTCATCCACACACACACACACACACACACGCACACACACTCGCCGAACTATGCGTCAGCCTGGAGCCAGGGCCTGCCATGGGGCTCACACCACCAGGAGAGGGCCAGCAACATGTGGCCCCACTAATACCACAGGGGAGATGGAAGATGAGGAGCAAAACGAGAGGAGAGCGGGATGAAAGGGGGAAAAGTGGGAAAAGTGGGAAAAGGAGACGAGAGTGATGTGATGGGGGAGACAAGGAGAGAGGTGACACAGCTGGGAAGATGAGAAAGAATGAAAAAGTGGAGAGAACGAGACGAAGACCTCTGACACTTCTGCTTGAGCCAAGTGCTATTTTTACAACCCCCTGGAGAAGAGAGGAATATAAAAACATCTAGGACCCCTCTGTGCCTGTGGACTCTCATAACAACTTAATCATTTTATGCTCTAGATCAGAGGTCCTCGACTCCAGACCTGAAGGGCTGGTGTACGGCAGCGTTTAGATGTGTCTCCGCCTCAACACACCTGAGTCAAATAATGAGGTCATTAGCAGGACTCTAGAGAACTTGATTGCATACTAAGGAGGTAAATCAGCCATTTGAATCAGGTATGTTGGACACATCTAAAAGTGAATTTGAGGACCCCTGCTCTAGATTTCTATCATTTAGATAATCATTTGATGCTGCACCATGAAGCTAATTCTACAAATAAAGAAATGTTTTGGGATGGCTTAGGCCATTTAAACCTGTACTAGAGTCTTTACCTTAACCGTAACTAACACATTGTACACAACCCAAGTCTATGTTGGGAAATGGCACTGACTGAGCTTGCTAGCAAGTCTTGCAGCGTCGGACGTGGCTCGGTCTGCTTTCAATAAGTTGTAAGCATCAGCAGCCATGGTGAATGACCAGCTGAAATCTATATTAATAACATGTCAGCACGGCAGATGGCACACTTGAAAGGGATACAGAATAAGTTATGAGTAATTGAAACCATGGGATTTATCTGCAGAACACAAACTGCATCAGTTTATTTGTGACTCATGGCATGGTCATGTCTCAGTACCCTTGGAAACTATTTCAAAAGTCTCATTGTCCCTGTATGTGTTCGGAGGCCGTAACACGGAGGAAACAGGATCGACGTTACCAATAGACAAATGCTAAAAACCCTGGCAATACCTCCTCAAAGTCTAAGCCAGTCACTCCAATTTGGATGTTTTGTGTATTAGTGCAAAGCCCACATAATGCTAAATGAGTCAGAGTAACTATATCGTCTGCATTCTTCCAGAGTCTTCAGAGTCTCTAGTGTCATGTGAGGCTCCGTACAAAGCTAAATTCCCCTTCTGTCTCAGTCTTCCCAGCTGTCCTGGGGCTGGCAGGACAAGCTGAGTATGCGAGAGACCAGGTGGCGAGGGGGGCAGCTGGGGGTGTGCGGAGGTCAGGGCCAATGCTTGATGATTACAGACAGAGAAAGAAATCCAAGAAGGGAACGTCTTCTTCTGCCAAAATAAGCTCCCGGATGACCATCGGCAGTGCTCATCTCCTGCTCCTCTTTGGTTGGAGGACAGAAAGAGGTGAAGCGATCAGGCAAATGGCTGGTGAGAGCTGGTTGTTCTGCTGTATATTTAGTCTTTGGCCTCCAGTTGGACTGACACCAGAGTCAGGGAGAGCAGAGGCAAGTAGGAGGGCAGGAGCACGACACCAAGAGCAAAGTGGGATGAAGTAAATATTGGTTAAAGTAGCTAAAGAACGAAAACCCACATTCACAAAAACCTGCAGCTGCATTTGGGGAGGAGCTACAAAGAGCATGAGTAATGAAAAGCGCTTAATCGCAATGAAAAATTTAGCCAAGCGCAGAAATTACATGCTAAATGCCAGGTTAAGAAAATAGGTCTGCTGCTAGCTACTGTGCAGCTACATCCTCTCCTTGGGTCCAGATGCAGAACCACACACACTCACAGAGCACACACATGTGCAGCTGTGGCACAATGCAGCTGCACTTCCCAGAGAGAGAGAGAGAGAGAGAGCAGACACCTGCCAGTGCTCTAACCACCTGGCAGATACGCACGTGCAAAAAAAACAACAAAAAAAACATACTCATGCACAACACACAAATGCATACAGCTGTTCTTAATGACAATAATAGCAGAGGTTACACTGTTTTTATGTATGTGTATTTTAGTGCAAGTCTGCAAATATGCATTTACAGGACAATGTGTAAAGTGTGTGTTATGGCCAGATGGCAGCTGGCAGGGGGAAGGCTGAGCTGTTGTTGCATTACCCTCTGTTCTCTATAATTGCCACAGTGAACCTGGGTTTACTACTGTTGAGTAAAGAGTATAGGAAAGTACGGAAGCAGCTTTTACAACATAACCATGCCATGATACTACCACATTATGCCTCAATGCATGATGGCAGTGGAAGGGTGTAACATAGGGCAGATGTACAGCATGGGAAGTGAGCTTATATGGAAAAAAAATAGAACTTAGACCTCTGTACAGGCTTAAAAAATGCTTCTTAAAGAATTTTTTTTTTTTGCTTAGAATAAAATAAACTGAAAATTATTCATTTATTCTGTATCATTGTGTCTGTCTGGATTTCTTGTCCATTTTTCCCAATGAATGTAAGAAGATGAGGAAAAGAGAAGTGAAGCACACAAGATAGATTAGGAGCAATATGTGGAGTTGATGTGTGGAGGAAGAGGTCAGGAGTTATCACATGGTTGACCAGAGATGATGTGACAGGAAGTGTCATCACCTCACTAGTCTAACATTTCTTAATCTCTAGCAGATTCAAATCTTTAATGACTGGATACTCAGACACAACTCACAATGCCCAGAAAAAGCCTATTATATTTTATATGTGGTATAAAAATGATAGGTGGTTTTTGATCCTTTTTTTTTTTTTAGATAAAGTAGAAACACTTTCTGCTGCTTTACAAGTCTTCTTAGAGTTTGTCTACTACTGTAGTTAGGGTTATGTGGAAGCATTTTTCTCATTTTCCACCTCCACCTTTGTTCTTCTCCCTGCTTTTCCTTCTCTGTTCATTTGCTCTTCCCACCAGGTGAGCTCCACTCCAAATTGTACAAAGTGCTAAACTTTAAAGTATGTAAAGTATGCTAAACTTTACCTCTAAGCTAACTACTTTGAGTTTTCAAACAAACAAGATTTCCAGCCTTCTTGAGCGTAATCTTCAGTTTGTTCCAAAGTTCAAATTGCAGAAACTCATCGTTCGTCTATGCAGCCCAAAACGTTCAACTCACTGCACAGCGACTTCTTGTTGTGTCCCTACAGGGCTTTTAACAAACATAAAATGTGACTTATGACACTCTTTTTTTTTTTTTTTCTTTTGCTAATAAATATCAGATTCAGCGTGTAAATAGTTCTTTGTTGCCTCTTAGGTTTATTCACTCTGTTCTCAGTCTGTCGGTTTAAATAGACAAATAGACATAGTCTTGATAGCTTTGCAGTTATTCTACACGGTGATTATAGAAATGCTCCAAGAAATGTTCAAAGCTTAGTGTATTCTTATTTACTCAGACCCTGCTTTAAACATTTAAAACAGTGTTTATCTCTGATTAAGAGTATTGCCATTCTTTTTTTTTTGTATTAGAGGTTTTTAACAACTCTACTGACCTTCATTTGAGAGTGGACATTCCGGAAAGCGGGTAATGGGAGAGACATGTGGCACTGGTCATTGGGTCGAGACTCAAACCTGTGATGGCCACATTGAGGAATACCCATACATGCCATGTATGCCCCACGGCAGCGCCTGAGCATTACCATTTTTTAATCAACTTTAGCCCGGCTATTCCCTTCCTTTGTATTCTGCTTGATTAAAATCTCGTTCACAGTCAGTCTGAGCTTTTTCCCATTTAAAAGTTTATTTCTACCAGCCCAATCTGAACAGAAGAAGTTGTGAGCAATGACCACAAATTTCTGCGCTGTTTTAGTATTGTAGTTTGCCTGTAGTTCAAGCCATGGCAGTGGAGGAGGTGAACGAAGCCGTTCAATCTGAATTTCCAAATATTAAATTAACATTAACAGCCGCTTCGTTCAGCTCAGTTCTTCTTTCCTTTCAGTAGAGGCTGGTTGCTCACAGCATAAAAAATTTCTGGCATTCAACTGGCGCATCACATACATCATGGGCAATTGGGTAAAATTTTAAACCTCAACAAAGATCATACTTCCAGGAAGAAACTGTTTCTCAGTAGCCAAGAGCCCAAACCCTCTGCATGGAGCAAATAGCATAGAAGAAAGAGTAACTCAACCAGGCTCCACATCCAAAACGAGGAACAACCGAGACATTCAACAATATGGGCCAAAACTGGAACCCCACTGGTTTTTGAGAGGCCTTTCATGGAGAACAGAGCAGCAGTGATGCCAATCCCATGAAGAAGATAGACTTCATGGGATTTTATGAAGTTTATCATAAAACTTCACACTGAATTCGGAACATAATAATGCATTACAATTGCTCTTTGGTCGAGGATCTGGTGCTGGGTTCAGACGATTCTGAAACACTGAACTCACCCTCGCCTCTCAGACGACAATTGAAGATCAGAATTTACAACTAGGCCATAAAACTCCTTTGTTTAGGCTTCAGGAAGACTGACCAATTATTAAAATAATTATGATTTATTGTCTCTGTAATGTTTTCAATAAAATTAAATTGTTATCCAATCAGTGAATTACAACAACAAGCAAAAAAAATGAAAAAATATACAACAGCATTTTTTTTTTCACAGATCTTATGCCATGTATTTGAAATTTTATGTGGGAAAATTTTTGTGGGGAAAAAACTGTTCCTTAGTCTATTTATCTTTGTTTTTATTGTTATTTTCCGTCTCCTTCATTGGAGAAGTTCAAACAGTGAGTATCCAGGGTAAGAAATGTCCTTTATTAAGTGTTTTGCTCTCTTGGGGAACTGAGAAAATGCAGCTCCTGCAGTGTGATCGAACTATTGATAAATGTTGGACCTTAAAGTAGGTAAATAAAAGAGATTAATCTAATACGTAGCAGCAGAGTAAATTTAGTGTAGCATCTTTGTTTTGTTTGCCCAATTAAATAATCGGTGTTCATTGTTAATAAACCTTTTAACTTGAGTAATGCAGTCTCTTCGTGCTTTTTATCTGACAAATATAACGTCTAGAAAATAGCAAGGAGTCAATACTCAGGTTTATTTCAATGGATTGCAATACAAAAATGTTAACAAAAATTAATACAGTTAAATATGGCTTCATCAAGCTATGCTATGAATAAACATGTTAGACTGTAGCAATCTGAAATCACAAAAATATAACCATGTAGCACTTTGCTTTACGTCTACAATCAGCACAAATGCAGACAGGCAGGCGCAGAGGCCTGAATGACGTTTTATTGGAACTGAAGCACAAATGCTCTCTGTATGTGACATAACACTGAAGCAGGTCTTACAAGTCCAAGAGTGTAATAGGAGTGTAAAAATCTTTTTTCTCTGCAACAGCAGATGATTTCATTTTCATTGAACCTTTTTTTTATCCAGGTTGCCAAACTAATTGATCATAAAATTTCCATTTTCTGAAACAAAATCTCATAATGAAGGTCAATCTGTTTTTGTCTGTTTATGGACCAGATTGTCCAAAAACCTCAACTTCCTCAGTCAGTGTTGAATGTATTTTCCTTTCAAAATTAAAACCTTTTGCTCAAATGAAATTAAACACAGCTTTACCCTGGCAGCTCTCTCACAGATCTCTCACCACTATGTACTTTATGTCAATTTGCACCAACAAGCAAAGGATGGCAGAAAACTTAATCACTCTCTCCCTCCTAAATATTTACCAACATCAGATGTCTGCCAGGAAATTTTCAGTTAGTGACAATGAAAACCTTATTTCTTTTGTGTTTAGTCGCATTTTAACTTCACTGTAAACGTCTTGGAAAGATTGCAATTTAAGCTAACGTCGAGTGAAACGACAGTAAGTGCTGAAAAAAATGACAAAGATACCACACTGCACAGCAACAAACTATTGAGTGAAATGCAACTTCACAAGGGCATTTTTTGGAGCAGAACCAAAGGCTTCACCTGGTTTAAAGAGTGTTACGCTATTACCACCACCAGCATCATCACAGGTAGTCACGTATATAGGAAGTAGCTAAAACCACCAGGCTCAGATCTGACAGAAAAAAAAAACAAGAAAAGCTTGAACACCTCAGGCTCATCTGCTCTGTGAATGATCCGGCCTCTCCATTGAGACGTGGTCAGGAATGCAGCACGGAGTCAGACTAGCGGGAAGAGAGCGATTAAAGCTTTGAGAGCTAATCAAAACCCACCTTCAGCAGCTTTCACATTAAACCCCTTTAAATCCTGGAGAATTCCCACTGAAACGCGAGGCCGTCTGTCAGACCACGGCGCTGAGAGCAGAGCACAGCTGCAGCAACTTTATACGCCACACGCGATACAAACAGTTTTTATGAAACATACTCACACATGAACATCATATTCATAGCCACGACACCTTTGAATATCCTTTCTGATACTCCATGCTGCGTTATTAGCTTCAATAATTAAAATGATGAAATAAAAAATCCTCTCTTTTATTTTCTTCAAGCTGCAGTTTGAAGCCAATTAACCCCACAGATCCTTTTTTCCTCCCACTAATCTTCTGTTTTCCATCTTCAAATAATTAATCCTGGCAGCTTTTTTAACCCTTTCTGACAGCACATCTAAATTTGTCCTTTGTTTTTTGTTTCTTTGTTTTATTTCGCTTCTCCTGCCGTTCTGGCAGCAACATAAGGGGAGCAACATGTTTTTGGGAAATGATAAAATACATTCTTTAAATGATGAAGATTGATTCTCAATTGTTCACATCAATCACACATGCTGAGAACAAATGGGTATAATAATAAAAATAACAATTCAAGTAAAACCAGAAAATAATAGAACTGGGAAATCAAGAAAGGGGATTTTTTTTTTTCCTCATCACTACCAGACACAATCATAATAATATCATCGTAATATACAAGAATAAATATTTTCCTTTCAAGTGGAAACCTGCTTACAACATAGCCAGTTAGAAATTAAAATCCTGGACAGTTTGCTCTTAGGGCTAATTTAATAATTATTTTTGAATATTAAACAAATAATATATTGTATTCCTTCAAAATGTTTAATTCAACATACACAACCTGCTCTGTTGATATTCATCCTATTGTAAATATTCATATGCATAACTAATTATTTAAAGAAACAATTAAAGTAAACTTAAAAGAGTCTAGAGTTGGTATCATGGCAGATGAAGACACAATTTATTTGGGGGATGTGGTGCCATCAAGCAGCACCAGTTTCACATTGCAATCAAGGAAAGGAATCTAGGGGTGAACCTTTTATCGGCCCACCGATTTAATGGTGCAGATTTCCTTAATTTTTGGGAGCTCAGTGATTGGTCAATTTTTACATGAGAAGCCGACCCTATCCACCGATCTTATCTATCTCGGCAAAGGTCAAAAAAATCAATCACTGTCTTTTGTTCTCCCGTCAGAGAGGTTTGACTGACAGACCAACCCACGAGGTCACGTCTGTACGTTTACTGTACTTTAATACTGTACTACAATACTAACACCACTGTTGCCAATTCAGCAACTTTCTTGCAATATCGAGCAACTTTTCAGACAAAAAAATTGTCTGAAAGTATCGGCCAAAATCGGAGGTTAGATTTTTTTTTTTTCTTTTTTCAAATACTAAAAACTGCAATCGGTGCACCCCTAAGATAGTTCTTTATTAAGTAACAACTTTCTGTAATCTGGGTATTGTTTTGTCTATTATTTTTATTGCTTTAACACATTTATACATTAACAATTTATTTTACTATTAGAAGTTAGAACTTATATCTAAGTATCATTACAGAACAGTTGCAATACACATTTATAGACACTTTAATGTTTGCTGTTGCTATTATAACATTTAACACCTTAAAAATATGTTTATTAACAGAATTCTAATAAAACTAAGCATAATTTTCAGTTGAACGTGAAATGATTATAGCTAAAATTAACATAGAGCAGGAAAACAGATGATAAACTGTGCAGACTTATGGTCGTGTCAGTAACTGTTACTTTCTGCGCTAATGTTTGCATTTGATATGAACAATTAGGAAATATGAAGCCAGCGTAAACCACTGTCTTTGAATCTCTCATTTATTCTGTGAACACTCAACCAAACTATAAGCCTCAATCAAAGTTTGAATGTTTCTTTCTTTAATAGCTTCTCCCATCGTATTTTTCAAAGTTAATTCTCACGAACCTCTAAAAAAGTACGAATCTGCAGCCGTTTGACGTTTTGCTGTGCTGCTTTCAACTTGAACTCAACCGACCTAAACCAAACCCTGGATGTGCGCGCACAGGGCACTAAAGGGAACCAGATGGGAACTCTCTACTGACAGCTCAAACCCCAGCGATGACAGACCTTCTCCAGCCAAAAGCATGGCACTAAAGCACCTGTTGCCCTGTGGCTATTTTGCAGCACCTCTTCCCAACACCACTGGCTCCTTTTTCAGCTATGAGGTCACTTGCTTGCTCAGGCCAGAAATGTCCAAAGCGGTCACTTAAAACGTCTCCCCCTCGCCCCCCAACTATTATGATCCCCATAACCCTGGCAGAATGAATAACTAGTCCCATGATCATAGCAAAAATTTATTAGTGCAAAGTTTGATTGATAATAAAAGCCTTAATTTGGGGATGTAATAAAAATGACAGCCTGTCCAACACTTATTTAAGGAGCAGAAGGAGAACTAAGTGGACAGCTCCACACAGAAGAGTGTGAGTCTGTGAAAGCAGAGGCTGCTCTCTGTGAATGGCGTCCACAGATGTTCTTCACATGTCCAGCACGGTTAGACAGTCAGTGTTTGCTTGCATGATAGATCTGTTCATAGGAGCAGCTGGCCGTCTAAACACTCCTCATCTCTTCATTTACACATCACCCATCCCTGACTGCCCAGAAAGTGCGCTCAACTAAAGACCCACACACTCTTCAGCTTTTGTAAATCATCTGCCGGAAAAATCAGGAATCTGTTTTGAGATTTAATTTGTATATCTTTGAGGGAAGTTTTCAAAAAAAAAAAAAAAAAAATGTAGAAAGAAAAGGAAAATCAAGTGAACAAATGATGTAACCTCGGAGGAAGTGTGTGCACGTACAGTTGACTGAGCCAGCCCATCTGGAGCACTTATGAAAAGGTTGTTTATAACTCACCAAAATGACTCTAGTTTGTCATTTAAATGAGGAAAATAAGAAAACAGCCCGAACAACTGCTGAGATGTAATGGCCTGTCGTCAAACATGAATTACTGCCAAACGTCTTTTGATACACACACACACACAATGTGGACATGGTACAAATCCGGCCATATTTCTGAAGGATTAACTTGACCTCAACCCTTTCACCTCCTTGCAAAGAGATTTTTCAACGTTGTCACAATAAATACAATAAAAGTTAGCTTTAAACTGCATTCCTCAAAAATGCTCCTCAGTGTGCTCAAACTAAAACAAACTGTTTAGCACCAGGTGACACATACTCAGTCATGCTTGTTAAAATAAACACATGAACGCAGCAAACACTGGACTGGCCATGGCCTCCGGATCCCCATAGTTTCCCTCTTTTGTTTATAGACGTGAGTTCTGATAAAAAAAAAAAAAAATTGTTTCCTTTTCTTTTCAGTCCGAGACGCAGACATGAAAATTACTCTTCTGTCCAGGAAAGAATAAAGTATTGAGCAGAGCAGTGAGCGGTTTTGATATTATATTGCTACTTTAAACCATAATTATTGCAGGATATGGACAAAACAACCCAGGAAGCACTACTTCGTTTTGTTCTTACCTTGTGTCTATGTGCTGGGGAATCCAATTCAGGGTCATTCTTCTCTCCAAGTGTGGCTCCATGTCCCGGCATGGCTCCATCCTGCTGCATGCTCTGTCCCACCTGCACCACCGCTTTGCAATCCACACATGACCCTATCACCAGCCTCCTGCCATCATCCACCAGAAGCATGCGAGGGCTGCGAGGCGCGTACAGGAACACAGGAAGCCGAGCCACAGTGACAGCGCACAGCCTGCCTTGCCTGTGCTGCTCCTGCCTGCAGAAGAAGCACACAAAGGCCTCACAGCTGTACTGACGGGCCCACTGGGAGCTCGGCAGGTGAGAGTTAGCACCAGGTAAGCCAGAGGTAGAAGGGCTGGAGGATTTCAGGGCCTTGCTCTCATGTTGTGCCCACTGAGAGTGCAGGTCGTGGTAGCAAAGATTACAAGCGGACACGAGGCCTGTGGCATCGACCGGTTTAGCACCTGGTGCAGGTGGATAAACTGTGAGAAATGGGAAGAAAGGCTCCCTCTCCACAAAACGACTGGGGGGATTGACATGCAGCTGGTACTCTGCACCTGCACTCAGTTCAGCTCCGCACAGGTAACACACCGAAAGGGAGCTGCTGTGGCGAGAGATCACCCCCACCTGAGAGTGGACGGGTCCAGACCCATCGGCGGACAAGGAGGAATGGTACCGAACGAGGAAGGAGCTGACAGATGTGATAAGGTCTTCACTGAGGCTGAGTCGATACGCACTCCAGATGTCCTGCAGAATAGCGTGGCATTGTGGGCAACAGTGCACACGGCCGTTCTTCACCGCTTGAGCGTTCGGCGGGCAAGGCAACAAGCCGATGAAAGGAAAGTACATCACAGCACGGGATTTCCCTACACCAGCTTTTGCATACACGACCCTCAAATCCCCTCTACCCTCCTGACCACAGAGGAAACATGTTTCATGGGAGGGCTTTGGTTCAGGTGTGACCTCCAGGGAACCTGGAGTTCTTCTGTCTAGTGTGTTGTGTTGGGATGGATGAAGACCAGAAGCCCTGGAAGTTTGATTCAGGGGGACGACATAGAGGCGCTGAAGCACAGGCACATCAGCCAACTGAAAGCTCTCCCACTGCTGCATGAGAGAGGAGTGGCAACTGCCACAAACAATGGTTGTACCTGAGGGGCTGATGGGCACTGCACCCCTGGGAGCCGAGTGGAGCCACAGGAAGGGGAAGAAGGGCTCTCCCTGCGCCCTCTCCTGTTTTTGAACACTGATTTTGAAATGGGCACTATGTCTGAGTCCAGTACCACAGATGTAACAAACCCGCTCCTCTGGCGAGGAGCCAGCAGTGTGATGGGAGACCCTCCTGGCGGAAGGATCTGAGGCAGCTCTAAGCTGAGTTGTTGGCCCTGGTTTGGGGCAACGAATGTCCCACTCGTCATCACTTGTGATATTTATCTCGTCTTCTCCGGAGTTGTCAGAGTTGATCTCCCTTGCGACAGCCGATTTGCATTTGGGGATGACGGGAGACAGCGCAGCGCTGGAGTTGTTCTCGGCTTTCCCTCGATGCGGCAGAGATGGATATCTGGACGGAGCGCAGCTGCTGTCGGCAACACGCTGGATCTGACGCTGCTCCACATGTCTGACACTCTCCTCCTCCAACCAGCGCCTGTTGCGCATAATGACCCCGTTGTCTCGCACAGGTGTGTCAGTTAGAGAATTGCCACAGCACCGCTGAGTGAGTCTCTCTTGGGGCTTCAGCAGAGCTTCTGATGACTGACTGACATTCATAATTTTAGCCCCGCGCCTTGCCGGCTGCACACTCTCAGCTTTAGGCAATTCCCGAGCGTCATAAACCCCCGCCGCGCAGCGCACTGCCCGCTGCGAATCCGGGCTGCTTTTAATACTGACGACATTGTTTTTCCTGCTACTGTCTCTTGGGAATTTGACGGGCGCTCTCAGACACTTGTCCTTGCCCACTCTCTCCACCAGATCCATCTCCTGATCTGAAAGGTTCTCGTTTTCAGAAAAAGATGAGAAGTCAGATTCTGCGCCTCCGTCGTAGTTGTGGCTGCCCACGCTGATTCTCCTTTCCAGGTCGTAGGAGACGTTCCACTCCTGTGGGACCCGCCTGGAGTCGCACTGGTAGGGTCGCTTAAGCCAATACATGCGCTTCTCGATGGGCGTCCTGCTCCGCTCAAATGAGTTCCACTGCTCCGTCAGGAAGCAGTGGCACACGGCGCACACCAGCGCACAGCCATCCGGGCTGAGTTCACACGCACCCGGGGCTGGCTCCTGGTTCTGGAGAAACGGGAAAAAAGGCGACCTCTCTTTCAGATATGTCACTTGCAGCCTCAGTTCCTTCCCAGGTGTGACCCCGCTCCCGCATATGAAACAGTGAACCAGACCCCCCAGTCCGTTCCGATCAGCCCTGGAAGTGGTGCTGGGCAACGCGCTGTCCTCACCGGGCATTGATGCAGCCATGAGCCGGTGTTTGCGAGATAAGGGTGCCAGCTCCTGGTCGCGGGGAGAGTTCATTGCTGTTAAACCCCCGAGGCTAGGCTACATAGCAAAACGTCAACAAGTTAGGTCATACTCGTCTTGGAACACTTGTCTCCGAGCATGCAATAGTTTTCGTCCAACTTACAGAGTGATAAAACCCGCGGCAGTCCATTGAAACAAACAGCGTGCAGCAGCGAAGCCAGCAGTCCCGTTAAGCGTTGCTCTCACCCGCAAGGACAAGGAGAAAAATCCCTCCAAACTTCCATGTAGCTGCACGACAGTCCTTATTTTTGAAAGTCCTTAGTCCACGTGTTTGTTCTGAACGTCCGCATGACAGAAGTTGAGATCACTTGTCGTATCCAGCGAAACTTTCCTGCCTGCGCTGTGCAACTTTGGCTGCAAACTCACTCACACTGTACACAGCGCCATCCCCGATTCATGGGACCCGCTCAGACACCCCAAAGACAACCTCCACCCCCAGCCAGCCCCCCCACTGTTAGTTTAGATGTCAGATTTCCTGATTAGAATCGCACTGTCAAAAAACAACAACAATGCATCACCTGCAAACAAAACTCTTACAGCTTTCATAAGACTCATTCAACGAGTGATGAGCAAAAATAGTTGGAAAAGTTGCTCAGTAAGAAAGTACACATTACTCAGTATGATTGCGGGTTATTGATAAGTAATTATCAGCAGTTATTCCAAAGAACAACTGATTCTGATTTATGCTTCACTGAGAGAGAAGTAGAAGGACACAAGTACACTGAGATTTTCTATTTAATGCTGAAATGCCATGTTTTTTTTGTTTTTTTTTAATTCACACTGCAACCACAGTGCAGGTCTAACAACGAACAATCACACCGCTTTTGCAAAACTGTTGTGCTCTGACAAACCTTGGTAATATGCCAGATTTTGACACATCACAGATGCTGATGATTTTCGTGTTTTTCTTGGGACCAGCTTCAGGTATGTTACAACTGAAGTCATTTATTTTTTGTCTCGTCTTCTACTAGTCACAGCTCATGTCTTTTGACTGTGCAGTTATTCGCTTCAAACCGCTGTAATCATAAACATAAGAGCTATCATGGGTTTTATCTGAGGGTTGTGGTATGCAGTTAAGTACTTTTTTAAATGTCTGTTGACATCTTTATTTTTTTTTTTTTTCTCATATAAGTCAGGTGATTGACTGGGCCATTATCGAGGCTTATTTTTGCACAGCTCCACAACATATTCTCTTTGGTCAGATATACGAGATCTTTTGAGGGTTGCCTGATCATGGCTGGTTTATGGTGAAATTATGTTATGTTCATTTATGGATTAATGCTCTAGTCCTGTTCACTGAATGGTGCAGAAGTCTAAAAAGTCATCTGTAAGATTGACACTTGCATGGTTTTCAACAGTAAGATCAAATGCAAAGATTTTTTGATTTTACAAATAGTCCAGCAGTTATTAAATTAGCTGATATTACTTTTCATATAGCTACAGCCATGCTTTCTAAATACTGACAGATTTCAGTCTATTTCTTGTTTTTCTATACCTTTTTGTACACTATTTTCTTAATGTATTGTATACTTATTCCTTGTACTGTTATATCTTATTACACCTAGCTAGGAGTAAATGTTATGCCAATGGAACTATTTCACAAATATTTAATAAGAAAAACATTGACATGTTCAACACTTATTTTACTAAGTTTATGTTGGAAGCAGAGGGCAAAAATGTGTCTGTATTTTTATATAATAAAGAGCCTTAGGTTTTAGTGAGCTGGTGTTCCTTTTGCATCTGGTGTGAAAAGAGATTAATGAGGGTAGAGTATAGCATATCTGTAAAGCCATATGAGGAAGTTAGGGCTGCACAGTGGCGCAGTGGGTAGCGCTGTTGCCTTGCAGCAAGAAGGTCCTGGGTTCGATTCCCGGCCCGGGGTCTTTCTGCACGGAGTTTGCATGTTCTCCCTGTGCATGCGTGGGTTCTCTCCGGGTTCTCCGGCTTCCTCCCACAGTCCAAAAACATGACTGTCAGGTTAATTGGCCTTCCCAAATTCTCCCTAGGTGTGAGTGTGTGTGCGTGGTTGTTTGTCCTGTTTGTCTCTCTGTGTTGCCCTGCGACAGACTGGCGACCTGTCCAGGGTGAACCCCGCCTCTCGCCCGGAACGCAGCTGGAGATAGGCACCAGCAACTCCCGACCCCGTTAGGGAGAAGGGTGACGGAAAATGGATGGATGGAAGTTAGCCTGCAGAGATAAAGGATATGAAGACACATTTTGAAACAAAAGCTGGCATATATAAATATGTACAAAACTAAGACAGAAGATACAGGCAAAATTCCCAAAAACTGTTTTCCTCCCGTCACATTTGCAAATTGCTAATACAGATAATCACGAGTGGATCTGATTTCACATTATATGACCGTGGTACTAAAATTTGTGTATGCACTGTCCGAGGGTCTGGTTGTATTCATTACTGCAAGGTACTGTATGTGCTTGGTTTTTTCCATGGTCATATGGGAGGCATTATTTTACACTTACACCACAGGACTCCATACCTCGCCACAGAGACCCACTGAAAATTGGACTTGTTCGAGGAAATATTAAGAACAGACGCTTTATCTTTTGCACAAATAAATAACAGAATTGATCAAGCGGCAACAGCTCACAAAAAGCTTACGAACCTTTTATAACAATTACAGAAAGGATGCTGTGGTGGTGCAGGGGTAAAGCACAAGCCATACATGGAGGCCTTAGTCCTCGATACGGCTGTCACAAGTTTAAGTCCTGGCTTGATGACCCTTGCCGCATGTCTTTCCTCTTTCTCATTACCTACATTCCTGTCTGACCACTCTCAAATAAGGGCCACTAGAGCCAATAAAATAAAAAAATAAAATAAAATAAAAAATAAAGGTTAAACAATATGTCCCTTGACTGCCTTTGAAGCACTGCACCACATAGATTGGAACATGCTAAAGTTAAAATGCATGATTCTGTAGAGGTTTTGATTCCCCAAGCTCATTTTGAACTTTAGCTTTCTAGTGAGACCAGCATCAAATCTAGCAAGCAGCCCATGAAAAGCAGATGTCTGTGGTTATTTTTAAAGAACAAACCAACATTTTTAAAAACCAATGATCAATTCCCATTTAATTAACTTGACATTGTTATCAATATCAAATATGACAACCAAACCCTGTACATGTGGTGTCACATAGAGTTCATGGTTACCTAGATCCATATGAGAAGTGCTGGCACCACTGGGTACATATGCAACTGGTTTTCAGTATCAGCTGTGCCACACAGCCGTGTGTTTATGTGAACTTAATTCACCACATCTGCACTATGGTGTTGAGTACAGCTTACACTTATAGTCCCTTCACACAGGAGTGTGAGACCATGCCATGGTTCCCATGGTCTGTTTATACATGGCTGGACAGCAACAAATTACAGCGATAATCATGAGGCTGCTAAACTCTTACTATTTGCCAAATGCCATTTTTTAAGATTCTTGAGATTCTGAATGTGCTACGTATTTGCAGCGCACTTCTAAAACAATCCCACCTCAAACACCCAATTAAATTTTCCCAAAGCGTGACTCTTTCAGACTGGTGAGGATGCAGCTGTGCATCAAAAGATTATTCCAAACGACCACAAGAGGTGAAGTGCCTTGCATACATTTTTTTCTTAAACTTCTGTGTTGTTAAAACCACAAACTTAAACACATTTTATTTGCATTTTAATGATAGATACACCAACAAAAACATAATACAGAGTTTAGACGTGGAAGGCAAATCAGATATAGTTTTAAAAACTTGTGGTGTGCATGCTGAACTGTTTTATGTACCTTTTCTTCTTTTACACTTTAGGTAAAATAAGCGTCTAGCTTTAAAGAAAGTCTTCTTATGAGTATGCACATAAGAAGAGGAAGAGCCTTCACTGCTTTTCCTCTCAGCTGTGGCAGAAGATGAACCCCTGGACAAACCATCACTGCAGCAAAGCATGGTGGTGGAGTGCACAGTTTCAATTTCCCTGACTGTGCCCAACACAATGTGGAGTAAAATAAACATATCATTCTAATAACAAGACAAAAAAAAAGTATCAGTTAGCTAAATTGATATTTACTACTGAGAATTTTGGCTTGCACAGAGGCTAAAACAGAGGCCTATGGCTCCTTCAAACAACCAACCCCTTCCATTGATGGAAAGAACAATCCTTTCCATTACTGGAGAGTCAACCAAGGGACGACAGGTATTTTTACTTTTTCATCACAGCCTTCCATGACGAGCACAGGAACCAGCTCAGCATGCTTTCTTCTTTTCTTATTGGTGGTTTGGCAAGCAACTAATTGATGTGCTCCACCTACTGGAGCCCAGCATGCCGAAGTGCTTATCTTATACAAACAAACAAACAAACAAACAAACAAACAAACAAACAAAAAAAGTTGACATTATACTCAGACTACAGGGAGTCTATTTCTCTGATTCGATCAGTCTTGTTTCTGTTTTACTTTAGTTCATTCCTTCAGTTTATTTTTGTTTCTGGTCTCTAGTTATTCCTTGTTACTGTAGCTTAATTATATTTCTTAGGTCTAGTTATTCATTAGTGTTAGATGTATTTCGAGACCTTTATGTACTCTCTGTTGCCCCTGTGCCATTTTCTCTCTCTCTCTCTCCTCAGTCTGCTTACAACAGACTGAGGCTCTCTCCTCACACCTGCAACCTGTTTCTAATCATTCATTGTTTGCTTATTTAGTGGTCAATCTTGCTGGTTCCTCTTGTTTAATCCTGTTAAATTCTTTTACTTCCCTTTTGTTCCCTGTTCCTGGGATTTTTTTTGTTCTCCTCTGACTGTGTTTTTGTTCTGCAAAAAACTCTCTGTGGAGTTTTTTGTTGTAATTTTTATGTGTGTTTTTTTTTTTTTACTTTTATTCTTCATGAAATCTTCAAATCAACTCTTTGCCTCAGCCTGTCTACATTTGGGTTCACTCAACTAACACACCATGACACATTCTAAGTTTTTGTGATGCTGCTTCCAATGCATAATGAGGTTGGTCTTATTAAACTTCACTGGTTTTGTACCACAAGTTTTGCACGCAACTGATATCTTTTTTCGGTCTTTAATGAAAAGATTAAGCCGCCTCTACTCTAGTAGTATTATCTACGACTGTCAACAAATTCTGTTGTTGTGATAATGTCTGCTCTGCATGAGTAAAAATACCAGGGTGGACTATTTGCTGGATCAAAAATCTGGGCCAGACTATTTGCTGAAATGGATTGCTTCTATTTAGTTGCAGAACGATAAAATACCATACTGTTTTTTGGCTGATATCAGGACACCCTTAGTTTTGTGTAAAATGTATTATGTCCCAAAATAAACCCAAGACTCCTTAAACACCAACATTACACTATCTTACACTATTGGCACCACATTGGCACCATCTGCCATTTTCTCTCTTGGTAAGATTTTCAAAACTGTTGAGTAAAAGAGGGAGATTACATCATTCCTAACCTGATGCCAAAGTTCTAGCCAGGACTTGGTAAAGACTGCTCACATTTTATCTGATGTCTTTAAGCTGCAGCACAGTTGTCATCTAATGTGAAGGCTGATAGAATACAGTATTTGCTATAGTTCCCAAATAGTTATTTCTGCGAAGCGTATTCCCCCAAATCGAATGTCAGAGCAGCATTCAGTGTTTCTTGCACTGGGTTGGCATGTTTTACCCAACCGAGGCAACTTGATGATGCAAAGCCTGACTGACAGCCCTGACTTGTCTGTGACCTTTTGCTACACCATTCTTTACTACTTCCTTCCCTTTTCTGTCATGTCCTTCTTTATTGGTTTGTCTTTTTGTTTCTCCCAATGTAAGCCCCAAAGTCATTTTAATTAGTTATTAGCTTGCTAATACCTTAATTTTCTGTGTGGACAGCAATAAAGTATACCCAGGAATCACAACCGAGTTGTTAAGAAATACAAGTTTACAACATTTCACAGCCTTCTCAAACATGCACCCATACATACAATGAAGGTTTCTCAGAGGCTTGGCTGCTCGTTTGCCCACACTTGGTTTTTAATTGATTTGTTTTAATCAATCAATAAAGCCTTTTTAGTCAGATGTATACGCATATGGTCCATAATAAATAAAATCAGACAGAACAACAACAAAAAAACAATAAATATAAAATGATCATCCATTACCATTTAAACTAAGGCACCAGTGATTCCACAAACCAGAGAAGAACCTGACTGAACATATAAACAGGTCAAAGTGTGTATAATTGTGTTTACAGAGTCTATTAACCTTCACATACTCTGAACATAAGGTTTCAAACCACAGCAGTACAAGTTAGTATTAACTTGTACTGCATCCTTATGCCATCATTGTGCATCACCTGAAGTTCATCCATGCTGATTTTTCTGTAATGCTGCCTCAGGTGGGCAGTATACATTGGAATACAATATCTTTTAAAGAGTACACTTAGAGAATTTCTGAAGCATGTTAGCTTCTACATATTTCAGACAATGCTGCTTGTAAATGTTTCTATCATCAGACAGGTCAGCGGTGATGTAACCTTCCAAATATTTCACCTCATCTTGACTTGGAGGATGCTGCCAGATACAGCAAAGTCAGAGAAAGACTCTTTACTCTTGACAGTCATGACGGAAAAAGTAAATTTAAAACAAACATAAAAACAATCCAATCTTAAATCCAGTCTTTATTTTTGCATGTGTCCGTACAATGAAGGCTGGGAACATTTTGCATTGCCAAAAAGCCTGTTCTGCAATATTGACTCCTATATGGACACTACCTGCTAAACTTTCTGGCAGCATCGCTGCTGTAAAACAAACCTAACGTTCATGTCCCTGATGGATCAAAACTAAGATTATTACTTTACTCTGATTTGGTTGAAATGCTTTAGGACCCCAGCAACCACCAGTGGGACTATTATCAAAAGAAACAAAGAACATTTGTGTACCTTTTGTGTAGTTCCACTACTCTTGGTTATCAACAGATCAGGAACCAAGAACTAATGTCATTGAATAATCTGAATGTACAGTTACTAAGAACTATCTACTTTAAAACATTTACTTGTTTGTATTTCTCTTGACAATGGCCCTGAAACCAAAGACCTTCTAAAGATGAAGGTGTATAAGTTGATTCTCTACCATTTTTTTTTTTTTTTTTTTTTTTGTTTTTGATTTGCCAGAGACCATCTGTTTACATGGAAGAATGTCACAAACATAATTCACCTAAACTGTCGTGGGTTACAAGAATAAGGCGGATGGGGTGTGAAAGCGAAATATAATTTTGATGCCAAAAATAACAGCAATGTTTAGCTACCAGCAACAGTTTTGCATCCTGCCATGGAGGAAGTCAGGGTGTAGGTGCCATGAAACAGTGAAGTAGCAAAGGAGGGAATCCACCCAGAGAAACAGCAGCTCAATTGCTTAAAGGAGAGCAGGGAGTAGGTTCCCAATTATGAAAACCTTCAAAAGTTTACAACTAGATTGAAAAAGGAGGCATCACGAAATTGCCAGAAAAAAAAAGTTTTGCTAAGTAATTTTAATCTGCAAATGAAGCCTGTTCATTCAGAGGGAGAGAGTTCATGTAACATCTGGAGGAAAGCCTGGACTCTTTGTTATTTATTTATTCCTTTATTTCTGCAGGATCTCTTCACTCTCTCCAAGGTCAGAGGTGCAGCTAAGGAATGTGTTTCCTCTGTACAAGAAAAAAAAAAAACCCATACAGTGTGGGTATGCCATTGCTCAAACCATTTGTTAGTTCAGCCTGGGTTATCTAACTCTGACAGAAGCTAATGAGGAAGAAGCTAAATAAGCCCTGGCTTCTAGTTTAATCCACCTTTTTGTCAGTCTTCGTTTTGTTTTGTATTCTTTGTTTGGTTACATGTCATTGAGCCTTGCGTCGTGCATCTTGCTTTTTTTTTTGTCCACATGGAAGCAGAACTAATGTAAATTCAAAACAGAGAAAGTTGTAGATCAAAGCAGATCAAAAATAGTCATGTGATATCGCCACATGACTTCTGGGTCAGGAAGCATCTACTTTCCCGTGCAGTGAACCCAGTCACAGCTGTGGTTGATCTTTCCCCTCTTTCCCACAGAAGGCATAGCCTGGCTGGAGCCTGTTGATATGTGTGTATGTGTTTGAATGCATGTGTTTGTCCTCATTGACACAAGGACGACCTGAGCTACTTTCACCTGTACTTGTCAGTCAGCCCGTAAGTCAGGAGGTCCCTCCCAGGCCCGAGGCCCCCTAACCCTTCCCGGTGGAGACCTTTTTTTAAAGTCATGACATTCTGATCTGAGCATTCCTCCCTTGCCAGGTCACCGAGACCCAGATGAGAAAGACTGAAAAAAAGAGGAAGGACGGTGTGAAAACTTGGACCGAGGACAGAAGGTAAGGAGGAGAACCAAAAGCAAGATGAAGAGGTAACAGATTCACGTGGAACACCTGCTCACTGCTGTAGGTTCGGACGGCAGCGTTAGTGAGACGTATTTAAAATGCTTTTCTCTGTCTTGTAAAACCTAGACACGCTGTCGGTTTTGGTTAATGGCAAAAAAGGAAAACACACACTCGAACACTGGGGAAGGCTTCAGAGTGCGTAGAATCGCTCCTTCCCTCCCTCTTCCTTTTCTATGGCACATCCCCATCATTCAGCTGGGCAGCAGCAGCTAATAACCAACAAATAATGACAAGGATGAAAACACAGGACATCAGGGGCAAGAGGGAAGGCCAGCCGAATCCGGGGATGGTGCTGCTCGTAAAGAGACGCCTGGAATAATGGGAAAGGAATGCCGTGCAACGACTCCCATGGGACCGGGTCCAGCTGAAGGCCCTCTGGCTCGCCGACAACAAACGGGAACGCTTGAGGAGAGCAGGGTGCACACATAAGGGCTTTAACAGCACATCCCACCCGCCTACCCCCCCCCCCCCCCGCTCCCCTCAAAACACACACATTCACAGATCCACTCTCTTGCCTCCTCCTCCCCCTTCCTGTGCCGACCTACTGGAGTCGGCTGTTGTTGTTGGCTGCCTGCCGCTTTCGGAAGAAGCTCTCTCTCCACTCCATCTTTCTTTCTTTCATGCTGCAAGGGAATTGCTGATAAAATGTCATCTTCAGGGAGCTCTTATGAAAAACTTATTGCCACCCACTTTTGCCCGTATTAAATAATCTTGCACCTTGTCTTCTCTCTACATCTTCAGATATATTCGCTGTTCAGTAACGATCCCATAACGTCCTTATTTCCTCTGTCGCTGTCTGTGTGGCTTTGCATTTTTATCGGCAGACCAATCACTTATTTTCTGCCCCAAAGGGGAGTGCTTACTGTCAACTCCTTACAACTATATTCATATGTACATTTTTAGCTTTCAAAAAGGAAAAAAAATTCTTTTCATGTTCTACCTTTGAACTCAATTATTCATGTGTGTGTGTCTGGGTCTTGAGCGGCATATATGGGCCAGATATAGGAAAACCGGTTGCCTCTTTTTCATTTTGCTTCAGCAAGCAGAGGTGCTGTCTGATACATGAGGTGCCTGACACATGCACAGCTTGTATAATGAGACTCTGATTCTACAAAACACGCACGCCCATGTGTATATTAGGACACAGAATATCCTCTCATGGCTCGCGTGGATTCCAGGGGTGTGTAAGTTGGGCGTGGAGCCGTGTAAGAGCCAGCAGCAGGACAAGTCGAAGGGAGTGAAGTTCAGTGAGGATGGAGGGAGGCTGGGGTGCTGATCTCAGGCCGGAGTCGCCTCTGGCTCCTTAAATCACAATCAGGGTGTTGTGTGCCAAAAATGATCCCACTGCAAACCTTTTCATTTTCAGGAGATGCTCAAAAAAACACAGTAGGAAACAGCCATCTTCTCCAGAGAGTAAATTTCAATACTTAAAATGATGGAAAGTAGATATAAAATGTCTACGTTTCTGTTTGAGTAAAGATATAATTCAGTGCAGTCGTAACTGTATGAAATAAGGAGCAGAGCTAATCTGGCTCAGCGAAAATGTCCTTTAAAACATTTTGTGTTCAGTCTTGCAGCTTTATGTGAAGCATTCTCACAGTCAATTAACATATATGTGTGAGTTTCAATATTTCCACAGACATCATTTAGAGGCTTGGGGTTTATAATCTAAAGCACTGAAGATAAAAACCACTATTAATTGTGTCTGCAGTTTTTTTTTTTTTTCCCCTTTTTTCTCATCCAACAAGAAAAGGATATGGACAATAAACATAAACAATAACAATCCCAATGTTAAACTTTTGCAAAGCACCAACATTTTTAACAAGTGACATTGTTTGTTGCAGAACGGTTCATTCTTTGGAACAATTTGTATCAAATACTGTTTATAAGCCCTGTGCTGGGTATGCAGTGCAACTTGGCGACACAATAAAGCAATTTCTGATCAGTCATGTTGTCTCTTCCTTTCTGCTTCGCTTTTCAAGCCAAATAAAAAAAACGAGGCACAGAAAAGAAATCAAGACAGCAAATCTTCCTCTCTTCGCCCTGTAGTGATTCTCCTTTTTTCTGTTCTACTGTTCTCTACCATGACAACCTCTTTCACAATACTTTCTCTCCAGTCATTCTGGGACAAGGGCCAGCGGTGGTGAGAGTGAGAGTCTCTTTATATTCCACTTTCTTTTACTAAGACAGCACATTTACATCGCCCTGAGAATGCAGTTTTAGTATTTATAGGTGTTCTCTTTTCATAGGACACCCTCTGTTGGCAGGTTCCCACCAAACGGAACCAACAATGGAGAAAAGTCTGGCCGTGGGAAAAGAGAGAGAGAGAGAAAAAAAAACGTATTCTCTAGAGTTGATTCAAAATTATTTGAAACGTGGAATTAATAATTCATTGTCTTTCTAAGTTTCAACTTTAAACATCCACATGGCAGTTTGATGGCTTTCTTTTTATTATGACTGACAGTTCCTTAAAAAGGTATTCAAACTCTGAATTTTTTCATATCTTGCCACATTACAGCTAAAAAAAACTATGTATTTTATCAGGGGGGTTATGTGAGAAACTCATACAAAGTAGGGCATAATTGAAAAGTCGAATTAAAGAAAAAAATGTAAAAAAAAAAAAAAAAAAAACATTGAACAATGTTGTATGTATTTTTTTTTAGCTCCCCTTAGTCTATACATCATAGGAACTTCTTGATGAAAGTAAAGCCAAAAGTCTTTTTTTAAGAGTACTGGCTTTCTTTCCCATTTGTACCCGTTCGCCTCATCTTGACTTGACTTTACTCAACTCCACTCAATTTGAGTGTCGACGTGATTTGTATCCAACAAACCAACACCTTGCTCCCTTTGTGTTTCCTCCTCAACCTTCAACCACAAAAATCTCTGTGCCTTATTGTTGGACCACGGTGTCGATTTCAGTTTTGTCATTTTCCTGTGAGCTCTGAATATGCTCAGTCACTGATGCTGTTGATTTCATCTGAGTGATCGTCTGTTAAAGGAAACATAAGGAAGTGTGTGTATACATGTTATGTCCCCTGACATGCAGAGCAGGTGGTCATAATACGCTCTTTGAGCTGAAATGCAGGAAGAGATGGTGGCAGCTCACCGACACGTTCCAGTGTGGCACAATTTATGTCAAGCCGGGACGAGGACCGAATTAAGCCACAGCCTCTTTATGTTCAGAGCTCACCTATGTACCGTATTCACATCTGTCTGCAGGTCCCATGAGCACGCGTGATTGGGCACATGTGTGCTTCTCATGATGCCTCACCTCACCTCTCCCACAGCTTCCCAGCAGCTTCCAGAGGATAAAAGCGAGTGAAACCCCAGACTAGTGGGGCTCCACAGCCAATTACGACTGTTTATTTAGCCAGCCACGGCTGCCTAACAGAACAGGAGCACACAGCCAGCCACACAACCCTGCAGGGGAAACCTCGCTTGTCTTGATTTTTCTCTTTTTCCACTCCTTTTAAACTCCACCGGCTTCAAACTCTGTCCAGTTTTTTTGTACCTTTTTTTTTTCGGACATTCATTTTTCTTGCTTGAGAAAAATGTAATGAATAAAGGAGGGTAACTATCAACCACCATCTTCTCCCTCATCCATCACTGTGATCAGCCCTTTACAGTGTTTTCCCCATTGCCTTGTTCTTCATCTTTAACCCCACATCTGTCCTTTTCTTCCTCACTCAGCTACACTTTTTTTCCACCTCATCACATCAACACAAATGTCCTGTGATGGATTGGTTCACTGACTGATGCCCGAGGGGGGAGCTTTAGCTGTGTCTGTGTGTGTGCGCGCACCAGGATGTATATTTGGGGTGTGAAGTGGAGAGGCATTGAGCTCCATGGACAGAGACGGGGTGAACCAGCAACACGATATTCATTCACAGAACATTTGTCATGCTTAGGCTTGCTTCACGTGAGAAAGATGCGTTTCTATTGGACGAACCACTCCAATAATGCCTCATGGATTTTTAAACATATGATGCATTTTAGAACTAAGTGATTGTTTTACAGGAAGAGATGTTTGTCATAGAAACATCTATGAAACAATAGGAGAAAGGGAAATGCATGTCTGGGTTTCTTTACATGCAAATATGATCATGCACACCTCATCTCAAACTTGTGCTTCAAGGAGAGGTGAACATGTAAATGGATCTTTGTGTGTCTTTGCACACGCCTGCAGAGCGAGAACTCTTGAATGGCAAAGGAAGTACCCAACACACACTTAGTAACCCAATCGCCGTGCTGGACAGGTAACACAGGGATAAATGGTGCGCCGACCCCTCGGCTGGCTTTGGGCCACGCTGGCAAAGTTCCCTCTAAGGTCACAGAATAGACTGAAGTGTCCAGGAACAACGTCCACTTTTTGTGTCAATGCACATCAGAATAAATGAGCAAAGGTGAATTATCCACAGTTTTGGAGTTTAGCTGAGGTAGTTTAATAACAGAGCAGCACAGAGGAGGAATAAAGGTTTGTTCACTGACTCATTTCACATGGGTGCCTGCGGTTCGGCCCTGTCCTGACCACACTGCACTGCACGTGTGTTTGCTCCACAAACTTCATTCAACAACACAGAGAACCAAAGATCATAAAACACAAGATTTCATTTTAAAAGCATTTTGATAAGCTCATGTCATCGTTTGAAAATCACCAACAGAAAAGTTAAAGTAAATTTTTATTGTACTTCTATGTAGAATTTATGAACTTTGTTTCATTACAGAAGTGCACTTTGAAAGTACGAAAAGGATGAGGAATTGAATACTAGGACAGGAAAATCAAATTTGAATTCATTTTAAAAACCACAAGGATTGATCAGAGTCAGATCTTTATTTTATGCTCTTAATGCTTGTCTTTGCTTTCGTCATCTACTGTTTTAGTTTTTCTGAGACTCGATAAATAGAGCATTACAGACACACGAAAGCCGTTTCTTCATTGTCAAGTCTCACTCTATCCGGTAATGCCTGGTTTGATTCTACCCCAGTTTGGAACATAGGCACCAACGTGGGAATGTGGGCGGGCCATTAGTGCACAGAAGCTGTGCTTGTAAAGCTCTGATGATGATGATGTTTGCATCAACATTCAGTAATGGAGAACCTTGAGTTTGTGGTTTTGATGGAGGCAAATATCCCCATTTACTCTAGTTTGTCTTTTAGATATTAATTGCTGGCTCATGCATAATGAAAGTGATTCAAATTTCTGATTGCACCGCTTTATTAAATATGCAACCTTGTGAATTTAGGTATTGCAGTCAAAATATGTAAACCAAAATCCACACATGAACATGAAGTCATGCATGCATGTATTCCTGCTGCTGCTGCTGCTCAAGATTAAACTCATATTCGTCATGCGATTCCACACTGTGTAGCAGTGGAATGTCCACTGGTCCACTGCAGTGGTTAAGATATTGTTGTTTGGAATTTGGAGTGATATAAATGACGACCAAATCAATGAATGTGTTCTTCTTCTGTCTATCAAATCACTTGTGCACAACATGCAGCTTGGCGCAGCTTTTGCTACCCCAAAACTGAACATGAAAAACAGGGAAAAGTTACACAGAGATACAAAGGATCTGCAAATCTGGTGTACTGGTGCAGGCCATGCAGAACTTCACAAGTACATTTAACAAAATGATGATACACAAAGGGTTTTTTTGTTGAACGTCCAGGAAGGAAATATGCAACACATAAAGTGCAGTGTATAGAAACCTGCGACTTTTAGTCAGACAGGTTAGATCACTGAAATTATTACAAAATGCCAGTACAATAAACAATTCTTTCTGGAAAGTTTGCAAACCTCCCTCAAATTTAGAGGTTTAACAACTTTTTATCTCAATGCTAGGTAGCATTGCCACAGAACTGCATGACTTGCATCAATGACATGAGTTTGATGGCCCATTTCCTGGTCTATTTCTCCTGGCAGAACTTGTCCAATTGAGTCAGATTTGTAGGCCACCTTTCACTGCCCATAAATAGATTTATGGGAGTGAAACAAGAGCTTTGGAAGGGCTACAAAAATCATGGCCAGTCCTTAAGCCACTTAGTAACTAATTTGGCAGGAGACTCCTTGCCCATTCAGAAGACCCAGTCATGCCCAAGCTAGAAGAGAAAAGAGTGTGGCAGGTCTGACATACTGGATTTGAACTTATAACATTTACGAAAAACAAGTCACAAAAATCTATAGAATATGAAAGAATGAATCCTTGAGTTGCTCCATCTTTTACAAATCCTTATGATAAAAGCGGTTCCTTGGGACAAAGCACATTAAATTAACCTGAACCCATTAAATTGCATTATCATTTTTCTCTCTGTAGACGTAACTCAAACAAGAACCATACTCAGTATGTAAACGACCCTCATAATGATCAGTTTAGATTGTACTATAAATCTCCCTTGTTTAAACTCATAAAAAGACCTCCGTGAAAATGCAGTTTAAACAGTTTCTGCTTCATCACAGACTTTCACCTAAAGTTTTGCTCTCTCTGATTTGCTGTCAGGTTGGCAGGACTACCATTGGCCTGCCGACTGGCAGGGCTATTGTTTTCATTTCCCCTTCATTAATCACTGCCTTAGGAGAAAATAAAGAGAAAACAGGACAGGAGCGCTGGGGAACCATCTTGGAAGGATCTGTTGCTACTAGACAGTGTGTATCATAACAGCGGCTGTCCACAGGAGAAACTTGGCTGGATAGATCAAAGGCTCATTCACAGCCCACCTCTACCATCTGACGCCCAGGCACACACACACACACACACACACACACACACGCACGCACGCACGCACAGACACACACACACACACACACACACACTCAGCTGCTATCTTCCCCTCCTTACACATAGGAATATGCTTCAAGTACAAGCCCTCGTAAAAGTCTAATTCTCAGGTTAAAGGAAGCTATGTTCCAGCCTGGATTACCTAAGCTGTTAGTTGTCAGCGCTGAGGTCTGCTTTTACGATTGTTCAGCTTTTCGTGTAAATTAATTAAAGTTCCATTTCAGTGGCGCCCCTTGTATATGCCAACACATTCTTCAGATTGAGAGCTGAGCTGGCCCCTCTTCAACACATTGCTCTCACAGACGCTTTAATAGGCAGCAGTCCTTGCAAACCCTCCCCAAAAGACAGAGAGAAGAGGTGGAGAGTGTGAGGTGGGGACAGAAACAGCCAATAAGAACATTTAATGCAGCGCCTTACAAGACTCCTCAAAGGCCCAAAGGATGAGGTTTCAATTTATTTGCTTGTTAAGTCTACCTCTGTTATGCAGCATAAGCCCAAACACTAAACCTATGCTGCCATCAAGTGGTCAAGAATTGGAGAAGCAAGTCTCCCCATTCACCTGGATAACATCCATCCATCCATTTTCCGTCACCCTTCTCCCTAACGGGGTCGGGAGTTGCTGGTGCCTATCTCCAGCTGCGTTCTGGGCGAACCTGGATAACAATCACTCAAAATTACATTTTGGATCTGATGTTGTAATATTTTGTAAACTTAAGCTATGGACTTCAGTGCATTTATTTACATGTACATAGAAAACACACAGCTGCATTAATTTTAAACATATATTTCAGGAATTATGTGCCAAAATCTGTTTTTGAGTTCCTGTCATTCATATTCTCGTTACTTCACATATCCAGCAATCCAGAAATCACACTCTGCAGCAAGAAAACGTTTAGAGTTTTCTCAGTGAGTATCAGAATCTCTGTTCTTGTTCATCAGTCTGTTATACTCCGTCTTGAATTTGTTTGCAGTCCTCGCTCTGCATTTGGATGCTCCGATGCCAATATGTGACATTAAAATATTCAGAATCATCCACAAAGTTTTCACGTGTTTGTTGTCTTTTGTCCATTCTTGTATAATTTCTAATTTGACTCTTCACTGGAGTAGCTGTCATGTTTGATTGTACTCATTGGATGAGTCTTGCCTAAGATTTTGTACCTTTGGATAACTCAGTAGTAAGTTTCTTGGATGTTACCTCCACTCCAGGCATTATCTGATTGTAATGTCTTGCTTTTTAACATAACAGGCCTTTTCTATCTTTAATGCCTTTCTATCTTTAATAGACAACTGGGCCCAGTAATGTGCATTAGTATGAAACTCCTTTCTGCTTAAGCAGAAGAACTGAACAGAACCAGATATGAGAACCGGTTTCACAACATGAAGGAGCAGTCGTTTATCTACTAAAGGACAATTACATGTTAGCATGTTGACTAGGAAACAAATGAATCTTATGTTGAGGTAATTTGATCTCACAGGGAATTCTTTTGAAAAACAAACTCTAATTTAGGAAAAGAAACTGAAGTGGAGTGAGATAAGATTTTTAATTACTGATGTCACAGTTGTTCATTGTTCAGTTTATGCTTTTCTTCCAGAACTTAATCAGTAGTTCAAAATCTCAAATCAGTAATTCATGACTGTTTGTTACCTTCAGGAACAAATTTCTACGTTCAACAGAAGTGTATGTTTCTTACCCATTACAAAGACGAGTAAGAGGTAAGATTATTATTGATCTAACTTGGTGAGATCATTATTGATCTCACCAAGTGGCAGACTTGTTAAAGCAAAAAAGCACTCCAATAGTCTGTGTTAAAGAACTGCAGCAAAGGGTATCCTGAGGACACGAGGTCTGCATAACAACTATTAGGCTAGAGCAGGGGTGCCCAAAGTAGGTCCTCGAGGGTCGGATTCCTGCATGTTTTAGTTCTCTCCCTGGTGGTAGTAACAACCTTTTCAGCATGTCAATGTTCTCCTTAGGTCTCCTAACGAGCCATCATTGAATCAGGTGTGTTAAATCAGGGAAAGCACTTAAACAGGCAGGATGCCGGCCCCTCGAGGACAGACTTTGGACACCCCTGCACTAGACACTGTCTGCTTTCTAACTTGTTTGGGAGGGACACAGTGCAAAGGCTAAACTCTGCTGGCACTTAGATGGAAAAAGAGATTGAGTATCTTATCAACAAACGCTCAAGCTTCCAGAATCAAATGACTATTTTCCCTCTTCAGTGTGACATGCAGCTCTGTGGAGGCCTGGAAACAAGGCATTTACTTGAGTCAGGTGTGTGAAGAAGGGGTGCAAGTAAAAGCTCCAGGATAGTCACTTTTGAATTCTGGACAACAGCACTCCTCACCTGGACAGACTGTATGATGATGATGATGATGAGGAGTAGTCAAATATCTATTTTCCCCAAACTGGTGAAATTATTTTAGAAAATATTAAGTGTTACCTTACAGGCAAACAGGAGTTTTGACAAACTATGGGATGCTAATGGGTGTGGTGTGAGCAATTTATCAAAATCTGTAATTTTCTCCCATTTGACTGACTTAAAGATATACTGTTGCAATAAAGAATAGTTTTTTTTGTACTTCTTTATACGTCTTTTTCAAGGCCTGGTCGTAAATATACTGAAAACTTAAGAAAAGCTCAGTCACTTTGCTGTTGCTGAGTAAATCTAGTGCGATTACAGTTGTCCTATCAAAAGATTAAGATCTTAAGTCCATCGTTTGTCACCTGCCAAATCTTGACGGGGCACAGAAATGTCCTCCACCTCAAGTCTTGGCTGTGTCAGATAACCAGCAAAAATCATTGTTACTTTTAATAAAAACACACAAACACACTGCAAGCAACAAGAAACACAGGTATAATTAATCCACAGACATGAAAGGCTAATTGGCCCACAAGGTCAGGGTTGCACCTGTGTTGCAGAAGTTGGTCACCATGGCAGCAGTGAAGTCCTTGGAGAGGCAGAGAGGGTGACAGGATGAGAAGTGTCAGCTTATCTAAGAAAAGCAATGTGAAGCCTGATGAAAAGAGACAGCAGTGATGATCAAATGATTTGTTTTTATATTTGTTCTTGTGTGGGGGACACAAACGCCTGAAAGAAGGACTAAATGAGCAGGTGGGAGTCTAAATGTGATCCTCCTACATAGATGATGTTCAAGCTAATGCATTCAGAGAAAGATTGGGATGTGAAGACTGGAGGGACCAGATGGAGTATGGAAGGGTGAAGTGGGAGGGAGAGCAGGTGTAAATCCAGACAAATTGAGGCTGTGATGTTTCTCGTCAAAGACAAGGACAGGGACAGAGGGAGTGGCCTGTGTCTTCCTGTGTCTCAGGAAGACATTTCTTGATTGTGTTCACTTGAACATGTGACATAGTCAGACAGATGAGACACATCTGGAGATTTTAAACAGGAGCTCAAGCAATCTGATGTCATGGCAGTAACGATTTACTAATAATCTCAGAATACCTACATTGTTTTAAAAGGATTTAATTACGTCTGCAACAAGTTGTACTAATCAGTAGATGTAGTTTAAAAAATGTCAGTGGAAATAATTAGGTGAAATTATTTACAAAAGGACGGGAGTCATCGAAAATCAAAGAGGTTATGTGTGATTTCACAAAAGAGTCACACTTAATGACTATTTGGACTACGTGAATATATTTTTTTCATCAGCTCAGATCCCATTCTGCAGAAATGGTTTTATTCTGTAGCTTCTCATGTTTTATCCTACTAGCACACAGACACAATACTGACTCCTGTTTCAAAGTGTGGCTTGAAAATGTTTTGCTGGAAACAGCCAGCGATACAAAATATGAATTTAACATGATTAATGTCCAACTACAAGTATGCAAATTGTACCGGTTGAATTATTGAAGGAGGACAGTAAATAGGGTGCATTGTGTTTTTCATAAAGAGTTGAATTCTAAAATGTTTTTCAATGATAAATGGTGCTACTGCAATAATAAGTTGCTTTATTTCACATCTTTTTCCTTGGAGTGACATTAACTGCAACTGCAACAAGTTACTTTTGCTCAGTGAATGACAGTTACCAAAATTAGAATCAACATGATTTTATTGTTATTGTACAGATGCAGAACAAAATTCCATTGCAGTATTTACCTGTGTGAGTTTTCCAGCAGTCCCTGATGTTAGCAGGTCACATTAAAAATATTTATAATTGTAAATCTCACCTACAGATTGAATGTCTTTCAAACCAAAGCAACATAAACTCTAATCATGTTACACTTCTTGGTATTATAATTTGGTATGTCATCATTGTTATGTCATCAACTGCATACGGAATGAATGAATGATGAATGATTTATCCTTTTTGTTGAGATGGTGTCTAGACTTTGTGTTGTTGTGATTTGGACCAAGGAGAAAGTAAAGTTTTCAGATGATGGAACACCAGAGGGCAGCAGAGAGCCTGAACCGCCTCTCCTCTCCACATAAGACACCATATGGAGTCTGGGTGCACACATGCATGAAGATCATCAGCTTGACTCGTCACACAGAAATCGTTTCTTCTACACGTGTGCACAAAATAAAAAAGAAAATACATGGAAAAATATCTTCAGCGTGATGCAGCTCTATCAATCGATGTTCAAAACAGTTCATTATTTTATTAAACAACAAAAATGACTTGAAATGCTCTAAAAACTCGAAATTGTTCAAATACCTTTAAAAGTTTTGGAGGACTTGATAAAATAGGATATATACATCTCAAAATGTTAAATAAATGAATCACACCTCTTAAGCATCGGCGCTATAAATGTCTGAGCTGTAAAACCCAACACTATACTCAGACAACTGAACTCTTTGGTGGAGTGTGAGGTTCAGCTCAGCAGCTGACCTAAGAGTCTGCAGCCATTTCCTGCCCAGAAATAAACTGAAATATTTCCTTATGTGTTTTTCAGCACTGTGTACACATCCACGTATTGCATCAAATAAAAAAATACCATAAAGCTATCAAAAGTCCTTCTTTTCTGCAAATACAAGAATCAAGCTCATCTCATCACACACTGGCTCCATGTGACCCCCCCCCCCCCCCATGTCTGTGAGGGAGACACAGAGAGAGACCCGGAGAGTGCTTTGGGATGGAAGCCAGACAAGACCAGAGGTGTGAGAGCCCACCATCATTGTTAATTTATGAGACCTGTTGTGAATCCTGTGCAACTAAAGGCAACAGGGCTCACAGAGATACAGGGGAAAGGCTGAAAAGGATTTGATTTGGGTAAAAAAAAAAAAGGCAGAAACATGTGCACAGGGCAGCCTAAATGCCCTGTGCATTTAGGCTGCACAGGGCATAAACACAAATACACACGTATTTGTGTTTATGCGTACACAAATACGTACGCATAAACAAGTTTACTGTATTTTCATATTTATGGGTCGCTTCTGCTGCTTGGTGGATACACAGAGCATCCAGCTGCAGGGAGGGATAGCCGTTAACAAATATCTGTACTGACAGCGGTCACGTTTTGCTGAATCACTCACGCGTCAGGCTGTACTTCCAAACAGCAGATAGTGGTGTCGTTTTGTTTTGTTTTTTTTCCCTTCCTTTGTAAATGAGAGCCGGAGTGACAGTCATCGACATCATTCTCTGTGATAAAGTGCCGGTGGAGGAGACAAAGATGAGAATCTAAGTCACCTGAGACACAAAGCTAGAAAAAGCTGCACATCCAGGGCTTCTTAGACAAGCATCCTTAGAAAGAAACGTTGAGTGTATTTGAGGGTGACCTTTTCCATTCAATGTGTAATAGATCCTCTTGCACAACCTTGTACATAAACGCATATCAGAGCTTGCTGTGGGGATTTTAAATGTGCACATAATAACACAATGTTCTGAAGTCCTAAGAAATCATCTCTACTATGATTTGGTCGACTGTCTCTGCTTATTTATTTGTTTTTGGTTAGGAAATAAAACATGAAATAAAGTAGATCAGTAGTAAATGTAGATTGGTGTCTACAGCTGAATACAAAACTGACCTATAGTTAATGGAGTTACTTAAATATTATCATACTTGAAGCTCCAAAATGCAGAAGATGAAGATCAGTCCTAGTATGAGTTGAAACAGTGTTAGTCCAAGTAGGGATCTTGGGTTGGTGTTTCCAGGAACACCAAGGTAAGTGACGTGTGAACAAAATGATCATTTTATCATATTCATTACAAGTAGACATAGTAAATATTTTCAATAATCACATTTTACTTGGAAAGGAAATCCTTTTTGCATACCTCAGCAGAAGAAGATGGAGTCAGCTCCAGTTGATGGCATTTTCTGGGTGGCAGTGACAGACCTGTCAGCTTGGGACTGATCATAAATAGTCCGTTAAGTATAGCTCAAACACATGGGTCCTCCGAACGTGCCTTCACTCTAATCTGCCTCCTGCCTGTTTATTTCTGTCTATTCCTGATTCTCTCAGTTTGTCTTTTCTCTTATCGCTGGTTTGCTCTTGAAAATTGTCAGGATCAGTGGATAATTTATGTGCGTCCCTCTGGCCCAGAATTATTTGCTCTTGACTGTGCAAAAATTTACTGTGGCTGCAGTAGTCACACTCATCAACTTAATGGAACAGCAGACTTGACCACACTGGAAAAGAAAGAGTAACAGTTACAAAGGCAAGCAGTACTAAAACTACTCCTTAAAAAAAAAACTGTAAAAGATTGGGTAAAAAAATCTAAAATAAAAACTAAGTAAATAAATATACCTATTTACAACAGGCAGGTGGACAATAAACAAAAGGTAATTATGTTGTACTATGGAGCGGTCAGCAGACAATTGTCAGTTTTATGGAAATACTAGTTAAATGTAAATTCAGAAAATCAAATCAAACATGATCACTCAGGTCCAAAGCAATACACAACTGGAGGAAAAAGGCAGAAAAAACAGAATACCAAAGAACAAGAAAAACAAAAATTTAAAGAAGAGACTAGTTTGGCCATTGTGTACATATATATTGATCTGATTATTTTCTAGATTAAACAGATCATTTTATCATAGGAATATATCCAAACCCAGTCCAAGTTCTAAGCAAAGTGAGCCACTACTTAGGGCCCCCAAACCATCATGGGGCCTCCCAGACATGCTTTAATATGAATTCCCTCAATAGATAAATATTTTTTATATTTGTTTTGATGTTCCTGACATCAAAAGGGACTCCAAATCAAATTCTGCTTAAGGTCCCACACAACCTTACATCAGCCCTTAATATATCAGTCTGAAATGTGGCATGCAGAAGTGGCTAAGGGCCATTGTTTTGCTGAGAAAGTATTCCCTCTGAAGCATTTCCCTCTCGTTTTCCTGAAACACATCCAAATATGGTGTGTGGTGAAACAAGCTGTGGCACTCACTCATAAACAAACCTTCTTAGGTTAATTGATTCATCCTTTGAGAAGCTTTCCACAGATTGTGGAGAATAAAGCAACAAAACATTATTTGCCAAGTTCTTTTTTTTTTTTAAAACCAAAAATCCAAACATCATTGCAGGAATAAAGTGAGTACTGTTGGACTGGAGAGTCATGGCAAAAGTATGAACCTTCATGCTCTGTTGGACCTGTTGGTTTGAAGGCAAATAAATTCCACATTAAACAGTGCATAAAAAAAAAATAAAAAAATAGAAACTCTCAAAGTGAATACCAGATCTGTCACAAACAACTACCTGTCACAAAACTACAGCTGCCATCTTTATTAATATCTCATGATGTCCTCATGAATTATTATACATGTCTAAAAGCATAGTTGGGGGGTTAGGAGATAAGCTACTCCTTTTACAATATGTATTTGATTTACACGCAAGCTTGACTTTATTGTTTCATGGAAAACAATTATTCAATATATATGTAAAGCATAGCTTACATATATGTGCCGACTTAAGAGGTGTGGATTGTTCACATTACATTTTATTTGTGATCAAATAGGTAGACAGATGAGTAAAAGTGGGCTCAGTAGAGAGGGAGGTTGGGAAAGGTTGAAGAAGACAGAGTCAGACTCCTGTCCTGTCTTGTCTTTCCCTCTTTGTGAGAGTGTCTAAGTGAATGTTATGACGTGAAGGTGCATGGTTTTAGGGAAGACAACACGCTGAGTTCAAAACAACATAATGAATTTTCCACAGCAGTAGAAGATCATTTAGCAAATGAATTATTCAGATCTAGTGCTCACTTCGACCAGGTTATGGCTGACCCCATATAGCTGCAGCTGCCTCTGAATCAGCATCTTTGGATACATTTTTCTTTTTATCTTTGTGAACAACTCATATAAAAGATTAAAATTCAAACTACAGAACTTATTTGTGTGCTCTGGAGTGGCTTCCTTTTATTGGAGGTGAAGGACGCTGCAGGTGAGGTGAGAGAAGCGGCACTGGTCTGAAAAGGCGTCCCAGGGTCTGTTGTTGCAGCCTCATATTGCTGAGGCCTGGGGGGGGAAGTGAAGAGCGAGTCATCATCACATGAACACAGGAGTTATGTAAGCAGCTGTTGGTTGTTGCACTTCATGACAATATTGTCTGATTATCACAGCTGGCTGCACAGAAAGCCGTACATATTGTTGTTGATTTGATTGTACTCATTTGGTTGGTCTTAACAGCTGTGGCTTGAGAGTTTTCAACTTTTTCAATAATTGTCCAAATTTGGAGGTTTGAACCTGGATACATGTCAACATGTCAACATTGAAGCCTCAATGCGCAGTAATTTAGTAGTGCGCAAATGTTTCATGTTATTAAATAACATCAGACAAATATGACCTGAGTAAATAAAAAAAAAATAGTTAGCTGTGAAATGTGGATTTAATTTATTTAATTTATTAAGAAAAAGAAAAGCCTACGCTTGCTGTGAAAAGATTTGCTGACGGTGGCAAATCCAACACATCTCCAAGAGATCAATTCATCAAAGAGAAAGATAACTGAGCCCCATCGTTATGAAAACTAACTGCGCATGTCTTAATTTCCTGCTTCACTTCTCAGTGGAACTGGATGGATCCACATCCTATCCTGGGGAATCTTAAGATTGATTGAGCAAGCTGCTGAGTAGGTCCAATCATAGAATCAAATTAGCTTCACAGCAGGTTTTCACTGACTGGCCATATGGATCCACATTCACTGGTTGGTGAAAGGATTAAGCTGCTACGCAGAGCTGTCAGGAAGCTACCGTCACTCAGCTTCCTTTGACTGTGAGCCAAGACCGCTCAGTGACGACACTCTGCTGGTTGACAAACAGATTAACATGTTAACCAACATGTTCTAAATACGACTCCAGAAACCCAGGCGCAACACACACTTAATCTGTTACACAAACTCAAACAGTAATGCAATTATTCTTGGTTTATTTTACAGGTGCTCAACAAGGTCAACTCAAACTAATTAAATTAATTACATTTCCTTTTAGTAAAAAGGTATTTGCTGTTTTACTTGCTGGATGATTAACTCTGGGGTTCAAAGCGCTGGGTACACATCTGCATCTCAAGAAGACATAAAATATAACCCAAAAGTAAGTTTTTTTTTTTTTTTTTTTTGTAAATCAATCCAAAAAGTTAAGCATTTTCCTTCTTACATGCATATATGTTTACACATATTTTTGTTTGTTTTTGTTCACTTCAATTATTATGTCTGACAGTTTTTGACCGGAATGTTTTTTACGATCCCTCCAAAAGGATTTTTTCCTTTAGAAATGTGGGCCTAATGAAAGTACTGTTCATGTACAGCACAGTTTATGCTCTCAATATTTAGTGGCTCGTTGTACATTATTACTACATAGGAAAAACATGATACAGAGGCAATTAGCCTATGACACAGTTCATGTGACTTATAAGTCTTCCTAAAACTCTTTGGATGGGGTTTGCTATATTCTCAAGTCTTTAGTATTTGTATTTTTTTTTACTGCAAAACATTTTTCTTTCCATCACTGTACTTGGACACTGCACTCATTTTCTTTAGCAATGGCCTCTTATGGCAGCGTGCCAGCTGTTAGCAGCCTTTAATTTCCAGAGAAGCTTTAATTTTAAATTTTATGATCTGAAATCCATAATGATCACAACTAACACAAATAAACACTTGAAATATACCAACTTGTGTGTCATGAAACAATATGTGGGTCGCACTCTCTGACCAAAATTTTGAAAGTCATTATTTTTTCATTAATGTTGAGAGACACTCATATTCCAGTTTGTATAATTAGCATATTTTAAGTAACTGGCCTAGTCTGCAAAAATAGAGGATTATTAAATATGCTACTGCAAGAAAAGATTAAAAGAAAAAAAAAAAAGATGGATGTCGGAATGAAATGTGTGGATGCTTCATGTTAGATATGGTCGTGTTTTCAATGGATCAGCAGTAGTTTTTTAACAGCACTGCCAGCGCTTTGAACCCCATCCATCTACATGTCATGTGTCCTCTAAGGTAAAGACAGTGAGTCCTGTCTTTACCTTAGAGTGATAAGCTTTGTGTGGCTGTAAAGAAAAAAGGTCTGCATACGAAGAATTCAAATATATCAAAAGGAAATGCTTTGATGCTCGTGTGTGCACATGAACAGGTACCGAGAAATAAATGTTGACCGTGTACTTCTACATTTCATAAACAGAGGCGTTATCTTCTGTCAACGTAACCTTTATAAATGTTAAAATAACTAAAGAAAAAGCAAATTCACCTTCCTTAATTCTCCGTAGGTAAAATAACTGTTCTATTAGTCTTTATCACACAAGATACATTTGTTTTTGTTTTTTTTCCCATTTTTTTAATTAAATGTCTCATTTTATGGCACCTTCTCCTGCACTTTCTCCTGTTTCAAGCACCCCGTCTGTAAACAGAGGAGCGGTGTCAGAGCCGAAATGAATTCAAGGACATGTCCTTAGGCAGGTTCATAATGGCGTCGTGCTGAAACCCGCTGCAGAGATCTGCTTCAAGAATGGTGGCCAATGGCAGGTCTATAGAAATGAGATATCTACTACTGAAACTACTTGAACACAGTCACTTAGAAAAACCAAGAAATACTTTTACACTTCTAGTTGGGTGAGCTCAAGAAACAGAAAAGATTGTTTTCCATCACAAAAAGCTTTTATTAAGCATCAATTTAACAAAGTATGGAATTACATTACAAACATGACAGTACGTTTCTGCTTAACGTGCAAATATGAAGAGCTTTCACAGAATAAAGGACACGAAACTCACAGTGTAGATGTTAAAACAAATAGCTCTGAAAAGATGCAAATAAAAGAAGATAAATAACAGAAAAATACCAGTGTCATTAAGTTACAATACATTAGACAGACTGAGACACAAGAGCAGCACAATGTGCTAAAAGCTGGAAAAGATTTCCAAGGAGAAACTTTCAGAGACAAATACACATCCCTTTTCCTCCTCTAACTCCTCTAGACCTGCTCTGACTGCTCAGTGTTAGCTACAATCATTAGTCATTCATGCAAAAAGCTATCAAGCACCAAAGTGCTTACATTTCCTATTCAGACTTTACATGTCCCTAGTCGCTGTCCAGAGTTCATAAAGTCTACAATCTTTCCTCACTTGCATCCCCCACCGATCGTGATACGAATCGCTCACATAGTGAGCAGTTTGCATCGAAACAAAGCGTACATGCCTTTTTTCAAGCGAATCCAATCAACATCCACAATTACTGCAAGACTAAACATAATAATATGTTCCATCTCTACAATTAGACTTGTGTGTTAATTGACTCAGGGACCTTCCTATAATTTTGCAGCATCGGATGACTGAACCATTTGCACCAATAAGGATAGGAGATGCTTCAAAAATACACAGAACACCAACAGGAAGACATTCAGCATGTAACACGGACACAATTATATACAAAATAACATATGTGTGTGTTTTGATGCAAATTATGATGTTTACATACAGGTGAGTGTCTAATGAAACCTCAGGCCCTTTTGTTGACTTTATGATTGGGATGCACCAATAACAATAACATTGAGCTAAAACTGATTTGTACACGTTTATTACAATTTAGTACCACGAGAAAGGAGAATGTGAAAAGTCATTCAAGTTAAGGAACCTCATCAGATTTTTCTAACATAGAAAATCCGATCAGGTGGCGGTGAAGTCTTCCATGTAAGAAACTCACTTTTTGTTGGCTGCGATGTTTTTTTGGTGTTTCTATCTATTTATCTCATCTTTGAAAATCAATGCCACTTGACCAAAGTGTACACATAGACGGACAACGTGTTGTTTTCAACAAAGTATAACAGAATCTGGCATGACTAGACCTTTTATATCCACAGTAATTTGCAGCTATGTACATAATAAAGATGTGAGGTGGCAAATGTCACTGAATCTCCCTCACACATCATCAGAGGCAATTATTAGCCTCAGTCTTTGGGTGCTGGCATGTGTCAAAGTTGAAGACCAACACCACCAATGGATTCACAGTGGAAACAGCTCCAAACCCCAAGCTAAGTGGTTACAGGAATAGCCTTCATCCACATTCCGGGCTCTTCTAGTGGAAAACTTTCCTCTGAGGCCCTGGGGATGTAAATAAAGGCCAAGGTGATGTTCAGACTACACTCAGAGGACTGGAATTAAAAGCATGCTGAGTGTTCCTCCTCCTCTGCTTCCTGTTGTTTCAAGCATTATCATTCCAGAGGAAAGAGCAAGCTTTTGTTCACCATAATCACTGAGTGCATACATTGCACAGGGGACCAAGTTAAAAAGATATATCAGTAGGAACAATGTACGTGGAAAAAAAACATGGCATAAATCAGATGAATCCGTGACGACAGCATGAAAAACAAGCAGTGAGACGGGCTGCAGAAATAAACAATGGCTGACATTGTTTGGTCATTCCTGTGAAGTGCAGAAGGACAACGTCCTTGCAAAGTGATGACTATCGAGTACCTTTACAGCAGCAGAAGCTGTTTGAAGCAGTCATCTGTAGTCGCTACTTTGTCTACAGACAAAACCGCTTTGTGGAAACATCGCTAACAGTGCAATCAAGAATCTAAAATATTTCCATCTGTGAATATACAATAATACACTTTTGTTTGAATGTAAAAATAATTGCTATAAATACCATCTGTTCTATCACCACCACTGACCTGTAGAGGAGGAAGTACATAAATAAAGTGAGGTACACTTAACTGCTCATACAGCCTCTGCATATGTTTTCCTTATTGGAAGCACAACCATGTTGGAGCAGTGCAGTGGGTGGAAAGAAACATTTTCAAGACAGCAGGTAAGAAGAAGTTGTTCCCATTGTGCATAAACACAACCCTAGTCATACAGGGTTAAAAGGATCGCACTGTTTTGTTTTCTGAAAATAATAACGGATTAATGCTACATATTAAAATAACACGAAGGCAAATTACAACCCAACTGCGTCGCCCCTACCCAGCCAGCATTCACATGTGGAGCGCATTCAAGAAGGACCTGTGCTGAATAATGGGTCCCAAATGGGATTGTCTACAGCTTAAATGTGTCCATATGGGTCCTAGATGTATTTCTAAATTTGAAATAATTGTCCTAATATTAATTCAAAATCCAGGTAATAACTTCATGGTTCTCATCTGGTTTTGCACAACAAGTTTGTCAGTAGTTCCCTCATGTCGGTTACAGACAAGAAGCCAATTATACGCTAGGGTCCACTTAAAACTAGGTTTGGGCAATAACTGTACCATTTACTATCTGGGGTAAAAAAGGGCTATAATAAGAATTGTGATTAAATCTGCTAACAATATCTAGGTCATATTAAACAAAAAAAAAACAAAAAAAACAAAACAGTAGAACTAGTATTCTTATCTTGGTACTTTGAGCTACACAGCCAAGAGTCACAAATAAAACTTTAAAGTCTTTAGTTTCCAAACCAGCCACAAGAAGATTCACATGGCGACCAAACACAAATGCTGGCAGGATACATCACTTGATAACTATTTCATAGTTAGTTTTGTCCAAAAGGTGTTAATATTGCACAAAAATAAAACTATATTTCAAATAGAATAAGGCATTCTTGATAGAATCTCATAGGAAATTATTATTTGTACATAAAATATCTTTTTCATATGAACATCTCTGATGTTTATATAATCTATGATGAATTATTTAATTTAGATTTCGTCCTCTGCTTCGGCAGAGGTCTGCGTGTTTTCCTCCAAAGACTGCAGGAGATCACTGTGGGACTCCGGACCCAGATAGCTATGCAGTAAGGCTTCCTGTTTACCGTCACATCTATAAGCACGCTGAACAAAACTTGCAAAATCGAAGCAGCTAAATGTTACAACTTCTCCTGACGTGTGCAGTAAAGCCCGAAGATGGCGTTTTCCGTGGCATATTACATAATTTGAGCATGCCCCCCCCAAATGACGCCAAGCTTCAGCGAGCCCTGACATCAAGGCAAAAAAAAAAAACATATACATATATCAGACGCATCCCCGCCCCTCCTGCTGGGACCCTGTCAGGCTCATCCAGTCAATGTAGTATTGTCACAACAGGGCAGCTGTTTGGAAATAGCATGGGTCAATATTTTTCTGTCACAGCATGTTAGTGACTGAGAAGAAATGAATCCAAACATTTAACAGGCTACAGTCGCACATTAAGGTCTATCCGGAGAGCACTACGCGCAGAAAAACGCACTAATCGAGTGCGTAAAATCAGAGCCCGTCACTCAGATAAAGTGGACCCAACCATTTTCCCACTCTCGAGGTGGCGACATCTTTAGCCGATGGCGACGCACCTTGTAGTTGTTCCCGTTGTTGTTGTCCCAGAATTCATGCCCGCCGACACAGTATTTAATGGCGAACTGCAAGGTGCCACCGTTATCTAAGTAGGTGGGCATGACGACCTTGAAGCTGAACTTGTCAGTGACACCGTCGCTCGAGTCTGGCACATAGGTGGCCAAGCTGTCCATGAAGGTTATCCAGTTGTTTAGGGAATAGCGCAAAGAGACGCTCTTCTCGAAGGCCAGATTCAAGACGCGCACAAAGCCGGAGAGGGTGAAGTCGTCCGTTTGCACCGTCTCCAGCAGCACCTTCACCTCTCTGACTTTCTGCTCGAAGTCGGGTAGGGTGCCTGGGTTGGTGAACTGCAGCTCCATGAACACAGACTGCGCAGGAGCCCGGGGGAACTTTGTGTCCAGGTGATGGAGCGTCGCCTTGGGCAGCTTCGCCAAAATGCGCTCCGGCACCTCCGGGTCGTCCGCATCGTCGAAGTGCTTCACAGTTATGAGTTCCAAGCCAAGGGAGTCGGCGAAGCGGACCTTTTTCTGACTGGTCGGACTTCTACTGCGTGCGATCTCCAACTTTGCTCTCTCCATAGGCGTCGGGAGCGATTTGCACCTGCGGCGGAGATTCGGGCTCTGCGGGGTCTTGAGGAAAATCTCCCTGCCCCGTGGCCTCTCGTCCACCACCGGGTTCTCCATGGGTTCACACGAGCCGTTCATCACATCACACTCCTCTCCATCCTCCAGTCTCGGGTTGGCCGCGGTCAGGCTTCCGAAGAGCCCCGCGATGCAGCTGTAGTTCCTCGGGAGGCAGTTCTTCGGAGGCAGCATGGCCGTGGATGGGACGCAAACACTGGGGCTTTGCTTCAGCGCCACGGCGACCTGCACTGCAGAACCGAGTCGGTCGTGATGAAGCGCAACCCGGCGAGTCAAGACATAAAGCGCTCAGGTATCAGTGTGCCCCTCGCGGATAGGCGCTCCTGTTGCGTCAGATGCTGACACTGCGCGGCTCTGGACCAATTAACCGCGCGATTGTAGTCCCTGCAGCCGAGAGCCGGACTGCAGCTGCGGCCAGGGCAACTCGTTCTGCTCAGCGGGAAAACGAGAGAAAGAGTCAGCGGAAGAGCCTGTAAAAAAAAGTCGTCACTCTCAGTCGCTTGCATTTTAAAGAAGGAAGCAAGCGTTCCTTCCAGAGCCAACCTTGCATGAATTGAGCGTTACTGACGTACGTAACAGCCTACGTGCAGAAGTTCGCGTATCAACCGACCCAAAAATGGTTTCCTCCTTCTGAAGCAATAAAACCTGTTAACTTCCCCGTTTCTCACAACCACGTTACAAAGATCAGCTCCGCCCAAACGCTTGCATGCAGTTAAAAAAAAAATATTATTCACATCCAAGGAGCTTTCTGCTCTAATCGACAGTTTCCGGGCGCATGCGTAAATCCAAACTCATAAAACGAGCGTTTTAAACGACCAGTTACGTCAGCCTGACATCCACACTCACATGCTGTCGGTGGAGGAATTATTATTATGTCTTCTGGCTGCTGAGGTTATTGCTGCCCTTCCACGCTCCCGACGTCACACCGACCCCGTTACCATGACGACGACACCGCTGCTCTCTGAAGGCATTCACAACTTCCTCCGCCGCAGTTCAGGAGTAAACACAACCAGTAACGGCATGCTATTCTGAGAGGTTAGTGAACTGACGCACTCAAAATGTTAAAAGGAGTCAGTGTGAGTGGTTTTGGTGAGTCATGGTCGGTAAAAGTTTTGGAATTTCATCTCCTGTTAACCCGAACGGCACGATGCATTTCACATTATCTCCTATCAACTCCCAAGATGCACCACAAGTTAACGATGACGTCGAGGAGAAGCCAAAACGTGACCAGGCAGCAATAGACGCAGAAGACCTGGAGTCAAAGCTTTTGGAGATGCCAGAGAGGAAACATATTGATGCCCTTCTAGATATTAGTGAGCAGAGCTTCATGAGAGATCTGGAACCGCATGAGTGGCATTGTTACCCCGGTTGGGAACATGCTGTAAGTCATCTTTACGCCTTTCCACCCCCCCCTCGTCTTATTGGTTTCATTTTACTTCTTCAGTTTTTCTTTTTAAAGAGCATATTCTTATACAGGACTGTGAAAATGCAGGTCCCATTTCCTTCTGTTTGTCACGTCTAAATGCTTCAAACTATCACATAATGATAACATGAGTAAAATTAAATGAGTTTCCTTTATTTTCATGACTATTTATAAGGCAAGACAGCCCACTCATGAACCTGACAGGGCACACCTGTGCAGTGAAAACCATTTCAGGTGACTACCTCTTGAAGCTCATCAAGAGAATGCAGAGTGTGTGCAAAGCAGCAATCACAGCAAAAGATTACTACTTTGAAGAAACTACAACATAAGATGTATTTTCAGTTGTTTTACACTTTTTTGTTTAGTACATATTTCCACATGTGTTAATTAATAGTTTGATGCCTTCAGTGTGAATCTACAATGTCAACAGTCATGAAAATAAAGGAAACTCATTGAATGAAAAGGTGTGTCCAAACTTTTGGTCTGTACTGTATATATACATATATACATATATATATATAAAAGGTTATCCAAACCAATCTAAATCTATGTTAAGAGATTTAGTGCCTTTTTTGTTTTATTCACTTTCCACACTTGATCTCACATTGGGTTGCGGTCGAATCACTTAGACCCCCAAAGTAGCCCCATTTTCAGTTGCTAAGCATCAGCAGATTTCTTAGTTTTTAGGTTCTTTGAAACTCAAACTGTGTGCTTCAAGGCTTCTCCTTATTAAGGTCCAAAGTTTTACATAATTTTACAACACTAACACTAGTCCTTTACAAGTCTTTAAGAGTTCTGTCGGCTTTTTTTGTGTACTTAGTGTACTTTCTTTTCCAACTACTTCAACTTTTCCTCAAGACTAATAAAAGCCAGAGGGCTGAAAGGGGATTTTCTGCCAGTGGTTGTGCCCAAATGTTGAAGATGTAATTTTGTAATTCTTTCAATTTAAAAAAAAAAAATACTTTGTCAGATTATTACCTCTTGCCAAGATCTTATTTTTCTTGTTTATCTGCCTTAATCATGGAGAATCTGTCATAATCTAAATTGGGAAGAGAAATCTAAACATATCTAAGTGAAAGCCTGACTTGTGTTGTCTCCAAAAGAATTAATACCGGTAATACAGTTTTTTAACTAAACCTGGTTGACATTTTCACTTCACCTGGAAAACAATAAGTGAATCCCTAATTGTTATCCACAGCAATGAGACTCAGATGTTTTTAGCACTCATATATACATATATACAATGAAGCCTCAGGCCCTATAAATATACATTTCTGTAAAAAAATATTTAATTAATTGCACAAATCAGAAAGAAATGATATTTTTATCATACATATTCAATTATAATGTCTTCATCAAAGCATTTTAGATAAATATGTAAAAAAGATAATTGTACATTACTTGCATTATTAGATCAAAAACAGAAATATATTTATGCATCTTTGAAAGATACGAATATTTATACTTTATCTAGAAGTTATTACTTAAATAGGAGGGGGGATAAAGGGTTACAGGAAATTATTAAAATGACCAAAATGTATTTACACTACTAACAACTTCATTTGGCAACACTCGTGCTTTGAAGAGTTTCATACATCATTTCTCTTCGTTAGCCTCAAGAATAATTTTATTTTATAGGTTTCATGTCTAGACATAATGCTAAGTTTTATTTCAAATCTGATTTTACAACAGGTCCACGGTTGGGACAGAGTCTCTCCTTTGTGCTGCGTGATGATGACTCAGAAGGACACAGCAAAGCACAAGGAGTCTGAAAGCCTGATCAGTTCGGGGTTCAACCGAACGGCCCCTAAAGTAGGCAGCACAGCCAGCCTGATGGAGCAGCACTGCAAGCCAAATGCAGGCCAGTCTAACGTAAAGGAAGCTGCATCACTGAGCCATCAACTGGGAACTCAAGATCAAGCAACATCACCTTGCCACAGTCCCACTCAGAAACCTGGTTCCTCGGAGAAGAAAAGGGTGGCACAAGAGACAAGTCCAGTGCTTCGCCAAGCCTCACAATCTTCTCCTGTAGAGAGTCGAGCCTTGAAAGTTCAGAAGCACACCATCAGGTATGATGTCACAACGGTCCCCATCAAAAACTTCAAATTCTTGCCTCCTATCAATTCACTCCAGAAGGACAACAAAGGCAAGAAGACGGCAGATGTAAAAACCCTTAGCAGGCTTAAGAAGGGGATCAAAACTCAGACAGGACTGGATTCTACGGCTAAGTTAGAGCGTCCCCTTTCCTCCCCAGCCTCTACTAACAGCCATGAGCAAAGCGCCAATTTGTTCCCTAATGGTTGTGCTTCTGTTACGAGCAGGAGGAAATCAATCGTATCTCCCAAAATGGACACATTGCATCCCACAACGTTCTCTCTGGGTAACAACATACCACGAGGCATGATTCACCCGCTGGTTCCCACCAAGAGTCTGCTCATCTAAGAATCAGAACTTTGTGTGTTACATGAGGCTTTTGAAGCAAATGTCTCGTCTCTGATGGTCAAGTTCAATCAAATAAATGCATGGAAAGTTTAAGCGTTTTGTTATACACTGACGGTCCTTTTTCAATGCTTCTGATGGCTCCATAGACTGTTTCTGTTGGTTATAATGAATTTTTTGTGTATACAGAAATTATATTCCATACCTATTAGGCGTTAAAAGCAATCTGAAACCACAAATGTGTCTGATGAGCAGAGCATAATATCTGCTGTCTCAGTGCAGTGCAATATAACGCTATTTTAAATTGTGTTGAGAGTTGAAGATGAGCTGCAGAGGGAATTAAGGTTAATTATAGCTTATATATTTAAGCACACTGAGGAAATATGATGCACTACATTTAATGCTTGCAATTTTAAAGGCATAGAGTAATTCTCACATTTGTAGTCTTTTGCAAGACTAGCAAATTTGATCAACAATTATAAAGAAATGTTTACAGAATGGGTCATCCACATTTGGTTCCTTTAGAACCATCTAGCACCATTAACGTTTAGACAACTGATGATGAAGCTATGGCAAGCTGTAGGAGGAAAGCAATACATTTGCTGCTTTCCATATCCTTAGCATCAACTGCAAGAAATAATCAACAGGAACGAAATTGTCTAAATTAACCCCTGAGAGCTGTCAATGACAACTGTTCAACTGCGACTGGTTTAAGATACTGTCCAAATTCTGGAACATTACCAGTACCAGTAATGGTAGAGTTGTAATCAACGTAGGTGTCATGAAAATGAAATATTTGAAAAAATACCTTTATAATACAAAATAAATACAAAATGCTTCCTTCCCATCTGAAGTTATGTTTGAAAATACAAAGAAAATGTCCTTTTGAAGGACACCGTGCCAACCAAAAGGCTGTTTTTTGATAGGCGAATATAATTTTGTTTTAATGAGCATTACAACATTTTGTAAAAGAAAAAAAAAAATCAAACGAAACTACTACCTCTTAATGTCAGTTAGTACAAATCAGTATGAACATTCGGTTAAATTTGATCAAAAATAGTTTGATCGTACTAGTATAGAAAAATAGCTTTCGATTTTGTTTTGTGTATTTCAATAACTCAGGTGATGCCATTTGTAGTTTTATTTTAACAATTCAATCCAAATAGTAAAATTCATACATATCCACTACCCAAAATGTAGTTTTCTAGAAAGAAATTGAACATTACACAAAATCAATAAAGAAGGATTTTTTTTAAGCACAAGTGCCCACATGTTGGAAAGCATGACTCTGGGGCTTTGATTTCCAAATAGAATGGAAATAAATAACATTAATCTTAAAAGAGGAGTTAATACAGAGCAATAAACAACTGGTCAACTGTAAAGTCAGTAGTCTTCACTCCATCAATGTGTGTAAAGCATTTCTACATATGATGAATGAATCATGTAATGTTCTGATTTTCTGAGATTTGTTAGATACAAGCCAAATAATGAAAATGACCAGCAATACTGAAAAAAATATCAGTGTGTGAAATATAACTGCAAGTTTGACTTTTTGAATTGAGTTACTAACATAATAAATCAGATTTTTAAAGGTTGAGTTTCACCTAGAGCTGCAATACCTAATAGTCTAGAATTCGATTCTAGACTATATTGGAATTTCAGTAATTCAAATTTTTGAAAAGAACAACCCTGTTAAATCATTTGTTTGTATGGTTTCCATTGTGCATCTGTCAACTTTACTTTTACTTTAACATGCAGCTCTCACAAAGCTTTTTATGTCTTTTTTAAACTTTTGGAATAAAGATAGCACAATTTTTTTCCAATATTTATTGACAATTGAAGAGTAGCTTCAACAAATAATCAAGGCAACCGATAACTATGCATTGAGGCAACTGAAGCTGAATTGCTCTAAACATAAATTGTGCATGCACTCCTTTTACAGGGAGAAAATACTGTTGCTGACAAGTAAGACCAACAAAGACCAAACGTATTCTTTCTAAAGGAAGGCATTTGTCTGCTCCATTAAAGCTGGAAACAACAATGCTGTGTTTTTCTGAATTCAAAAACCACAAACTAGAAGTCAAGATCTCAAAACAATAAATAGTCAAATTTACAATGTGACAAAAAAAAAAAAAAAACTTAAGACATTGAAATATCTATCATCATTTAGGATGTTGTGCAAAAAATTTAAATGAGTATGGTACACTTAGACACTGTGCTATTTTCTATACATTCTTCTGTTTCCAATTGTTTTTAAAATGTAACAACAAAACTAGTTACCCATTAAATAATAAGATGGAAACTTATCTTATTATTGAAATAATATGCTGGACAGCAATCATTTCACACGACAAAATGATCAAATCAAACCAGAAATATTTTGGTACATCATGCAACCATGTTGATAACATTCCTCCTGAATTGATTACACATGCAATGTAGGGACAAATGGATGCTATTAATATTAATAATCTGTGTTTTCTGTAAAAGCAGCAAATTATTATAAAACAAAACCAAAGTTAATACCAGAATTAAGGCACAGACAAAACAAAAAAAAAGGCCTGTAAGGTTATGTTCTCTTTTAAAACATAATCTATTCTGCGGTGAGGTAAAAAGTTCAATAGTATTTAAAAAGAAAAAGAAATTAAATTTTGACACTTTTGAACAAGACACAGAATTAAAACGTTATCTCAAGGATATTACTTTCAGTCTATCGGGTGGTAAACATACAGTAACAGTGCTAATCCTAGGTCTGACTCACCTTTTCACTGCACGGTAACAATAACAGGATTGCTTCAGCTCACAGTGCTGCTACTGTATAAACTTACACCAGCTAATGAATAAGTCAAAGACAATGACAGCCAAGCCCATTAAATGACTCGGAGTGATTACCTACAAGCAACAAAAAATAAAAGCTTTAGTTTTCCCACAATATTAAACACCACAATCACATTTAAATTAAAAAAAGAAGTGTGCAAAAACTCTCTACTGTTCAACAATTACTTTTTTAAACTTGTGCCACAGATGAATGCATACTTGTATGTTTTGAATTTATTTTAGCTGCTTGGAGCAAAGGTCGGTTATGTCAAGGCAAGCTTAGTGTTTAAGAGGAAAATTAACTTAAGACCTTGGTCATGTCGTTCATCAACTTCAAATGTCAAGAGCATGTAAAGAAGAGCGTACAGCCTTCCTTAGGCCGACAGTAACTTCAAGGAGGGCAGCCGTCAAAATGCACATGTGCAGACAAGACAGCCGTGTTGTGCGGCCAACCTTGTAAAGGTCTCATGCGCTTTTTTTAAATGTAAACAATGTATATTGTTGCATCCTATACTGCTGAGATGAAAGGAGTTCAAGAAGCTTTAACACCTGGCAATTTAAAAACTAAACTGTAAAAGACTCGACGTCACAAACCACTCGCGGTGGAAATATACGGGTTAAATGGCATTTCAGACGAGACACATACAACATGTGTGCGAATAAATATGTAAACTGTCACAGGAGCTAATAAATCACGCCCACTGATCTAATAAAGTGCACCACAGCTATCAGCAGGGTTCCTACATATTTTTCATTTTGAAATTTCATACTTTTCCAGACTAAAATTTCCAGAGTTCTACTTTTTATAGTATTCTGGACATTTGAACACAAAAAGATCAACCTTGAAGATCTTGAATAGAAACCTTATTTATAGGTTCCACACATCCTGAAACAGTGTTGAAACTGGATTCTATGTGGCATTTTTTTGTTGTTGTTGTATTAAAACATGAATTGGAAGTTTTCTTATGTCTGATAAATGACTCCTTTTTTGATTTCTGAATCCTGGATGGCTAGAATTGTACATCAAGCTCTTCTGTGGTAAATCAAGGACAAAGAAAGTCATTTAAAAACAAACAAATGCAAAAGCCACAGCGTTCATGAAACATAATTGGATTTATGTCCTTTTGAAAATTAAAAAATAAAGGCAGGAAAAAAAAGAAAAAGATCAAACATTGCCCGTCCTCTGCGTTCTTCTTGTCATACTTCTCCAGACCTGCAAACTGGTCAAATAAGATCCTGTAATTTTTCCAGACTGTGCAGAAACCCCATGTCAGGATGTAAACCTGGAAATGCTCCGGAAGTGACGCCCCCTCTGGAATGGTCGAACAGCTACTAGAGCAACACAGACTCATTCCTCTAGAAGAAAGCGGTATATCATTGCCCTGTTCTGCAAGAGGCTTGGGGGAAAAACTTCCTTGCGAGGCTTTTCAGCTGTTTGGTTTGTCAGAGTGCTGAAAGAGAGCACAAAGCTCCTCGCATGTTTGGGTTTCCACGGAGCTGAAATGTGACTCCATGTTCCATGCCAGGTCTGCTGACAGGAAGTCATCCATTACAGTCTGTGTTTCATTACTGGTCAGGAAAAGGTGGCCCAGGCCCTCTGCCTGACTGGTCATGGTCTGGGTTTCTGTGCTGTTCAGCATCCTTCCATGCTCACCCTGACCTGTGTGGGCCTGTGAGGAAGGACCTCCAGCAAACGAGGGGAGATCGGTTTGTGTTTCAGTATCTGAGGACTCTGTGCTTATAGAAAAGCTTGAATGTCGCAGGATGTTGCTCAGGGGAATGCCGCTTCCAGTATTTAATAGGAAATTGAGGTCAGTCTGAGTTTGAGTGTCAAATAGCTCCAGGTCGCTGGCTTGAGACCGGCTCTGTCCTTCACTTTGGTCCAGTTCGTCCATGAGGAGGAAATCAGTCTGAGTCTGAATGTCTAGAGATCCCAGAGGTGTGTCGCCACCCAGTACACCCAGTTCGCTCTCTTCCGTCTGGGTCTGAATGTGCACAGCATTAAGGAACTCCTCAAAGTCAAAGTCTATTCCATTGTGCTGCTCCTGAACAGAGCCTGGGCCGGACCCACAGCCAGCAGAGGCCTCTGTGATGACCTGGTGATCAGACAAAATGTTCTCCAGGTCATTTAAAAGGGTTATTGTTTGGGTTTGATTATCCGCCATGTTGCTTCCACCAAGATCATGTGTCTGCACTCCGAAACACAAACCACCCACTGACTTTGAGTCCTCATATAGATTGCTTCCAGTAGCGTTGAGGGTCTCATTTATATCTGCACATGTTTGGGTAGAAACGCTGAGAGAGTCGTTCTCAAACAGATCGGAGCACATTGCGGCCTGATCCTGAGGCTTCTCTTCCACTTGTGGCATTGCAAAATATGTCTGTGTCTGCTTAGTTTTGTAGGGCAGCACAGATGAGCAGGGCGAAGTAATTTGACTCAGGCACTGACTGTCAGTCTGAGCCCCAACAGATGATGTGGATTTGGCTCTGGAAACGAATGTTTGAGTTTCAACGCTTACTGGCAGGAGGACTTGGGCACTCACACTAATGTCTGTTTGAGAGCAGGATGAAACTGAGGACTCGCTCACAGAACACAGTCCAATTCCTTCTCCGGCCACTGGAAGCATTTTTGACAAGTAGGACCTGTCCGTCTGTATGTTGGTAGAGGTGCTTCTTCCGCGCTGTCCTGCCATGCCGCCAGCCGAGTCGTCTGTACTCACAGGATCCAGATTGACCTGAATCCCTGTGCTTATAGGACCTTGGCTAGAACGTGAAGAGGGCATGTAATCCTTGAAAGCTAAACTTTTTACATCGAGTTGGGGCAGGACCGCTCCTTGAGTTTGTGGCAGGAACTGAAGAGTGCTCACAGAGCCTTGGTTGTCTACTGCAAGCACAACAGACCTTAGAGGGCCACCTTCTGTGGACGGAAGAAGGACTGGCAGATGGGCCAGCTGCATCACTGGAACGCTGACTAAAGCCATTTTGGGTTTTGGGAGGAGCAACTTCTGAAGACCCTTGTGGGGGTTAGAGCTCTGGTTCGTTGGCTCGACGATGTACACAGCTGAATCAGAGAGGAGAGCCGTCTCCGTCGCTTCTTTAGCAGCAGGCGTCATTTGAACAGTTGAATCATGAACCTTCACTTTTTCAGAAACACTCAGAAGTTTCTCCATCTTCCGTTTTTTTACAGGAGGAACTCTGTAAACAAAGAAAAGCAAGTAAAGAGCAATCAATCAATAAACCATGAGTATAATAATATCCCGTTTTACTCTCTTTTTTACATGCCTGTGTTCTGTAGGAATTTCGTGACCAGTCCGGTAGATATGAGACAACAAAGCAGCTCTGCTAGCATAGGGGCAGCCGCATGTACACTCATAGGTCTTCCCACAGTCTTCGATGTGCCTCTTCAGGTCCCATTCTGTGCTGTAGCCGTTGTTACATTTGGAGCACTTGTGTTTTTTCTCCGCATGCATCTTCATGTAATGCTACAATGAAACATATTAAAGTAAAAAAAAAAAAAAAAAAAGGTTTATTAACAGAAGGACAAAAACCAACAGGAAAAAGGAAGAGCAATGATTATTATATGACTAAAAAATGCTCTGTTGGGGGAATCGTTGCTTCTGTCATTCAAGAGGATACCACCCACCTACATGCAGTTGAAGGCAAAGCACAATCGCTCATGGCAACAGCTTCCCATCAGAAGGCAACATGCTGTGGTAGGAATGTTTTATTTTCTTTTAGAATATCCATCCATCTATTTTCCGTCACCCTTCTCCCTAACGGGGTTGGGAGTTGCTGGTGCCTATCTCCAGCTGCGTTCCGGGCGAGAGGCGGGGTACCACCCTGGACAGGTCGCCAGTCTGTCGCAGCTTTTAGAATATAAATATCCATATAATGTGGACTCAGTGCAAATGCCAAAGAGTCCTAGCAACTGGCCTGACTTCCTAAATCCCCAAATCCCAAAGCGAATGACCGCCTGCAGGATGCAACTCACATGCCTGATCCACAGAGAGCCCACTCTGAAACTCACAGGATGTGCCTCAAACAAGAATGATGTGTTGGCAGATTAATAGAGACCTACTAAATATTACAGATGGTTTGATGGTACTGTGGTATGACATGATAGTGGCAACCTACAGTTGTTAACCACATAGATTATTAGAGGCCTAAGTAAATATAGAACATTACATTTATATAAGGAAGTCTTGTTACTAAAATAGTCACTGCCAAACCTGGCAGATGTAGATACTTCTTCAAGTTTTCAGCGAACCTGAGATGACATCTTAAATAAATTGTTTGTGGTAAAAATCAAACAACTCAAATAATTAATTGTTTGAAACTTAACTGACGTAAACAATCCGACCATCTGAAAGAACAAAAGCACCATGCTATTTTTTTTGGTTTTGTCTTACGGTCTAGTGTAAAGTGGAGGAAACTTTTTTAGTGAGACTCACAACACCAATGGGTTGATGTAGTCTTTTAGAAAGGTACAAAGAGGCTATTAAATCATTGGATTTTTAGTGTGAGAGTTCTTACTTGCTTAACCAGGGAGAACTGTGAGAAAGGTCTGTTGGGGCCCCTGGGACAGCCCTCGATGGGACAGCAGTAAAGTTTTTGTGAGCCCTTCATCTCCTTTCTGACTGTGGGGTTGATAATTCCATCCTGAAGAGGTTAGTCACAGCAAAAAGCCAAAAGATAACAAAAACAAAGACATTTAAAATAATTGCTTTTTTACACATTAAAGATGTACAAAAGTCTTCAACGGGGACATTTGATTCTGATTAGACAAATGCAGCAGTGATTTAAGGCACTTCAAACCTGAAAAGTTAACAAGAAGTTAAAATTAAACCAAATACACTTAGTTCAAATTAGGTAAAATTGTGTGCAGTTGATCATTTCTTTGTTGTAACAATGCTTCTTTACAATAAATACTGCATGACACTGTGAGCACATTAACTGAATTGCCACAAATGCTTGTTGAGAAACGGGATGACATCCCTAAGAAGAGTGTGACCAAGCTGGTGACCAGCATGAGGAGGACGTGCCAGGCTGTGGTGACTGTGAGCTTTTCCTACAGTCTGAAGCCTCTTTTAAATTAAATCAGTACGTTGTTAAATTATCCGCACATATGCATTTTCTTTTAATTAGGCACGACTTGAAGGTGACCTATGAGGCCTCCTTGAACAGGTTATGATGTACTTATGGACTATGTAAAACATGTTCATTATATTTTTTCCACAAACAAAAGAATTTAGCATAATAGCACTGCTTTAAAGAAAACTGTTTCCAAAGACATAAGATTCGTTGTTACATTACCTAAGGAATCAATAAAGCACAATTTTTATTACCATTTCTGATATACACGTTTACTTTGGCTTGAACTTACATTTTTTAGTTGACAACTCATAGTATGACTTGAAAAACTATACCATTAGCTGTGACAGGTATATGAAAGTAAAAATATTTGAAGCGCCACACATAGAACATATATTATTTTTTCAAGATTTGTTGCCATTGTGACTTCTCTTTAATGCATTTCAAGAACCTCAGTTGTTACTGAGTAAAACAGATTAATATCCCCAGGATGCTTCACTAAATGAATCTGACACGTCATAAACAGGCAGCGCCACTGCCACAACAAATACTGTCATCTTTCAGCAGCCAAGGTCATCTCCATCTGGTGAAACGCCAGAGGGAGAAGACAAGCTGAGGGTGATTATTAAAGAGCCTCTGCTTTATCAGCGAGAAGTGAGAGGGCAAAAAGCCCACACGAATGAATAACTGTTGCTCTCTTGGAATTGTCATCTTACGATTAAGTGATGTAGCCTACTTAATGTCAAAATATTTGTCATCAGCATGTAGCTAAAAGAGCTAGCTGAGCTACAACTGTTATGTGGTAGATTGCAGGGATCGTTTCTCTCCTCTGAGAAACCGTAAAATACAATTATGAGTGGGAATAAGAGTCTGGAGCTACTCTAAGCTATTTAAGTGTCCGAGAGATGACCAGGAGTCTGGTCAAAGCAAAACATTTCATCTGCCTCTGTGAAAATACCAACACCAGGCCTCAGTTTGGCAGCCTCAAGTCATGAATAATTCAGAAAAAGAAGTGCAAAGTGAGAAGCAACAGTATCCAAGAACTTTATCACCACTGGACTATCATTATCGCCACTAATAGCAGTTTTACAAAGGAGTGTATCGATCCGACTCCAAGTTTTCACTCAAATTAAATAGTTTGCTCCTTTCTTTCGTCTGAAAATCCAATGCAGATACACTAACAGAATTACAACTAACTACATAGATTGTGATTATCGGTCAGTAAAGTTGATCCAATGTTTTTCCAAACTTGCCTACACCCACATTGTTCGCCGTCCGTCACATTTATAAGGCAAACGCAGCGTTTTCATGGTAAATCCAGTGGGTTTACTGGTTCTTTAAAAACTTCTCCAGCCTGCCTACATTCACTACTAAGAGCTAATTCAAATTCTCACATTCACCTATTTTAAACAAAGAGCTTAGTCTGTCGCTGGACAAAGGGGAGCCTTTGCCAGAAAGGAACTTCATTCATGGAGGGCAGACAGTGAATTACAACCTCCCACAGAAAGGTCTGATCCAGTGAGGACGTTTGTCTGACTGTAAGCCAAGAGCTGAAACTGTCTCTACTTAAACTTTATTTATCAAACCAACGTACCCCCTACAGAGTGCTGACTATTCTCATTAATATAGGGAATGTTAATGAGTCTTAGCTCCCTTTGATTTTAATATAAAAAGGCAGATCATGCACATTTCTGTTCTGTTGTTTAACTTGGATCGTTGTGCTCTCTGGGGACATACAGTTCAGTTCCAAAATATTCATACAGCTGACATTTTGAGATTTAAAGTATTATTTACATTTTGTTAAACATTTGTTCATTCTGGATGTAACAGTAACACTTTAAAGTGACCCTTGTCCTGAAGAGAATCAGCAGAGAAAGCAAAATGTTAGGACGAAGGCAAAGAGCTCTTCCAACCTAAAACATTGGAGTTCATGACATCTGAGATTGGTTAAAAATACCAATGGAAACATTGAAAGATTCTTGACCAGAATTACTTGATTGCTAATGGCAGTAAAGGTTTTATTGACTGATTATTGAGAAAGAAATTAATTGTTGTTAAAATGATTATAAACATTTTTCTTTTATTATTATGAGTATAATAATATAGTATCATTACTATAATAAGACATGTCTTATTAAGCTGTCCAGTTAGATACAAAGTTCCTGGTTAAAAGGAAATATTTTACATCTAAAACTCATCTGTGATGATTATGATGCTTAACTGCTGGTTACTTCAGCAGTTAAGCGCCTAGTGGTTATGCTACATTTTTTTTTTGTTGTTGTCATAATCAAGACATATTTTAATACATTCAGAGATGCAATGGAAAATTAACTATAGCCTAAAATTAACCAGTTGTCCCATGACAACTGGTGATCTGTAACTGGTCAGTTCTGAGCAAGTAACTTTTTCCACTCTCAAAATTTAAATGCATCAACACTAAGTACAACAGGAACTAACTGAGCAAGTCTGATCAAGTAAATAATCAGTTGTATTTATTATACTTGAAATAGGGAAGTTTTATATCATTATATATGTATACTGTGCTTACACAATCACATTTGTGTAGGCGCTGAAGGCTATTAACAGACTTTCCTTCTGGCTGTAATTGGTTATTTCGGATCCAAAGAAGGCATTCTTGCAGATGGCAGTAGGGCCACTGGAAGGAAGTGGAGGAGCTCAATTGTTTTCTCAAATTGTTTGTCTTGTACCATACTGTTAAAAAAAATAGTAAAAGATTTAACAAATATGTTAAAAAAATTTAAATAAGTCATGTGTATAAAAGACACCTATGCCAGTAATAAAAGCAAACACATAACAGTATAATAATGACAAAATGCTGACGTTTCTGTTGCTTTGTACAACCAGCAAACCATTCATGTGCATTTTACTAGGGTATGGTATATTAAACAAAAAATGGCAGGTAGTTTTTTTTTGTATGTGTGTGTGTTATTTTTAGTTTTCTCTTAAACAAAGTGGCTGCAAAAAAAAAAAGAAATGAAAAGCCTACATAAACCGTAACACATGATAGCACATACTGCTAGTTTAAATGTAGCTAACCAGCCGGTGGTAAACTGTCACTACACAAGTATTACTCATATAAAACTGGAAAAATCTGGGAAGTTTTTGTTATCTCGTCACTACTCATCTGCAAATTAGCCAACTCGAAGTTGGATGACTTGCGTTTTTCCAGTTTTCGGGCGTTCTCCATCACGAGTTAGCCAAATTAGCATTGCATTTATCTCCACATCTAAGCTACATCTGAACGTTTACCTGTGCTGCTTCACTCACCTTTATTCGGTGGGACTTTACCAGATGCATGTTCAATGCAGGTGTGTTGGGGAGAATCTTGCCACATCCTTCCACGGTGCAGAGGATGTTCGTCCTAACTTCTTTGGTCAGCTCGATGATGGTAGGTTTTATTATTTCCCGACACTGCGGCATAGGCTCCTCGCAGCATTTCACACCGCCTGCAGTCGAGTTATCCCTGCCATTTGCCTTGGCCGTTACAGAAACGGCCATGTTTCTCTGTTGACAGTCCATTCTGTTTCGCATAGACCCCCCCCCCCCAGCAGGAGCATTGAATGAGCAGGGGCATGACGTCCCTCCGCTATGACTGAAAGGGACCTTAGCGTGGGGAAAACGTCCCCTCAGCTTTGACTGAAAGGCGTCTCAGCCAATCACCACATACTACAGTGACGTTAACAAAGCGGAGCTTCGTCACGAGCAAGACAACTTCAACACTTCCGTTTTGTAAAGTAGGACTGACTTTTTTCAGTTAGACCCCAATTAAATGCATAAATGTTGCCTAAATGAATATTAAAGAGTTAAAAGAGTGAGTAATTCTTATTCATTTCCAGATCTTTTAATAATTTATTTTGAAAAACACAAACACGTGGTTACTTCAATTTTTATTAAATACTTTGTACCTTTTTTTGGATAATCAAAACTTTTGAAAAATGCTTTAAATAAAGCAGATGTTTATTTCATACATTTATATGAGCAACCCAGTTTTCTCATGTACAACTGCTATTGTTGGCCTGATTTCACCTTGTCTGAGGAAGCAATTGGTGATTGAGTCACAAAAAATGGATTTTTCATGCATGATGTAATACCATAAAGGAACATCAATACATTGTTCATTACTGGAACCAAATCTGCTCAACGTGTTAATATTGTAATACAGGACATAGGAAACAATGTTTTGTTTTAAAACCATACCTTTTTATTACACTTAAAAAATAAAAGAAAAAACACAAATCCAAAATCACATCAAAATTTTATTACATAACATAAAAAAATTGTTTTATATATATATATATATATATATATATATATATATATATATATATATATATATATATATAAAACCCAGATTTATATGACATAAGGTGCATAAAAAGAGTATAACATTTTTTTTTTTTTTTTTAAAGACAGGCTTATTAAAATAATCTGGTTTGAACTAGAATGTCTATGGACAATAATTTACCTGAAAGTGTGGGAAAAGTTTTGAGTCATTCCAGTAGGGGCCGATTTAAAATCAGGGCTGTGTCTGGCACAGTAACGATCAAGCAGACGGAACATTGTCCGTAATGACAAAATAATTCCTTCCTTTGAGGGGAATAGATGACAGCAAGGGTGTGACTGGGGTTGAGGCAATTCCTGCAAAGTGGAAGAAAACACAATGGAGAGTTAGGCCGACACTAGAAAACTGCAAAACTCAACTTATTTTCTTGTAAAATAAAAAAATTATTTTCCTGTTTCTAAAAATATGTTAAGTTCATCAATACAAGATGTGGCTCATTCAGTTAGACTCAAACAAGCGTGATGATTTCTGCAATAAGTGTGTGCCCTCTTGTGGGCTGTTAGAGAACTGCATGTGCTGAGAAAATAGAAAAGTTTTCAAAAAAATATATTAAATTTATAATTTTCTTTATGGCTGTGACTAATACACTTCTAGTACCTGAGGATGCACAATGTCTGAGTGATTCAAGGAGGTTGCAACTTGAAAATTTAACACTACATATGAATGGCTCATCTCGTTGTGTCATGGCTTCATTGGTGGGGTCTTTGAATTTTGTTTCCAGCTGAAAGAGAAAAAAAAAACAAATAAAAGCAACAATGAGTAATGTTAAATTTTTGTGCCAAACCATGACCTATATTCAATTATTGTGCAGTTTACCTTAAAAACTGCAGACTGCAGTGCAGGTAACATCCCATCGCCAAAGGTTTCTCCCGCCATCCGATGTCTGTTGGCTGATGCCTCAGCTTGCACTTTTTCAATCTGCAGCTCTAAATGTACACAACCAAGCACGTAATAGCAAAATTGCAATGTTAAAGAAGGCAAGATATCCAACATAAATAAAACGGCTTGGAGAAGATCAGTTAATTCCACTCAACGTACTTGAAATGCTTTGATCACTCTCTGCAAGAGGGATGGGATACTTTGTTGGAAACACCTAAAGAAAGAGAAAAGTTAAATCAGATAATTCTCTAACAGAATTGTCAATTTGTGGTAAAAACAACATTTTTAACCCTTAAAAATAAGAAACCAGCAAAAAATGACATTAAACTTAAACTACTGGAGTGTTTTGCTACTTCATCAGAGGAGCCTGCCTTACTTGTTGGTACTGCCTCATCAGCAGGTCCCTGAGAGCGGTCAGTTTCTGTCCACTCAGGTTAGCAGCCCTAATTTGTTGATGTCTAGTGGACAAAGTCAAGGTCTGCAGCAAAAATAACTTTTAGAAGATGGAAAGTACTTAAAATACGCACACACAAAAAGTTTGTTTTTCACCTCACCTGCAAGAGAAGAGGCTTATACTTTGAAGCCAAAGCATTAACAAAAACATAAGGGGTCTGGAGATAATGAACAACGTATGTTGCTTTCAGGTGGTTGGGCCGAGATAAGCCGTCTCCCCAGGCAATTCGGATCCAAACAGCTTCGTCTGTGTGCTTCTTAATTTTGACCGACACCTTTGATCAAAATCAAAAGACATCATTGATATTTTAAATAGTATGTTAAAGACAAATGCAACTGTGAAAGTATTTTTAGGCTCACATTTCTTTTGAGCACACTGAGATGGGATTTGAATTGTTCCTTAAACTGAATTAGCTCCACAGAGTGGGCATCATCTGGGCACAAAAAGAAACAAAAGCAGAACAAACAGAAAGCGGTTAAATCTCATTTAAAAGATGTAAAAATATGAAGAACAATTATTTCAGCAGTAGAATTCCAAGTTTATGGTCACACTATAATTTCTACTTATCTTTAGATTAAAGGGAGGGGCTATATTTTACAAAATATGCCCAAAATGATATTTCTTTACTATGGATAAATATAACATCTGTTTAAATGCAAAAACATAAAATATGTGATATTGAAATTATATTTATACTTGGGCACATTACGACCCCGATTTTAGCAGATTAATAATTGAAATGTCAGTTCCACTTTTGATATAAATTAAAACAAACTATCAAGTTTTAATATTTTAAAACCTGACAGTTATAAGGTGGACAGTCTTGTTCTGACCTACCCTCAGGATCCACAAGCTGGAAGGTGTGCCACATTCCCTGGTTTGGATTCTCACTGATATCTAAGACAATGAAACCAAAGTTAAATATTAAGTTTTACTGTAATCCATTCATTAACTAACTAACAGCAATGGTTGCAGTTATAAGATTGTGCTCAGACTGCCAAAAGTTATGTTTCTTTGACTCCATGTAAATAATGTTGCTACACAACGGTACTGAAGTGCTGACTATGATGACAGTATTTTTGGGCTTTGCTTTGCTTCACTTTCTTTTGTCAAACAAAAGCCTCTTCCCGATTTTGAACAGCTCATCACTTGTCCAATCTAAAATGAGCTTTAATGGGTAAAAAGTCTCCCATTATAACTAAAGTGAGATTTTTTTTTTTTTAATTCAGGTGAACTAAGTAAGTTTGTATCCAGGAAAAACAACTTTAAAAAGACTTTTAGATTTTACAACAGGCTTGTATGAATTGCTCTAAGAATAAATAAATGATTCCCTTTGAACACTATGCACCATCTAAACATTGTTTTCATAAAGGGAGAAGAAGCAGAAAAGAAAAGAAAAGAAAAAACAAATGATTTATTTTTCTTCCATTGGTAACATCTGCATGGATTTTTTTTTTCACAAAGGTTTCTGCAAGATAATACATGAAAAAGTATCGCAAAGTCAAAACCAGTTTAACAACTGTACTTACATATCATCTCAAGTTCTGTGATGTGTTTTGCAGTCAGTTCACTTTCCTGTTAAGAAAAATTAACAAATAAGAACAATAACATCTATTATTCATTTGAACTAATGTCACATTTTCATGCAATAATTGCTGTTGCTTAATCGCGCCACAGTGTGTTTACAAACATAAATGAATATACATACATCTAATTCAAGAGAATAAGCTTCAATATACCTCACAAAGGGCGATTAGCTCCATGGCGATGGTCCATTTTGACTGAGTGAAATCTAAGGATCTAAGGTTTTCTGCGGTCAGACGCCCCCACTTGTCCAGCGTGGATTTAAGCATCGAAACAGGGATCCGTCGCACCAGCCGCTGCAGTAAGTGTTTCGCCGAATTATCCATATTTCCTTAGGTAACAAATAAAACCCAATCTGCGAACTATAAAACTGTATTTGTACTGTCTAACAGACGTGTTAGCAACTGTAAGCTACCGAAACATTCCAAACAAACCGCCTGTCACAGACAGGATGAATCAACCAATCAGAAACTAACAACACGCGTTCTATGTATGCTTTAGCGCTCCCTGGTGAGTTGGAGTAGTATTGCGTTTTACAGCCCCGTTTCCGATTATACTAAAGTCAGTATGAATGAAAAGCTTTGTTTCCTTCATTTTGTAATGTTTGATTTTCTAATGAAGTTTGAAAAATAAAAATGAACAATCTCAAATGCCACATCAAAATTAAATATCGCTTTTTATCTAAACATGTAGCATAACAAATGCGAACTCGGATACAAGTAGCAGATAGTTCTCTTGCATTTCCTCCAAACTTTGGAAACAACAAGTCCCGCCTTTTCTTGACAAAACGCACACGATTGGTCAAAATTAAACAAACTCGGACGATGATTCGTTGTTTGCTCTGTCCCACAGTGTTTGTGCCGTAAGTTATGAAAGCGTTGTGAGACACTCCGATGTCCTACAGCTCCACGTTTTTCAAGGAGATTGTGCTTGTTTTTGTTCGAACTTTGAGAACAGATACTTAAACGTGACCGGGTGTTGCATCGAATGACAGATTTGTTGTTTTTGGAGCGTTAATGTGTTGTTTAGTGAGTATAAGTATGCGTGCTGCTTCAAGCTAAGGCCTATTAGTGAACCTGACATTAGATCCAGGTGTGCTGGGAAGGTTCTCATATGACCAGCTTAACATCTGGTAAGTTTTATTCAGCCGTCATTGCTCAGTGTCTTCAAATAGCTTAGAAGATTTACAGCATTCTAGAGATCCTTGGCTTTTCTTCAGGTCCCTCACTACTATAAATCTCTACGATGAACGTATGGACAAAATGTTTCATCGGTATGTCCTAATATATAGTATAATCTCCAATGGCCTAATAACTGCGGTGCTAGTAAGAAGAGAAGTTAAAAGATCAAAACTAACTATTACTCTGGACAAATACACTACTAATAATGTATTTTTATGAGCAACAATTAAAGTCAAACATTTCTGGTAATACTTGGAAGTAAGGTGTAATCAGATCATCATTTGATATCACTTTATCGTAAAATATGTTTGTCAGGTATTTCTGTTTTGATTAATCTTGATAATGACAAGAAATTTGCTGCTGCCTTTTTATTACTCATTACAAAGTTTGTCCTCCCCCTTCCCTTCAACTTTATTCATTTTTACAGCAACCATGCTCAATTTGGAGGTGTGGGTGCACTTTGCTGCTGAGCCTTATTTCACTGGGAGCTCAGCAAATGCTGATTTCTTTGTACGACTTGCCTGATCACGGCACTGTTACTTGTTGGTGGTGGAATATGATGTGGATAGCAGCTGAATTGACAAGAGAGTTGCAATAAATAACGTTAAGAGTTGCCAGAAGGTCTGGTTATCATCAGCGTCACATCCGAGCATGCTAAATGTGAAACGGAGGAAAAGTCACGCTTAATGTGTGTGTTTATTTTGACTTGGATGAGGTTTCACTTTTGCCCTTTTGTTTGATGACTTGCTGTTTGCAGTGTTGTGTGTTCATGTCTTATGTTTCTTCAGGTAAGTGTCCACAGGGAAGTCGGTCGTCACAATGACAAATCAAGAAGGAGAGGGATGGGGGGGCATTAGTATCCTTTAGAAGATGTCTAGCAGTACTGTGGTTCTCCAGAGAAGCTTCTCCGTGCTTCTCCAGAGTATTTACTAGGAAGGTTTTGTGGTGCTTTTCAGATGTTGGTCTTATTCTTAGAGTCACCTTTGTTTGTTGTTTTCAGTGTTGCTGCAGTGGTTCCTTAACTCAGAATGCACCCTGACCTTTCACCTCACCTGCACACAGATGAGTGCAATGAACTCATAAGCCTCCTGAGACAGTGCCACAAAGAGGTAAGCCGCTCTCTGCCTTGTTTTCTCACCACCCGTTTCTTAACTAAACCATGTAACCTCGTTATGTCTCCATCAGCACAATGTCATGAGGTTCTTTGGCACATGTAATGACGTGGACCGTGCCATGCGTCACTGTTTGAAGAAAGAGGTGTGTCAGTTTGTTTTTAGTCAATTTATGAATCAGTATAAAATTTATCCTGCTGATAATTTTCTCATGTTTCCTTTCATCTCACAGCGATTGGAAAAACGAGAGCGCAGCAAGAAGCACGCAGAAGAAATGAGAAAGAGGATAAAGGAAGGACCCAAGGAGTTTTAACACATCCACAAATATTGGGACATAAAAGTGAACATGAGACTATGCAAGGCTCCCATGACTGGTTTCTGTCAACGCAGGCGGTTATGTTTCTTTGTAAATTTGAAGTGTGGTTTATCATTTCCAGCTGATCGCATCATCATCAGTTACAAAACGATGTCATGGGTTTGGTTGGTGCAAAGCTTCTACCTCGGTAATTACAAAGTAAATATTGAAATCTGCTTTTAGAGATTCCAATATCTCTAAGAGGCAGTAGTCTCTCTCTTCTTTAATGTTTGATTGATCTTAGAATTCCCTTTTTTTCCTTTTACTTTATTTTAATGTGATGGTTTCAGTCCTTGTAGTTGTTGACTACACCGCTCAGGAATCTCTCTGCGCCCGCTGACAAAGATGTTTATTGTTGTGAAAGTTTGTTGAATGGGAATTTGTATTGTTTCCAGATTTTTGGGGGTTTAAATAAAAAGTCAAATTCTCCATTTCAAAACTCAAATTTACATTAAACAATTCCGTAAATATGATTGAATTTGTCCCAGCCATTGATATATATATTTATATTACATGGTTGCAGCTATGTAATATATTTTAGTAAAAAACAGTGTTGTTCTGTGTTCTCCCATATGAGTAAGATTAACCCTTTACAGCATGGGTGGGCAATTAATTTTTACAGGGGGCCGAATGAGCAAACCGAGCACTGCTTGAGGGCCACATTGAAAAGTATTTCACACTTTAACTTTGTTCCACTAACAAGAAAAAACAACAAAACAACTTAACAAGTTAATAGAAATACTGCAATACAACAAACAGTAACTTATGTTTTCCACCTCATTTTACCTCTTCAGTGAGAGTAATCCAGTCTGTTCTGGGCCTGAACAAGAGCATTGAAATCTGGTTGAATGTCTGAGGTGGCTATGCGAAGGACAGCTGAGAGGTGCTCATCAGTGATAGAGGATCTGTGTTTGGATTTATTGAACTTCATCACTGAAAATGTCTGTTCACATACATAGGTGGATTCAAAGAGGACCAGAATCCTCTGAGCATGCCTCCTTAGGTGTGGAAAGTTCTCCTCTTTGAGGGAGGAGTAAAAGTCCAGCAGTGAGACTGACCTGAAGTGCTCTGCCAGAAGTAGGTCAGACTTCAGGTCAATGAGCTCCATCTGAACATCGCTTGGTGCATTATCCACACTGCAGTTGAAGGGAGAAGAAACCATGTGCATTTCACTCTCAATAGTTTTGAAATCTTGAAATCGTCTCGAAAACTCTCCATGCAGTGCCTCTAACTTGCTTGAGTACTTGTGGAGGTGATCGGCTGATCTTGTGGCTTCCTTTAGTGTTGGCAAGTGGGTCAGAATGTTGTCCTTCACTTGGCTTGAAAGAAGCTGCAACTTTCTCACGAAAGCCGTCACTGCACTGTACATCTCATGCACAAAAAGGCCCTTGCACTGCAATTTGACATTCAGTTGGTTCATGAGTGCAGTCACATCCACAGCGAATCTGAGGTCTGCCACCCAGTCTTCATCTGAAAGTTCTGGGATGGCATGTTCTTTCTTCCCACAGAAATCCTGAATCTGGTCTCTCAGGTCCCAGACACTTTTCAGTACTTTGCCCAGGCTGAGCCACCTGACATTGCTGTGGTAGCTTATGTCACCATGTTCACTATCATTTTCCTCCAAAAGTGCAACAAATTGTCGATGATTTAATGCTCTCGCTCTGATGAAGTTAACTGTTTTAGTTACAGCATCAACAACATGGTTAATTTTTAACAGTGTCTTACACAACACTTCCTGATGTATAATACAATGCAAAAATGTCAATTTCTGCACTGGGTTAATTTCTGTCACTTTATCCTGCATCTTCTTTAAAAGTCCAACATTTTTCCCCGTCAGATTTGGACAACCATCTGTTGTCACACCTGCCAGTTTGTCCCATTTCAGTCCTAACATGTCCAAACACGCATTTACCTCTGTGAACCAGTCACTACCTGTGGTTGTCCCTTTAATTGACTGCATGGCTGCCAGCTCGTCCGTGATTTGAAAGTCTGCAGTTATCCCACGTAAGAAGATGAGCAGCTGGGCGGCGTCACGTACATCGCAGCTCTCATCCAAAGCCAGAGAAAAACAGTCAAAGTCAAAGTGGTGGTGGCCGCTCTGTTCTTCAGGTGAAGCTCCAGGTTTCCAGCGATGGCCTCAACCCGCCTCGTTACAGAGCGTCGGGAGAGCGACACGTTCTCAAATGCGCCCTTCTTCTCCGGGCGTATCAGCGCAACAGAGTCCAATAAGCGCTCTTCAATAAACTCTCCGTCAGAAAACGCCTTACGTTTTCTGGCTATTTTGTGAGAAATTACAAAACTTGTCCTGACGGCTGCATCTCTGGAGGTGTGGAGTTTGGTAAAAAGTCCTTGTTGGGTTTGCAGTTTTACCATCAACGCATCAGCCTTCCTCGCGCGCTCAGATTCCGGTGTGTAGGCTCGTGCTTCGTCGTGTAGTGGCGATTCAAATTATAATCTCTAAACACAGCAACCTGTGTACCACAAATTAAGCACACGGCTTAACCTTTAATTTCTGTAAAGGAATAGTTGGCAGTCCATGTCTTATTGAAAACACGGCATTCCTCATCAACTTTTCTTTTTTTAGCGTGAGCGGACATCTTGGGGCTAACCGAGCATCACTTGTCACTCACAAGTTACGCACAGAGATACGTCCATAAATAACACTTTTCAAAATAAAAGCAGAACAGTTGTATTGCACATATGACATAGATGTTTATTAAAATTTATTTTGTAATTTGTGATTGCTGCTGTTGACCTTCACTCACAATCACGCATGCGCATACGTCCACGGAAGTAATGCAAATAACGCTTTTCAAAACAAAAGCGGCACCGTTGTATTGCACAATAGACATAGATACATTTTTAAAATTTATTTTGTAATTTATGATTGGCCTCACGCGGGCCGGACAGGGACGCACAAAGGGCCGGATGTGGCCCGCGGGCCGTAAGATGCCCAGGTCTGCAGTAGTGTAAAAAGATCCGGAATATATTTTAATAAAAGGGTTGCTATGTGTTTTAAAATGCCTACAAAATGTTTAATTACATGGATGCAGAAACCTAATGCGTCAATGATCTAAAGATCTGTAAGAATCAAGTAAGTTTTGCTGAAAGCATCTCAATTGAAGTCTTCAGACATTTTTATGCCAATCATAAATTACAAAATAAATTTTAAAAAGGTATCTATGTCTATTGTGCAATACAACGGTGCCGCTTTTGTTTTGAAAAGCGTTATTTGCATTACTTCCGTGGACGTATGCGCATTACAGCCTGGCATAAAAATGTCTGAAGACTTCAATTGAGATGCTTTCAGCAAAACTTACTTGATTCTTACAGATCTTTAGATCATTGACGCATTAGGTTTCTGCATCCATGTAATTAAACATTTTGTAGGCATTTTAAAACACATGGCAACCCTTTTATTAAAATATATTCCCGATCTTTTTACACTACTGTTTACATTTTGTTTAGTTTCTGAAATATATATTAACTGATCATGTTTGAGGCAGCAAGATCTAAGAAATAAACATTTTTACAGATAATGGTTTTAACATTTTCACCTCTTCCTCCCACAACTGGGAGATATCCTGTGATGAAGACAAAAATACACTAAAACGAAGGAATAAGATGCCTAAAGGAAATCAAGTTTCATTTTATAGAGATCAGAGGGTACATGTTAAGGGAGGTTGGGATTTTAGAAATACTTTGTATTAAGGGTGACCCTGATAAATGTCAAATCTGATATTGGTCTGAACTTGATAAAATGGGTATGGATAAGATGTAATGTGTTTATTTGTCATTTCGCAGAAAATCAAACCCCGCATTATGTTAAAAATGTATGACTGAGATGAGAGCAGTAGAATTTTCAAAATCCAAACAGATTAAAGGTCACACCACATTCAATTTGACAGTCAGGGATCAGACAACAGACCAAATGACGTCAAGCTAAACCCATCCACTCCCCCACTAAAGGAGGGGATTCCCACATGGCTAGCTTAGACTTTGCGTAGGAAGAATCCACAAGATTTTACTCGAGACCTACCTGCAAGGTTAAGTAACCTTTATAGGATCCATCATAAGTATAGTCCAATTATCCTTGTTCTGGCCTCTTACCTTGAACAAAGCCTCTTGGAAAAGCCTTTGAGCTCGTAGCTTCAAATGTCTGGATTATTCAAGTCTGTTATGGTCTGCAGTGAGAAAAGAGCAGGTTGGCTTAGGCAGGGGAGTAAAAATGTTTTACAGTTTTGTGAATAAATGATTGTAAATTAGTGAATTAGTGAAAATCTAAGCATTGAAGGTTTTTGTTTTAAACGTACATGAACGAATTGTGCTGCAAGGGCCTCATTTGTTTCACTAAATGACCCACAGACCACATTTTGGACACCATGCTGTATAGGTTTGATGTCGTGAAGAGAGTTATGGCCAAAAACAATCATATCTCCATATCTCATCTTCTCATGAAATATGGAGATTGACTGCAAGGACAAGACTACCTAAAAGGCGGGGTAGGTATTTAAGGCATCTGGTTTGGAAACCTTCACAACGTCAGCCAAAGTGGTGCTTCTGATTGGTCCCTCAGGGAGAAAGGGCCTCCGGGCTTGCACTGCTGTCCTGGAAAGACTGTACCTCCAGGTTGACCTGTGGAACTAAAATACTAAAAGCTGTCACATAAACCTGACACACAGGTTTATGTGAAGCATTCCAACACACTATACATAGCAGAAGATGGCAGTAATGTACCAATAAAAGTGCAAAACATCATGCAACAAAAACTGCTGCAAGAAACTGTTAATATATTGAATCTGCATTTTAGTACTTATGAAATAGTCTGCAAGGTGTGCTTTTAGACAAAGAAATGAAATATGAATGAAACACACCCAAACACACATGATTTAAAAAAAGGAAACAATAACAACTCAGACACTTGGTGGGAATATGGTCTTTTATGATCAACAATGGGGCAAAAGTAACAAACGATTGTCTTCAATTATCAAGCAGTTTAAACATGAACATTTAGATCTGAAGTCCTGTTAGAAACGTGTCTAAATGGACAAGTTCAGATACATTTAGAAAACAAAAATAAATAAAGAAATAAATAGATAGATAAAACCTCATTTTAGAGAATCGATATGCCAGAATGTAGTGATTTGCATTCACTGACACAGAAGTCACAGCATGAGGGTCCTGCTTACTTAATCTCAGAGCTATCATCATATTCTGTCATCAGATATTTACAGTCATATCTAGTGATTACAAACTCCCAGGAATTGTTAAAACAAATTCTGGGAAAATATCCTTATTCTGTGATGTTCCTCACTTTGATTAAAATTTTTAATTCAGCTTTTGTCATTTGGTAGAAAAAAAAATCTGCATAATTCCCTTCAGTCCATAACCAAAAGCAGGTTGATGTCATTACATAACAGTTTTATGTTTAAAATCCAACAAACCTCATTTTCTCAAGCTGTTCTCATTCATAGGTCTGAACAAAATACAAAAGATGAGAAATTGACTTTCATCTGATCAATTACAATAAAAATAATCAACACAAAAACTTTTTGAAATCAGTTTTTACTCTGAGTTTATCCAAGGGTAACCTCTGGGGCAATATAAGTTAGGCTAAGACGGATGAAAAGTGCCGCAGTGCTACTGAAAGCAAAGGGAAGCCACATGACACTTCACCACCTTAATTATTATTATCTAAAATAAATACAAAAATACTTACAATGCTACAAAAACATACCCTGAAGTACGTACAATACGATATATTACATGCAAATACCTCTTCACTGTAAAATTATTGACATCTCTTACTAAAAGACTTACGCAGACCTACATACATATACACTTTGGTAAAGCAAAATAGATCCCTTAATATAATACATTTTTGCAAAATATCAGATTCAATGAAAACCTCCATTGTTACATGCAGACCCGGACCGGGCTGGCTCAAGTGACAAATGTTGAATCTTTACATTTTACTGACATCCTAACACAAAGCTTTTTTTTTTTATTATTATTATTTTCTATTTTTTACATTTTTATTCTTCCTAAAAAAATACTTTAGTTACTGAGTGTCAAGCAATTAAAACCCTTTCACATCTCCCCAATAACCCACACAATTTATCTTAACTGATAATTCCAATACCACAAATAATTTATTGGATTATATAAGTAGAGCTATAAGAGAATTGGACAGATTAGTGTTATTCATCGTTACTTTTTAAGATTCACAAAAATTTGGTGAGATTTGGCAGACGTCATTTCAAACAATTTTAATTTATAATTTATGATTACACAATCTGAAAAGAAGAAAGAAGACATGTTGACTAAAGATTACTTTTCACAACTTAACTCATTTATACCTGAGGCAGAATTAAATTTCAAGTAATGTTTTAATTTGACAATTGTTTCTTCTGATTGGAAGTAATCTTTGAGAAAGTCTGTGGAGGGCGCTAAGGAGAAGGGCACAGATGGGATGGAGGCTTTCCAACTTCAGACTTGGAGCTCATCACAAAAAAAAAAAAAAAATTGTTAAAATACCAGTGAAAACATAAAAAAAAAAAAGAAAAGAAAAAGAAAAAAGCTGGTCAGCAGTTAAAGGACGAATTTAATTGCTGCAATACCAAATAATATTTTGCTTCCATTTGCCTGGTTGAATGAAAATAACTTTAACTCTAAATTACTGAGAGGTATGAGTCATTGTAGTCTGTTTGCTGATGCTTAGACACATCCACATTGAAGTTGTTTAGTAATCTTTTAATGATTTTTATTAAATTGTGGTACTTCTTGTCCTCTACTCTTGAACAATCCCTCGGACTGATTTACTAGCAGCAGTAGGGTTTGTTTTAGATTTCATACATGGGAGTGAATGTGAAAGTGCATGTTAGAAACCAAATAGACTGCTTAACCAGACTTTGGTTTACCCTTCAACTCAAGACATAAGTGAGCCTAATAAAACCCCCAGAAAATGCAGCTCAAAATACAGAAAACAACAAATTTATACATCTGAAATAAATATATGAATATATTAATAACATATATGATTTCTTTATCATCTGCAGTGAGATTACTATGCGACAGTCCCTAAGTGATGTACACCCGGCTCCGACTGCTACATGAAGAACGTGGAAGTTGTTACACAGTGGGTCCAAAAAGAAGCCCTAGTACAAAAAGTTATGACGATGGGATTTATCTTGTTTTTAAAGACAAGAAAGACAAAAGTCCAGAAACTATTCTCTGATGGAGTGAATCAAAGACCCTCGGTAGCGTTGGAAATCCTCTTCTCGATCATCCCTGCTCACGCAGCCTCAGAGCCGCGTCAACCGGATTCGTCCTTCAGACTCCGCATTGTTACTTTTCACTGGTCTTATTGTGCACGTAGCTGAAGAGCGCCTCCAGTCCTTTGGTTGAACACCACAGCTGCTTTAGCATTTTACACTCTTTCTCATTCACTTCTTCTAGCATTGAGATGAGGATGCTTCTCACCAAGCATTTAGACTCTTCTAAAACCTTTGGGAACAAAAAGAAAAAGCAATAGAATGCTAATTAGGGTTATGTGTCACAAATAGGTTCGTCTTACAAAGTTTTTTAGTTGTAGCCTTACCAAAGCATTGCATGACGCCATTTCCTTAACGCGCAGCATCACCTCTTGGTTAAATGTGGTCGGCCAGAACACCTGTGATACCAGACCTCGACTACATGCTTCTTGTGCTGTGAGTTTCCTTCCACAGAACAGCATCTCATTGGCCTGCAGTTAGAGGATGTTTTTTTTTTCAGTGCGTCATGTAATCCTTACATTTATCAAAAATACTCTACTTAAAAAAAAGACCCACCAAAGCTACACCCAGAATCTGAGGAAAGGTGTAAGAGGAGCATCCAGAGGGGGTGAGGTGGAGGGCTGCACATGGCGTTTGAAACCACGCCCTCTCACTGGCCCACACTACGTCACACAAAGGCAGGATGGATGCCCCCAAGCCCAAAGCGGGCCCGTTTATTGCCACAACAATCGGCTTCTTGAAGTGGATAAACGCCAACACGAAGTCCCTGATGGGGTATCAGAGAGATGAGTGTAGATTCTGTCCACAACTAGTGCATATCATGAAAGACTGAGGTTCTGTCTTACCGTACAGCTTCGGCGATTCGGCTGCTCTCTTTTCTGCGGTCAGTGGACAAACGCCCTATGAGGTAGGAGGGCTCCAGGCCGCTGCAGAAAACTGTCCCCACAGAGCTGAGGAGTAACAGCTTGCTGTCATCAGCAGCAGCATTCCCCAAAGCTCGACAGACTTCCTTCATGATCTGTAGAAACAGACGGAAAGGTGTCAAATTTTGTCACGCAGGAGTATGATTTGTTCAAGTAGTGAGCAACATGAAGCGGCAGCAACTTTTGTAGAGGTGTAAGCAAACAGACAAGGGAAAAATGTTTACAATATCGGCAGACAATAGACTTCACAAGCTGATAGCAGGTTGATCATGTTTTGGCTTATTTAAATGAGGACAAGAAATGTATTAAATTCAATTTAAAGGGCAGGAAATGTTTGGTGTGAACATGAAGTGAATTAATTCTTCCTCAGTCATAAATAATAACTTTAAATCAGATGTGAGACAGAAGATCTTACGAAATTTGCTCCTTTTAGAAAATATAAGAAAAGGGGGAAAAAACGAGAAAAGAAAATCTTAAATTGGAACATAAAACCGTTTCACTGACAATTTGACACAGGACTCCTAAAAGCCTATCAGGACAAAGTTGTCTGGTCCTGGAAATGGGCCACCTACATGGAGCCAGAGAGCAGACACTAAGGATTTGCCACGGGTCCAATAAAAGCTACGACAGTCAACCTGTTGATGTTCCACAGCTCTGCTGCAAGTAGGAAAATATTTCTCACAAGTTTACATTACTTCATCTTAGTCATCACGACAAGTCAGCTCTCTGCAGCAACATAAAGATGAAGTAATGCATCTTAAATCAGTGGGTGACTTCAAAGCCATCACAGTACCTTTCAAAAGCATCGACACAAAGAACTTTTTCCATTATGTCACCCAACAACAAACTCAAGTGCAATTCATAAGCATTTAATCTGATAGACCAAAAGGATGTGGTACATCATTTGGAAGTGATATTGTTATTTTACATGGTTTAAATTTTTGTACCTAAGACTGTGCATTTGATTTCAGCCCAATTTACTCTGAGACCTTTACCTAAAAATCCACAAAGCACTGATGTGTTAGGTGAATGGCCTAGTCAAAGTGACCTAAGTCCAATTGTAAATCTGTAGTGACTTTAAAATTGATGTGTATCAATGATCTTCATCCAATCTGACTAAGTTTGAGCTATTCTGCAAAGAGGAACTGGAAATAAGATCTCTGGATGTGCAAAGCTTAAGAGACATAAACCAAAATGCTGAAAACTGTAACTGAAAGAAAGGTGGAGACGAAGTACAACTCTTTATTTTTTCAAGCCAGCAACTTCAAAAGGTGCTGTGTTGACATGCATTTGTTTGTGGCTGTAAGTTGACAAAGTTCACAGGGTATGAATACTTTTGTAAGGCACAATGTGGACGTTTATGTGATTTGGGCTGTGATATGAGTTCATGCCAGCATATTAGAATCTGAATGCAGTTTCTGCTGAGATCTTAAAGTACACCTTTCATTTACAGTTGAACCACGTTTCACTTCATCTCAACAGCTGAGTGATTTTTTTTGCATTTTTTTTCTGTAAAAAAAACAACAACCTCAGACTGAAAAAGACTTTACTTTTAGCTCTGAATATTCTCCCAGGATGGAGTGTGAGTAAAATATTTACATGCCAAGTTGTTCAGCATCTCATTTGTTTGACAGCCCCGCTGCTAACAGATGCCGCCTTTACCATATCAACATCACAACTCATTTCGTTTTGTACTGCAGCTTAAGCAAACTAAGCTTACTTAACACGAACAAATATTCACATTGTTTTAAAAAAAACAGTAGATATTTATGCCTTAAAATTTGCAGTTAAAATTTGAGATAAAGCTCAAATTTTTAAAAATTTGTTAAAATTAGGCACCAGAACTAATTTAAAATGTGCATAGAAATATTTGTATCAACTTGTATGTTTTGGCTTTTGTCTCATGCAATGAAGACCAGAGTGGGTTGACACTGGTTCCCTAGGAACTGCCGTCCCCACCCACTTCACCATTTACAGTCATTCGGCATTCTGATAAATGCGTTTTAATCAGATTATCACTCTTGACCTATATTAAATATCCAACCTCAAATTGCACTTAATTCTCCATGTCTCATCAAGCGTATAATCTGTCCTGTCCAATTGATCGAGGCCTCAGTCTGAGCTTATATTTTCCCTATGTTGCAAGGACGTAAGCCTTTTTACAGACATTGTAAAGACTTGTCCCTCTTGATGGACACATCGAGAGTCTGATAAATGTAGACTGATGGCTTATAAAACAACTGAGGTTACAGAAGAGGCTTTATGTTCACCAATGACATAAGTTTACAGTAAATTAATCTGATTCAATGTAATGCCTGCTGGAGTGATAGAAAAACAGCTGCTTTTCTCTGTTCTACAAGAAATGATGGCATTTTAGCGAGACAAATTAAAACCCAGCTCACAAACATGAAGCAAAGACGAACAGATGCTGGATCAGCTCTGTGTGAAAGACGGAAGAGGGCTGTCGAAATGACATTCAAGTGCAGCCAGGAGACATCTTGAGGGTGTTTGGAAACAAACAAATATGGCACCAATTCAGAAACTATGAACAACAGCTTCCTGGAAGTGAAAACTCAGGGATATGTATATCCCAAACAATCATCTAGTCTCTGCAGCTTTAGATGTTGCATTTCATCACAGTCAGTAAAGGAAGATCTTTTTATTTTCAGTCTTTTACTTTCAAAATAACTGCTTATAAATGGATGTTTATGACTCTGATCTGAAATTAGGAAGGGTATGATGAAAAACAACAAGAAAACCTCTCAGAAAAGATTGCTACGCTTAAAAAACCAAGTGATAAAAATAACCAGGAAGTATCTATTAGGTTTCAGAATCCCCCCCCACCTCCTTGGTGAGCATTTAAGATGGCAATGGGGAATGCAGCAAGCAGCCAAATTGCCAGCAACCACTGCCAAAGCAACTGAAGAGCTTTTCAAAGTGAATAGATGAAATATCAAAGATTGGAAATACTTCCACTGCCTGAAGGACTTTCATAAAAGACTCTAACCAAGCATTTACCCCTAATGGTGCTGCAGCAGCTCTGAGTTTTTCTCTGTGTGTGGCCATGGACAGGGTATGTTTTATTGAATCGACACAGGTGAACCGGCTCACAAAATATATTGTAAAATTGGTGCATATGGTGTAGAAAAGATTACCAGATCTATCGCTTTGAGGTTATCTTAAAAAGATGTCTCAAAATATTAGTTTACAGAAAAAAACGCTACTACTAAAGTAGCCTTTTCAAACAGAAGTCACAAAGTGCTACACAAGATTTACAATAATTAAGAGGACAAACAAGTAAAAGCAGCAATATGATAAAAAAATACCACCAACTAATAAAACATGTTTAAATACTCAAATTAAACTTGGAATCAAAATAAAATCTCGGAAAAACAAAAATTCTTAGAACACATGTAAAACAGCTTATATGAAGCATGGGATACCTGCATATAAACAATGTTTTTAAAAGACATTTTGAAAATAAACACTTTATTGCATGTCGGAGACTCAAGAAAGTCAATTCCCTGACCGAAAAACCCAGTTCCCAGCTGAATGTGTGGTACGGCCTGGAGGGTTTTGGCTGAGGAGCTGACCTTTCAGCCAGGTGGGAAACAGGTTTGGAGATTTCAGATACACTTCAAAGGAGGCCCAGAGTAGTTACTATCTCCAGAGTGGGGAATCTGTTGCCATTTGGTCACCAAATACAGTTTTTAACTGTCTTTTTTGCAGTGTGGTCTCTTTTTTAGGTTTTGGAAAGAAGTCTGGCTGCTGCGTTTTGAATAAAAAGAAATAAAAGGATAGGTCCAACTTTACAGCTGAGAAGGTCAGCTGTGTCAGGTCAACAGGAGCGATTGGTAAATTCAGTCCCATCCAGCATTTGATATCTTGTAGCTTGTTTATAGTTGAGTTTAGAAGGGAATAAATAGGTGTGCAGATGCGTAAGAGGGAAAATTAATGCTATATTTACAGATGACATTCGCCATGACAACATGTCCAAAGAACAGGAGAATTTTAAGAGTACCTGATGTACTCCAAAGATCATTTTGATTGAGGATGACAGACTTGACATTAAGCACAGTGATATATCTGTCCTTCAATTAATAGTCAAACCACCTTAACACCTTACCAGAAATGACTTTAAAAGCAATGATTTCCACAGCAGCACAGAAAATAGGAATGCTATGACGTATTAGCTCCTGTAACAGGAAAAAATACTCTACTTAAGGCCTCAGAAATTTTTTTCCTCCTCTAAAGCAGTGCTTGGAAAAATATAACCGGGATAAATTTCCAGATTTTCTAAAGTGAACCCATTCAGCAAGCACATCCAGAGATTGTCTTGTCTCTGCAGCTTCAAAGAACGAGAGGCACAAAAGGACGTATCAGAGCTGTTTGATAAGCCCACATCTTATGGGCTTACTGTCACACATGAAAGTACACGCACACATAAACACAGCCTCACTTAGGCCACTTGAGTGCCTGTGAGGTACAGGCTGCCTTGCCCACAACGCTGCATCAAAGCGAGAACAGTCCTGTGTGAAGGCTGAGAGGAACATGTGAGCAGCAGAAAAACCTGTTTGCTCAGAGTTATCAGGCTGAGGTGGATGACTGTGATCCACCCCATCATCTCTGGCCAACCCTGAGCTCTAGAAACACACATTAAAGCAACGCTGAAAATGAAAACAAAGAGATAAAGGCTCAAAACAGACAAACTTAAATGTGTAAACTTTTAGCCGTAAACCCACAGCAACTTAAGAGTTGCTGGCATGTAGCTAGAAAACAAGTAACTTAATCAATCTACCGAAAATGTAGCAGTTTGCATTTGACTGATTGTGGAAATAAGCATCCAATCTCATATTGGTGGAATCCTGCAGGCAGCCAGTTTACAATGCATGAAGCAGCTGAGAAGAAAGCCGTTACCTGACATCCTGAATTGCCACTAATCTTTTTAATTTTTTTTTTTTTTTCACTTTCACCACCACTGACAATTCAGTTTGGAGAAATTAATGCCGTTTCATCTAAATAATTTATCCTCAGCACAACTTCTGAACACAGAAGTCATTTCTTTATTTGACGCCAAATCAAGTCAGGGAGCAACCTCTGGAGGCAGGTTGTACTCTTCAAATTATCACTCCAGGTTGATTTTGTGAAGGGAGTTTAACTGATAGCGTCAGCAGGTGATCGAGGAGACTATGAAAATACCGGCGAACGCAGCTTGATGCAGATTTAGCATCTTTTGTGCCTGTAGAGAGAACACAGCTGGTACACCAGACCTAATCAGAAATGCTTCTAAAAATAGGGAGACCCCGCTACCAGTGGGTGCAATGCATTCAGTCTTTGCCAAAAAAAAATATTTGTTGCTTTTAAAGATGCTCCTGCACTGAGGAAATTTACAAAAATATATATCTTTGCAATCAGAGTGGTCCTCTTGGAAATACTTGAATGCTGTGCAGCATTGATGGTGCTACAGAACGACTGGAAATCTTCTTTAGGGTCTGCACTTCTCTCAAAAGGCAATTACAAGCTTCTTCCCTTTTTGAATCACCAGCATAATCTTTTCACTTGTTCAAGTATCATCTTGCCTCTGTGAAAACAGATGGATGAACTCCGGATTAAATGGCCTGTAGCCCTCATAGCAAACTTTTCAAAGCTGGCTTTGGCAGGAGGCAGAAGACATTTTTTCCAGAAGTATGCTAATGGCAGCTTTATGCAGCTGACTCCATCACACTGGGCAGATGTCACACAAAACTGCTGTTCCTCGATCTGGCACCTAAAAAGCTCAGTTGGAGTGGTTATGGTGCCTGGCAAAAATAACTCACACCCCTTGGATTTACAGATGCTCCCACCTCAGCTGCGGTTCTCTGCAACTCCTTGAAAGTTACTATGAACTTCTTGATTATTGCTCCCGCCTCATTTCATGTAAGTGGCCACGTCTTAAGGATTTTCACAGTTTAAATGACTTTCCAACTTTATTCCTGGTGTGTGGTGTGTTCTGTGGTATTCTCTATGTTTTTGTTCATGAATATTCTCTGCCAAAGATCTGAGGTCTGGAGAGAACAACTGAATTCCTGCTAACTACACACAGGTGGTGTCTGTTCAACAGTGTGATTGACAGGACTGAGTTTTATTTAGGGAGGGCTATCGGAAGAAAGAGGGATGAATGCTTTTCAGATTTTTACACGTAAAATGAGTAGTTTTCTGCTATTTCACAGAAATGCACTACTTTGTGTAGGTCTACCCAGTAAATTTCCAATGAAATACGCTGAAGTTTATGGATGCAATCTGGCGAAATGTGGAAAAAAGAAAATCAATGGACAGAAAAAGGTTTTGTAATATATGGCACTGATTAGGGACAGGACAAATGAAAAGGAACAAGGTGTTGGTAGGTTTTCCTCTCACCTCTGGTGTTAGAGCATTGTTGTCTGTGGTTTGGCTGGAGAGCAGGACATGCGTGAAGCCCTCCTCCTTCCTGACCACAATGTCTCTGAATCGACAGTTGCTCTCGTTCTGTCGCACGTTATACCTGAGCCGCTTGTCAAACACGTAGCCTTTCTCCTCCGCCAACTTCCTCTTTACTGAGCTGTGCAGATGCATTTTCTCACTGGCGAGAGGGGAGCCTGAACGAGGGATGACAGAGAAAATCATTTTTATTTCTTTCTAAGGGAGTTCGTATTTGACAACTCATGATTAAACTCCATTTGCTCTTTTTGCAGCTCAGTGTGATGTCAGTTCTTTTCATGTGATTTTTGTCAAACACATTCAAATTGGTGTGAAAAAAAATGGTGAAATGACTGCAGTTCTTGATATTTCTTGTTGTCACAAGAAAAAAAAAATCGCTTGCACATCTACACTGGAGCAGAAACCAGCTTTGTGTTCAGAAAAAATAAAGAATCACTGACTTTCATTTTCACTTAAACTGGAAGTCAGTGATTATTATCTGAACAAGCAGTCTTAAGGACAAAAATTATGACCATTTCTTTTTCTACTGAACTTCACTTAACCCTGTGTTGCGTTTGTCTCTTAGATAAACAAAGTGAAGGAGCATTGCCGTGAATAACTGTCTTTTCATGACATGTATTTTACTTCTGGATCAGCCTCTATATATTTAGCTGCATCTCTCCTGGATGAAGCCACAGAAGGAGCTACTTCTGCTTTAAACTTATGTCTTTAACATAGAAACTGTCACTACCTGCACAGTTTGGCGCAATGATGTATTGCGCCAAAGTCATGACACGACGCAATAAACTGTCCACTGTCGCTTCATGCTTCTTTAGGAAGAGGGATTGCTACAAAGAGAGCTATCAACCATAAAGTGTCTTTAAAAAAAGATAACACTCCTTAGTGTGTAATATATTAGGTTGAAATAATCTTAACGAGATGCTTCTTATAGGGATCAACCAGTTTGTACCATTAGTCTTAGAAAAGAGCGTCCCACTCCTCACTCTTAGCTGTGAGATTTTTAAGAGATATTTTGAGTTTACAGCCTGGTTCACGTCTGCCCATGGCATCTCCACACAGATCTTTTCCTTTCTATATTCCCAACCAACCCTTGCTGGAATACTGGTATATTTTGAGCTATTGTCATCTCTATTGCATTTGTATATTTACAGATGGTCTCACATTCTCGTCAGACACCCTCAGATACACTTCATGGTGGATTCTATGTTTATTTTGCTGGTCAGGGTCTAAAGCAGCCAAACAGACCGGACCAAGATATATGAAGCTCTATGCTTCTCGCCTGGTTTGAGATTATTTTCTTACTATGCTGTACTTTGTTTACACAAAAAAGCCCTCAGTTCTGTTGTGCAAATGATTCAGACTAAACTATCCAAAGAACATTATTCTAGAAGTTTTTTTCTTTGAGACATCTCATTGTGTCCCACCATGCTTTTCACTTAAACAGTCAGGAGCACACCATCAACAAAATGTCTAGACTTCCTTCAAAATATTTAATACAGACCATTTAATCATGTGCACCCGATGTGATAAAATTGTGTGTAATCTCAATTACTCTAAGTGGGAAAACATGTGAAGCAGTTGTAATTTATTGAATTTCTTTTTTATATTTTATTAACATTTTCAAATTTTTTTGCTTTGATTTTATTTTATTGTTGTTGAAATAGATATTAAATGTTTATAAGTCCAAATATGTTAGATAAACACACGGGTGCCGCATGGTGTCCTATATCTTAATATAAATCTTGAACAGAAACATCCAATTTTATATGTTATTTCTTATCCCTTCAGGTTTACTGTATTGTGATACTCTTTTAATTTTTTTTTCATAACAGATCTCATTGTGTCTCAAATATACAACATCCAGGGGATTCAGCTTCAGCCTAACATTATGTAAGTAACTGGAGGAAACTGAGTCACTTCTGAAATGATGCACATCTGCATCATCTGAAGGCTTTATCTCAATTCATTCTCTGAAGTTTCATGGTGGACTTCGGTGAATTCCAGCCTAATTTCATTGATATGTAAGAGTTGCAACCTTGATCTGTGGCACAGTCACACTGAGCAGAGGATTTCCGTCAAAGCTCAACCTCAGCTTATGACGTCAGGCAGGTGGAAAAAACCCCCCAAGAACAAAACAAAGAACAAGTTTAGCAAGGAATACATGTCTTATCCAAGAACATCTTGACATGATGTGGGAGTACACAAGAGCACAAGTCACTCAGAAAAAAGACACCACTTCCTTCACAACAACCCATGCGGTGAGGCCTTTTCACTGTACTGCCAGTTCATCCAAAGTTCATAAGGATGACTTTAAAAGCATGTTTTTTGACAGACCTTTTTTAAGAAACAATGTTTTGATTTCACCTCTGAAGTGCTTTAAGAACATTTTTAAAATTGACAGCACTGTTAAGGAAATGGGTGTTTAGTTGATGGTGAACAGGCCCCTCAATAGTTTGTGGCAAAAGTAGCATGCCTCCAGAAGAGTCTTTAATTCGTCTTAAAAGTGAATAATATACTTTTGTGAATTCAATTTTTGAACCAAAACCAAAGAGATTTTATTGCCCACAAGAATTTAGTTTGAAGCTGCAAAGTTTTGTGTTAAGAACTTATGAGATTATGGACGAAGACTAGGTGAAAATAGTCCCTATAAAAATAATAAGGAAAGTAATGAACATTTTCCATAAACATGCTCTTTTTAACATCTCGCTTGCCCAGCTTCCATGTAAGTATTCATATAGAAATAGATATGTTAATGTCTATTCTTATTTCTGATAATATATTTGTTGTGATTTTAAAGATTTGGAACATTTGTGTCAAGTATTGGCAGCCATATAAATATATACACTGTTTACATATATATTTACACACTGCAGTGGATTAATGAGGTTGTTGAATGAGATGAGTGAAGGATTAGGAGATTAGGATGTATAGTAGCTGTCAGAGTGACTGATTGCTATAAGACAACACAATAAGGTGACCCTATTGTTAGCATATATAGAATGTTACATGGAAAAACACCTGACAGATAAAATGTTTATCTTTGTAAAGCATATTTATGTTCACATTCTGGTGCACCTGCTAACTGTGGGTAACATATGGAAACTATTTGATCTTAAAGGAGTCCTCTTAAGCTTCCTTGAGGAGAAAGTTTATTTAGCTGACAGTTGTATAAAAGCTATGATTCCATGATTAAAAGGGAAAATAAGCAAGATGGTAAATGCCTGAACTGCTGTCTTTTCCTATATACATTTTGGTTAGTGATGGGCCTGGTGGGAAAATCTCAGTAATTGGGAAATTAAGTTCTGTAGTAATTTTTACCCACAAACACAATCTCTAGGTTTTATAGAAATGGAAAGATAACACATTTTCCAGACTCTTCTTTACACATTAATACAAATAATGAAAAAAAGAGGAATCCCTGTTGATGCAGATTTTTGCTAAATCAAAAACGACTTGTTCAGAATAGCAGTAATGATTAACTACCGTGGATCAGACCCTGGACTGTGACCCAAGAGTGAAATTCAAAAGGTGTTATCACCTCTCATTGGGAGCTTTAACAAGCCCCAGTGTGTAAAACCACAGCTCTCTACATTATAAATGTGAAGCTGCTAAAGTATTCAGCACTAAGTTCTATCATAGAGTACATTGATTATCATGGAATAGGAAAACTCTGTGAAAGAGGGGGAAAAAGCGTAGAAATGTCAGCTTAAATTGCAATAATTGGAGGAAAATATGTGATACTTAAAGGATTTTAAATGATAACCTACTTCTGTCTAATTTTCAGCTTCTTTATTGATCAGGCTTCTGAGAGCATTTGAGCCCATTTGGACAATCATGCCATGTAGTTGGATTCAAACAAATGGGATGAGATTAATAAATATAAATGTTCAGGTTTTCTTCATATAAGATTTGTGAAAAGTATTGACTTGGTCAACTTTTAAACAACAGAACTAAACACACTTCTGAAAAAAACCCTCCAGATCAGAAGTAAAGCTTCATTCAAATCATAAAGCTTATAGTAGAAAGGTATGTCATAGAGTTTCAACTCTCCTGGAGCCTGCAACGGGTTTCTTTCTGGACTGATTTGTATTTAACTCTGTCCACAGTCTTGAACTCTTACCAGCTTTCCCTCTCCCCACAGTATCAAACTTCTTTTTGGTGCTGTTGTTTTACCGTTGGGATGGTGCATTTAGGCTGATGCGGAGAGATACTTTTCTGTTTTGCACATGGACCACAATGTTCAAATTTTGGTGTTCTTGCACAAGAGCACTTTCTTCCAGTTGTGTTCACCACATAGTTTGTGACAAACTCCAAGTTGGACTTCTTATGTTTTTTTTAAGACTGGCTTTCTTCTTGCCACTATTCCTTAAAGGCCAGATTTGTGAACTTCCAGTTGACAGGTTCTCCCACCTAAGCTGTGAATTTCTGCAGCTCCACCAGGATTACCGTGGGGGTTTTAACCCTTAGTACAATACCAACAAGCATCGGTGCCCACATATCCTTTCTCATAATTTTCTGACTGACTGATTGTTAAATATGTATCCTGTTTCTGTGCACCAGTTCTTTCACAGACAATTTTAAAAGTCTGTGAATCTAATTATTGCAATATCTTTGAATGCAATTGGTGGCGTGAGCTATGTGTCAAAAATATTACACCCACCTGTGTTTTATACATCATTAATGACAAGGGGATATATACTTAATGAAGTGTGACATAAAGTGAAAAACCAGCAGCCGCAATAATGGATGGTTAATATTTTCGCCACAATCTTTCCTAGGTATAATTTGTCAAGGTATAGAGCTTAACTATTTAATTTTCCTGGAAAAGGTTAAGTTAAGGAAAAAATAAATCATTTAAATGTATATTTTATGTTAGACTCCGTAAAACTCTGTGAAAAAAGGATTACATATTTCAAAATTACAATTTTACTAAAAGTGATTTAGGGCAGTATTTTACTTATCAAACATTTACTGAACCCATTTTTAGCATTGATTCCCATATCTAAAACAATCAGCGGTTGAAACTAATTTGAATGTTTAAATTGAGCGATAACTTTATATAAATGCTTCCCAACTGCATTCTTCAAGAGCAGGCTTTTCTGCATGTCTTAAATGTTTCCTGCTGTAACACATCTAATTCACATGACTCAGCATGTCGTCAAACTCTATAGAGACCTGGAAATGAACATTAATTCATCCAGGCGCCTTGAAGAAGGGAAACATCTATAATGTACAGGATGCACTGACAATGACGTCTCTGCTTTACAGGTGAACAGTTAATTTTTTTTGCACTTACCACCAGCAGGGCAGTGCTGTGTTTGTGTTGTGGACTCTATTGTGAAACCTGTCACAAATCAACTTCTTTTCTTATGTACTATAATATCATCTGGGCTTACCATACAATTTGCTCAGTTAACATCTTACCTAGTTCAGTAGTGAACTGTGATCCAGTGGTATCTTTTTGTCCTACTTCTGTTTCCACCCTGTCTGAAGGCAGCCTGTGTGACCTTGGTGCTGTACTATACACAAGAGGCTCCATCTCTCCGTTCTGAAGTCCATTATGAGGAACCCTCAACAGGGCAACACAGTGAGGCCCACTTGATGGATGAGCCTTGTAAGTCATGGCTTTGCTCATTCTCTCCGCTAAAGGAGGTTTCCCAGTTCCAGCACCTACTTTCTTCTGTTTATGAGAGAGTCCTGACCCTCCACTTGCAATTCCTAAAACGGGTCCAACTCTCATCCCCACAGCTGGACCGCTAGTCCTTTTCTTCTTACGGGCTTCAGACCGCGCCCTGGAGTTTTCTGTAGCTGAATGCTGGCTGGTTGTGAGGGGCTCCCCGTGGTTTTTTGGGATCTTAGGTCGTTTGTGTGAATGCCATCTTGAGCTGTTGAACTGGTCGATGAATTCCTCACAGTGCAGCAGGTGATGCTCCGGTTCCCAGGTGTCCTCCTTACGCCCATAACCTTTCCATCTGATCAGGTACTCCCACTTGCCCTTTTTGTTTCGCCTCTTGTCCACAATCCGCTCCACCTGAGGGGAACACAGATAAAGCACATTAGGGTTGGATGCAAGAATAGGTTGGCTAAAATATCTTATCGACCATTCAAGATGGCTTGTGTATGCATAAAAACTACATTTCCCACTACATGGTGCTATAATTAGGCTAGCAACAACAGCAACTTCTTTGGAGAAGAGGCAAAGGGTTATCAAAGTATTTAATGTTTCAATATGATTGATGCAAAAAAGAATTCTTAGTATGGATTATGTCACAAATGAGTACATTCAAACTAAACTATTTTCATCTCACCAGGATGAAAATAGCTTGGGGAGTCCTACAGAGACAGACAATCTGCCCCTCCACTTCCTTGCAGACGGGGACAGAACTATCATTAGAACCGACGGTGAGCTGCTTCTGGAAGTTTAAAAACTCTGGTAGCATAGCTCGTCAGTCCTCTTTAGCCGAAAAGGCAAAGGCAAAAGCGTTATTCTGAGGAACTTTGCTGATTACGCTGACAAACAGGAAAGGTCAGACGGTGCTGGTAATTCTTGATGCTAGCTAATGTGTAGCAATTATCCAAATAGAAAATATATACACAGACAACACATATAAATAACATGAAAATTCTGCACCCTGACAACCTTAGTGGCTGATCACAGTAAGTCTATCTTCCTCTGTATAAGGCATACGTATCCTGGTATAAACATGTAAATTTTATGGTGTAATGAAAGGAGTTATTGAAAATGGTGACCGATGCTGATAAATGATGAGAGTCAGATCTATGAACCACTGAATCCGCTACACTCACTTTGTCATACGGTCTGTCTAAATTTGGTCTACCCCAGCTTGTTTACAGAAAAACCAGGCACACTGATGAACTGAATGGTTAATTAAAATCACAAACAGAACTACATCAGGATTCTTTTTATGAATTGACCGGTAAGCACATATCTCTGACATGTAATAACCCTTTATCCTCACCTAAGCTTGGATTAAAGACTTCCTCACCAGCTACCCATGAGCTGGTGAAGCAAGCTCACTTTGCTTTCTCACCTTGATGCTTGACACATCCGAGAGAGTTAAATTCCAAGATGACACTAGAGTGGTGCAACTTATTACTGGAGGGGATGACTCAGCGCACATGAAGGAGGTTCAGGAACTGGCACAGCAGCACTCCATACCTGCTGCTCAACACTAGCAAAGCCAAATAGATGTTGGTTGACTATTAGGAGACAAAGACAGGATGTTGTCTGACTCCATATGACCAGAAACTGTGAAGAGAGAGCGTCAACTTCCAGGTTCCTGGGGACATACATCACAGAAACACTGTCTGGGGGAACCAAAGCGATGGCAGTGATTTAGTGTAGGTGGCACATCAGGGTGCAACAAAGAAAGAGTTAAGCCTGCTGAGCTTTTACCAATCCACCACTGAAGACTGTGATGACATCTGTTTAGCTATGCTAAGCTGGCAGCTCAGCTATGAAGCGGAAAGCAATACAAAGAATAATAAAAACAGCTCTGAGCATCATCTGTTGCACCTATCCATTTTTAGAAGAAACAACTCTGAATGTAAGAATACAATCACCTTCTGATTTTACTGACTCAATTATAACATCATTCCCTGCAAAAGGTGGTACAAGCATATCAAATTTGAAACAAGCAGACTTAGAAATGGTTTTTTATCAAAGTTGCTATGTTGTTAACATATTTTATCCCCACCACACCCACCAGGAAGGGAGGAAGTAGCCCCCCATTTAATCACATTACATTACACAAGGCATGTTCTAGGATCTAATCTTTGCTCCTTTTATTTGCTTACAAACAGCTTAAATATCAGTAATACCATCTTAAAATTATAAATCTACTAAAACCCTTCAAACACAGTCACACTTTCTGCTGTACTCTATTGTGAGTCGAACCAGGAAGTGACAACATTTTGAGGTACATTTTGTAACATCTGCCAAGTTGAAGATAAGAGCTGGCCCTCTGAAAAGGAAAGATAAGTGAGCACACTGGAGCCCAGAAAAGCTGTGAGGCGCTATCATTTCTCTAATGTCAGACCACAAGTAACAGAGAATTTTACAGTAGAATTTCACCAGAAAAGACCTCAAAGAACTGTGAAACACAAACATCAGCACTTTGAAATGAAAAGTAGCAGAAAGAATCCAGAATGAACCACGGCAAGAGTCAGAAAAGCAAACAAATTAGGGCTGAGGGATTTTATTGGATGTTTTTCAGGAATATCAATTAAAAAATTATTTTCAATATAGTTTTTGGTTAAATTATGACAGCTCTGGGCCGACCCACAAATGTGCATCGCCCCACCGGGCCAGAGAAGGATAAAAATCCTAATTTTCTCTCATTATGGGCCTGCTGGATGCAATGATCACTGCAGCAGCATACTGACTTTATGGCAATCTCAGTTGCAGCCAAAGAAGCTCTACTGCTACATCCTCTTCAGCTGGAATTTCCATTTTACCCATTTTCTCATCTGCTTGTGTTTTATACGTTTTCCATTGGTTCTCCTTCAATTGGGTACAACCCACTAAAAACAATTACCAAAATGGTTCCACGTGTTCCATGTGTTTTTGTTGCATTATTTTTTACCTCGGGTATAAGAATATTTATTGGGTATGGTAAGGACACTTTATGTTTCCTACATTGTTAAATAAAAAAAAAAAAAAAAAAAATCCCCCCTTTTCCAGATTGGATGCGAAGAGGGTACCTGTAAAACTTCAATGTTGAATTTCCACCTAGCCTGTGTGCTGGTGCATTTTAGAAATGTGTTAGGCAGATTAGTGCAGATTTTCACTATGTTGCAGAAAGACAACTCAGAAAAAAAGCTACCGGCAGTCTTCTGAAAAAACAAACAGGGAAATGTTTAAGAAAAACCAAAAACAAAGGCAGAAGAAAAGACACAGAGCCAGAGCAGACTGGATTTTGTAGAGTATGTGAAAGAGTGAAGGTGACACACCATCTCTTCTACTCCATTTGCAGACATTTAGATCAGCTTTTCGGCTGTAAAGTGTGCAGCCTGCTGATTCCCCTGCTCAGAGCTGATAAGACCAACATGTGCTTAGCAAAATCCTAACAGACGCAACCGTCAGAGATTACATGTTAATTACGTTGTTACTGTAAGAGTCTGATCATTTTATGATTGATTCCACATTTATGGAATATTTAAAACGCTTTGTTGGAAGAAATTTATCACATGCTCCAAATTACACCTACCACACTTTCCAGGTGGAAAGCAATGCAATATATCACCATGTAAGATGAAGAGGGCTTAATAGTTAAAAAATAAAAAAAGAGAGTGACGTCTGTCCAAACTCATCACACTCATCCTGAGGGAACTGTAGGTACAGCAGTAACTAGGTCAGTACTTACTGATTTTTTTTTTTTTTTTTTTGCAGAATCATGACGAAAACGAATGGGGAAATTCACATGTGGTTCCCATATTCCAGATGTGGTTCCCATTTTCTACATGTGATAAAGCATTTTGGTCATGTGATCCAGGGTTTATTCAATATGGGATGGCATGGGACTCACAGATAATTTTACCACAAAACATTCCAGAATCATACATATACATGTGCTTTCACATGTGATTCACATCATTCAAATGTGAAATGATGTGAAAATCACATGACCACGTGTGACTTCCACATGGGATTTTTTTTGTAAGGGAATCACTACAGACACCTATTTTTTCACTTGATGTTTCACCAGACAGCTGGGATGGATGGATACGCTGCTATGACAGCTCATCATACCTTGACTGACTTTCTCTCTACTCCCTCCAATGGGTTCATGCTGCTCTGATAGTCCCTAGAAGAAGCTTTTTCTGAGAATCGCAAGGTAAATGATGCTGAAAACTTAGTTCACAACTAGAAGGTTACTTATATGTTTTCTAAAAACCTATTACCAAAGGTCAGTTTTAGTAGAGTCAGCCTCCTGCAATTAGAAGTAGGCTAACCTTCAGCGTGTACACTTTATAATGTTGGAGAATGAGAGATTTTATAATGATGTTAAAAAATGCCTATATTCTTAGCAATTACCTAATTAACTTTCAGTGTTTACTAGGCTGATTATTATCACTTTTTGTCACCATATCAGATTTTTATATTCTTTAATTTTGACATGAAAGAAATTGTGTGTGGTTGTCCAATAATTAATTTTTCTTTCTCAGGCCAAATAGTCTTTTCATCCTTCTCTCTGGAGAAATATTCTGAGCTAATTTCTGTCATGATCAAAGCCTATCCTTTCTCTGCAGTTACGGCCAAGATCCCCAAAATCTAATAGATGTCATATTTAGAGTGATAAGCAATTACTGCTTAAGAGGTGCTATATATTTTCAACCATTTATTTTCTTTTTAAGATACTGCTTGAAACTAGGAATGACTAAAGATTTCACACATCTTTATGTGGCATCCTGTCAAATTCACTGTGTAAATTGGAGTTATTTCTGAAATATTCTTCAAAGCTTTAAGAAATCCTTTAGCTTAGATCTTTAGCCCAAGAAAATCATAACAGCACGAGAAGCCACACCAAAAACTGCTCGAGCTCTCGTGGTTAGCATTGTCACCCAACAAGCAAGAAAATTACAGATTTAAATTCCTGTGTGCTCATCTTGTACATGTGGGGCTTTTTTAAGGTACTCCAGCTTCATCCCACAGTTAAAAAACTTTTTCTAGGATAGTTAGTGGTTCTAAATGTACCATTGAGCTTGCATGGATCTTTGTTTCATCTGTCACTGCCTTTGTTTTGTCGCTTATCTGGAGAATTAAACTCTTTGGACCCTGAGAAGCTCACATGCCCTACAACTTCCCAGGGACCTTCATGAAAAGGCCCCCACTCAACCCTGCCAGGATAAGCAGGTTTAGATAATCGATTCACGAATGAACTATTTGGTTGATCTAACAAAACTAGCAGGCTGCTTATCAGCTGTTAACTAACACGTTAACAGACTACAAAAGATTCTAGTTTGGTAAAGTTCAGCAAAAGCTCACATCTGCTGACCGATTAGCACGCAACCTTAGAGTATACATGCAGTAATATGTCTCCTGCCTCTGTTTTTAGAGGTGTTTCATTCAAGCCGTATTATGATTAAAGCAAAAAGTATCACAGAGAGCAAAATATGTACATCATCTTCATTAAAGTTCACATATGTGTATATGACTATTTTAGCTCTAACGTAACTGCACACCATGCACAGATCAAGTTCCACAGACATATGGATGAACAGATTTGGGAAATTGAGTGGCTTGCACAGAGCCCTGACTTAAACTTGATTGAGTACCTTTGGAATGAATTAAAACAGGGCTGGCGAGCCAAGTCATTTTTCCAACATCAATTCAGGCAGCTGGACGAAACTGTGAAAGCTGTTTCTTTTTAAATGCTTGTTTATGGTTCCAGTGCAAAATTTAAGATGGAATCTTGATATATTCCCTGATTTTTTAATCAAATAGTCTTCTTCCTTTAAAAAAAAGAAGAAAACAGCACCTCAACTGCATTCATACCAAACAAGTGGATGTCCCACAGGCACAGTGCTCATTGCGTTTATTCTTTGTGTTTAATTAATATTTCATCATATATTGCTTATTATGTAGGGACTTGATGACAGGTATGATTTGGCTGGGGGTTGGGAAGGAATTGGTTTAATATTTTTAATGAGTTAACTTGTTTCCAGATACAATTTTTCAAGATAGTAATTGTTTGTTCAACCAAACGTAATTTATATTTGGAGGTTTCATTGTATTCAGAAAGGAATGCTAACATTCATGTGTGCAGATTAGTGTATGATTGGATAAATGTACCAACAGAACCAAAAAGGTTAGGTATTGAAAAATCAAAATTTGGTCCTTTAATATGAATGTATACGTTTGAAGGTTTGAACATATTCTAAACCTGGATTTATACTGCATGCGTCTGTGTCCTGCTGCACACTTTGCTGGTAGGGTAATCATGAAGGGATTTGCTGTAATTTACACTATGTGAGACTCCGCTCCTCTATGAAGCTCAGAAGTGCTCCAAGAAGCATGTGTGGGAAATGAGAGATTGTATGTCATAAAAAAAGTCATAAAAAGGATGAGTGTTGTCATAAAATACTGGAGTTCTCAACTTTAAAAGTGAAAATTTTCCTTCACTGCTCTCTAACTTCATATACTCTGACACTCCTTCAGTGAATCGAGCAAGAGAACTTGACTTAATAGGTTTCAGAATTATATACTTTTGTGTGTATGCATAGACAATAATAACAGATGCATAAATAATAGTATAAATGTACCCATATTCTCGTTAATGTGGCTAGTACTTTGAGCAAATGTAGTCTGTCTTGGTGAATTATTTTGAAAATAATTCACTTACTTGCTGTACTTGTGCATTCTCCTGTTGGACCAGTGTGATTTTTGAACATCGACTCTGGACGTATTCCAGTGTCTGGCAAAAATAAGATCTATTCTAATTTAGACAGGTGGTGATGTGGGGGTGTTGCGCATGGAGATTATGCAGAGACAGTGTAAAGTTCTCATTGACTCTGACTGGTGTGTATTTAATGTGGAGTCCTTTATGTGGTGGAGCGGAGAAAAAAATCACTGCCATGGTGCACAAGAGTGTCCAGTGGACATTGGAAACGTCTTTTATTGCTTTTTCTCTGTTAAATATAGTGCATGAACCATCACATTAGTCCGCCATATTTGTTTATTCTGAAGTCACGTTTGGCCTCAAGAGTTTTTGCGAGATTTTCCAACTGAGATCTAAGTGTTGGGGAGTGAAATTGATTTGTGTGTAGTGTGTTGCTCCTGCTGTGTGGAACAAACCTTAGGACCAAACTTGTTAGTGTCATGTGTCGTCTATTTGGTTTTGAATGGTATTACTGAAAACACTGACACGCTGAAAACTGTAGATTATTTCAAACCATAGAATACCTTGAGATTGGTGCCCAAACCTTGCCTTTATATAAATGTTCGGCACAACATTTAACTGCATTCTATAATCTCTCCCAGATTATAGAATATTCTGTACCTGTCTTCATGTTAAACCTGCTAAAATGTGCCATACTTTCTCTGCACATATCTCAGCATACTCTACATTTTGATTCCTGACTAATATGGCAAACACTGGCTTCTCTTATGCTTCTCTTTTGTGAGGCTTAGTCTTTAGCACTTGGGGAAGGTTTTGGATTACAGATCTCATTCTCTATTCATTCTGGTGAATAAATGCATAGTATTTGCATCCCAAATTTGTGATGTTTAGATGAATTGACTTTCTAAAATCTGCATTATTTCCTACACCAACTTGCATGATAAAACCAAAAGTACAATTTTTATTCCTGTAGTGACAGTTTTCAGTCTATTCTTTTATTCAAATGTGACTTGCATGTAGTAATACTTTATGCTTTCAGATGCTTATTGCACAGTAAAAGCAGTAAAAAGTTTTATGAACCAAATATGGAAAAATCAAGAACTTCAGTAGAAAATGTCACACAGAAGCCTAATGTTCATTAAAAAAATGTGCTACACTTTGAAAGAACCACAGACTACACAGTATTGAAAGAGTTCAAATAAAATATATTTGCGATGTATGGCTGTAATTACTGATGTTGTTAAATCTCACCTGCACAAATTTCACCCCAAATCAAGAGGTTACAAAAAGTCATAACATACACAGCTGACACAATTTTTAGGTGTGGTTACGTGTGCAGCTGAACACATTTCTGACCACAAGCATTAGTGTACCTTACTGAACAAGCACTAAAACTTGTGAGAAAAGGAAGTAGCTTCTCCCTACATGCAAAACTGCTGTAAACAACATAAACATCAAGCAACTGCCATGACAGACGTCAGTGTCGCATTCGACTTACGTGAAAAAAATGTATTGAGCTCTACTGTTCTGTGTATCCAATTACCTTGAACTCGACGTCATGCATTTTGATATCCACAGTAATTATAATCAATTATTGTGAAAAAATATTAAGCGTACTGTGTAAGTTGAAAACAGGAATAAGTGTGTATCTAATCAACAATTAAGCAAGAAAACACAGGAGTTTTGCGAAAACAAAACTGAAAGTCAAACAATGTATTTTTTCTTCACTACAGCTAACTCAAGTCAAACACGACCGTTAACAAGTTGACCTAACATACAAATCAAAGGCAATACAAGTGGGCCACATGAGTATATTGTCAAAGAGAAATATTAATGATTCTTTTACGAAAAGTTAAGAGTTTGTAACAGACATGTAATCCTAAAGAGCAGCATTACAGTTTTGACTAGTTTATTGTATCATACTTTCCATAATGGCCTCTCAGTTAAATTACAAATCCTAAAATCCATTCGACAGCATTAGGTCAAACCTTGCAATCCCAGTGTTTGCCGTTTGAAGCATTTTTACCTGAAACCTGGATGAACATTTAAACTACCAAGTGAAAAGCTAGAAACAAAGAGAATCTGAAAATACAGAGGGTGAGTTTGTTTATTTAAAACCTCAGCCTACTTAGTACTGAATGCACAAGTTGATTTGCTGACAGGGAATCTGAGAAAATTAAATTTGAACTTGCCAGTAATCTGTTTAATACTGATGAGAAACAATTAAATCAAACTCCAACACATTTTGATGTTTCATCAGTGAGAAAGTGTCCAAGCAGTACAAAGACTGGTGAGTTGTTACCCAACTGTGAGTTGTTTGAACTTCATTCAATACTGAAATAGTCCATGACTCCAAGCCTGATCTCAAAATATTATTTAATTTACAACCAAAAAAATATATTAGGTATGCGACTGGCCTTTTATTTTGGATAGTTTTAACCAATTTATTCTGATTTCTAAGAAAATTTGGAGAAGTTTGTTCATATTTCTGTATAAATATTCTCACACAAATATTGGAAACCATTTTAAATTAAAGTCCTTATAAGCCTGCAAGGCCTGCTGTTGAGAAACATCCTCACAGCATGAAGGTACCACCACTATGCGACACAGTGGGAATGGTGTGTTTGTGGTGATGTGCAGCGTTTGGTGTCCACCAAATATAAGTGTCTTATCTGATGGTTAAAAAACTCCACGATGGTCCCATCAGACCATTAAGATTTCTTGCACTTGATCATGGAGTTGCCCAGGTGCCTTTTGGCAAACTCTAGTGGAGTGTTGATATGAGTTTCTTGAGTGGCTTTCTGACTGCCCCTCTGCCATAAAGATTTGCCTGGTGAAGAACCCATACAACCGTTTTTGTGCAGCCTCTCTAAAGCTGCCTCTCTTCCATTTCTTGATGATGTATTCAACTTGATAGATGTTCAGGGCCTTAGAGATTTTTTTTTGTAGGCAATCCACTGACTCCTTAGTTACACATTTCAATAAGTTTTCCTCTGGTTGTCTTCTTTCTATACTGGTAGTCAGGAATACAGTGTATGGACCTCCCAAAAAGAGGATGAAACATCCAAAGGGTGAATACTTTTTAAGGCACTGTATATAATTTATTGAACAAGTCCACAGGCTACCAAGATAAAAATTCAGATTACTATCAAAGAAACCACCTTTCCTGCAGCTACACAGGATGAATAAGTATCGTTAAGCACATCCATAACAGCCAAATAAGAAGGCGATATTGATTTAAACAAGGTGCTTTGGCACCTTGCTTTAAATTATACATGATTACCACCATGTTAGTAGCAAATACCTGTTAGTTAATAGAATTTTTTATTTTAATGGGAAAGTGTGGCATGTATTTGAACTCAGTCTCTTTTACTTTGATATTTCTAAATATAATCCAGAGTTACTCATTACTTTCAGATGTCACCCAGCTAGCAAATACAATTTGCCTGTGTGTAATTTAATCTCAGTATAAGCTTAGCTCTTTTAAATCAATCTGCAGTGTGTTTATAGACCTTATGGAGCTGCTCCACCTGTCTTAACCCCAACATGCTCCTCAAAAGCAGAAACTAGTACTTTTGAACCAGAAGTTATATAAAAAGAACTACAAGAACTCCTAGGTCTGAGTGCAATAAGAGATTGTCATTTTGTTCATGCAACCATGAGAGAGAGAAAACATTTTTTTTCTGTTCTTGCAGGGGAGGGCTGCTCTGTGGGTTGGAAACTTATATGAGGACTGAGCTCCAAGGAGGAGCCTTAGGTAAATAGGTGGTACATTGTACAAGTAGGGGTTTATAGGCACCTCTGAATGGCTGCCACAGGAGAAATTTCTAGGATTTCTCAAACATATATGAATGAGTGACTCCTTGTATGTTTTTGACTTGGGCATTACATTATAATATAAAGCAACAAAAAGTCAGTGTTGTAGCTTTTCATTTAGAAGAATCCCCTTCATGCTAGATTTAGACTGCACTGAAACTAGCCATAAAGTACACCATCTCAACCAGGTCTTGGAAAGATTATTAGGGCTGCAATATAGTATCCATACAGAGCGCCAGATAAAAATTAACAAGGCTTTATAGTAGGATAACACCTGTTGCTCAATATTCACATGAGGATATAAAAATGTGTATGCATGGCATAATGATAGTGGTCATAGGAATATCCTACCAGAGAACCCACCCACCCAAACAGTCATTTACATCTGAAGTACTGCATACTTTAATACTGATATGACTGCTAGGATTTGATTTATGGTGCTGATCTAAAAATTATTTTAACATTTTTGCAGCAAGCAGAACGTCATGCTCACCATGGCACTATGCTCTACAAAAAGGCATGACATGCTGGTATTCCAATAGCTTTATTTAAGGACAATACAAAATAAATCTCATATTTTGTATTGAGAAATATGAATACAAAATATTTCATATTTTGTATTCCAAATATGAATATTTGGAATACAAAATAAGTTTTGTATTCAATAAGTTTTGTTTTCTTCAGCCACTTCACAATGGGCTAAAAAATTCATAAGTGACATTTGTAGAGTACTCCACATAGAAAACAAAAATCAGCATGAGACACTCAGTATGGAATTTGGACATACCATCTCAAGTCAAATATTGAAGTCTTTCCAAATTTCATACAGTGACAACAAAGTGTTCAAGTCAAAGACTTATGCAGGGTCTGCATAATGTCTCTCTCAGGACCTGGCCAATCTCAATTTCTTCAGTCTTTAAGTTGCATCCATCTGATTACATCTTATTGATGCAGTTTTAACAACACAGGTAAAAAAAGACAGATAATGACCCAAAGTTAAAGCTTACCAATCTCCTATAAGAAGTTCAATTAATTCAAGATTGCCTTGTGCAAAATATTCCACCTTCCTTGCCTGCCAGATGACTTGAAAGGTCAAATTAATATGAAATATATGAGTGCCATCTGAGTATATGTGCATTTTTAAAGTCAAATAGACTTTGAAAACATCAGATAAACCATGTGGAACAAACAAGACAAACACAAACACAGGAGTACTTTTGGAAAGTTAGGTTTCACCTTTACCCCCCAAAGTTCTGGGATACTTTATAGCAAAATGTATTCTGGTGGAAAATTACAGCGACAACTGAAAATGTGACATATCAAGTAAGGGGCAAGTTCATTCTACAGTGCTCAGGAGTGGAAAACTTTGAAAAATGAGAGTGCTTTCTTTAAAATGTTCAATTATATAACATAATTTAAGTTATATAAATTAAAATGTGTTAAAGTCAGTTTATTGTTATCAAGATGAAAAGACCCATTGACAAAGCTAAAGGATGTTTTTGATTGGGCATTGTAGGGCCAAGTACACAAGTAAAGAGGTTCTAAGCACAACTATGGGAAAAAATGAACAGCCACTGATCTGTCTCAAATGAATGACTTACAGCAGTGGTGTTCAATGTCAGTCCTCGGGGCAAATGTAATCTAGATATTTTCTCTGGTTCAACACATCTGAATCAAAGGATGTTTCTTTGCCAGGCCTCTGCAGAACTTAAAGGCAAGTTGATGAGCCAATTCAACCATTTAAATCCACTCTGTTGGAGGAAGAAACTGGCCCTTGAGAACTGGAAATGGACACCACTGGCTTAGTGCTTTTGGAAATGCATTTGCATCATTGCATGTTAATCTATTATTATACATTGTAATGTTCATTTGTTTTTTGCCATTACCAGATAAGCTCCTCTGTAATATTAATAAAACAAGTGATGACTCCTTGTGATGATAAAATGTACAGACTGTGGGTTGGAGTCATGTGATCTGTCCAATTTGTAGCAAGAAGTGAAAGAGATGGGGACGTTAGTAAAATTTATTGAAGTCCATTCACTGTTATCAAGATGAACTGCTAAGTTTATCAAATTGATTTTAGACCATATCGCCCAGCCCTACTCCTCTATTTATATAATGTTAAAAATGCAATAATTAAGCTTTTGTTGGTTAATATCAAATTTGTGATTTTTTTCCCCCAAGTCTCATCTGCTAATTCCAATTTTATTCCATTGTTTTTCAGAGAAATAAAACATGCAATTTTACTATACTTGGGGAAAAGGAATACATTATAATACATTTTGTGTTTACAGACTGAAAAAGTGGGAGTTTGAGGTCAAATGTTACGACATATCACAAAACTAGTTCCCAAGCAAACAGTAAAATACATGCTGAATGCAACATGTAGTAAAAGAAACAGGATTACTAAAAACTATTTTGTATCTCATGCAACTTTCAATGAAAGGTAAAAGTTAAAAAAAATCCCAAATAATCTAGCAAATATTTGAATAATTCTATGGTTTGAGCAGTTTGAGCTACAATCTTGGGGCAGCAACAACGGATGCTCAGTCACCTTTACTTTTTAATTTGATCTCAGAACATCAAGGGGAAACTAGTTGACCTGGTGGTTTATACATTCAGCATTAGAGGAAGTAAGTGTGAGGTGGTGTGCAGCTGTTGACCCAAATATAAGTGTGGGATTAGTTGGCTAAGTACTAAAACTGGCATTTAAAAAAGTGTGTGTACTGCTAAAGGGTTAATATAAGTACACATTTTATATGTCTGTGCTCCAGTGGACCTGAGAAAAAATGATATATTCAGCCTCTTAACAAGACCCACACAAGCCTCCCAATGACACATTTATTTTAATCAGGTGCCTTCTATGAAGGAAAGATGTAAAACTTGGAGAAGTGTGGTCCTGAATCAAAGAACTCGTCTAAATCTGCAATAATCAGCAGCTGTTTCTGATTCATTTTATTGTCATTATTAATTATTATTACAAATTCCCAGACAAATAAAAAAATAAATCAACATTTTGGATGGACACTGTCTTTCACTAGCCATAAAAGTAAAGAACTTTAACCAGATATCAAGCACCACAGACTTTTGGGCACATTCTTGTGTGTAAGAAAAAATATCTTTAGCCTAATACACAAGTGGAAGTTACCCTTAAGGAATTTTCAAAACTGCTTCTCCCAGAAGTGCTTAAAGGAAAAGTAAGCAACTAATGTTTTTGAGCACAGCATTTAGACCTGGCCTCAAATGCCCCTGTGTTATCAGCAGTAACCTGAGACACAGAATAAAACTAGATAGACAGTAGGGCTGCAGCGATATACTAATATCACAATACAATGCGATGCGCAATATTTTGCTCACGGTATGATATATATCACAATATTATGCAAATGATACGGTTCGATATGGTATGATACAATATATTTTTCAGATTTTCTGAAAGATTTTAGATGGACATAGTGATTTTGGTGACATCTTGTGACTGTCCCATAGACTTGGATTGAATTCATTGAATCCTGATGGTGTAATACTGGTGTAATAAATGTTTTTGTTATACATTGGTGTTGTTTAAATGTTAATTGTGTGGTTTTGTTATTTGGTTATACAGAAAAATGACCTTTTTTGCCTTATTCACATATGTTAGATAGTGTAATTTTTCAATTTCATTATTATTTAGTTAATTGTAACAGGTCAATGTACATGTGCAACTGGGTAAAAATGTCATGTGTGATAACCGTCATTTAAGTCACGTGGATTTGATATAAAATTCAAAGTACGATTTAATGTATCGATACTTGAGGATGAAAAATTAATACTTTCTGAGGGAAAAAAATATTGATAAATATTGTAGAATCGATAAAATTACACAGTCCTAATAGACAGACAGGTGAGGAATAAACTTATATAGATTATTTCTACATAATTAAATATACAGGCACACTTCAAAAATTTTTAATACTGTGAGTTAGTTATATATGTTTTTGTGACTCATTTCAATATTTGAGTTCATTTCAATTATATTTAAATTGTCTAAGACACTGAATTTTGAGTTTTCATTTACTGTAAGCCATAATTATGTTACAAGAAATGAAGGTTTACCGTATTTTAGATCATACCATATTTCACTCTGTGTCCTTAATTTATATAAATTCAATTTTGCTTTCTGAAATGAGTGAAAAAAATATGGACTTTCATCATATTCCAAATTATATTAGATATATTAGATATTATACATTTTAAATAAGCTCTAAAAGTAAAATTTAGAAAATGATATGTTATTGGTGACCCAGATACTTTTAGTTCATTGTGCAAAGCATATGTCTTCTACCTGTACACTTCCACAATATTCTCATTCTAAACAACATCTGATTTGTTACCATATTGGAACAGAAACAACTCACACCAAACTTTCCTCAGTTATTTTTGAGTGCATTGATTAAATCATGCATTTGGTTAAATCACACATTTAAAAACAGAGAAACAAAAAGCATACTTCACACAGCTAATGAAAACAATACCCATTGCTTGTCAAAATCCATCAAAACTAGTATTTGTTGCACAAGAAGCTGTCTAAATTTGGTAGATAGAACTATAAAAGTTCTAGTAAAGGTACTGCTCACATCACTGAGGCAAAGATTTATTCACAAAATAAAACCACAATTGAATTGATCTCTTCTACATGAAAAGTGGATAACAAAGTACACAGATCTGAGAACAATCAAAATGGTATTTTCCAAGGTTTCATCCATGAAACACATTGAAATGGACATAAAAAAAAAAAAAAAACAGCAGGGTTAAAACAATAACCTAATGTTTTTAATTTCATTTATTGTCCTTAACTCATCCTGCAGTATTTTCTATGTAGTTAAGAGATCATCTGCATGGAAGTCAGGAGAACCTCAGCTATCTGCTGGACTTTTTGAGGCAAGTCTAAACAATGTGCACCACGTCACACACAGGCTAATAAACGACGGGAAAGGCATGCATGTTTGTCTTAAAAGGACGTCATCAGCAATCAAACCTCCATCTGTGTGAATTGCAACATCTGACACCACAACAGGGTAACGAGGCTAAAGTGCCAGGACTTTGGGTATTTTCTGGCACCGTTTCCAGAGTGATGCTGCTGCGCACGAAGGGGGCAGCGTGACCTTCCGATTTCGGGGGCAACTTTTCCACCCCACGCTGCGAGTCACTGTTTCGCAAATGCACACATCAAGGCGGCTCACTCACTCCAAGCACTTTTCAGCGCTCGCTAAATATAAACTGCCGCCTTGTTCCGTTTGATCTCGCCACGCACTCGCCCGACCAGTAAACACAGCCGTGACAAAATGTATTTTGGCGTGTTATATGCGCACCTTGAGAGCCCATCACTCAGTCTGTGGCGGCTCACGGTGCCCGTCCGCTCAGCGCTGCTGCTGTCACTTTACCACGACTTTCAACTCGGCGACACACTGAGGAGTTCAGCCCCTCTATTACATCCTATTTATCACAGCCGACAAGAATCGTGCTAAAGTATATCAGGAGCGACTTTAAGTAGAAGCATTGATAAAGCCAAACCCCGTGTTTGTAAAGCGTGAAGAGGGTTAGTGTCGCCTGTTAAAGGGCTCAGGACACCGCTTTTAACATACGTGACGCCCTTCCCTTTACTTCCTAATTCCATAATTCGTCAATATTACAGAGCGTGTTCCGCGGACGGGCTTTTATCCTACCTCGTAAAGATCTCCCGAAGCCATACTGGGGTGCGGACAACGGCGGCGCGGCGGTCTTGCCTGCCCTGTTGGATTTTTTTTTTTTTTTTTTTCTGGACCCTACTCTCTCTCGGTGCTTCGGCGAAAGCCCCGATAGACGGGAATTAGCGAGCAGCCTTGTTATTCTGAGCAATCCGCAGTCGCAGATCAGCAGACAGTGTCAATCGAGCCCGGCGCTGTGCGACGAATCGTTCCACACTTAAAACAAACAACCATCGGGGCGGTGCTGTTTACCCAGACCCAAGTGGAGGTCTGGAAATTAGTCCCCGGCTAAAGAATGCACAGCAGTGATGGTCTGCATGCACCAAGCTCATCCGAGCTCTGTTGCAGTCCAACTGCTGAGCGGAGGATATGTTAGATGTTCTGTATTTACTCACAGCGACTGAAAGGTAATTTCCTATTATTCACACTACCTGCTTACTTTTCTGACCTCATATTGTTATTTTTTATTTTTTTTAATAACTTATTTTTTTTTTAATTTATTAATTTATTTTTAATTAAATTAATTACTTTTAAGTAATTATACTTGGTACAGTGATTGATGGCCAATTGGGAACCAGAACACCCGTGTTGGCTCAGTGACATGTGCATCATTAATTTAAAAAATTTCTCAACTTTTTTTTTTGTATATACATATATTATTTAAATGTATGTAATATATGTTGGTAATTTTATTTCAGTGATATGAGTGAGATCACTGAAATAAGTAACAGTATTGTTTTGACCCAAAATAAGAAAACTGGAATATGATAACTTTTTATGTGTTCCCATTGTACAGGAAATATATTAAGAGAGAAAAATACATAAAATAAAATATCTAAATATTTGTTTTTGTATTTTATTTGCTTATTCATACAAAATTCAGCAGCTCATACAGGTGAATCTATAGTAAAAAGTTATTTTATTTCAGCAATTTAATTCAACAAGTGAAAATCACCGGGAGGTGGATTTCACTCTGTGAAACTCTTTTACACCCAATAAAACCCCAGTTTTAGTGAATCATATAATTAGATTACATATGACAATAAAAAGGATGGTTAGCATAGAGAATGTTATGGCCATGTTATGTTCTACCCAACCATATAGGCTGGACTGGTGACTTGAAGATAGACCAGAAGGCAGCTAGTGACGCCCACCAGGCGGCTAAACTATAATAAATTACTACGAAAGAAGGTGGGGGTTTACAGTGTACTCCTTCTAGGATTGGAAAATTGTATGGAAGGAAGACATGTAGCTCCAAAAGTTGTATAATAAATAGGTACAATCACATGTCCACAGAGGGTTTCTAAGCAAGCCCATTCAGGAGTTTGTGGGATATTCTCTACATGTGGACTGTAGAGATTATCAAAAATCTTCCCAGGAGATTTTTGAGCATGTCATGTTTTTCTTTGGTGGCAAGCTTTGTGGAGGTGAGGAGATGATGATTTAATCTTTAAGAAGGACTTTGTACCTGTGCTTCCTGACAAAAGTGCCAATACCATTTTTATTATCTTTAGGAATCACTGTGCTTGATCACCCAGCAAATGTACTTATCAGTCATGTTCAGTGAGTTAGAATGTGTCTTCCAATGAGGTTTGTCTTCAAAATACCTTTTGAAAATAATAATTTTTAGTCAGGTATGAAGTATGCCATTTCACAAGCAATTAATTATTCCTTTCAATTTGGCTTGTCTTTTAGAGCTGTTATATTGTCCACACTTTCTTCTCTACTCTGCCTTAACCAATAAATAAATTGTGAAAAGAAAGTAAATCACAACCCCTATCCTAACTTGGAACGTATTTCATTTGACATAGTTAAAAATCTAACAAAAAAATGCAGTAGCAAGTTTCAGGAAATGTTATGTGTCCAGGAGCAAGAATACCAAACAAACTTGTTTCACTGTGCTGGTCCAGAAACCTGTGCAAATAAGAAAATATACTCCTACTTTACAAGCCTCCAGATTTGCAAACACATGTTCCTATTTCTCTGTATGAGACCAATGTCAAAATAGCAAATTAAAAAAAGTAGTTTTATTGTTCAGCCTAGTTTAAAAGGAACCTTTCAGTTTTCTAAGTAGCACATCTTCCGTGTAATCTGACTCATACTTTATCATCTTTCCCCCAAAAGGCTGGCACATTGTCATCCCTTTCACAATTGCCCAGTTTTATTGTCAGTAGTTGTATTCAGTAGTAAAAGATTCATTCAGCAGCTGCAGTACATGCATTTACATAAAACGCCAATGACACTGTAGAGTACAAAGTAGTGTGATAATGATGTTGAAGCACTCAAAATGCTTCAAAATGCTTACAAATGTTTTTGAATGTGGAAATGTACTTTTCAATTGTGTTAGCTAAGAGCAACCATGGAAAGAGTGGAAGAAAAAGTAAGGGTACAATTTACTTTTACCTTTAAAAAGGTAAATGCAAATGTATTTAACTTATATTAAATACATTTAATGTGCATTTAGTACACATTAAATTTAGTACATTTAATGTGTACTAAATTCTTAGCACACATTAATGTGCTTAATGTGTAGTAAGCACATTAAGCCTCAAGTGAGCCCTTAAAGTGACAAAATGTTAGGAGTAATGAATATGACTTTTAGTGAGCCTAACAATGGCCTAAGCAGGGGAGACGGAAAGATGGAAAGACAGATAAGCTTGCTCTTGTATGGAAAGCTACAGACTTATTCAAGTGAAAGCACTATCTTATGTAATATGTGTTTGTTAAAGGTAAGGAACACAGATATAGAAATGGTTATTTTAAATATAATTATAAAGACAATAGGAAATTATTGCATATAACACAATTTTTGATTTATGTATAGCATGCAAATGGACATAAATGCATTTTCGAATACACATTTGAACTTATAGACACTATGAATCAAGGCTGTTTCTGTTTATTCGGTAGCATTCTTCTGCTGCAGGTCTGCCCCCCTAGATCTGACCCATGACCAAAATTATGAATTATCTGTATGGCTTAAATAGGTTGGCTAATCTTGCCTGAAAAGAGTGTTAGTCTGTATTGATGTAGGATCATATGAAATGTGTCCAGACTTTATATTGTGATAAAAGCCTTTGCTTCTTGACAATCCTCACTGAAATACAAAAGGACTGATGTGGATACATGTTGCCAATTCTGGGACTGGACCTTTAAACACAACCACGAAGGGACTCGAACCCTCAATCTTCTGATCCGAAGTCAGACGCCTTGTCCATTAGGCCACGTGGTCCTGGGTTCTGCAGCAGTGTAGTGATTGGAAGACCAAGTCCTGAGCAGTTACCAAAACAGGTCAAGTAAGATAACCTCTGAGAGGTACTGCAGTTAGCTGAAACATTTGTGGTACTGTTGATATCCTTAAAAGAAATGAAATCTCAAGAGGTAAGCCATTTTAAATGGGCAGTTCTTTGAAGAACCTTGGAAAAATGTTAGACTTGTAGTAGATTCCCATCATTAATATCTCATGAAGAAATAGAAGAACAAAGAAAAAACTATTAGCCTAAACTTTGGTTTGATTGGTGTAGTGTGTGGCATCAATGTTTTTTTAACAAACTGACTTTGCCTTGGGTAGGATTTGATAGGGACTCCACAACTTAAGACTTTTATTTGGACGTGTTTAGAATTTTAAGATGCAAGCCAGAAAATAGTTTTTATTTGGCTTGTCTTGCATTAACAACATGTCAGGCAGAGTGTGTTGATGAGGGCTCACATGAAATATGTGAACTTTTTTTTATATCAATATAATGTAGAGAAAGACATTTACTATTTAACTAACATGAAGTGAAACATGAGTGGAATATTGCAGAGATGCACTATGTGATACTTGCGTCGATCCTTTAAAAACAACCACGAAAGGATTTGAACCATCAATCTTCTGATCCAAAGTCAGACGTCTTGCCACGCGGGCCTGCTTTCCAAATCCTAAGCTGTTTGAGTCGTACAGGTACCAAGAAAGAAGCACTATGAGTTACCTTAAGTGTTCTGCACTTACTGCAGTTACCTTAAGTGTAGTTGGTACCCTTTACATTCTTGAAAATAAGAATCTCAAGCCAATTTAAAGGAAAGATGAGCTAATTTTAGGGTAAATTGTGTAACCTATACAGCCCAAACATACAAATGAGGTGGTCCAGGAAAACTCATTCAGAAGTTGTACCATGACCCAACATATATTCATTTAAAAGGTTGTTCTGTTTATAAACCAGAAGTGGATCAAATGAAATATAGCAAAAAGACTCAAGAAAGGTAGATGTAGGAAACTGCAACTAATGGTAATACAAATAAAAAGTCAAAATCATATCTTAAAATGTTAACAGCAAATACAGTACTTGGGGCCAATAAAGGTGGAAAGTAAAAGAAGCTTGAGGGATATAAAACAAAGTCAACAACAACGAATGAGTGAGCCAAAGTGAGAGTGTGGGAAAGATAGCAGAGAGTGGGCAGAATGGTTCTTAGAAGTAGAATGACAGCAGTGAACATCATGAGGGATGACATGGTAAAGAGTTTGACTGACATTGACAGGCTTATGAAGGACAACCTGAGGAAAAATAACAGGGACCTAACCAAAGCAGGTTGGCTGACCTGAGAGTGTCTTGCTGCAGTGGAAGACAGAACAATTTGGAGAGAAAAGATTTGATTACTGCAGTGCTGATAAAGTAATGATGAGCAGGTGGGATGACAGCAGATCGCTCACTAGCAGTAGACAGTGTCCGTGCTCAGGGCCATAAATAAAGCAGAGAAGCACAAAAGCAAACAAAAAGACATACTCTCAGTGAGAAAGAACGGAAAAGAGAAACAAATGTATGTAGGAGTCAACATAATACAGCAACATCTGGTAAAATGTTACACTTTACAGATTCATCCTTTTCACAATCTGATCGGATCTGAATTAGAAACATCCATATAACTTGAACTTTTAAATAGGGTGGGAATTATGTAAAATTTTTTGGAGCTTTGCATCATGTTGTAATGTTGTTGCCTCGTTAAAACATACCTGTGAATCTTTCATGAGTGCTTGATTAATACTTTGCATTAAACTGCGAAATCAAATTTCTTTTAAATACAAGTTTTTAATAACAGTTACTTGATTGAGCTATAACATGCCACAATGTGCCTGGAAAGTACTGCCCCTTTAACTACAGCATTCTGAATGTGTCTGTCCTCAGAGTATCAAATTTTGTCCTTAAAGTTTTAAATAGTGATTGAATTTTGGAATAAACATTTTTTTTTCTTGTTTGTTGAGTACATTAGCTCACAGTTGTTGACCTGCCTACACAGGCACAGGGCACTCTAAAAGTAACTAAAGGGACCCGGTTGGGAGACCCAACATCTTGATTGAATCATTTCACTTAAAAAAAGAAATCTAACTTGAAAATGTGAGATTTCAAGTGGAGAACACCAGCACACCAGTATTAGGTATGCTACTGTTCTCTCAGACAACTGGAGCCAACTGAATGACTTACTAGTTAGGCGTTTCAGAAATGTGTCACCAGGAGGAGGAGTCTGAGCAGACCCGCTTCTCTCTGGAGAAATTACTCATCACAGCTGGGTCGGGAATTCCTCAGTCTCCCCAGAGAGAGACGAGATGAGGTAATTTGGGTAGGAATCTCTGTTGGTGTTTCCTTGTGACCAGGTCTTAAATAAACTGTAGATGGTTGATGAATGGATGGATGGATGGACGAATGGACATTTTTAAGAATGAACTCAGACTTTTGAGGTGGATATTTTAAGTGTGTTAACACTACAAATAGCCTCATACAAAGAAGCAGTTCCTTTTCCCATTTTGGGTGGTAAATTAGCATGAAATTATAGTGAAATACATGTAATAATATTTCAGCACCAGCAAAGCCAAACTTTTGACTGGACTTATATTGCATCATTTAACACCATGACTTCCAAAAGCTGCTTATTTGCTGTACATAGCTTTTCAGGCTTGATATGTCTAATGGCCAAGGACTGGACAGAAACTGACACAACCAGCAGCAAAAGCCCAGAGCTTTTATTTATTTATTTATCGTCAGTTTTAAAAACCTACGTAGTGCTTATGATTAATAAAATTTTAGATGAATACAAGACAGTCAATTGCATTAAAAGGTCAGATTTTCATCAGTATGCTGTCATGTGAATTGCCACTGCCTGAGAGGTCTGCCTTCTGTTCTTTTTTGGGATGCACCAATTGGCCCTAACTACCTTAATTTTAGCTGACCTGCCTCCTAAAGGTCTGGTCTGCTACTGCTCCTTTCCTGCAGTGAGAGAGGGCTGACTGACAAACCCGCCCACCCGGTTGGTAAAAAACCTGGCATCAGTCAAAATCACAATTGGCAGGTCAGGCTCTTTCACAATTGGAGATCAGCCTGAAAATTGCATTTTATGCAGCCCTAACTCTTAGAATTGTGAGTTAACATTTAACAGTGTAATTCACATTTAAGGCAGGGTTGTCCAAAGCCGGTCCTGGAGGGCTGGCATCCTGCGTGTTTTAGTTCTCTCCCTGGGGACTCAACAACCTACTCAATGTTCTTCTTAGGCCTCTAATGAGCCATCATTGGATCCAGGTGCATTAAACCAGAGAGAGAAGTAAACCATGCAGGATGCTGGCCCTTGAGGATCCACTTTGGACACCCCTGATTTAAGGTATAAGTCACTAGCGACAACCACACTTTATAATCATGGAAAGCAAACCTGAGCAATTTCTTTTTTTTAATGGAAAAGGTATTCAGTTTGTTAGGCTTGATATTCTAGTTATACTGATGCTTATAATTTTGCAATGTAATGCTTTGTGAGTTTTATTAGTTCCCTACAAATCTGTGTCACAATCATTCTCACATTCCACTGAAACAGTTTTATCTGAAACTAAAAAAAAAACACACACACACAAAAAAACACAGGGATTACTTTTATGCATTTTGGAATACATTATCTTTAGGCTATCTAACTAACAAACTGTTTTGGGGCAAAGGTTAAGGCCTGCATGGATAGGTTAATATTTATGGCATTTAAAACATTATTATAATCTATTGATTTTACATTTTCACCCCAAGATCTCCCAGGCAGCTTTATAATTTATCAGCTAAGTTCTTCATTTCCAACTAAACAACAATCTTAAAGATTAATATGGTCTTTGAAGATTAATGCTACTTGGACCAAATTGCCTCATGCCCTATGCAGTCACAGCAAAGCTTCAGTCTGCTTCACCTTCTGTTTTTGCATATGCTTAAAAAGCTTATGCACATCAAAGCTATCCTGTTTTACATCTGTACCTCATGTTACTACCCATTTTTTCACAAATTGTGCTGTGTATGCAGTGCGGTGCATTTGTAGTATGTGTCGAGTGTTACAAAATATGAGGATGTGGTGGATTTGTGCTAGAGTGAATCAGGATTGATGACCCAGAAAAGATAGCTTTCCCTTCCATCCATATTTGTGGACACCTACACAAATGATGGAAAATTTTGCCTCAGAGATGTAGGAGGACATCAATTGTGAAGCACAGCAGCACAAATCTTCACCAGTTTTAGACTGTTTTTAGACTGTATTCCAGTGTACTCTGCTCTGTAGTGGAGAAAACAAACAACTAAGGAGGCTAACAAGACAACAAAAAATGAGAAACCTTTAGAATTTTTACCGATCAAAACAAAAACTGTGGTGTTTCTCTGTAATCCTCATTAAATACATATTTTGTGAAAAACCAGCCAAGGTTCAAATCAAACTGCCAACATTCATCTTGGGCAAGGAAGATCCTTTAACTCTTGAGCTCGACTTAAATAAATAATTGTGAAGAAAAGCCCATTGGGTAACAGGTTAATATGGCAACCAAGGCCAAGAAACTTGACCATTTTTATCTCACTTTGCCTTTAATTAGCTTTTTTAGAGAAACTGGAACTTGTAACGCATGGAAAAAAACAGGTTGATGAAAAACCTGCAGAGGCACCTGCAGTAAGTAAGAAAATATTTACTTCTTACATGACTTTGTAAATTAAAGTTTAAAATGCATTAAACCTTCAAGACAAAATTAAACACTTATAAATGATCAGATTTTGAACAAACATAAAAAAGAAAAATCCCTGAAAAACCTACCTACCAGTCTGCTTTGTAGAAATTGGGATTTCCATTAATATCTTAATGTGATTTTTTTTAAAATTGTGTTTAAAAAAAAAAAAAGGTATGTTACATAATTTTTCAGGCTTTATCATTAACTGAAGCTGCGTTAGCATTTATAGAATTCAAGTAAACAGGGCTTCCTTATTCCAATCAATAAATTATTGATTCATGGACAGAGCTCTTGTGCTCTTGGCCATTTTTTGGAGCTTGATTTGAATGTACAATGAAGTACTACTCTGTGCATATTGAGTGAAGCTTATTTTAACATATTAGTCAACCATTTTATGTTGAAATCACCGTTTTGGGGGTTTCGGTTTTCAATTCTGAAGTCAAAATAGTTTTAGTTTGTGTGAGTTGTATATTTCTTGATGCCAATGCAATTTTGTTTAGGATACTAATTTCTTTATATCTATTTACTTCCAGGCTAATTTGTTAAAATGTGTTAAAATGATAAGGTTTTGGAAGTACGGGTCTAAAAAGAGAAGAAAATGAAGCATCCTTTTGAAGTCTCAATGAGATATGTGACCTGCTGTAGTCAAAATGCTGCCTGATTTTGGTAATAGAACTGTCTTATTTGGCGTAATGTTTTACTTATTTTTTCTATCTAATTAATGTTGCAGACTCTGTGAGAAATTCAACGCTCGTTTCCCCCATTTTTGGACATGTATAAATTCCTGCAACAGCTGCTAAAGATTAATATAAAGCTGGTGACAAAAGATCTGGAGCATTCACCCTGCTTTCAAGCTCCAATGATATGAAAGGCTCCTGATGTCCAGGATCCCTGCTGGGTGATTTGTAGATTACTTGCAGAAGTGATTGTATTTGTAGCTGTTGATGTCTTATGCTGGTAAAAGACAAGGCAGGGCAAATGCCGGGAGGACATGGATGGAAAACAGATTCAACAAAAGTCTTCTGAGAGACAGAATGGGCTTCAAAACAGGCGTTAAGATCACTGAACCAGCTTCATAATGGCAAAATTAGGACTTGCCAAGCTTGATAGTCAGGGGTAATTTAACAAACAAGAAAATACAACCTATACACCCAGCAATACATGTAAACATGATGGAACAGATCTTTCTGGTTCGACTTGTTCAACACAGCCATTCAAAGTAAAGGTCACCATGAGGAGTCATTACCTGTTGTCTGCAAAAATAATTCAGCATTTATGCTGCCTCAGAATTTATTCTGACTCAGAAATCTCCTGACATAATGAAAGCAGCAAATATTTGTGTAGTCATTAAGATCTGTTGACCAGCCTATTTTCTTTGAATGCAAGATGAACTCTTCAAAGGGAAGTGCTTTGGTTTGTTGTCAGTAGTCCATGACTGCCAGGTAACATGTAGAAACATCTGCACTATTTAGGTTGGCTGTTGATCCATTCAACTGTTTTCTTTACTTATTTGTGTCAGGTCACCAGTTATTAGGCGAGAAGCAGGATACACCCTGGACAAGTCATTAGTAAATCGTTGCAGTCAAAAAGACACAGGACGAACGACCTCCTACCATAGGTATCCAAAGTAGTCAAATAACCGAACTGGCATGTTTTATCATCTGATGGAGTAACTGGAGAGAACCCACACATGCACAGGGAGTACATGCAAATTATCCAGACTGGGATTAGAACCCAAAACCTTTTTGCTGCACAACTGCCATTGTGAAGTCCAGATGTTTTCAAGAAAATATTAATTAGTTCGTACATTTCTCACCTTCCAGCTTGTAAAACAGGCTGATTTAACCCTGGCATAACAAATTCAGCCACATTTTACAGTATGGAATAGCCAACTTTAACTAAAGTTTAACTAACCTTCCCTTTTTCTTTATTTTTAGAGAAAAATCAGGTCACAAAATGTATGCCACAGAGAATTTCTATACATATATTTTTCACTTTAAAAAATGCAGAACAATCTATTTCTTTGTAGAATCTATTTCTTTAGAACACAGTGATGTTTTAGTTGTCAAAGAAAAGTTCTAAGGGAGTGAAGCAATGACTGGGAAACCATCCCTATTTCATCCACTAGATGGCAATGTTGTGCTATATTCAGTGATAGTGTAGCCAGTCAACCTCTTTAGCCACAGATGGGTTAAACCAACACTTAAAATTTGCAATTGGTCATAAAAGGAGAAACAAAACATATTCTTTTTGATTCACTCAGTACATTTTACACAGTGGTAAATAACATTTTTATAAATGTAGATCTGTAAATTGCAGCAGGATAAGTGCATTTAATAGGAACTTTAACAGGGTAGCAGAGCCAGGTAACATTTCATTGTCTCTTTTGAATTGCTTTGTGTCAGAGCTGTCATAATTAGACAACGTATATGTAAAATAATGCCCATATACTGGTGCATTCCTAATTGTTTTTATCCCACGTCATGAATTTTCCCCATATATGTAGGTCTACTTAGATAAAGTATGCAAATGTGCTTTTACTGTAAAAGTATTAGACTGCAGAGGACACTGGGAATAGACGTAATATTTGTGGTATTTCTGTCTGTAGCTTGGAACTAAGCCAGTTCATTCAAAATTGAAAACCAACCAGATCTGTTTTTAAAGTTCAGCTGTAATAGTTCCAACACAAACACAAAAGTCTAAAACACAAGAACAACCTACAGTATGACTCTGTTGTGTAATTTTTCAAAAATAGTTGTTGGCGTGCCTTTCTGACGTCTTGTGCTGATGTTCATTGAGAAGACATGGCTGTTTTATTATATATTGAGACTCAAGTTTCATGACTTCGCATGTCAGTCATTTTCTTTCAAATCTGATTTCAGTCAGCATTGGGGGAATTGGAGTAGCAGTTGTGTACTGCTACGGTAGATTGATCTACCGATTGGGTAGATCAATCGGCAAGACCTTTCACCCACTTTTCCTGTTGGTGAAGGCCCAATGTTAGTTGTAACTACAATTCAGAACCTTTTTATCAACATACGAATGTGCTCTTTGAGATTTCAATATATAAATAAGATAATTGATATTTTCTCATCCATTGATTTCTGTATCTTGCATTGTACGCTGCTGCTCAGCCATGTTGCGGAGAGAAGTGTCCATCTCCAAACTCTTTCTACGAACCCTCATCTATTTGATTAGCATCAAAGGGATACGACTCATCATTTCAGAGAACATGACTTCAGTTCAGATGCAAAACTCTGATGCAGTCTCTGCCATGAATCACCCTATATTTTTGTGTTGTTTTATAGTTACTATTGTAGTTGTGAAGATTGGAGGTCTGTATCAATTAGCTTTGCAGAAAGTTAGCAACGTTTGCATTTGGAGTGAGTCTACATGGCCCACCACTTTGTGGCTGAGTTGTTGTTATTCCTAATTGCTTCCATCTTGTTTTAATACCACTAACAACCAACAGTAGATCAGTTAGTTGTGAAGAAATGTCACTTTTATATGGCTGACCAGATTTAAGGACAATGGGTGATGTTGGGGACAGCGGTAGGCGTTTGTCCAGTAATCGGTGGGTTGCTAGTTTGATCCCTACTCTGTTTGTCTTCGTCATATTATGTCCTTGAGCAAGACACTTTATTTTTTGTCTGCCAAACTGGTTCCCAGAGAGTGTAGCTAAGACCAAATCATTTAGAACAATATGAATTTATGTTCAGCTAATATTTGTGATCAGTTTGACACACAGTTAATAGTAACAGACTAAAAATTACATATTGTTTTCCAGTTCTTTTTAAGCTACAGCAATTATTCTTTGTAACAAACTGAAATAAAGTAAAAATAAGTAAAGGAAAACTTAATTTATCTGAGTCAACAATGCATAAAAAGTTAGAGAAATTACCAAAAGGCTTAGAAAGATATGTTTTAACTGGCTTTAAAAAATTCCCCTGAGACCACCAATCTCAGGTCCAAAGGAACAGTGTTCCAGACATGCAGGACCATTGAAAAGAACACTCTGTCTCCTTTTGTATTCGTAAAATTAACAGAGCAATAATTCATTCTTGCTTGGATTTTTGTGGTAAATGAGTAACTTTTTTAACCTTCCTTCAAATGTCCAATTTTCTTGCAAATTGGCCATCCTTTTTTATAGAGGTCTATGAAAGCACACAATGAACAATAAGAACTTTAAATTTTTTAATGTGTTAAATCGGCAAATTATTTCAGTGTAATTTCTTATTTTCACTAGAGTTGTATAAAACAGATGATTTTGACTTGCTATGTCTTTGGGCAGATCAAATATGAATCTAAATTAGAAAAGTTAATAAAGGAACCCACTGTCCTAATCACTTGTTCAGTGCACCCTGTAAGAACTTACGGAAAGTGTTTTAAGAAAAATTAGAAATGTACTACTTAGTTTCTGCTTAACCCCTTCTTTGAACTCCACAGTTTATGACTTCATGGTTGCTTTCTTGTTGTTTTCCACAGGGAAGACTCAAGAGGTTTGCCTATAAAAACATTTTTATGTTCATCATCAATGCCAATGTTGTTCCATGAACAAAAGTACATTTTAGCTTTCTGTCCAATAGAGGGCAGACAAGCATCGCAAATCTCATTACAGGTTTACGTGACACTTAGTTCACCTATTTGAATCATTCATATCTTGACAAACATAAAGTAGTGAGATCTTCTGGTTGTATAAGATGATGATTCATCTTTTTATCTTAATCTTTTCTTATTTTAGGGTTCAAGTCAAGTACATTGTGTATTTTTGATAAAAAGATCCCAAACTTTAGCCTTGAGAGGCTTCTCTTTGCTGGTATAATAAAATATTCCCAGTTCTAATCTGTCACAATTACATTATAAGCGCGACTCTGCCAGAGTCACCTCACTTCTCACCTGTTAGGTCTCCCTACTCCAAAACAGTGAGAATTAATTATTCAGCTACAATTAGCGTGGTGTCAATAGTAATTGCTACCAGTGCTCCTCTACTCTGACCCTAAGGCTGTGTGTTATTTGAGGCAAAGATTATGCTTTTACTCGTGTTGAAATTTGCCATTTCAATCAAGTTAATGTTGAAGTTCATACTGCTTTTTGCCTCAGAGTCACTCAATTACATACGCGGAGACGCACTACATCCACCGTGATACCAATCCATATGCATGCATGGAAAACAATTCACAGGAAAACAAATCACAGAAAAATATAGTTTTTTTACTTTTAACATTTTACAGGCACATTTAAAAAACATGTTTTTTTTCTTCTTCACTCCTAAATTGGATTGTTTTATTTTGGTACAAAGGAAACTGTTGTGCACTTAAATTAAAAATAAAAATGTGTTGAAAGTGTCTTTGAGATAAAATTGCCCTGAAACCAAAATCACAACATTGCAACATGTTTTCTTTTTAGTTACACCTTCTGTTAGTTAATTTAAAGTGGATGAAAGCTAGTTCCAGGTCCAGGTGTTCACACACTGGAACTGAAAATTCAGGTTAAACATACAACCCACTGCAACTATAATTTAAAGTAAGAAATTTGATAGTTTTGGCACCAATATTTCTGCAATTGGTAAAACGTTTTTCTTTATAATAAAAAAGTTTTATTATAGACGTTAAAGCTAGTCAACGTTTTTTTCTGAGCTAATTTTTTAAAATCAGTGTTACCTTCAAGTGCATTTTTAGTTTATCTGTGTGGAACATTATGAAACATTAAAGGTTATTGAGGTGAGATAAAAAGTGTGTAATCTGCTGTTTTCTGCTTATCTAAGGTCAGATCATTGGTTCACTGAGACGTCCCTCTTTCCAGGAACACTCTCCAGGTCATTGTGTGAAATCTCATGGTTCCAAATCCAAAACTGTAACCATACTAAAATGTGAGAATTGTAAAGTCAGATGATTTCCCAGTAAATCAAAATGTTATGTAATGGAATAGAATAAAAGTATATCTATTCCATTATTATTATTATTATTATTATTTTTTTGTAGTTGTAGTCATATTCATATATATTTCAATAATTTGTTTCTGTAAATAATTACTATAAATACTTCATGAAACAACAAAAAAACACTTTTGTTTCACAGAAATGTTTACTCAGCACATGCATTTAGCTGTTGATCATCCCTCTGTTTGCATTAAATACAAGAGCCTGACTTCGAGCTGGTTAAAGCACAGTGGACCAACAGCAGCTCCCCAAACTCTAAGATTTCTAAATGCAGTTAAATTCACTTGCATATGAAAATAGGACTTTTGATAGCTGAACTACAATCTTGCCCAGGTAAGACTCTAATGACATTTTTACAGCAGAAGGAATGCAACGGTTGTAGCCCAGGTTCTGAATATGTATGTGTGAAGTGGCCCATGAAGCTTTGACTCCAGCTACAGTTCACACATTATGAATCTCTCTCAGACTCCTTAATGGCCTTTGTTCTACAGCAGTCTGAAAATCGCTGTTGCTTCTGCAGCTTTTTGTATTACAATTTTTCCTTCCACTCAACTTTTCATTGAGATGCTTGAATCCAGTAGCAACCAGCTTCTTTAATGATAACCTTTTGTTATGGCTTCAGTGACGGCACAGTTTTGTGGATCAGGTAACACAACATTTCTGTAAGAAAAATAATTTTTTCATCGGTCTTATAATGTTTTAAAAGTGCCTGAATACAATGTTTTATGTAATGAATTACAATAATACATTTTGTCATTGCATAGTTTCTGTGACTTAAAAAAAACTTCATAAACTTGATCAATTATTCCAGATCACACAAATCATGTGTTGATTAAATCAAATATACGGTTAAACAATAAAAGACAGTTCATTCCTACTTCTATTTTTAGAAAGTGAAGAAATAAAAAGATTAATTCATAACACAGAGCAGCAAAAAAGTACTGTATATTGTTATACATTGAATTCTTATATTTTTAATTGCCATGCATTGATGCTTTGTATGTCAGAAACAAACTTTGACCAGGTTTCTACTCCATCACATCCTGCAGCCTAAAACCTTCAGGCTTCAGCATGAAAACCAAAAGAGTTAGCATAATATTACAGGTTAAGTGAATTGTCAATAATTTAAAATTTATGGAAAACTAATTTAGTCTTAGACTTGTGGTTAATGTTTCAGGTCATTAGACAAAAAACAACACTTTAAATCCAAGCTGACAGTCTCTGCTTCCACTTCAAATATCCCACCATGAGTCCAGAAGTATTGATGATGGTGATAAAGATGTAATAATGTCATAAAGCCACAGAGGAAGGGGAACTGTGAGAGGATATCTGCTCACAGCGTAACCAGTAATCAGTCAGCAGGATGAAAAATGACAAGACAAATGTGAACAGACAGAAATGGGGAATAAAACATGGGGCTCATGAAGGCTGAAATGACTAGAACAGGAAGAGGGCAGAGGAGCAGAGGTGACCTGCTCTTAGAGGGGACAGGGTGTCGTGCTTCCTGATTACAACCAATAGGTCTCAATTTCATATGACAGTCCCAACTACTCATTTGGGGTAAGGGGTATATTATAAAGGTTGGAGGAGAAAGGATGGGAGGGGTTATTGTCCCAGTGGATTTTCCTTTGTAGAGTAACCTCTGTGATGATGACCACTTTTGTGCCAGCACATTTTTTTTTTTTCCTGGGAAAAAATATTAATCATCAAATACTGTCTTTTCTTGTCTTGGCATTTGGATGCATTTTCTTTTGCAAATTAGAAACATTCTAATTCGCAGTGAGTGATGTTGCTAAGAACATGGTCACCCTTGACATTGACTTTTATTTTCACCTGTTTCCATCTTTTCACCTGGTCCCTATAGGTTATTAATGACTTGTGCAATTTTCCGTGACATCGGACTGTTCGCGCACTGAACAGGTAATAAAAATTAAACCACTGCCTGTGTTTCCTACGTTTTATGCAGATAAGATGAAGGCATTTTCCCTCCAGAGCTGGACAAGTGCCCAGCATGCAGGAGTTTATCTGGCACACATGTACCCTCCCTCCGTATTTCACTTCTGCTTCTTCTCTCTCCTTCTGATAGCTTTATCACTGCGGAGGGGTCAGATGCTGACACCAGCATAAGGGGCGCTTAAATCGCTCTAAACAACATCGATCATGGACCCTATAAAATAAGCTTCATGGCACACACAATACCCTGGCCTTGCGCTCGGAAATGCTCATCGATCATGTGGCTGGTTGACTCGAGAAAGCTATTTTTTTGATGATTTGTTGAAGTTTCAGTAGAGGAAGGTTCCGATTTCAACCTAATCGGTCTTTATGAGTAATTTTAGATACGGACTGCATGGGAGATCTATCACTCAACAGGAATGACGGCTGGAAGGTGATGAATGGCATTAGCTTACGGTCCTACTTACTGATTAGGAAGAAGCTTTACACTGTTCGAACTCATTTAAAAAATTAGATGGGGGGGAAAAACAAAAGTCAGAGAATAACTGACATTAGATGCTTAACGAATGACAGAATAACAGAACTGTGTGTTTAAAGTTTGAGAAGATTAAAGCACTAAATCTGTTTGATCATTGGGATGAACTGTTTAAAAAAAATATGCTGTTTCAGTTACCAATTAAATAACTGTCAGATCCAGACAGATAGCAGTTGTTAATTTGACAAGGCCCAAAATGTAATCTGAGGAATCTGCAGGATTTGGACATCGTCAGCGGGGTAAGACAAAAATGTCCAACACATTTCTCATGACGAAGGCACTAAGGTGTCGATATTACACCCCCATCATCAAGCTTTTTGAACCAGCTTGTCATTTTAAAGGTTAAGCACCACCATTAGCGTGACATAAGTAATACATATGAGCGAGAGAGATCATTCAAATTCAGCATGAACATTTGCAGAACTTGATAGATTGGTGAGCAATATCCATATATTCAGATTCTGATCTGTGCTGAATATAAGCATACTGATGCATTTGAACATAAATTTCTTTCAGTAATGTAGCCAAAGCTGATTTATGTTTAATTTCTTTTACATTTATATTTGAAGTAAGTCTACACTTAATCCAGTGATAGACGGTAATGTCGATAGCTCGTCTCTGCAGAAAAAGAAATCCAGAGAGATTAAAGTTCAACAAAAACCTTTTAATTACTACCATCCTAAATTGTAAAGCTCAGCCCGATATATATATATATAATTTTTTTTTTCCCAAGCCTTAACTTATGGGAGTTTCTAGGATTAAGGCAGGGGTCCCACAATATTAATCAAGGAGCAGAGCAAAGCGTGTCTGAAGAAGCCAAAAAAAGGAGAACAATCAATGACCCAGAAAAGAGAAATTATTGTCTTAGTCCATCACTTAATTTCTTTAAAAGCCTTTTGAGAAGTCAGAACCGCTCAATGCACATCCACTAAAGTTAACACTCTTGCTATGCTATACAATTTAATTATTGGGACATGATTCATTCAGTAAGTGGTCACCCATTCAGTGGGACCATTTATGGGCCAGCTTATTCTTTACAGCTCAAGAATCTTCCTTTTCGGTCAGTAATCACTGAACTGTACAAATGTAATTTAGATACTTGATTGAGGAAGAGATTTTGCTAATTAAGAGTTTTTGTAAAGTGCCTAATCATTTTGGCCGCCCATTCATCAGGAACAATGTGATGATTAGCTCTCATGGAAGTCCAAGAGCTGCTTGTCTTCTGCAAAGAAATGTAAGGCCTCTTAAAGGATCCAAATACAACACATAATTGTGGTTAGTAAACCGACACTGTCTTGTTCACATGTTTTTTGTTTTAATTTATTTTCATACTGCATAATTAAATTATACACTTAATTTAACTGCACATTTTAATGATCGAACACATAAAACAAGCAGGAAACTATACATAACTGATTTGCGGTAATGCTAAAGAAAATAATGACTTGTAATAACGACAATATTATCAGAAAATACAGCACATGTCTGTTAAATGCCAGGAATCTCTCGCATAACATCTGTTCCTTTCAATACTGGATACATGATGTATCAAAGTTGACTATCGCCACCTATTTTTTGTTTTGCCACAGTTGTCTGTAATTTATTTAATGTGAGCAAACCAAACATCATATTGACATCATATAGAGGGATACAATCTTATAAAGGAAGAGAGGCACAAATTAGTTAAAATTGCTATTTAGTAAGGAAATGTCTTGTGGAATTTATTTATTTATACTTGAACAAATTTGACATTTGAATTCTAGAAAAAAAGCTAATTGTTCAACAAATATCTTGATGTGTGATCAACAAATATATTTATCAAGGTATTATTACTTCACTTTGAGTTATTAAACCATTTCTGATTAAAATAAAACTAATTGAAATGAAAGGACCTCTCTAACTCTAGAATAGAAACATTTGAACAAGGTGCAAAACTTGAAATTACTTAATTTCTTTAAGTTGAATTGGAAGCATATTTGTGGTGTTAATTTGTTCTCTGATTTTTGCCCTCACTTGAGTTGAGCATTTTCCTCCTTCAGGATCATAACCAGATAATTACACACACAAAGAAATAAATAAACAAAGCAACTTTATTCATTAAGAAATCATTCTCAGCAAGTCGTGGCTGAGTCAAGTTGAGATTTTCTAAATTTGGCAATTAAAATTTAAGTATGTCTTCACAATATCCATCATGCTGATTAGGTTATAAATCAGTTGACTATGACTGACTTATGAGGAGTTGATCATATATTTTGTGCTGGCAGCTATTTATTATTACAATATGACACATCAGAAAGATTCAGTGATGTATGAATACAGTCTATAGCAGAAAGATGATAGAAAATGTTTTACAAAGGTTTCTATCCATTTTTCCATGAGATAAGTATTTTTCCCAGAGAGCCTGCTAAACACACTGGCAAAATATAGTGGCAAAGCAAAATTTAGCCTGCTTTGGAAAGCTTCTAAACACCCCCATTTGATACAGGTCGTTGCTTGTACTTTGGACAGCAAGCTATGACTATTTTAACTTCTCTTGTGCTTCCCACAGAGGGTGTTTTGTTCAAATCTTTGGCCATCGTTCATGTACTGCTCTTTTTGTGGTCTACACACTGATTTCCAGTGTTTAGGTTGCTCCGGTAAATCTTTCAGCATGTGCACTGTTATGTACAGATCTCTGGGTTTTCTTTTTAACTTGGGTTAGTCGTCTTGTGCGAGACGATATCCTCTGTTCGGCTTTAGATATTCTTGTAGTATTTATTTGTTCAACTGAACCCTTCCTCTCTCTTTGTAAATGTCCTATGGGCCATTTGCTGTAACTCAAGCCCAAAGCACGATAGAGCCATGAATTTTACAGGATGAAGAACTTCTCTTCTAAGAAAAATAAACAGCCGTCTCCTCTGTCAACATATCAAACAAAGAAATACTATAATCAGTCCAGGCAATTTGTTTCCGAAAACATACATTTTCATTTGCTAACTTATGACACTGAATAGTGTGATGTAGCTACAGGAAATGTTATATTTTTGCAGACAGAACTGCCCAGTCAAGCAGTAAACCAACACTTCAGAGTCTGCTAAATCTTCCTGAACACTTCCTGTAGTCACAGAACAGTTGTGGTTTGTCTCTCTGGGTATTATATGAACATATCTGTGAAAGTTTCTGGCCAACTCCATACAAAGGTAAATAAACTGCCTCAAAAAAAAAAAAAAAAGAAACAAACAAAATAAAAACATGACATCCTTTAATTTTTTTGGTTCTCCAAACGGTACTTGGAATGATGCTACATGTTGCAAGGGTTGAAAGAAAAAGGTAGCCCTTTTGTGTGAGTGTGTGTGTGTGTGCATGTATAGACACCTTACAGAAAACATACCTTGCATTTATCCAGCGCCTGCTCAATAAACAACAAACTGTCCTCTCCAGGTTTCAGTGCAATAACTTTGGGGAAGGTAAATCATGTCGGACACAAATAGCAAAAGGAGGTCCTTGGAAGGGACTAACACAGTTGTTAACAATGAAAACTGTCACCACCTCTTCTCTGGCCTGTTTTCAGACATAAAGAATCCTAAAGGTGATCAGATAAAAATCTCCAAAGTACTAAAATACTTGGCAGAGAGTCACAGCAATGAACTGCAAAACAAGAACCCCACATATTAGATTTTTTTTTTTTTATACAAATTCTGTTTCTCATCTCTTTGTGATTCAAAGCTCATGCTTAACCAAGCTAAAAATGAGACCCATATCTGAGAAAACTGTTGAAAAACAAAAGATGAAGAACACTCGAGTACCATAGAGTGCATCTTGGCACAAGACCTCTGATTCTATTTTCGCTTTTAAAATAAATCTGATTAACAGAGGCATTTTAACCAGACTGAATTGGAGGAAGAGGAGTGACTAGAGAAAGGAAGAACAGACGCATGCATTAATTCACCAATCGATGCCAGTTCTCCTCAGAGACCAACGTACTGGAATATAGGAATAGAATAAAATGCAATAAAGAAACCATTTCCTGTTGTTTTTATTTTGTATCTCAAGTCTTGGAGTTTCAGGTGCTGACGCAACATTTCTTCATAATGGGCAGCTTTTGTTCCCTCTTAGCTTTATCAGTCTGCCCACAGTGTCTCCACTGAATTATTTCACTCAATCTTAAGATAAACTACAAATGTCTATTTGTGAATATTAAGCAGGCGGTTATTTCAATAATGAAAACATGTAATGATCTGCCTGCCCGCACTCCAGCTAACTGCTAAAAAGACAAGATAATACAGTTCACTGATCAAAACGTCAGATTATGAAACACTTGAGTTTCCCCTGAAATGGACCTCAGGCGATGGCCTGAGGGCTGCTTAGAGAGCTGTCTCTCCCAGCAGATAGAGCCATCTCACAGCATATTATGACCCTATTAGACATGGCTATCTTGCTGAATAGGTTGCTGCAAACCACTGGTGCCCGTTTTCTTATTATGGCCTTTAAGAAAGGAGGAGAACAGGAGCATGTATTAATTTCCAGGTTTGGTATTCAAGAGCTCAGCGGAAAGTATTCATACCGCTTGATCACATGGGAATTCATGCAATCAATAGAAACAAACTAATGTGAAGTGGAAGGAGAAAGATGCATGGTTTATTTCTTTGTTATCCGATTAAAAAGTGGACATCAATTTTCAAGCCTTTATCTCTGCGTGTATATTCCTTCGAACACATGAATGGGTTTGAAGGAATTGAATTGATCTAAACGACTCGGTTCTCAACATTTTATTTTTTTTTTTTTTCAGGCAGTGAAAGATTTTTAAGCATTCTATTTTTGTGTTTTTTTTGTTCCTTTGAATTCTGATCAGATTTTCTGTCAGATTTCCAGCATTACTGGTTCCACTACCATGTTTCAATTGGCACTTTGGGTTTTGCATGTCGGCCAAAACGTTACATTTTGGTCTCACCTGACCAGAGTTCCCTCCTCCAAATGTTTGCCCTAAACAGCTGGTGACATTTACTAATAGTTGAATTTTAGTGGAATTTTTCTATAGTGGTTCTCTTCCATTAAGGCCAGATTTGTGGAGTATACAACTTTATAGATTTGTTGTTGGCATATTCTGAGCTGTGGATCTTTGCAGATCCTCCAGAGATACCAAAAGCCTCTTGGCTTCTTCTGATTAATTGTCTGTCAGTTTTTGGTGGACAACCATGCTTGGTAGGTTTGCAGTATGGCCATACTTAAAATTGTGTCTTTGCATGATTAAATCGTGTGGTGTAAAATGTTCAAAGCCTGGGATGTGATTTAATATGCCTAAACTAATTTAAACTTCTTAATAAAAGTTATTACCTGTTCTTAAAGAAAGCTTTGTGGTCTTCATAGAAGATATTAATAAAGTGATTAAAGTATACACAGGTGGATTTTTCCCCCCACAAATTGTATACCTTCATAAAGAGAACTTGATTTTTAAAATATGGTAATTTTTAAATCATTATGCATTACCTTGATGTCAGTTTCCCTCTAAAATTCCCAATAAAGCATTAAGTTTATGTATGTGAAACAAAATCTGAAAGGGGTATGAATACTTTTGCAAGACTGAATATGTAATTTAAAGATAGCTGGTATTCTTAAGCATAGTAGGGGTACCGCTTAGAAGGCTGTTGTGGTTGAAGAGATAGTCCCAGGTTAGTGCGTTATTGATTCGAATTTATTAATTCACCTGCTTGAGCACTTAAGAGCGCAAGAGAGTAGTTGTGATTAAACCATCCAAAATTACTTATCCTCTGAGGCTGCAAGCCTCCCTCCTGTTTCCTCTTTTTACTACAATGCAATTGTTATGGTTGATAAGGGAGGAAATAGCTAGCACGCACCACAATCACTCATTTACGTTAACACATCATGCCTAATTACTTGTGTTTTAAAACCACTTTGGAAGAAGGAGCCAAACTCTGCATGCTGCAGTGGAGCGTGGCACTTTTATCTGTGTGACTAACACTACTGTAACACAGACATATTGCTCCCCGGAGAGGATGAGTCTGGCGAAAATAATCTGTCTCCCACTTCTGTGTGTTCGGTGGGAAATCTGCCACAGCGGAGCAGCATCACTGATACACAGTAGCAGCGGGGATCACTCTTTGAGCTCTTTAGCTGTTGGCAGCTCACTTGATGAATGGAGCATCAAAATCTCCTCAATGTGGCAAATAGAAAGCAGGTAATTGGACATGAAGGAGTGTGTAAACCCCTTATTGCTAGGCTTGCCAAGATCTGAGCTGTTTTTTGCTTTATTTTCTTTTCATGTAATTGATGGTCTTTCCTTTCCTTAACTGTCAGGGTTTTAGCAATAAACAAGAATAGAGTTTTAAGTTTACGTGGTAAATCGTAATTGCAAGTTTAATCGGAGTGAAATGACACCACTTATATTATACCGAAATCTGTATCCGAAATTGTCCATGCGGACAGCTGGGGAAGCCACTTTTTGGCTTCTATCTGCCATTATTTTGATCCTGATCCAGACATTCAATTACAGGATCTATTTAATTTCCCTTTTGGACTAATAAAGTATTATTTTGTTATTATTCAGGTTGGTTCTATTTAAATTTGCTTCGTGTGGGCTGATGGTTCTAATGTAAATAAATAGTCAAATGGAAAGTATGCAGGGGAAGAGTGACAACTTGAGTGGCCGCTACACTGATAAATTACTTTCAATTTTATTTAGTTTCATTTGCTTAAGAGAGGCTCTCTTTTTAGCTGGAGGGGACCAGGGAGATCTGATTATGCAGGTTTGGTACATGGCTCTCTTTGAGTAAAAGCCTCTCCTTTAGCCACACGCTTAATGATCCCGGCCAACATCTGGCACAGAAAGCTTTAGTGATTCTTTATACCCGAAGAGGAGCTGACAGCAAGTCTCTTCTCCTCTGTGTTGCCCAGTCTCTTCCTGATCTTCGATATGTCCAGTCTACTCCTTTCACTCAGTTTTTAAGCACATTATGAGTTTTAACAGAAGAGAAGAGTTAAAAAATACATATTTTTGTTTGGTTTGCTGTTGGCTTCCAGAGAGCAGAAGCCTGGCTAGAGAAAAAGACTGAATCATATTTTGAGCACCTTGCTAGGTGTTTGGAACACAATCTAAGGGAGGCTATTAATTACAGTATGAAGAGCTATGGTTCTTTTTTACCAAATGTAGTGAAACATTTAGTCATGCAGAGAAAATAAAGTAATTTGCCCTGTTAATGCAGGTTGTACAAACTGGATTTATGTAATTTGTTTGACTGCCTTCTGGTGTGTCACATTATTGAAATGAAAGCAGCAGAATGTGACTGGCAAGCATGCATGAACACAAATTAAATAAAAAAAAACACAAGAATGTAAAATAGCTTTTGTTTCTGTAGTTTGTTTTGTTTTAGTTGTTACTTGATGTAACTGCTGCCAAAACTGTTTTGTGAAAAATATTAAGCTTAAGTAAAATAGCAAATAGCTTTAAAAAGCATGACAATAAAAATTAAGGGGTTAAAATTTCCTTTTTTATGAATTGGGCTGCAAACATAGCAAAGTTGGCAAAACCGTGACTAAATATGAATGCCTCTTCACTCATTTCATGCCAAACCTGTTACATAAACAAGCTTATTGAAATGTTTAAAAACTTTGATCTGACAAGAGACGCTAGTGAATCTGAAGCATATTCACATTCACCTGAAGGTAAATTTTACTTAATGAATTTGTAAATTTGCAGAAACAGGTGACATCTTTAATTTACACGGCAGATTGGTTCATGTATGGCTGTAGATGTCTTTCTATGTTGAACGACACGTTTGACCTGGAGACATTTTAATCCAAGATGAAAACACACCAACTTAACTCAACACAATGGAGGCATGGCAAAATTATGTCTGAAAATGCTTCATAATTGCATTATTCACAATTAACCCCCATGTGATCTTTATTATTTCTTGCCTCTCTCTTGTCACCGGGGACATCTGTACACTTCTGTTAATGAGCTGGAAATTTTGACAATAGCATAATTCTGGTGACTGCGTTCTCAAAAGATAAATTCTATATATATATATATATATATATATATATATATATATATATATTATGGTTCATGTTATCCAAGAGTACAACACATAGGGATTAAAGGATGTTTAGATAAGAGTAATTATTATCAGATTATTAGAAAGGATTTTGTAGTCTAATTAAGCTTTCACAAAAGCATGCTAGCATTCTTTGAGCAAATATTTCAAAGAGCATTCTAAAATCACTTCAAATAACTTAAGTTTTTTGCATCAAACTGAAGTACAGACGGAAATCAATTGGATTTAATAGATATCAAGATTAATATCAATTCTACGTTCGCTAAGTTTATGATATAAAAAATATGTTAAAAGGAACAAAAACTAAAAAAGAAACCATTGCAAGCAGAATAAAGATTACCATCTGAAAAAAGAATTTCAGCTATTGTTGTCATTTAGGTGTTCGGTTTTCCCCTAACTCTGTGTAGTATCCCCATATTTCTCTCCTTGCTTAGTTTGATATGCGTAAAGAATGCAAATAAGCCACTTAGTAACCACATCAATTACCCACCTGGCCTCCTATCAGCCCTACTGTGTTGTTTGCAAAACACTCGTTACGGTCCTGTGATGATGAAGGCGGACAGTCGTTGGTGAAATCTGTTTTATGGTTCGCTTTGGAACCAATTAGCACTTTATGCCCAGTGTCCTCTGAGACACATAAAATGGAGCAGGAGGCCAAAGCTTAAAACAATAATATGAAATCAGACCGCACCTACTTCATGTGTCCAAGTTTATCTTAACGCATGAAAGATCATTGGTTCTTTATGCTTCATCCCTAAGTCAACAATTAGCTGCTGACTATACCTGCAAAAACAAAAGTGAAAAAACAAAACAAAAATGAAAATAAGAAATTGCAAAACATAAAGCATACTTCAAGTGTGTGACTTTTTAAAGAAAAAAAAATCTGCCCACAGCCTCTCTTCGTTTTTTTCTGTTCATATGGTGACGTCAGAAAAAAGGCTTTTTACAGCCCTTCTCTATTTCTACAAGGAAGATGGGCCTGGTGTCATCCGGTTGTATCTCCGGATAGCAGAGCAGAGACTTAGCTTAGGGAGGAAGAAGAGAAATAGATGGAGGTGAAACCGATCTGTCTCTCATTTTGTCCTCTGTCTTTGTCAGATAACCCAGGAAACATCTCAGACACACATGCAGCTTTTAGAAGCTTGATTTAGATCCTCTCTGCTCCACCACGTTGCTCAATGAAACAAAAGAATAATGGTGGTATTGTTGGATACGGGAACTTTGTGTGCAAAGTATGTGAGTGTCACTAAGAAAGAGCCATGTGTCTCCGCCATATGTGCTTGTCACACAATCTGCAGTGGGAAGTGTTTCTGTTCTGTGCGAGAAATAGTCTTTAGTCTTTCACAAGCTGATTTGACTTCTGTCGTCTCCTCATAACTTTTATTGCATAAAAGAGGAATGTTTTAACCATATACACCAGAATCATAGTACAAATAAAATAAAAAGCCACCAAACATATATTTTATAACAAGCAACTGAAACACAGTTGCTTGTTATAAGCATAAATATTTATTTAGTTTTTGTTCATAGAAATAATAATAAAAAAAAAAAAAAAAACTGGGCCCTGTCAATTACAAAATTAATCGTATTATGTTTTCAAAGTACAAATTCAATGTTACCACTCCCAAACCCAAAAACACACATCCATATTTACCCTCAACCCTCCCTGGATCTGCATGAAATGGTTCATTCCTGCTTGGATCTTCAGCAGCAGTCAGTGGAAAACAAGAACAACTGTGGCAATTACTATTCTGCTAAGAAAACCTGTAAAACCAGGTTTTCAAACAAACAAACAAAAAATAATAATAGAGAGAGGGAAAGAGAGAAATAGATAATAGTGTCAATTTATAACCCAGTTTTTCTCTACTAGAGGTGGGTAGACTGTGTAAGATTATCAACCATTTAGCATAATTAGCTTCGCTACAGACTATTGTTTGTCTCCTTTTCACTAGCATTTAATAAATTAAGTAAATAAATGACCAACATATTGATATATTTAACTTGTCCCTGTACCTTTTACCGCTTAACAACAGATGAGTCAATCAGCAGCAGCTCTGCTAAATGAAATTAAAGCTGCAGTGTCACTTTTATACAAATATTTTTGTTTTCACATATTTGATAAAACTGTCATTATGTTGTGACAGCATGGTACGAGAGATAATTTGTGAAAAATCAATTTCTTTTTTCTCCCAGTGCTAGAAACAACCAGTCAGTGGCAAGAGAGTTTTGTCAATCACAATCTCATGTGGCTGTTCATCCTCCCTCAACCTCAGTCTGCGCTATGCTGCAGCTAGCACAGCCTGTTGTGAATGCTCAGTCTAGTTAGCATAGCTACCAATGACGGCAGGTAAACGGTTTCCTGTAATGATATGTTGATTGACAGCGCTAAGACCCTCCTCCTGGTTATGATTGGTTGTTTTTAGTCAGAACGTTGCGTTACTTTAGCCAGAAATAGTAATTCAGGGAAGAGGTGGAGGAGATTGATCTTTTCACAGATTATCTGTCTCATAACAAACTGTCACGACATGGTGCCAGCTCTAACAAATATGTGCTTTTGACTGTTGCTCGTGGACAGAGATATATCAATAATCTAAAACTGATAGAAAAAATGTAAGCAACCTACTTGCATGTTGTATGCGGACTGTTGGATGTTAAATTCATGAGCACTGAATATTGTGCTAGTTATCAGTATTGAACTGAAAAAAGCAAGTTGCAAGCCTTTAAAATTGTGATGCTTCTGATTGGTCAGATAGACTCAAAAAATTATAACAGCAGTCCCGGGTTGGGCCAAATCAAAATTTTTTTGTCAGGGTGCTCAAGATTCCTAGCGGCGCCCCTGTATTCAGGTATTGACGGCAAAATTCTGCTGTTACAAGGGAGAACAGAAAGTTGATGAACTCAAAAAGATAAATACAAGAACATCTATAAATTCTATAAAATGTTGATAAATATTAATATTTACTAGTTGCTTTAATCTCATTCATAGCTTGTGGAGTTCAACACAAATGTTGAGCTCATTTAAGTTTCATAAAGGAAAATGCTGAACCTCTCGTGTTTGCACACTGGAAGTCACTCTCCACTGAATCTCCTCCCCCCCCCCTTCGCTTATACTCACATTAAAATACAGCTTCAAAGAATGCGCCATATGTGTTTTTCCCACACTTTGGAAAATGAAATATATTTAGTTTGGTGGTAATCACTCATGCCTTAGTACAACAGAGGCAAAGTACTGAGTAAGAGAACAGAGGAGGAGAGTCGCTGATGTTTTAAAACATGTATGGATGATTAATTACCTGGAGGTGATGCAGGAAAAATACTGCTTTTAGAGAACGCAGAGCGACTCCGCCGTAAAACTGGAATGTTTCCTCCTCTTTTCTGAAATAATTGAAATTTGATTAAAAGAACCTGAATATTTCTTTTCACTTGTAAGCAGAATATATATGCCGAAACAAAAATAATATCCTTCTTTCATGCTGGAAAGGTGTCCATCAGCGTTTGCATAGAGTCATTCACCAAAGGACACGAAGGGACGTCATTACTCCCTCTCCCTTTATCTATAACCTCTAACAAATGCATATTACATTGAGCAAGGTTCAGTCAATCAATTGCGACCATACAATTACAATCTATCAACAAGGCTGTCAGGCTGAGCAGATCCCCAGGCTGGAGCTTGTAATGATGAGTTCAAACGCTTTAAGCAGGTCTTTCAAGTCACTCGTTCACATACATCTTTGTGTGTGTGCCAGAGAGGAAAAAAGCATACTTTCTTCCCTCCCTTCATGTTCACTGCATGCATGAACGCAAACCACTTCTAGATTTTTAAATGCATATAAAAGTGAATAACATTTTTTTTTTCTTTTTCAAAATAAACATAGTTGTTATTTATTTGCTCTGCTTGTGGTTTAACTCTTGACTTTTTTGTCTTACCTGCGTTTGGCAACACTTTACTTTTAATAGCTTTGTTATTGCTGTCAGCACACACAATCATTGTGTTTGCAAAATTCTAATATGTCAATTCCTGAGTTATAATTGTCTATGGACGGTGCCGGAAGACCTCATCATATGTCACTGATGCTTTGTCTTTGTCAGGAAAGTTAAATGGGTTGGGCGGTTCAAATCCTTTCTTATGGAACTTATACTGTTGTGGGTTATGGGATATGTTCGATTTTCATATCCAACTTGATGATGATGAACTTCTGACCTGACAAGAAGGAACTCTGAGTTCATAGGAAATTCTTCTCCATTACTTTTTACCTGTAAATCAGATATTTCACAAGCAAATTGAATGGAACTCAAAGGACTTAATTAAGTAGCATGACCACTGGGGTTAATCATATAAAAACCTGGACATACATGCAGATTTTGACTTGTACATTTACAAGTGAGTGTTTCTGATTCCTCAATAGTTTAGGTATAGACGGTAAAGTTTTGGAACATTTATTTGTTTGAGGGAAGTCATGTCTAGAAATAAAACCATATTCAAGATGAATGTAAAAAAAGGAGATACATTTAAAGAGTGTTTTAGAACAAGGCCTAAAACCCATGAAACTGATATATCAGTTGTAATGTGTACACACCACAGAAACCTGTGCGTGTGTTTTAAGGGACCAAAAGTGGCTTTGTCACAGAAGCCCACGTCAATCTAAACTTGACCCTGATTTTACTAAATCTATGATTTTGAAAGTTAGTTATACATCATTAATTCAAAATAAGAAATGTGTACCTAATGTAGCTATTGTGGCGCTGCAAACAACTAAGGAAATGAAATAACCATCTGAAATGGGCTTAGAAGCAGAAATGGCACTGCTATATTGACTTTCAGGGGGTTTTTTTTATGTTGAAGTACTAAAGTTATTTCCACTTTATTTGTAAATCCTTTTTTTCCTGTTACCAACCCACAGAATCATATCCAACATTTCTTTACGGCTTATATTTGGAACCAAGCTCTCCAATTCTCCAAGTAGGTTTTATCAATGACCCAAACTGCTCAGGATTGTGACGCTAAATAAATAAATATATGACCAGGATAATGGTTTAAGGGTGGCTTCAGGAAATGATTTGCTGGGGGGGATCTGAGTGCTTCCAGGTTTCCATCCCTGTGATGGATCAGTGTTTCTTTGGAATGTCCGAATGGTGATCCTTACGTGTAGCTACAGTCTCAGATGAATTAATAGGCAGCGGCAACCAGGAGTGGACCCAACTGTAACCAAGCCCATATGGCTTTAATCAAAAGAGCTCTGTGCAAGGTGTATCAAATCTCTGGACACCACCTATGGATTAAAGGGGTGTGGTAAACCACAAAAATTGTACAAACACAAACGAAATTACCAAGGCTCTCTAAGAAAGGCTCTGAAAGTGAAATAGTTTAAGCATCTCAAGCTTTGTCTTTAAACAATTGAAAAAACAACAAAAAAAATCTGTTTTTCCTCATGACAAATAAATTATGTCTGATTTATTTTTTTAACAAGTTAACACATGCACTAATTTTTAAAAATAAATATTTGTTGTCAGTTTGCAGAGTTGGCACACTTGCTGCTGGAGGCAAGTTGCTCGTGTTGTATAGACATATAGAAAGTGCGCATGTGTTTGAATAGGCTTTTCCAGCCCATAATATCACAGGAAGGTGTTTTTAAAGTCTTTATGAGGTTCTGTATTAGCATACATATTTACTGTTGCAGAGAGATGAAGCTGCTCTGGTATAAGAATCAGGAAAAAAAAAAATCCACATATCACCCATCTTACAAGTTAATCCAAATTTTATTGTAGCTGCTGAGCCGGCAAGGGGTAGATTAAAAAGTTGTTTTTGAGAAGGTTCATGAATCATCTATATGGGAGATTAGTTTGCCATACAGATTAAGTGTGAACTCAATGCAATATTAGTTGTAGATTTAATGTTTGCAACATAAGACAGAGCCAATATTTATGCTTGATATCACCGTGCGAGTTCTGTTTCTTTCTGTGTCGTTGATTAGATGCTTCACTAACACTGGTCTGATATTGCCAAGTACAATCGGCAAAAAAAGAGTTGATTTCTTTCCCCCCGTTTCGATCAAACCAAATGACTCACCAGTGAAATCTATTTGTTAATCACGTGACTTATGAGTTTTATTGAGAGGCATCAGAGTAAAGGGAACTGACTATGCATGCTACAGTTTTAAGATGTTTGTAAAAGAAAAGTATATAAGATCCATATTTTTTCAACATTTTCTTTCAACGTAAGCATTATGGGTTCTTTATCATGTGATGATGGCTAGTGTGGTCATAAAAATAATGGGGGATATGAAGGTTAATGGGATTCCATGTTCTAGTAGTTATGCTTAAATATGTGGTTCTGTGACAATAAGATGGCTGTCAAAGTGGCCATGAAGTGTTGGTAAAATGTTGGCAAATTTATGAGTATTTTAAACCTTAATCTGCGAGTGGCAAAAATAATTTGAAACTTAACTGTATGTTCTGAAGGTGCAGTAGAACTACCCTTTCTGTTTCATTCATGTATTTCCTACAGTGAAAGGATAATAAAACTGACTTCCCTCTGATATATCTATATTTTTAAACCCCACAGTGGTATGCGTGGCAGTGCCAGAAGTTAGTTATCACTAAAATAATACTTAAAATTCTTGTTCTTTTGTTTCTTCGTCTACCATTTTCTGCAAAATTATTCGTAAACCTTAGCAGTCAGCAATTAACAGAAGCGCTTACACCTGGCTTTACAAACTAGCAATAATCTTAACTTTCGTATCCCTTGCAGTAATTTCATGAGATCAGTCGCTGTGAAAATTTTGAAAACACTTTTTCAATTCTGAAAGTCTCGGTTTTAGAGTTTACAATGTAAACTGACAGTTGAGCCTGCTGGCAGCTGCCGCTAAGCACTGTTTACTGTTTAAACAACGTAGCACCAGAGCAATAACAGTCGAAACACTTACCGCTGTTCCTGCTACCCTAGGACCTCAGCCAACGCAACGAGAAGCCTAACCAGGCCAGCACATAGACAAACCATTCTACCCATGGGAACAAAGTGTTGTGTGTAGACTTTATTCCCCAACCCAGAAAAACCACATGCACAATGTCTTTAAGGAAACAATCATCCCCAACTGTTGTCCATTTTCCACAGTTTGGAAACGTCTGGAAGGCTTCTACCAAAGTGTCTGCAGGCCGAAAACCGCACTCACTGGAACGTGCACATTTCCACCCCGCGCTCCATCCCAAGCCAACCCTAAACAAACCCGCTTGAACACCTCTCAGGGGGACTTGCTGGTTGGCAAGCCCGTGGACCACACACGGCTACACACATGCACACACAAGCAATTCCACACTCTCTAATTTAATATCCATAACAACATAACCTTGAAGGATAAAATGCAGGACTCATTTAAATGCTAATTTGTTTGTTAACATAACATCAAAATTCCACACGGGACAGGTTACAGAACTAGGCTGTCACTTGATATGTATATTTTATTCCACTTTGTTATTTTTATTGGAACTTTGATTATGATAATACAAAACACTAAATAAAACATTAATATAAACAGGAAGGACTTGAGCAGCATCTTTTATGTATTCAGATTCTTATTACCAGGAGTGAAATAAGGAGAACGCAAAAGAAAGCAAAAGACAAGAAGGTGGAGGATTATTTGAATATGTCAATATTGAATTTTATCAACCAAACTGTAGTTATCTATATGACACTTAATGTGCGCATACTTCATCCTGAGTCTATAAACATGTAAACAGCTTTATCAATATCACAGTGGTAGAAAATATTATTATTGAGCAAGGGTTGATGATTGTTCTTTTTTGTACATTATAGTTCATACAAGAATAAGAGAGTGCGTTCTACTTGAATCAAAGTGTAAACTTCTGAAACCCAACACAAGTGAAGTTTAATACTTCAGAGGATAATCAAATAGTGAATTTATGTTGGTAATCAAATGAAAAAGTGAAACTTGTATTATAATGTGTGAACAATTATTTGGCTAGTCTTATTTTTCAGGATTATTATGTTTATTACTAAACAACTACAGTGCTTTTGGTTAATCCAAAATATAAGTAAGAAGAAGTGAGTTTTTGACATTTTTGGTAGAATAAGAATAATGTTCATTTCATCAAGCCATGGCTATAATCTGTGTTAGAGAAAATATTTCCATTCAGTTCTTGTAAAAATATGTCCAGGAATAGTGTGCTTTTTAACATCTGATACTTTTAGTTTTTTTTTTTCCAATTTCTCATACAACTGTTTTGCAGTGTAAGCTGATTAATTCAGTTTAGATAATGTATATCCATGTGTAGCTGCATTTAATACCTTGAATATTAGTTTATTATTAGCATTATTAGTTTAATACAATATTTTTAGTTGAGTAATTAACTGTTTTTTCCATTAATCTTTGCATTTTATGATGTACAAGAAAACAATGTCCTGAAATATTTGTTGAAGTTAAACATCCAGCCTTGGTCTCGGTCTTGGAAGATCTGGTCTAAGTCTTGGGCTTGGAGTATGTGGTCTTGGTCTTGATCTCGGAAGAACCAGTTTGGACTTCATCTCTGGTGTTGATCTACTAATGCTGAAATTGACTACTATCTGTGTAACATATTTATATTGTAAGAGATTCATTATTTTATTTGGGAAGAAAAAGAAAAGATAAATATGCTTATTTATGCTATTCCAATCTGAGTAGATGCACCTGTACGCTGTATTTGAGTTTGGATGACATTCATGTTGACCTATGCCATGTGAGGTCAGTTCTCACATTAACAACCTGAAATATTGTGGAAATGGCAAGAACAAATGTACCCGAGTTTAGGATCTAATGATAACAGGCATTGGTCAAAGTGAGCGTAGATGGTGTCCTCTGGGACAAAATTGCTGTCAATAAAGTGGCCTTCAAGGAACAAAACCATAATGAAAAAACACAGGTTAGAGTCTTTTTCTTTAAAAATTGCTCCTCTTCTTTATTGTCTCGAAATGAAGACACTGTATCACTGCCTTTCATGATTATAGTTTCATCGTGAGTTATGGGCTGAGTGATGCATTGGTGCCAGAAGTAATCAATTGGGCTATCGTCTGTGTGTGCCCGTCAGTGAGAGCTTATCTACTGTATATTTTACTGTTCTCTGTCTATTTTTGTGTGTGTCAAAGATGTTCTGGAGACACAAAATCCTTCAGTGTGTTCTCAAAATAGAGACAGCCTCACTAAAAGGCAGTATAAACAAGACTCCTGCCTCCAGCAACAGCACGATCACCGTTGTGAATGGGGAATGTCAACTTGAGGAATATTTTAGCGGACGAATGAGTGTAATGGGTAGCAGTTTGATCTGGCATGACTCCTCATTACATGTCTCAGCAATTAGAAACCGGATCTGTTTATTTGGCTGACTAACCTCCCAGGGGATCGAGCTGGTAGGGCTGAGTATTCTGGCAAACACTTGCACTTGTAATTATTGTATCATTTGACAAAGTTCATCAAAGACACATCACTTATGAGAGTCCTTAACTAGTGCAACCAAAAATACTTATTTGAGCTTTCTGTTACATGGGGTGGATGTGGTGAAAGTGCAGCTCGGTTTTTCTTGGCTTGCACTTTGAATTGTGTGTTATTTGGTTGCTCTAGTGGTCAAATGTTTGCATTTGAGCATGTTGCATGTGTGGTCTGAGCAAAGAAAACCGACTTGCCTTCCTGGGCCCGTCTGAGATTCATACCACACACATATGCAGTCGTACTCCACGAACGTAAATGGGTTTCTCTCTGTTTTCATTTCAGACTGAATGAGCCCACTTTAGGAACACGAACAGGCTGAGGGAGACTTCTCTGTCTCTGATGATCTATGGAGTCGGGCGTTTGGACGAGCCTCCTCTTCATGTAAGCCCCTCTGCAGCTTAACTTACAATATGTCAATGTCGGCTGCAATACACTGAACCATATGTCGGCTCATGTGTTTCTCTCAGTGAGCCAAGGATTTTTTTTTTTATTCATCAAAGTGGCACGTTTTCATCATTATACATTAAGAGCTTCCCTGGTGTCATAGCACATAATGAGAGTACAGAGGATGCTCACACAGAAAGCCTCGTCCCTGCTGTCATGTATCGTAGCCGATTTGTTAAGGTGTTAGAGATCAGGACAATGAATCATATGCACAGGTGTCAAACTCCAGTCCTCAAGGGCCGCTGTCCTGCAACTTTTAGATGTGCCTCTGCTGCACCACACCTGAATAGAATAATTAGGTCATTAGCAAGACTCTGGAGAACTTATCTACACAAGAAGGAGGTAATTAAGCCATTTCATTCCAGTGTTTTGTACCTGTGGCACATCTAAAAACTGCAGGACAGTGGCCCTTGAGGAGTTTGACACCCCTGATGACTACCTGAAGGAATGAGAAGTAAGTCGTCCTGTACATGTAGTCCTTTTAAGGCATAAATGTAAGATCTAGAGTTTAACTTTCTTCTTTTGTTTGGAGTAACTCCTTCAAGTGAATGAAAATAAAACTGTTTAGTTCTTAAACCATAGATACCTGTTACTGCCATGTACAATTCATGGCTGTTTTGTACCTCTGGTTTGTACTATATGATGTTAAAGGGTATCATGGATTTTAAAGACTTATGGACCATAAAACAGTTTCTAATGTAGACAAGAGTCATGTTTCATAATTTACATAGTTCTACTGTTGAGGAGGAATAAATTAGGACTCACCCACATTTACTTCCACTTTCAAATTCCATTTCTAACGTTATAAAGGCATATCATATCAGGTGCACATGATTATAACATCCTTAGTCAGTGTTGTAAAAGTGGTTGTTTCAATTTCAGAATGTTGGTGCTTGGTGTTTATCTGTCGACCTGTAATCAAATCATTTTCTTTTCAGAGCGATCAGACATTTATTGTTGGAAACATTTTTTAACATTTACATTTTTAAAGATTTCTGAGTATCACTTTTTTCCAAAATGTGCCTTGCAAATAACCATACATGTACACAAACTTTGACAAATTGTCTCTGTGTGCACAGTGGCTGCAACTCCGCCTGAAAAGCAAAATGTATTGCATTGTGCAGAAGTTGCTCAGTCCAGCGTCATGTCTGATGAAAATCCTTATTCAGACATTAAACAGAGCAGACTTGTGCATGCAACATTTTCCATCCATCTTCTTACACCTTTGTCCCTAGTGGGGTCGGGAGGTGCTGGTGCTTATCTCTAGCTAACGTTACAGGCGAGAGGTGGGGTCATTCTGGACAGGTTGCCAGTCTGTCGCAGGGTGACACAGAGGCAGACGGGACAAACAACCATGCACACACACACTCACACCTCGGGAGAAGTTAGAAAGACCAATTAACCTGACAGTCATGTTTTTATACTGTGGGAGTACCTGGAGAGAACCCATGCATGCACAGGAAGAAAATGCAAACTCTGCAAAGCTGAAAGAACATGCTAGGAATCGAACCCAGGACCTTCTTGCTACCAACTACACCACTGTGCAGCTCTCAAACAGAGCAGACTTGTCCATGCAACATTTTGCGCATGCAAAATAAACTCGTATGTGTAGTTGTTGCAATGATTTAATTTGAACTCGGTGGTCAGACGATGGCACGGTTAGATTTGTCAAAATAGCTGTTTATGGAAATATGCTTGACTGGTAGGTAAAGATCAAGGCTTCAAGTGAAGGCATGAAATGACTTAAATCATCTGTCCTGCCAACATTTGTGAGCTTTTGAAAAAGGTGTGTACAGTCATAGCCAACATTGCTTCAGTGTAGCCTTGGCAGACTTACATTTACATGCATCTCTGAGCTAAATACACACACGCATATGTTTTCCATTAAGTAGAAGGGCATGAATATAATGGTAAGTGGCAGGAATGGGGTCGGGTTCCCTATAGGTCCTCCTGCTCTGTGGTGGGCAATGGGTTTAGAAGTGGGTTCGGCAGTATGTATTTACACATGGAATAGCGAGAGAGGGAGAGTCTGTGTTTGAGATCAGGTTGTTTTCACAGAAGTGTTGGTGGAAGGAGACGGACCCACCCAGAGTCTCAAACAGAGGACTGATTGTGCGGCAGATGGAGTGGGCTGAAGGGCCTGAGCTGGCTCCGAGGAGAAAGAATGCTGGTATGTTTTCTCTTAAAACCACAATGTGACAGGTGGCAAAGTGACCGCTGTCACTTTTCAGCCTGCTCCACCTTTCCAAACAAAACCATCAAAGATAAAATCAGATCAAAAATAAACACAGGTGTTATATATTCTTTGTTTATATAAGTGACAACTCACTTCAGTGCCTGTGTCAGAAAGAATATTGCGCTTGAAGGTGTGATCAAACAACAGTCAGTGTTTACTCCAGGTCTTTTGGTTTTGTGATCTAAATTGTCGGCTTCTGTCGGCTTTGCTGAAAATCACATCTCTCCCACCTTACCTCTTAGGCCTGAAGTGTAATTTCCCAGCTTTAAATCCAGAAGTGCTACCAGGGGACACATTGGTTGGATTACAAGGTTAAGGCTTCATTTTGTCCCTGAGCTGTTGAGAAAACGAAAAGCAACAAACCTGAGAGTGACCTGTGCTGCTTTGTGGTTCCTGGGAGAGCCCGGAGCAGCCCTCCAGGCTCAGAGGTGTCTGAACCACCTCCACTCTTTTCTCTCACAGCCTCAAACTGTTATTGAGCTGGGGGCCTGGTGGGTCTTACTAAAAATATTGTTTAATGTTCTTGTGCAGGGAAAAGCAAGCTACAGTACAGCTTCACTGGGCCGAAGCCACGTCTTGAATATACAAGGTACAAAAGAAGCGCAGCGAGGCAAACCTGATAACTAGTCAACAGTCTCCTTATTCCATGAACTCTTTTTTTCTCTTAATGTCTGAAGATAGAGCTCCTTGTTTAAATTCCAGGAAAAAAAATTCAATTTTGTTTGATATTAAAAGTAACCTGGCCAAAATGTGTCATGTCCTGGTTTGGTCAATAAACTAAAGACACTGGTGATGAAATCATTTGTAAATGAGTCACAAAATTGTTTTGATTCACATTATTGTTCTTGTGCAAATGGTGAAAACCCTTAAAAACAAAAAACAGACACAATTTGGCAAAATTGTCTGAAATGGCTGATTGTACAGAGTAACCTTTAAAAGCTTATATTTTATAAATTGAGTCATTTATTAGTTTGAATGGTCTGACTGTCTGGTAACCAGCAAAAGCGCCGTTATTCGTGAAGTCCAAACCACTACACTTTACAGCTGCGTGTAGTTGAAATAAAAAATAAGCAATATAATAACAACTGGATACGTCTTTATCTGAAAGAATTTTAAAAAAAATATAGGAATTGTGTTTTACGAGAACATTGACGAAGGTGCTCCAAAGTTTACTTCATGTTAGACGTCTATGTTTCTCCGCTTCCCAGGTGCAGAGTCCTGCACAGTTTGCAAAAAAAAAAAAAAAAAAAAAAAAAAGGAGAGAAATGCAAATATGATGCAAGTGCAAAACGTTCTGAAAATACACTTGTGCTGGTTGTCATGTAAAATGCATGGTTTGTATTCCTAAGCAAATTCGCAATGATGCTCATTGGTGCTATTACAGTTCTTGCCTAAAGACCAGCTTGTATATTATTTTCAGCTGTAGGGCTTCTCAGGAATTGGATTGTATTGCAATTACTTTTACATAAGGAAAAATAATTCACAAACGTAATGGCCTTGTTGACAGCACTAAGCAGACTGTGTTACAGACTAAACTAACTGTGTTACCCCTCTGCGTTCATCTCATCAGGTATAATCAAATCTATCCTGCCACGACGCTATTTGCTAAAACAGTATAGCGCTACTTTCATCAGCGCTCCAACAAGCATTATTCTGTTGGACTGATCACAGAGGACAAATGAACCAAATGATTCAGAGGAATCATGGATCATAAATGAGATTCAAAATGATTTCCACCCTTAATGGTGCTCTGCATAGAGTTAAAGAGAAAACTGTTTCTGACAGCAGGACATTACACACCAATTCCCCTGGTTCCCCTCTAGCCTTTCCCTGCGTTCATAAATACACCCTCGGCCTGCTTCCCCTAATTACCGAGCATGAGCATGGCTGTTTCCACTTCCCTCTCACACATAATAGAAACTGCGTTTTAATATCCAGGCATCATAAAATGTCATGCTGACTTAACAGACATGAGGAGCAGAAGGAGCAATAACAGAAGAGGGGGGGCAAGGCTGGAGGCGGGGAGGGGTATTAGCAGGAACAATTCAGATTAGGTAAAACCCCAGACTCAACACAGATCCTGAATTTTGCCCTTCTTCTTCTAGTGCCGTCTTCCTCGGGCCCTCGTGGTCCCTACATATTCCTCATTTTAAAATGCCATACTTCTGAAGATCCAACTTTCTCCTTTCAAGATTTTTCTACACTTTTAATGGCAATCTGCATATGTGAGTGCAATTTATTCACTTTGAAATGCCAAATGGTAGAAAATTATTGTTTTCTGATTCACAAACCAGGAAACAACGCAACATGGAAACTTTTTTAAAAGCCTGGAACAAAGCCACATATTTGCTTTTTGCCATCTGGGCAAGCTATGTTTCAAAATTTATAACTCTTTGCTTTTCCAGACTAAAATATATTATGCAAAAAATACAACTTATTTTAAGCGCAATCTGGTATCTTATTTTTTATGGTGAAAACAAAACAAACAAAAAAAAAGCACTTTTAATGTGTGGCTTGTGATTTGCTCTTAAGCCAGTTTAATGACCAGAAATCCAATTTAACCTGAATTTGAAATGTGTGTGGATTCAGTCAGTGAGTGAAAATCCCAAAATACTGAGTAGTAAGATGTTAGTCTGTGTTATTTTTAAAATAAAATACAAGAGGTGTCATTTATAACCAGTAAAGCATTTATGAAGAATTATTAGATATATGTCCTTCAGAAAACTGAAAATAAGACAAAAAAAAACTCAATGACCTGTTATTAAGTTTAGCTTTATCTTTTTATTCATTGTTCTAATAGTTTAAAAAGGTGTTTAATGAAAAAACACTTTTATAGAATGCACTGTAACCTTTGTGCTCTTCATGTTTACCTGGGATACTATTATGTCAGCGCCGCCTGACTGCTTGGGCCCAACATCATCATATCCAGTGTGATTTCTTTATTTTAAATTTTTTAAAGCTTTCAACGCTGAAAAAACAGCCAGTTGACTCTATAGTCAGCTTAGCTTTTATAGCTTGTCATTATTCAGACACGTGAAGCATTTCAGCAGGACCATTAGTCAACCTGTAGCCAGCGCCACCCACCAGGGCAACAGAGATGAATGACCTGCCAGTTTCTGCTGCATTTTTCATCGTCCTTCGCAAAGACAGAGTTGGCTTTTGAGAGGAGGATAACTAAAGTTCTTATCCATGTTAACACATTAATTAGACGAGAAAAAAAAGACTTAAAGTCAGAGTTTGAAGAGTATTTACTTGTTCCCTGTGCTGATTGTGACACGTTTTCGTTTTGGTCCGTCACTTTCGTCTGGTCTTGGATGACACAACTGAGTTATTGCCAATAATTGTAGTGACTAAAAACTATAAATTCTAATCATTTCCACTTTTCCACTGAGAAGAGCAACATTTTGCTTCTATTTTTTGGGGTTTCATTAATATCTGGCCATTGTTTGAATGGTTGTATTTACTCAGTGCTTCATGTCTGTTGTCTGCATATGACTAATTTTTGGCCATTATGTATTTATGTCTAGGGATGGACTGTATACAGAAAGTGCTAATTGGTGTGTCAGTAGGAGGTGACCAGCTTGTTGTAGGATATTATCTGATTTTCAGGGAGAACACCTGCATGGATGTTCCTCTGCTGCCCAAAGACTGAACTCTATTTACACCCACAGACTCATTAATGATTAAGACAGTTGTAACAAAGTGGTATGAACAAATTTAATTATTAAAGATCTACAAGTAAGAATACTTGACTTGACGTTCCTGCACCTGTAGCAGTATACTACAGGTGCAGGAAAGCAATGCTTATACCATTACTTTCATTTCAAGTAGTGTGAAAATGTACTTAAAACTGTACAACCAGATTGAAAGAAGGTCTTTTTTCTTTTTGTTTTTTCAAATAAACTAATATGACCAAAAATCGGGTGCAGTGAGAATCTATATTTGATTACTAAACTTTTGTTTTATCGTTGTCCAGTTTTAGAGAAAGCTACAGAAGATGATTAGGGTCACTGAAAAAAAAACAAAAAAAACTTTAGTCTCAAAATTATGATTTTATTCTCAAAGTTGTATGTATTTTACTCAAAATTTTGACATATAAACTCAGATTCGTTGGATTTTGACACATATTTTGAGTCGGCTGATGTTAAAATCCAAACAAATAACCAAACATTCTCAGGCGCATTTCAATTATGTTGATAGTGTGAGAAATATTAACATAATGGATGTTCTTTGTTTATAAAACTTCCACACTGAAAGCCTATCCCATATTCATGGTGCATAAACAATTTTAATTCTGAGATTAAAGTCAGAAGTATTCTTTTTTTTTCTGATGGCCCTCATCAGAACAAATACGGCACACTACTTACTTGAAACTTCAATTTAAATATCCTCCCCTTTACACCTCTGTCTGCTCTGTGTGTGAGCCAAAGTCTTGAGTAATGGCCAACCTTAATCACATGCTGTTTGTTAGTGTCTGTGGCTCTGACCATTTCCAGGTGGATGACCTGATTTTCCTGTCAGGTAGGTGGTCCTTTGGAAGCACAGGACCGTTTATCACCAAGCAGTAGTTTGTTAGAAAGGACGCCTGTTTAGAAGTTTCTTGGTGCACATTTAGCTGGAAGGTTTTATTTTCTAATGCAAAGTGACAGGCAAGATTGTGCCAGTCCTTTTTTTAAATCCTTTTTCAGACTCTGCCATAAAGGGGTTCTTTCCCACCCTGTGCCACTTTGTGTAAATATGATGGCTGCCCTGTATTTGTGGATGTCAGCAGATCTAGATCCCACCTCTGAGTCTCATAACCTTGTGGGCAGAAGTCAGTTTCAGGCCAAAGCAAACATGAGAAAAGCAAAGCGAGATGAGTGCTAATGATAAATTGCTTCTTATTTAACAGCTAAAGCTAGGTTGATTTCTTTTTCATTTGCAGATGTGTTTTTAAGTAATTTAGAAAACTTGAGGAAAGGAGAATGCAGAATCAAGAATATTAATACTAAAATATGGATTTCTATTTTATTTGTTGATTTTACCCAAGGAATGTTTCAGAAGCTAAATAAATAAGCACAACTCGGCACTTAACTATGGATCCAGAGGAAACAGGTTTGATAACCACCTTAGAGAATTTCTGTTTATTTTTGACTTAGAAATTTGGAAAGTACCTCCCTCTTCTTTTCTCCTTCACTTGGCTCCTTTCTTGACTTCACTTTGCACCGACATATTTCCATTGACCATAATCCTATTAGAAGCATTTATGTTGTTTGTTGTCTCATAGGAATAGGTAGGTGGAGGAATAATAAAGCAGGATCCAAGTTCTGAATGAAAACTGTGTCCTTGGTGTTAAAATTAATAGGATTTGTCATTGTACTGTGTTATATAATAATATGTCTCTATCTTTTGGTACCTTCTCCACCTGCTAAAACTATATTAGAGTTGCCATAAATCAGCTCTGGTGATTATTTGAGATTTGAGGGCTTGGAAACCGTTTTCTTTTCAAGGATATGCTAAAGGCAGTGATTCATAGGAACTTGAACAGCATCAGATATGGGTGATTGTGAACATTTTGTACTCAGTCTGAGTCCTCTGTGGGGAAAAAATTAACAATTCCCATGCTTTTTGTCTGTAACAATTATATATTTACTTATTTTTAAACACTTACTGGGATTTTGTGTTTGGGTCCTGAAATCATGGTTTGAATGAGGATCTACAGAAATATTTTGCATTGAGAAAACATGGCAGCAATATGCCGTATGTGTGTGTTATGTGTTGGTTTGGATTTTATTCCTTTCCTAATATACGATACATGTATGTATAAGCGAATTAGAGTATAATAAACAACCTGATTTATTTCAGTTTAATTCAAAATTTCAAGAGCATTTTCTCAAAAATCTGAATATTACTAAACGGCAAAGAAAATAAATAAATAAATATGGACATTTTATGCTATTGCCCACAAGCCTGAGGGAGAATGCTAAAACTTGGGAGTTGTCCAGGACAGAGTCATCGATAACATCCAAGAGACCAATCGACAATAGAACTGGCAGTTCATGCAGCACTGTATCCAAGCATGTTAATGGAAAGTTTAATAAAAGGAAAAAGTGTGATAGACAAGGTCAACAAGGAACAGGGATAAGTTGTGGACTGTTGGTGAAGTCACAAATATCAATTTGTGACTTTGTGACACAAATTGACATTTTTTGTTGCCTTGAGGAGGCAACAAAAAATGACTGCACTGTTATCCAAAGGCCTCTTTCTAAAGAAAGGTTAAAGGTTGATTGGAGAGACAATCCAAACTGTAAAGGAACAATCACAGTTCCTTTAGTGTGAAGTTTCATTGTTAGTGATGGTCTGGACAGCCTGTGCTGATCACAGCTTCTCTTTATGAAGAAGCTTATTTCATTTTGCAGCAAGGCTTGATACCCGTTCATGCTGCTAATAGCACAGATGTTTCATTTAAAGGTCCTGGTTTCACTGTGTCAGATTGTCCAGCAAGCTTGTCAGACCTAAAACTTTCTGATGGCCTCAGATATAGTCAATAGAAACATGAGGGACACCACATCAAACAACCCAGATGGGACGAAGGGCACCATTAGACTAACTTCACATCTTTGCATGCCACACTGCACTGATGTTATAATTCATGCAAAAAGCAACCGGACTATTGATTGACATCATAAACCTTACAGTGCATTGGCATTCTTCTCAGTCGACTGACAACTCTGTAATTAATCATTTCAAATTTCTGAATTTTGAGTTTTTCTCAGCTTTAAGACATAATTAAAATATATTACTATGTGTGTAATGAATCTATATAATGTGGGTCTTACTGTCTAAACTGAATTACTGAAATAAGTTCATTTTTAAAGCTGTTCTTATTTATGGAGCTGCACCAGTATTACAATTTGCCTGTATTTGCTATTCTAAAGTCAGTCTGAGGTGTACACATTTTTAAGTTAAACATAAGATGATATTTCTGATCATTTTAGTGCTTCGTTTCTTTCAAATGCAAAACAGCTTGTTATTTTGCAAAAACTTTAATGTGGATCCTCTCTTCGATATTTAAAAGCCTGGCAGTGCCCTTTTTAGGTTTAATATTTAAATATTTCTATGGTATTTGTGTTGTGTAAAATGCACTCTTGGAAACTGTCCAGTTTCCTGAGACTGAATGCAAGTTTTAATTGAATTGCCGCACATTTCAGAGGCTGAGTTGTGAGTGAGAGCACTGAGCTTGTTTGTCGGTTTAAACTCAAACACAAATCGACTCGGAACCAAAAAGACTGAGTTCTTGCAAAAGTTAAACATTATCAAAGTAATTTATGTCATGTGTGCTTGTAAACAAACTACAACATCTTAAAACTCAGTAAGGGATTTTTTTCCTCTTTTCACCGTACCTTAACTTACATTTGATGTAAAACTCGAGGATACATTAAAATGACACTAGAATGTGTCGTTTTTTTTCTGGTTTTAATTACAGAAAACCAGAAATTGGTTATTTTCACCTTGAGCCTGCATTCTCTGATTAGCAGCCAGATGCCTTTTTTGTTTTGTTGATTGATCCTTTTGCATGAGAAAATGGCTTTTGCCTTCTCACATTGCAGAGGTCAACTTGTTGATTAATCAATTAGATTTACAGATGGTCATGCGAGAAAATCTGCAAATCATTGCTGTAGTACACAAGTTTAAAATATACCCACTTTATCCAGTCCTACACCTAGAAGAGATTCAGATTAGTATTAGTCACTAACTGCTCCCTTCATGATGCTTCAATTTAGATCATTTGATGACTTCTATTTATTTACAGTGAATCTGAAACATTTTTTCAGCCATTGGACAATAAGGCATGACATAACTTTTCGTTTTATTGTTTTTTTGTTTTTTTTTACTCCAGCTTATTTCTGAATGTGAAAGAAATAAAGCTCTGAAACCACTCAGGCTCGTTCTCCATTCTGTCCAGTTTTGTAAGATGCGACTGAAACTTAGCAACAAAATGCACCATTTCAGCGATAAGAAAAAAATTGCTTTCTTCTATTCCTCTCTCTGGGCCTTCATTATTCATCCTATATTAGCTGTGGTGGTGTAAGTCTCCATCACTTATCACATGTGTTCAAGTTTTGGGGTTTTTTTTGCATTTGACTAGAAGAAATATTTTGAGAAATATTGCACCATTACTTCTGTGGTTCCAATTGACCTGATGAAGACGTTACAGCTGGCAGGAGTAATTGGTCCCTGTTGCATTAGATCAGTTCTGGAGTTCTACAATGTGTACATTGTTTTAAATAGATCACCTAACTTGTGATTTCACTGGCTAAGCAGATATGCAAAGCATCCATTTATCCGTGGAACATATAAGCTGCTTCGTAACATGCTCAAGGCCAATAAAGTTTAGCCAAGAGCAGGTATCCTTGACATTAAGTGAAGTCCCAACGCCACCCCTATTTTTATCTCAAAACAAAATTTGGCCTCATTAGTTTTGGTATTTATCATATTTTTATTTTACATGACTTGGCCTAAAACTGTTTCCAAGCAAAAAGTGCTGCAAATTGCCCCTGGTCTTATTTGCCTCTGTGGGCCTGTGGAGGCGTTAGTGTTGTGGTCAGCACTCCTTAGACTCTTTGAATTGCAAATCGCCTCCATAACTCAAAAGTAATGCAGCCGGGAACGTCACCTCCTGTCATTTTTCTGCATTTGGATGCATGGAGGCTTCATTGCTGAGGAAGAGCAGTTATTGTTTCTGTCTTTGATGTTACTCTTCCATATTGGACGAATGACGAGGCGAGACTCTCTCAACCTCCACCTCTTTATCGTGCCAAAATGCTCCCTTAGATGTAATAATGCTTCCCTGCAAGAATTATAACACTGTGCAGTGGGACATCTTACTGATTAAAGCGAAAAGAGTCATACAACCACTATTAGTTTCTAAAAGTTTACAGAACCTGTTTTAGAGCCACATTCAGGTAACCTATGTGTGCTGAATGTGTCTAGTTCAATCAACCATCAAGTTTGGTATCTTGTTTCTACAATGTCAAAGTGATCATGTTGGAGTTTTTAAAGGACGGTATGATATATTAAAAATAAGAGAAATATATACACATGTAGAGTAACAAAAAACACGCCTGCTTGTAAAAACAAATCTGATCTTCATTATTGTAAAGCGAAGAAAAACTATACAGGTTCTTGTGTATAAAAATGTGCTTTGTTCATTTGTATTCAGGCTCTCAGACCCAATGCTTTGCAGAATCACCTTTTAGTGCATTTTCAGCTCCAAGACCTTTAGGGTATGTCTCTGAATTATTTACCTACTCGTCTTTGCAGAAATGCTATAGGTCGGTCACACTGGAAGAGAGCGTCTGTGAACATTCATTTTCAAAATTAGGCACAGATTCTCAATTTTACTTAGATTTGGATGATAGTTGTGCCAGTTTAATACGTGAGTTTTCATTTATTGGTGATTTTCCAGAGAGAACCTTCTCCTCAGTCCCAAGTCTTTTGCGATCTCTTAGAGGTTTTCTTCTTGGATTGCACTGACTTTTGCTCCATTTACGTTTGTTATTGTTACGTTACGTTATTCCTTAACTGTTAAAAAAAACAAAAAACATCTTTATGACATCTAGTCAGTCCACAACACTGTTGTAGAATTATTAACTTAGGCTAATAATTCTACAATATCATTGTTTGAAGTTATGTAAGATGAACGGTCACACCACGAAATCTGACAATACAAATTTTTTAACCTTTAGTACAGAGAACTGTCTAATACCAGAAAACAAGGACAGAGTGTGTACTGGTATTTCTTAATTAGTAATGCTGGTTATTATATAGCTGGCAGACAGGTTAAGGGACCAATGAAATCAGAGGGTCAGGACAGAACTCCTCTCTCTTTGCCAGGCTAATTAATTCACCATGTTTCTTGCTCTCATTGCCTGCAGCCCAATATGACTTTAACATTGTGAAGCTCCGTGGATTTGAAGCGAAAAGCATTGTCTCACCATATACGTCTCTTTCTTCTTTACGCACCTTCCGTTTATTGTCTGACGTGTAATCTGGCAATAATGTTCGAAACAGGATATGGTTCCAAGTATGGAGAGTGTTTGCATTTCGAATGCAGACTAATCCGTTTATAATTACATATTGAAGAAACGGAATGGTGGTCCGACTGTTTGAAAGAGTAATCCCCATCGCGTGCATAAACATGAGCCAATTTCATCAATAGGTCCAGCCTTAGACTAGTGGATAATCACCTGGGGCATAGAGTATTTTGATACACCCACTCTGCCCCTTTTTCCTCTGTAAATAATTCCTAGAAAGTTGAAATCAGAGAAACCCGAGCAACATTAAATTATCTTCAAAGGCAGGCATAAAATTGCACAGCTCATCCATGTAGTCAGGAAATGAACCCGTGTTTCTGTTATGAAAGAACAACAACAGATTGAGTGGCTAAATAACAACCTTAGTGAAAGCTGTCTGATACAAGTAATTTTGTCTATAATGATTTAGCATGCCTTTCCTGGTTTGTAACGCTTTTGGCTACTTTTGCAATGCGATTTTAATAACATCCGCTCAGCCAGTTCTGGGTAGTTGTGACAATACAACTGTTTGTGCTGAGCTTCTGACAACACATCTGTGTCTCACCTAATAAGGGAACTTATTAGTTAAGAAAAAACTTTGCACAAATTAAATCAATAATGTTTTTACATAATGATATCTTTAAAGTTACTTTAAACACTTTATAATTCTGGAAAGGCAATTTTATTAATTGACATAAACTCATTTTGTTGTCAAAAGATGAAATCCAGTACTCTGTCTTCTCTTCAGCAAACCCACAGTGTTGTCAGAACTTGTGTTGAAAGTATTTTTGTGCTGACGTTCAATATTATTGTTAAAGTCCAACTTTTCCCAAACTCTGTTTTGTATTAGACAAGGGAAAAATAACACATGTTTATACCTTTTATCTCTGCCTAAAAATGTATTTTTTCATCTTCACAAAGTTGAAGTGTTCCAGTTAAATGTCTTTGCTGAATTGCATAATGAGAACCGGCATAATTGTTTGAGATTTAAAAGCTTTCCTTGCACGGCAGACACACTATAAGATAACATTATTAGGGGTGCCATTAGACTACCCTGGGAGACAGCAGGTAGTGTATGAAACTGCTAAAATATGCATTATTTGCAAATCTATCAGAAGAGGAGAAAGCTTAATAATATCCACCTTAGTTATTATGCAAAAATGTTAGACTTCCGTGGAAAAAAACCCCCCCGTCTTGGTCTGTTTCTGTTGTTTGTGTCATGTGGCTGAAAATGAGGAGAAAACTGTTGGTTAGACAGACTTCATTAAAACTAATGGGGCGCAAGTTATTGCAGATTGATGAGAGTCAGGATGAGATTTGATGCTGTTCCAATGCTTCCAATTTTTCTTCATGTTATCAACACGTAAATGACCCTCTGTATGGTGTGGAAAACACCCAGCCTTAGCCCATGCGTAATAAGCTCAATGAGGTCTCCCATAAATCATTCTAATTGAAAGGATTCCTCCCTGGCTGCTACTTAAAAGACACCTCACAGACACAGATAGGGAGAACAATCCCTGAGTCTCCATCTGAACTCCAGATGAACTAGAGACGAGAAACCTCTTTGGCTGACTGGAGCGGAGATGACACATCAGAAGAGGATGTCATGACCCGAGAAGTTCAGATATGTAATCATTTGATTCAGGAATGGCATTTGGAGCTTTAACATCGTTGTGGCGAAAAAAATTGGTTAAATGGTAACCTATTGTTGAAGAACAGATTGTTTGCAATATTTCAAGTGGATTTGCATTGTGCTACAATATAAATGATGGAACATAAGACTTAAAATGTACAAAACGATGTGTGATAATGAGTGTGCTTGTGATATTATGTTAAAATGTGGTTTTTCATACTTTAAAAGTCTAAGTTTAGTTCCTATGGCAACAAAAGAGCAGATAAAAAAATTAAGATGGCAAGCTTTTATAGGTTTTAATAAAGAAACATAAATTAACTCTATATCAAGACATTATACATATATGTGGAACTTTTTTAAACTGTGTTGTAAAAAAAAAATACTGTTAATAAAATGTAAAAGGTTTATCCACAGATCACTGTGGGTCTTTACTGATCCCATCAAGCCTCATTATGGCTGCTTTCTTGGTGGTTTTTAGGGGAAGTTGCAGTCTTGTGCATAATACACAAGTATTATGCACAATAAATCTGTGTCTGTCTCATGCCAGTTTATATTAGGCAGGTCATGATTCCTCTCCCTGTTTAAATGAAGAAGAACTTAATTTGACTCAGAAAGACTAACTTGCAGGACTCAGCAAGTTAATGCACCTCTCATTATTGAGCAGCTCCTTGGCTGAACATGGAAATAAGCAAAACAATCATTCATTTGTTAACTGACAAATAGCTTTTTTTTTTTTTTTTTTTGTACTCATGGTGCTCCTCTAGACCCAGGCCTTCTCCGCAGCTTTTACACAGCTTAGCTCCAGAACCAATTTTCTGATTTTATTTAAGGTGTCCCACCTGCTTCCAATTTCATCCGAACACAGTTTGTCAGCTCTTTTGCATCCTTCCTGTTTTTCATTGCTATTTGTACATGTGTGAAAGCTTTTATTAGCATTTTACCTTGATACCCCCTTGTTCTGCACACAATGCTGTTCCACTCTGAACTACCGGTGTGCAAAGTCACAGTATCTCTATGACCTGTGTGTACTGCTGGAGCTGCTCTGTTTACAGTGAGACACCTGTGAGGCTGTCCTCATCCTGGGAATGGCTGGAGATTTATTACCTATTGATACACACCCCTCCCTGAACACACCCCCAAAAGACACCCGCAGTACATTGTTGACTCATGAATTGCGCAGCCAGGAGCCCATGAATCATTCTCTTAAAAAGAATATTCTTTCACTTCTCTGCACACCTTTTCTGTGATTTCACATCCTCTGTCAAGTAGATAAAGTACTCTCTGTGCAGCCAAATACAGAAACAGTGTTTTTCACTGCCATCATGTGTTTTCTCATTGGGGAGGAAATGCAGTGAATTGATGACGGGTGTTTCGCCACTTCTTGTAAGTTTGCCCTTCATTGTCTTGTTTTTAGATTCAATTAGTAGCTGTGTCACCTGGTGTCCACACTTTTCTCTCGCTCTGGGGTGTTCTGGTTGAAGTTTGGATGTCGCCCTCGTGTATCTTTTTCTGTTTTCCTCTGCTTCTTTTTGTTTTAACCTTACAGAACAAAGGAAAACACTTGTAATAGTTGATGTAAATTTCGTTTTCAAGATTTTGCCTTCACCCCGCGCAATATTCAAAGCTGTAGAGAGCCACAGTTGCACTCTGCAAGCCCATCATTGAGATTCAAGACTACTCCCCTCTTGGAGTGGCACATAGTGTGAATGCAGACTTGGTTTGGAGACGCAGCGAAGGTTCTCTGACAGACGTAATAAAAATAAACCTGCCTGTCTGGCCTCACTTCTACATTCATCAACCCATCTGAGTGAGCCTTCTGGGCTGGTTCAGCCTGAGAAACTCCATTTGTCACCTGCTAAATGTTGCCAATGTGCTCGGAGTCCCCCACTGCTTGTGTCCTTTGGAGAGAGCGGCTGTAGGTTTTATTTATGTTTTCGGAAAAATACACAAAAGAGAGAAAAATTAAGAGGACCAAGGGGCTCTGAGTTTTGACATTTAGCTGATTTATATGTAAGTTGAGCTAGCAGAAAAAAAGGCCTATTTTTTGTGGTTTTCAATGTTGATTTGCCATTTTATGACATCAGGTATTTAATCAAAGAAAACAGAAACTTTAAATAGTGAATACAAATTACTCAAAAATATCAGTGAATGTAGATTATTATTATTAATTATCTGTTTTTAGCTTTCTGTGTTGTTAATCTGCAATTTCTCTCTTTGGTTAAATTTCTTCATACACCAGCAACTTGAATTGAAGCTACTTTGTTCAGTATAACTCTACATTAACATCTCTTGCGATCATTCACAAAGTATCGTACAAATGAGGGAGCATTAGTCTTAACAACTAGAAAAAAGAGCCACATTATAATTTCTGAGGCAACAAATAATAGGTGATCTGGCATTTTTATCAACAATAGAGTCATACATTATTGATATGGAGAGTTTACATGAGATTGCAGACACTAAGGCAGAACAGAGCAGCCATTTTATACCAGAGTCCCTTCCCAGTGTTTTATGATAAATGTTCTCAAAGTGCTCTGCATTTTACCCAGAGCGCACATAAACTACAGGGCAGCTAAAGCCATAACTCTCCAACACCCACTCAAGCAAGCACTCTAAAGAATCTCATTCAGAGTCCAAATACATCTTCATTGTCAGACCCCGTTTTCCTGCACCAAAAAAAAAAAAACTCTTAACATATCATTCTCAAAGCTGATAGAATTACAATTTCAAATGGGATTTTCCTAAGGTAATGCAGAGTAATAAATTAACATATGGCAAGCGATTTTTCTTAAAGTTAGAAGTCTTCAAACAGTAAGTGTCTGCCCATGTAATCATGTTCAAAGCTGGTTTTTTTAGTCTTGGCTTCAGAAGTCACCAAAAGTGCTATTTTGTAACGAATAGAAGCTGACTGCCTAGCATGTCATATTTAAAGGAAATGTTTTATGCTTACAGCAGATATTTTACATGACTATTGTGACAAATATAAGCATGTTAATATAAGGTGAGGGCAAAGGTTAAATCTCAGTGCAATCATTAATCAAGTGGGATGAGGGGTTAGAGGTCAGATGACCTGCAGCTGCAAACTGAAGGCATCAAACTCGTGTCTAGAGGTTAATCCATTATTTCATAAACCCACACATAAACCAGTTAAGGCTTTGTCGAATAATAAAAACCTCAATTGTCAAATAGTGTAATTAATTTGAAAATAGCATGAATAAATAAGGTTTGACAGATTACTGTAAATCAACCTTTCTGTAAATCTGTCATGCTTACTATTGCCATCACTGGTTTCCTGCTCAAGTAAGACTGAATATAAAATCAAATTATTTAAATCTTACCAAATCTCCCATACCATTCTCTTCCAGCCCACAAAAAGGCAAAATTTATTGAAAGTTGGTCTTAAAACCATATGTTAAGTACAGCATAAACAAAGTTCCAGAGCTTAAAGAAAAGTATATGGATTTGTTAATGGCTGTAGGTATCTAAAAAAACTAATAAATATTAGCAATAACTGTGAGTAGAATTCAGATTGGGCTTAAAAAAAAATCCCACTTGATCCGAGACCGTAGGCGTGTCCAAACCTGATCCAACCCGACAAATTAGCTCTAATTAGAGTCCCGAGTTCAAAGTAAACTCAACATGTTTGTTTTTTACTGCTACCAGTTTAATATTTTTTCCAGACCTCTGCCTCTTCTTTCTGCTGACTTATTAGTGTAACTTCCCCACCTATTTTTTAGCTTTTGTTTGACATCTCCCAGCTCCGTTTTGTTGCCTGTTGTAACAGCTGGGTCAGGCAAGTGCAAATCTTTTGGGATTTATGATTGCCAGGAGTGGAGAAGGGTGGGGCAACATGTTCATTCAGTGCATTGCGCTTATTACAGGACAATTAACTTCTGCACTTTATTTTCATTATTTTTTTTACCAGGGTAAACTACGTCCTCCTCTGTTTAGTCTAGAATAATTAGATTAACACATCTTACCATGCATTTTGTTTCTGGTTCTCTCTGTGGTATCTATGGTAGGCTTATTAAAAATGCACCACAGAAGCTTAACGCTGCCCGACCATCAAGCATTTAATTTTAGCCCAGTCCAAATTTCAGGTTGGGTTCTGCTATAGATCTAAACTCTAAAGTTGAAGCTAAACTTCTGCAAAGTGACTGTAGATTTTAGGTCAACATTTTTCTTAAATGTTGCCCAAAACTTGATCTAAGTAACCAACATGGCATACATTATATTTTTGAAGAAGGGGAAATTCTCATGGATAAAATGTATGATTTTTAAAATAATTTTATTGAGACACAAGTCATATAGTTTCTTGCTATTTTTTACAAAGCTACACCTGTGAGGCAACTGGAGGACAAATGAATGTATGAACAAATTAATGTTTACGTTTGTTTGAATGACGATGAGAACCTTCTGATTTTTTAAATGATTTTGAACAGTGACTGAGTTATTTTTATTTTTATAGTTTTTCTTGAATTGTTTTATTGGAATTATTGTTGAACTTCACAATGAGTTTTTCACATCAGAATTTAAATTTGACACTCACAGGATTATTTTGACAAACGAAAAAGAGCCTTTTCTGTCTGAACTCTGCAGTTTAAGAAGAAATGTTCTTCTTTTCCCAACCCTCTGTGGCATAACTTTTTATTTTTTTTGAGGAAAAAAATTTTTTTTTCTGCATTCTTTGGGAGCTTGGTGATCCCTAATTACATAACATTCATAAAATCAGACCCTGATGCCTCCCGGAACCAGATTTGGGTTTGTTGCTACCAGGGTGACATTGTGCTACCAGGGGTCTAAAACACCAAGGTTTTCTACAGAAATTATGAGAAGTGAAATACAAATCAAACAAAAACTAAATTCATAAAAAAACTTTTATTTGACAAGAATTACTCAGACATGTTCCAACTCACCAAATATGAAGGGTACAAATATATACCCTTCATATACCCATATTTTTGGTTTGGCATGTATTACTTCAGTCTTTGCCTGCCTTGTAATAAGGCCATTTATTCATTGATGACCAGCTTATCACCCTTTGGGACTGAAGTTAGTTTTGAGTATAAACAAACACTGAAATAATGGTCATATAGTGGATCCTCATGTTTTCATTGGGAATGACCCCAATGTATGAATCATGCACCTTTTGTCCATTAAATGATCTTGCACCCATTTCTTGTTGATGTTAGTCATTAATAATGTTAAAAAAATTGGCTGTGATAATTATTTTGTAATCAACTGCATATCAACGCACTACAATAATATTGACTGAACAAAAGGGCCTCAACTGCACAATGTTGCCCTGAATCAACAAATTATATGAAACAAAAATTGTCTTGAAATGATCTAGAATCTAGAATGCTTCTTTACATACTCATGAAAATATTTTAAGTTTAAACATGAAGAAAATGATGGATAACTTAGAAGTAGGAGGCGAGGTGTAGCATGCAACTCTGCATCATAAAATGGACTGCTAGACTTCCAAGTAAAAGGTCACATGAACCTCAATACCTCTCTTGGTATTGACATTCAAAATATGTCTGGTGGTACTTTAAATCAACCCCGCTACCCCCTCAAAAAAAAAAAAAAAATAAAATAAAGGAGTGATGTTAGGTACAGATATGTGGTTTGTTGCCTGAGTGCAACGCTATGCTATAGAGGGTGAAACAGACTTTCAACATATACAGATCATTCAATGGGATTCAAATAATGTACAGAAGTAAATAAGGAGACATGTCTCTGTAAATTCATAAAATATATGTATATATGTCATGATTTGAGTTTTTCTGCATGTTATTTTGAGTTTTCTCTGCGTTGTCCTGTCACCCCTTGATTACTCCCAGGTGTGTCTCATCTCTATGAATTTAATCCCACCTGTGTCCTTTGTTCCTCGTCGGGTCCTTGTCGAATGTCTGTGTCTCAGTCCATTTGTTCTCCTTGTTGCTACCTGTGTTGAGCCCTGGTTTCCGCTCAGCAGTGCTGCCTTGGTTTTGGACTGTTTTGGATTTTTGTGCCTTATTTCTTCATTAAATCATCATTATTCACTTCGACCTGGGTCTGCAGCGCCCTGCCTCACCACTTTCACCACACTTCATGACAATATATTTTGCATTGGTGCAATAAATATAGATGCTATTCCAGGAGTTTTCATTTGGAATGAACAGGAGGGGCGTAGTGGCTAAATTAACTTTCCATGGATGCAGTTACACTGTAATTTACAGGGATTAGTGGCAAAGCAGAATTCAGACAGCAGTATCCTCCCAACAAATTTCCCTAAAGATCTATTGAGCTACTGTTGAAAAAAATAATAAAAACAAACTTCACTGAACTAAACTAAACTCATGTCCTCACAAAAAAAAAAGTAATTCACTTTGTCGTTTTCACAAGTCATTTGCCTTCATCACGTCAGACGTACCTGCTTTAGTTTAATGTGCAAGAGATTGTGAAGATAAAGTCTGTAGATGTGCTAATGATAGATGTTGGTCACGTTGACGTCACATGGTTTTACGCTTGGGATTCTGTCTGGGTCAGCTTGTACCACGATTTCCTGGTGGTTTTTGGATGACTCGTCAACATGGCGAGGAGATCCAGAGGCCTGTGGAAATACTGACAGAAGCGCAGTCCATTTTCTGTCCTCAAACTCAAAGGACCTCAACTGTGCTTACTTAGAGCAGTGCTGTCCTGAAGCCAAAATTCTGGAGTTAATTTCAGCAAATCTATTTGTTTTGCAAAAAAAAAAAAAAAAAAAAAAAAACAAGGAGAAAAAAGAGAAAAATCATCATTGTAAAATGTTCAACCTTCAAAACACCATTCAGTGGTCAGATTATCATACTGATTCCTAATTTCACATTGTTCTCTTGGATTGTGAAAGTCTCGCAGGTTGCCAAGAATGCTTGAGTCATGCTATCTGTTGAAGAGAGACAGCTTTAGAGAAGGATGTGTGTGAGGAAAAGTGATGGGAAAATAAGGATTTAAACAGAACAAAAACAGAAGTTTAAGAAATTGAATGTTCATCTTTTTCTCACATCTCATGGCTCACCTTTGTGATTCTTAGACACCAGAGCAAACTTGTCTGGACAAGTATACCATTATGCCTTACCATCTGCCCATTTAAAGATGAGTAGGTCATCTTGATTTTAAAGCAAGCTATTTTAATTGCTACTTGGATGATGCATCATGTGAGACCCAAATAGATTTTGCATAATGACTAGTGCTTTAATCCCAGGCACAGCTTGTTTTTACACAAGCCAATTTTGACCTTCTTTGAGGCACAGATGATCCATAGAGATTAGCCCTTTAACTCTCCAGACCTCTGGGACTCTATCTGGACTTGCTCGAAGATCAGAAAACATAGGATCCAGGAGGCTGCTTCATTAGAGTTCTACATGTACAGATGAAAATGATTGATTATTAGCTATTTAATGAGCAGGAGAGGAATTTGTAACATATTTTTGGTGATGCTTTTTGCTTGTTTAATTGAAAAATCAGACCAACATATTGACAAACATCTGAGGGCTACTTTACACCACACAAAATCAAATAATGACTGAACAAAAGTTCAAGAAAAATCCTATTGTTTCTGCTCTAACTCTAAATACCCTTGTTCCCCGTCTCCTCTAACTATCAATGCCCTCTCTGAATGCCCTCTCCTGGGACCTGAGGGAGCCCTTTAAAATGCCCCACTCTCTCTTGGCAAGGTTGTATTTCTTCATTAGTCCCTCTGGGGGCTGCCAAAGTCCCAGAGGATGTCAGAGTACATTAATTCTCATAAGGACATGGGTCCTCTCAGGTGTGAATGGCAGCCAGCAGCTGTCGACAAGGCTCTCGCAATCCTATCGCAACTCATATATCACCCACTGTACGCACACATAGATGCACACACATGCGTGTGCAAGCATACGCAGACATTTATACCTGCACAAAGATAGCAATAAGCGCAAAGGGGAGGGGGAAGGAAAAGCAGGACACACACTGAACTAGGCTGTTGAAAGAATCATCACACACAGGGAAAGATTTACACTGGAATCACTGGTATATGAGCACATCTCAATTTAGGAGGTGACCCATGATAATTACAAAAGCAGCCATATATCTTAAAGTCTTTAGGGGGGACAGAATGCCGTCTCTGCTTAATTTTCCGTGTGAGTAAATTTGCTTGGCGCATTTAAAGAGCCTATGTGTTTGCCTCATAGCTTCACCACAGAGCACCAACCACCACAGGGATATATCACATCATTTCTGTCTCCGTGTCTTTTTTCCGTGTGTCTCTCTGTTCTTATTTTCCATAACATTGCAAGTGCTTCACCCAGATATTTTCTTGAGTAATTATTTTAAGTAATTCCTCCCATTGAGGTTGTTATTGCTCCCAGCAGACGTGTAAACAAATTACTCATATTTGCGCTGTTGTCAAAGCTGTGAGATGTCCCACAAGACAATGGTTTTACATTATGAAGGTTTGCCTATTAAAGCCATTTGTTAAGGTCTTCACTCCTGAGAATGGGCAGCTCTGCATGTCACAAAATGAAAGAGGTTAGCCTCGGAAGTGAGCTGGTAATTACTTCAGTTTGTTATAGAAGACTTCACACTGGATTCAGACCTGACAGATGAGCCCTAATCCTCATGTAAACCTAGACAGAGCTGCAGAGCAGTGGAAATTGCCCCTTCTGCTTAGAGCACTGTGTAAACGTTAAAAGATATGATGGGGTAAATTCAGGGGGGTTTATGGTTTGTGCATAATGATTGCTCCTGCCTATTATTATTTTGTCATGCTGTGATTATTTTGTCATCATGGGGCCTTATTTTCCACAGTGAATGGTTGTTCCATGAATAAGTAACTTTTGCTCCTTACCAACAACTTAGTTTTACTGTGTGGCTGCTCTGTGCTGCTCCCAACTGTAGACAGATTCAGTTCAAAATAATAAAAGAACCTAATGCTGAATTGCAGTTTCAACCTCTTTTGCTACAAACAGATCTTAAGCCTCCATAGGTTTAAATGGAAGTCCAAGTGCAATGTGTTTCTCTTGCAAGTCAACAACATCAAATGTCAAATTTAGAGCAGCAGCAATGCTTTGTTTTATGTGCACTGCTTCAAAAAGGACAGATATAAAAATAATGTATGCTGGCATTTTTTAAAAATCAAAAGCCTGAATGTAAAAGCACTCACTCATATATGATCGTACACCCAAGGAACTCTAAAACACACCAAAGGAAAATGTCGTTGCAAGCACAATGCACATGATACTATGGATGCAACCACAGCAAGCAGTTTTAAGTGGAAAGTGTGAATGCAGATACATTTGATCTGTTACACCACTCACAAGTCAAAATATATTATTTCTGCATTGAATTTTTTTTTGAGCTGTGGTGGACCTCTACAACTCCTTCCCTGTTGTGGTCCTGCACCAAGAGCTACTGAAGGAAACAACACAAAAACCTCTGAAGACTCTGAGCACAACTTCCTTCTCCACAAAATATAAACAAAGATGGAGTGGCGTCATATAATTGTACGATTTTTCTTTTCTCTATGGTAAAAGACCACGAGCCACTTCTTCTGCTAGCGCTACACTCACACATTTGTTTTTGTTGTATTCAACCAGAGTGCCCTACACTACAGTCTGCTTCCTGTTTTGTAGTGGGCCATGTCCATGTGGCATTCACATATGTATGTGAATACATACATATGTGAACATATATGTATGTTCATATGTATGTGAATATGTCTACATATTCACATACATATGTGGCATTCACATATGTATGTGAATGCCACATGCTTCAACCGAACCAAGAGGTTTTAGGTGGACCGGTTTGCCTTTTTTGGTCATTATCAGAGTTCGGTTGTGCATTTACACATCCTCAAAAGGACAAGACTTTTTTTTTTAGCAAACAAGCTAGCGTTTGATTAAAATTAACTAAGGAAGGCTGGTGGGAATGCAACCTTTGATTTAGGGTTAGGGTGTTTCCAAGATGTCTAAATGTATTTCACAGCAACGCTCACAACGATTAAAAATGCACGATCACAGATTGAAGTCTGCAGAGGCAAAATTCATTGAAAGTGTGCTGCACTTTCAATGAATTTTATCCCCAGATATGGAAATGTCTGGGGATAACGCTTTACTGGTTTGATTTCAGTTTTTAGTTGCATTCTGGAGTCTACATTTGCGGTGGCCAGAGGTCTTTATCCCCAGTTTCCAACTAAACTTCCACAGAAGGAGGACCTGCTCTGCTTTAGCAGATGTAATCTAACACATCCAACATTACCATTAGTCAAAAAGTTTCCAGGTAATTATGTTCCGGAGGGAATCCCAACCCCAGCAAAAACTAAATGTTCTCATAACCACATTTGAAACTTGTTTTATGTGATTGTTTTTTTTTTTTTTTTTTTTTGTAGAAAATATTTGGTGTGTTGGACAGCTCTTTGGACACTGGGTCTGTTCATAAATTTCAGTAATTACCATGTTGCTGTAGCAAAAGAGGGTGGGAAGATCATGCATCCTACGTTGAATCGCTGTATTTACTGATTTATATAGTTTTCAGGTTTTTACTGCACTTGGGGATCAATGTCTTGAAAGGCACAAAGTAAATAACATTTTACTTCATGTAGTTACTTAGATTTTAACTCTGCAGCTGTTGCAGCATGAAGTTGTTCATTGTAGTCTGACTTTCTCTTCCTTGTACTGTTGTTCTTTAAAATATGCCACCTCTGTAGATGAGGCAGTTTATTGAAGGTTTTGCCAGTAGTATAAGTAACACATATTTCCCAGGGCTTGGACATAGTCACAACTTTAACTGTGAATCCTTGGTGAATTATGTTCCAAGTTGAACCTTGTTGAAGGATTTTTCATGGTTGGGATTATCTGTCCTTTTCTTTCTTTTCGATTTTCTCTTGCTTTGCAAACAGGAATTGGCCTCACCATCACCATAGATTCAGCTACAAGAATGCCCCCAATTGCTCCAAGTCAAGCTCCAGCACTGACAGCCTTCCCACTCTCTCAATCATTCCTCCACAGACAAACCAGGATCAAAGCTCTCCCGTCCGGTTCTTCCCTCACCTCAGAACAAGAAAGATCAGCCACACCTTACCATTTTACGGTCTCACTATTCCACATCCTGGATGGGATTGAACTTTGTTAATCTCCCTGCAGAACCTATGTTCATACCTCCTCCTGAACACCTTCAACCTCATTTATTGCAAATAAATCACATTGAGCTGCTTCCTCTTTCCTGTCTGCATGTGGGGCAGGAAGTTGTCTCAAAACATGACAGCAGTAACAGTACAGCCATATTCAACAAACTAAATGCTTTATGATGAAAGTCATTTGTCAGATTTAAGTACATATTTACCTTTATTTAGGTATTGGCCACTTTCCGTAGGCTCACATTTCTGATTGAAACCTGTTTTCCATTGGTCTGATGTAATATTTTAATCTTAAATGTCATGTTTTTAATAGTTGTCAGCTGAAAATCATTAATAGGAGAGGCTTGAAAACCTCCATTTTCATTTTAACGGTGTAATGTATTGCAAGAAATAAACTTTTCATTAATATTCTAATTGAATGTGTTGTGTTAGACTGTGTGACATCCACTTATCTGTGTTTTTGTGGACCAGATATGATATTAGATCATTTTTTTCAGACTCTAGATCAATCCGTGGTTTTACCATTTGTAACAGATTCAAAGCTGAATTCAAAGCACACAGCAAACTGAAACAATGCTACCATTTTGGCTCAAAGTTTTACTTTTTCATCATCAAACTTTGTTCTTGTATTCCAATGGTTAATGGACCATATCTCCCAGCCACAATGACCTGCCACACCCTGGTCGTCATCATTCCTTGCTTTCAGTGAACGTGGACAGCCCAGTAATTTTTCTGCATTTCATCTGTGCAGTGAAGCTGGTCGGTCTGCATTTAAACTCAGGAAAAGGAAAATCAGTGACCAAATTAACCATGTACATGCCCCGACTTAAAATAGCTGAGTAATTGTTTGTGGTAGTATGACTTTAACATGCTTGAGATTTAATTTTTCTTTGGACTGTTTGTTTGTATTTATTGTTTACACAGTTTTTTTTATGACTAAGCTATTGTTCAAAAGGGTAGTGACGGTATTTGAGCAAAATTCAGTCAGTGGAAAAGGCCTTTGAGGATATTTGGCACAGTTGCTGGACCAGAGGTGTTGTAGTTTGTTTTACAGACTATTAGTTTTGGCCTCAGTGTTTCTCAGAGTGCAAGTAAAGCTCCAACTTCTGGGAAGGGTCTTTCATCCTCACCTTTACCTTGGTACCTTTGTGCAGTGTCGGTAATACTTTGGACCATGATCCAGATACCACCGTGATCAAGTCTTTCTACCTGCTTCCACACGGTCTTCCCTTTTCTACCTCTATAGAAAACCCTGTTATATGTTGTTTGGCTACTTTGGAAGTAGGTTTCTTTCAGTATACACATCCATCATCCATCCATTTTCTATACCTAAAATTGTGTTCCTCTAAACACAAGCCCATTAAAACGATGAAGCCAGTTAAGCAACTTCTCCCCCATATTTAAAAGCAAGCTAACAAATTTTTGCTGTCTCATTTTTTTTTTTTTTTGACCCAAAAACAGATCAATTAGCGAAATTTCTGCTGCTTCTCAAAATACTTAAAATATTTAGAAATAACACAACTTTTAGAGTAATTTCTAACTGAAGTCATCCAATCCTACAGACAAGGTCATTTGTGACTCTTCTGCAATTGTGAAAAAGGTAAGAAAGTTTGAATTTTCACCAAAGAATCAAGCCATGCACTCATTGCATAACTAAACCAGATTTGTCAGTATAGTCAATACTGAGCCTCATGCTTTTGGAAGACTTAGCAATTTCCATTTATTCATATTCATGTGGAAATGCTTTATTATACAAGCATATATACTTTAAATACATAAAAGTTTTTAATGTTTCCAGTTTTTTTTTTTTTCTTTGAAAGGCTTAAGTATAGTTGGAATAAAGCTGAAAAGCTCATGTTTTGCTTTATTTCCTCATCTTTTATTTAAAAAAATTTGGTCATACAATAAGTTTTTCATGAAGCAGAACATAGTTCACCTTGTCTTGGCTGTGGCAACCAAAAATACAATTTTCTATGATTAAAAAAAAATAAAAATTCTTGCAATTGTATGACAAAGAACATGTAACACATGATGAGGGGAGGGGAACGCTTTCAAAGAGTGTAGTTTCACAACCTAACCATGGAGTACCTTGGCTGACTGTGAGCCTCCCCACATTTCAACCAAGCATCCCAGGCACAAAGCAATTGATTTTGGCAATAGTTTGAATAAAGATTGATTGAATGAGAATGGAAAGGACCTTGCTGGAGGATCAACCATGCAGTAACCCCTGAGCTTTAGATGCCTTTGCCAAGAAAGTACTCACAGTTATTCTAGCGTAAGGGGCAACGAGATTAAACCCGATAGCTTCCACGCAGAGTACTGGGGGTGGGGAATCCATTTTATAGAGGAATTACACATGACCACTAGACTGTGGTCCTACTGTTAATTAGAATCTTGTCTGAGATCTAGTTGACCGTGGTCGGGAATTAAGAAGGAAGAAAGGAGGCTCTAAGAGATGAAATGCATCAATTGATTCCAAATTACCAACTATGTGCGATCTAGTAGGTTTTACTTTACATCACAGTTTTCTTCCATTGAATTAATAACTGTTTTGCAATAATTGTTCCTTGTGCAATAAGCTCATATGCAGTAAATATCTGGAGCGCTTTTTAGTGACTTTCACTCAAACTGTCTTCAACATGTCCCTAAGCGTGTCTTTGGCAATGGAGAGTGCCATGTATCGGCAATTACCAAATTATAGATTTGGCACATCAGTTCTTTCAGAAACATCACTTCGGCATAAACGTCTCCATGGAGGCTTCTCCCATTTTCTTATTTGCCAAGTGCATGATGTGTCATTATGAGGTGTGTATAAACATTGCTCTTTCTTTCTTCTCTATTCAGGGGCTTTCTCTAACTTGTCAGAATGCAGTGTTCCCAGAAACAATCGAAAACTTTTTTTTTTTTTTTTTTCAATTTTGAACTATCCGCAAACATAATATCCTTCCTTCCTGCTCTGCCAAAATTTATGCTTACTCTGCCTATTTTATGTAGTTTCTTGTTATAAGGCAATGGTCCCCAACTCCTGTCCTCAACTTGTGTCTTTCATGTTTGCTCTTTTCATGCATTTTTCAACTGATGAGTTTTGCAAGTGCCTGTTAATTAAATGTTGCTTCAAATTATACCGATAAATCAATAAATGTAGTTTGTAATATAACAAATATGTGATTCAGTCTAAAAAACACAACAATGCTTCACAAAAAGTTCTTGGAAGAACTTTTCCAAAACATATTGTAAAACTAAATGTTTAAAAATTCTAAATTTCCTCCACTACTTCTGTCTGCGACACAGAACCATAAGTCAAATATATTTCTCCTTTGTTGGGATACTAAATTGAATATGTGGTTTGTTTGAACTGGTTTCAAATCCATTTCTTAAACCCATTTGTGTAGTCAGGCCACAAAGTCCGTCACCATCATTGGAAACAGAAAAACAAACCAAGATAAGCTGGTTGAACAAAAAGTATTTTATGTCTTTCAAATGTTTCCTTGCTTCTATCCTGACTTTATTTTTAAACATCCATCCATCCATCCATTTTCCGTCACCCTTGTCCCTAACGGGGTCGGGAGTTGCTGGTGCCTATCTCCAGCTGCATTCCGGGCGAGAGGCGGGGTTCACCCTGGACAGGTCGCCAGTCTGTCGCAGGGCAACACAGAGAGACAAACAGGACAAACAACCATGCACACACACACCTAAGGAGAATCTGGAAAGCCCAATCAGTCTGACAGTCATGTTTTTGGACTGTGGGAGGAAGCCGGAGAACCCGGAGAGAACCCACGCATGCACAGGGAGAACATGCAAACTCCGTGCAGAAAGACCCCGGGCCGGGAATCGAACCCAGGACCTTCTCGCTGCAAGGCAACAGCACTACCCACTGCGCCACTGTGCAGCCCTATTTTTAAACATTTATTTTCATAATGGTCATACTCAGCTAATTTTGGCAGTTTCTAAATATTGCATAACCTGGCCTTGCAGCCTGTGGAGCCTGTATAATCGCCCAAAGGAAAGCATGAAACCCTCTGCTTGTATGAACCTAACTGCTCCGTTTTTTTTTTTTTTTTACTTTTTGCACACACCAAAGTCCTTTTTTCTTAAAGCCTTCTTTCTTTCTTTCCCTTTTTTAAACAATTTTATGCCAACTCTGGTGCTGGATTTGGATTCTGTTTGCCCAGCTGCATGGATTATTTATCAGCGGGTAAAGTAAGTCCCATTACACTTTTTTGAAAAGACACAGAAGAGGAAGAAATGCGAAAAGGGAAGGGAGAGGGTATGTAAATCCACTGTCAGCCAGCGCAAAGGAAAACTGAAGGTACTGGGCCACTCCCCGGACAGCCCTGTTAAACCTTTGGGACAAATCCAATGAAAGCAGTGTATTAGTATGCAGAGAAATAGTCCCCCACATAGTTCATGAGTCTTTCTTCTCACAAACACCAGTTCTATCTCAGTTTTTCTCTCCACACTTCCATGATATATATTCCATGCCTCTGTTTCCTAATGTTTTCTTCTGCTTAGAAGAAAAGCAAAAATGTACTGACTTGTGCATCTGACTTCCTTGTCCTTCAGGTTATGGGATGTTTTAACAAAGTGAAGTTCTCAAGTTTAAACCCAAAGGCACCTGTGGCATCTTGAAACCTCACTGCTTTTTAGTTTCCTTTTTGCAGGGCTTACATCTGGATATTTCCTTACTTATGCCCTGTCAGCACCACAGTAGTTTAACATCTGTTTCTGATTTCATCTTCATGTTTCAGGCTCGACAGACACATATGCTGAAAATGTGCCTGCTATGTGCAGTTGTTGTTAATTAGATCACTTAAGACAAAGCAAACCAACAAAAAGTACGTCTTCAATGTCTTGCACATTTTAAAAAAAATCTTATTCCAAGACTACGCTTGTGAGTCCTCAAAAAGAAACATACGATCAAAAGGCTTTTTCTGTTTTCCCGAAACAAAAAAAAAGACTGCTGATGAAGTATTGACAGATAAAGTTCAATTTGAATGGTATGCCTTGTAAATGTATGCTTCAACTCCAGTTTCTTGTCTTGGTTATGTATATGATATTATTTCCTCTGAGCCTCTTTAATAAAGTGCATACATTTCTTTAAACCTTCTTTATAGTGGGGTATTAAAAGCAAAGAGCTCTGTTCTAATCCAGCTGGGGTATTGCCCCTGACACTAAGTGTCTTTACACAGCAGTGACATTAGCTTGTTTATTGGTTGCAGGGGCGTAAAGATGCTATTGTTTTAATTGCTTGTACATGCTCCTGGGATCCATGGAGATTAGAGACTGCGATGCCAGCATATTGGAAATGGGATCACAAAAAGCAACTCAAGAAAGCCAAACTGTACATTAGCGATATTTGATTTGTTTTGCACTGAGTTGACAAGATTGGCACAAGCAATTACACATCCTTAATGCATTGAGAGAACTCATGGTACATGTCAAAGATACTTGAAATCTGGAACTGTGTTCTGTGTATTTTATGTGATATGTCATATTAATCATCTCTGGGACAGTAACTTGATTGAGTTTGTCTGAACCTTCACAAAAACCTGAAATATTGGGGAACATATTTACATTCACTATATAAAAACAGTTATATCTGCTTTTTTTTTCAGAGAAGATTCCCAAAACTGTTTTTATTGCTAATTACCACACTAATGGGAATTTTTTTAAATTTTTTTCCTTTTGTTCAAATTCACACATTTACATCAGACCCAGTGCCAATGGCATTGGTTGTGAACGACGTCAAAATGCTGAATTTAGAACAGTGCTCTGCTCATTCGCCACCAGTACATTGGATTTGGACAAACAAACTAGTTTGTCCAAATTTAGCAGTCGGTAAAGCTTGTTTAGTGAACAAGTCGTTCTATTCTCAGTCGAATTATTGTAAGAACAAAACACTGCTGCTTTGGTGTTTGCTGGAGTGACTCGCAACATGGTGATTGTGACCATATGAAGGGATTTTTTAATTTATTTTTTTAAATTGCATGAACCCCAAAGTAATGCAGTAAAATGTCAGCTTGTAAGAGACAGGAGTTTACTGTGGAAAATGTGACCAAAGACGCCTATATGCCTTTTATGTTTTATTCAAAAGGAACCAGCAATTGACTTTAAAGACCCAGTACCGGCAACTTCAACGTCTGTTCAGGCGTTTATGAAAATGTCAACATACATGACATTCCTCATCTTCCAGCCGTAAATGCACCACATGTGGCAACACATCACATTCAGATAAGTAACAGACATGAACGAGATCCCGCCCATTCAGGTATAACCCCCCAAAAACATATAATTATTGCAACATGTCCCCTACACTTCCAGTATCTGAGCCCTCTGTTCTTTGCTGGGGTGTTTCAACAGTTACAACTGTTTAATCTGTTACTAATATGCCATCATTTTCTGAGCCGTCTTTAAGCTCACTACGCTTAAAGACATACAAGCAAAAGAACAATAAGCATGTTCAGCCATCATTCCATTCAGGAAGGACATGGGGTCTGTGAACCAGAAATTAACAAACAAAAAAAAACATTATGTGGAAATACTTAAGAAGCATCTTAAGACATAATTCAGGAAGTTCTTCCAAATTTGCAGTTTTACCATACTATCAAGTAGAAATGTTGCAACTCAAAATGTTTCACCTAACTCATAATGTGGTATATGGAAATCACATGAATTTGGCTAATCCTACTAAAATGGATAAAGTCTGAAAAACATGGTGATCACATTAAATAACTGGTTTCGACTGTATAACACTTTACAAGCTTTTTGTAAGAATATTGTTTCATGTTATCTGCTTCATATGTAAATTAAATACCTTCTGCATCCCATTAGACCCACCACATAACAGATGCTTGTCTTTTTGCTCTCTCAGTCTTTGCTCCCTTTGGCCCTTCTTATATTTCTGTGTATGCACATGCTGATCTTTTGACCAAATCCCTGATGTGTGATATCAGGCATTAGAGTGTCGGCGAGGGGCAGAGGATGTCGGCAGCTTTAACAAGTTCCTGAGAGCTTTGGGCCTTTTCTTACGTGCCACTGGGATAATTTCTCTGTGTTGCAAAGAGGCTGCTTAGTGGTTTGAATGTGACTTGTGCCTGCTCTCCGTCTCATCAAACCCGAACTGGAGCCCTGCACCATTCCTCCACCACCAGCTATTTCCCCTGTTCCACACAGACCTGCTGGAGCAGCTGGCTCTGTAACTCATCTGCCTGCTCTTGGGGGATTTGTCACTACTCAGTTAATAAGGGTCCTACCTCACCTTTTTACCATGGGGACAGACATTTAATGAAGTGCCTAACAAGTGGCCCCACAGACGTATGTTGACTGCCCTCCAGTTGCTCTGCTCACTTTCAATCCCAGGGTCTTGCTTGCAGGCACTCAGTGTGGCTGAGGATTTCCCAGGCAAAGCATTGTTAGGCAGGAAGTGGTGAAGGAGAAGGGAGGGAATGTTAACTTGTGGAAAAGGGAGACACGGAGGCTGCATTACCATGACAGCCATGTGGTGCTGTGGCTGCTGGGGCAGAACACTATGGGCAAAGGTCCCACATAACAGGCCCCCTCAGCTGCCTCCAGAGCAAATGAGCTGCCAGGCCAGACTAATGGAGTCCTAATTGGTGTTTAGGAGAGAGGAAAAGGTGAGGGAGTGTCTACTGGCAGTCTGATGTTAGCAAGATGAAGCAGCAAGCTGCTGCATTTGCTAATTCAGTTCAACAAAACAAGACAAAAAGTATTTGTGCAGACATAGCCCTGTTCATTGCCCTATCATTATTCTATAAACTGCTAATAAAATACAGCTATGAATTGCAGGTATATCCATTGTAATAAGTTAATTGTTCTTGCAACAAAACTGATGCAGGGAATTAACATCTCATAAATGTTAACTTCCTGTAGTTGTCTTTTTTTTTTTCCACTATGTACCTTATGTGTCTGTAATAAAGATATGATGATGATAAATCCTTAAATATTGCTATTTGTTATTTATGTGAATAGATGTGATTGCTGACTGGTTTTGTCATTATGAAGCAAATTATAAGGAGCAGAATAAACAACGATTCCATCAATCACACCTTATTGGATGAGACCAAGCATTGCTTAGGAAGTGATTGAGCCTGAGGATAAACAGGCACTTAAACCCTGATCCCATGCCTTTAAACTTTATATAAATATGGAGAAAGGGTCCTTAGGTGTGGATTCTGTTACACACTTACTTTAAACAGTACAGTGAGGAAGAAAAGGGGGAGGAACATCCTGACAGAATATCAACTTCTGAAACAGGAACCTTAGCCAACACACTGGGGTTGGGAGTTGTATGGAACGGCTTTTGTGAATGGACAGAGTCCCCGGCTAATACTGATTTGGTAGATAGTATGACGTCTGCTGGGATCCCAGGACCCGGTGGGCTAAGGGGAACAAGGACTGTGATGACTGTCTGTCTGCTTCCTGCTACTAATCCACCACATTAGCTGTGTGTGTTACCCTATTTATAGCCTGGCCAGGATGTGAATAACCTGTCTAGTTTCACTTTTCATACAGACGGTAATTTTAGTCTACTTTTGCTCTATATCCCAGTCTTCTCCTTCACTTAGAGTGCTGATGGGATGAAGGATAAAGCAGACTGTACTGTTCTCTTCGGTTAAAGTTTTGTAGTGTTAAATAGCTCCCTAGATTTATTTCTGATATTTGAATTATGTTGGAAAAACTTCTGTAAAATGATAAGTATTCTATAATAAGCCGCAATTTAACATTTGTTAGCATTTATAAAAATATGACATAGTCTAATTAAAAGGATTAACAAATTATCTTTGAAGATGTATTTTTTTTCTTTTGCTGTTTGCTTTGATTCAGAATCAAACTGCAGACATCCACATTAAGGACGAATAATGTCTTAATACAGGATCCCTGCCCTTGCGCTATCTCATATGACGCCCTATTCCTTCCATCCATCCATCTGGTCTGGTCCAGTCCAGTCCAGTCCATCCATTTTCTTACACTCTTGTACCTAGTGGGGTCGGCATAGGTGCTGGTGTCTAGCTCCAGCGAACGTTTCAGGTGAGAGGCGGGGTTATTTCTTTCATCTCAATAGGACCGTTTGTGTCAGATTGTTGAAAATCAGACCATTGTATTCCAGCAGGGGAATAAAGCAAATATTGAAACTGGTTTTGAAATGGATAAAACAAGTTAGCGGAAAGTCTCTGGAATGACGCTGACCTCAGTCCAAATGGTTAAAAAGCCAAATCAGTGTCAGGAAACTATCCAGTTCAAATTAGACCCATCAATAAAACTAGTGAAGTATTAAGCCATAAGCTTGTTTATGGCTTCAAATGGCAAGTAGTCAAGATGCAACTTACTCAGGACCATTTTAATCAAATGATTACAAGGGCTTATGGGTTTATTTGTGTGTGTGTGTGTGCGTGTGTGTGTGTGTGTGTGTGCGTGTGCGTGCGTGTGCATGTGTGTGTGTGTGATTTTGAGCCAGTTATGCTAATATAAATTTAACTTATGCTCAAAATTTTCGTTTTGAAATGAAACCATTTGTTTAATGATAATTTCATCTCATTAAAAGAAATCATCAAATTTAAAACCGCCAAAATATTACTGCCCATATGCAAGCCTCTAACTTACTTTGTACTTGTATCAAATAAATCAGGTCCTTACAGTGACTAGAAACAGCAAAAAAAGTAAGGTTTAAGTTTAGATTATTTCTGTCTTGTAAAAAATATTCTTGGTAATAAATCTTACAGCGTTGGAAAGTCTGTTCTTCTCTTTAAGACGCTGCTGTACATGTGAAGATGTGATGTGGGTTGAGAAGCAGAGTTCAGTGTGCGGGTTGTGTCCATGGAAAACTTCTCAAATCCTCTCTGTCAATGCCAAACAGCTTGTTGGTTGCTCTGGAATTGTGTTGCTTATTGGATTGATTTATAAACCTTTGAATAAATAAGACATATTGGTCATGTAACAATTATCTTATTTGACAAACAGAATATTCAGATGAGCATGGAAGAGCTGCACGGTACCAGGACAGTCTGGCTTCCCCTCCACATGCTGGAACCAGCTTGATCACACTCTGCTGTGAAATGACACCCCATTCTTCATCCGGCGTTTGTCAGAAGTTAGCCGCTGTGGGTTTTTTACTCTGGTCCAAACAGCACACTCATTCGGATTCCGCGAGTATTTAATGGAGTTGAGGTTAAGATTGTAGGCTGGACATATTCCATCCTCTCCACTCCTAAATTTTGTATATACTCTCTGATAAATCACACTCTACCAAGCTGAGTATTGGCATTTTGGAGGGCAGAGTTTGATCCATAATGCTGATGGTATAGAATTGTCACTGCTTGCAAAATCTCGTGTTAACATTTCTCAGCATTTGGATTGGCCTCCCTAATGACAAGATTTTTCTTTTTTTTTTTTTTCGGTGAAAGCAAAAAAAAAAAAAGAAGCTTTTCACCGAAAAGCTTTTCGGAATTGGCAGTGAGACCTTGGGAAGAAATTCATGGGCAGAACTCAGAAAAGTGATTTCTTTGCCAATGTTGCACCATTGAAGGTGAAAAAAAAAGAAATATTTTCAACTATAAAATAATTGCTGTATAAACATAAAGAAATGCATCACTTGCCATACTGCAACAATGGTTACACTGTCAAAAATGTTTAAGGAACCATAACATCCTCTAACCTATAAATGGATATCCTCCAGACTTAGACTTTTCTGCAGATATGGCTGCTAATCTCTGTGCTCCTCTTCATTAAATGCCTGGATGTTTATTATACAGCTTTTATTTTATGCACCTCTTTTCTGTTGACACAGCATCCCTTTTTTTACACCTCTATCTTGGAACAATCCCTCTTGGTGCATCTGCAGCAGATTAATCAAAAACTTCTCAGGAACTTCAGAGGAGCTTAAATCCTCTAATCATGCAGGTGTGGGAAAATGTTATGGGTCCCCACCCACAGTTTTGAAGTTCAGCCAGAAAAGTCTTATTTTTGTGTTCTACTTAAAACCCGAGAGGAAGATCAATGAGAATGCATTTTGCAGCTAGATGCAAACAAATGTACGAGAGCATTCTGACAGAATACATGTGCACACAGACACAAAAAGCCAACAATCCCATTTGCTAATATTGACATGGGTGTCCCGGTTCAATCTTATAACAAGGATTATTGTCTACTGAGATCCCATTTCATTAGGCCAAAACACACAGCTAAGGCTGCAGGGTGGGGTTGATACAGAAACCTTGGCCTTTTACTTTCAATACTTGACTTGGAGAAGCAGTCCAATCAGAGGCTTTAAGGAGGTTCATTGCACTTCAAAGTGTGTCCAAGTCAATAACATGAACTTCATGTAGAGGAACCAAGGCACACACACACGCCCATACCCACGCACACACACACACACACACACACACGCACACACACACACACACACACACACACAAACAAAACAAACATCCGCCGAAGATAATTTAATTCAAGTTCATTTGGCAGAATTGCACAGTGAAATTTCCTATTAAAAACCTTTTCTTGAAATATATCCTGTATACATATGTAAAGGCAGTCTACCACCCTCTATGTGGCTCCCCTCCAGATTATGTATTGATTCCTGATATGAAAAGCTCATTACATAAACAGAAACAGCAAGCAAATGAAAAAAAGCCAGCAAACCTTTGCATAAATCCTTTAATTGAATTTCCAGTGCTGGTGGTTGGAGGTTCTTTTTTTAATTGAATCCATTGCTGGTGCTGGGATTTGCATGCGCAGGAGTGGGTCCTGTCCCAGATAAAGTGCCATTGATCCTTATTAAACCTCACCTCTGGCCGTGCTGTGGACTAACAGGGAAAATTAAATGTGTTCATGGTGCATATACTCACTGCCCGCAAGGCAGTTCTTTGAAAACCAGTAAAGACAGAAGGAGAATAAAAGAGATAGGAGGAGGGGGGGGGGAGAAAATAGAATTATCATGAAATTAATTGACTAAATTATTTGAGCATTGGTAATTTTTATTCTCCTGTTTCACATAAGGCGTTCTTCAAAGTGATCCCTCCTGGATTTTAAACAGTGCTGTTAGGCTGAGTGGTAGAGGGCCCAATTGCTGGAAACAGACACTTAAAAACTGAAAAAAAAAACAAAAAACTATGTATGGTAATGGAACTTAAAGAACAAACCTACCTGCAGTCTGAAGCATGCTTTGGATCATTTTTCTTTGATTCTATGTTTCAATGAAAAAAACAAAAAAAAAAACAGGTTATAAACACATCTATCTTAAACTTTCACTCTTTTGTTTTTCCAGCTGTGCTAATGTGCTCATTTAAACAGTAAATTCAAATCAGTCATTTTATTTCTACAGAAAAAAACCCCAAACAAAAACAAACACTGAATCACAGAAAAAACACCAGTCGGCCTGGTCGTCTGTTCTCTGAGCCAAGTGTTTATCCCCCATGCATAGTAATGTCCACTCAGCAGAAATGTTTAACTGTATTGAGTTGAATGTTGTCCTTTCCTTTGGGCATCTGTGCCTTTTATGGCTGTAGTAGTATGTGTGTGTGTGGGGGGGGGGTGTGTGTGTGCGTGTGTGTGCGTGTGTGTGTGGATGTTCACATCAGGTTGCTGTGCTTTGATTGAGCGCTTATGGATGGATGCTTAAACAAGCTGCAGTGAGATGGGAATCCGAGTTTGCATGTCCAGTGGTTGCAGACAAGCTAACAGTGATACTATTAACAAGGAACACATGCAGGTTTACTTTGCATCCTCAAGCAAATGAACTCAAGCAAGTGTTTGAGTTCATATATGTACTGTAATATGGAAAAAATAAAATGAATAAAAACAAAGAATGCAATATGGGAATCTAATGGTTATCTGTCAAGCTTTAAAAAGTCAGATATCTTACTTTCATTGACATATTAAGTGACAGATTTGATTTATTATTAAGTTAGGAAAACCAGAAATGGTGTCAGCTAGAACTGTGACTTCTTTTATCTGTGTCGCCTTTTCCCTGTCAGTCTCCTCCACTCTGTCAGTCCTGATCTTGTTGATCCAGTGTTGAAAGCTCTTTGTCACCTACTGTTCTTTTAATGTATGGGTCTGTTTGAAGTGGATGTTTCTTTTTGGTTGGTCCTTGTCCCACTGACCTCAAACTGCAGTTATGGATTTGATAAATAACAGGGATGCATTAGTACTATTGAATATTGCTGTAATTCTTTGTTCTTTTTTTTTTTTTTTTACGACATACAGGCGTTTTTTTATTTTTATTTTATTATCAAGATCACTTTTAGAGTTAGGGTTCTGCCTCTCCGACGCATTTATTAATTCACCTGCCTCACCTGGTTTAGAATGCCAGCGGTTGGCTGATGGAAGAAGAGAAATAAGCCATCCCTAATGGAGGCAAATAGTGGAAACATGTTCCATTAGAACTGATTACTACTAATTAAGCTGTTTTCACAGCTTGCTGCTTCCCTTTAATATGCACAACTGCATCACGCGAAGAGCTGAATGGATGGGGAGAGACGTTCAGAGATTTTCTAAATCACAGAAAACAGATTAAAGCGGTTATTCAAAAATAATCACAAAATTTCAAGCAGCTCATGCACATAAAATGGGGACACAAATAAATTGGCAATTTAGTAGGTATGTAAAACAAGCATGAAATCAGACACAATGCAACCTTTCTAAATCAAACCTGAACGATGGGCCGTAGTGCAGTGACAGTGACTGATTGCACTCGTCTTTATTTAGCCCTTGAAAACTCAGAAACACGTCAAACACACTCCGTAGCCCAAGAACATTGCTGTTTGTGAAAGATCAACAATAACACCTTATTTTATTTTGAAACACAGAGACGGATAAAACCTTCATGACACATGTACAGTAGCTTTTTTTCCCTGCATCTGTCAATAAAAGTAGATTTTTTTTAATTCATTTATTTCTCAGTGTGACCAGAGGATTGTGTTCAGTGTGCGACATCTTCCCTCTTTGGATTGTTTGGCAACTCTGTGCAGAACTGAAAAGGAAATATTGTGAGCATTTATAGCAATTATGATACACAACCAATAAAATTAAATCAAGTAACTACTTTAATTTCAGCTTTTATTCCACAGAGTTGTAAAATGACACCAAACAACCTGCGTCTACATTTTCCTCACTTTTAAACAGATTTTTCTTCTAATCACAGAAAACAGCAGATTTTTTTCTTTGTTCCATTTACTTGTGATGTGTCAGTTTCCACATCAGCCATAACTTGTGTTGTTTGAAGCTTTGTTTTCCTCCTCTCCATATGCATATTCAGACTGTTGATTAATCACGTTTGGGGAGGTAAGACTCAGAATGAAAAACAAGGCTGTCAGCCCCATTTAGACCGTGTGTGTGTGTGTGTGTGTATTTGTGTTTTCTGTCTCTCTCTGTTGGTGGATTGTTTTGTTCACTGTTGTTAAAGCAGGTACAAAGTCTTTTAAGTATGCATGTACCACCGAAAACCACAATCGGGAGATTTATCTACTGTTCTAGAATAACGTCTTTATTTCTTTTTGGTTTTTTAACCCCCTGCTTTGTCCACCCCGTGGTTCCCAGCCCAAAGACAGTCAATCTGGGGGGCTTTGAATCAAAGAGAGAGTTTTAGCTGCAATAAAAATGGGGAGGGGACTGAGGGTATTAGTTTTTTCTCTTAGTTTATCATAAGGCGTTTTGGTTGCACTGCATGACTTCCTTCTCAAAGCGTTCAATGCACACTCAAGGTTGCTTTCTTTAATTTTCCTTAAGCAATTTGAAAATACACCATGAAAAATTTGCTAATGAACATGTAGAGCCAAGTAGATTGCTTTTAACATTTTCTGAGATTTTTTTTTTCATGTTTTTTTTTTTTTACTTTTGTCCAAATATTTAATAAAGTGACAGCAGTGATAAACACATTAATCACTGCAAAACAGCTATTAACATGTATCTCTGTCTATTGCTGTTCTGCAATGCAACCCCCACCTTCATAGCCTGTCTGCAAATGTTTTATGGCCTTCTGAGAGGTTGGCAGGATGGAGGAAAGATGACAGTTTGATCCACTCGACCAGGAGACACAGAAGAATAAAAAGAAACATGAAACAAAATGTTGATATTTACACCATCATACTTCAATCTGAAATTTACATTTGAAAATATTGTTTTGTAAGGTTCCTCTCAGTAGATAACATAATTTTAAATCAGTTTAAAATAATTACACATTTTTGTGAAAGATACAGAGCAGAAGTAACAAATATAAAAAATAAAAAAAAAACAGGAAATTAAATTATGTCCAAAATAAAATTTTAATTACTTTAATAGCTGCAAGTCACAAAACAATTTCAATATTTAATGTGTTATTTGAACCAATTATCCCAACGATTGAAATTTCACATGGAAATGATTCAAAACATATTGAAGAAAAAGTTTTCTTATGACTGTATTTGCAATGTGTTCACAACATGGCTGTGGAGAAAATTAGCCACCTTCCTAGCAAATTGGGATTTAAAATAATCTTTAAATTTAATAGCATATTTATTCCAACTGACATAAATATTAATAAGTCCCTGCGGAAGATTTGGTTGATGGCAAGGAGGCCTTCAACGTTACAGACGTGGACCTGCTTATCAAATATAAATAGAAACAAGCAACAATCTAATCAAAATCATTAAAGTTTAATTGCCAACTTGTCAATATGGATTGTGAGAAGGGTATTAATGATTTCTTTTTGGTTAAAATGTATATAAAACAACAACAACAATTATTAATATGAAAAAGTTATGTGGCATTTACTTTGTTTTATTACTTTTTCACAAATGTCTTCATTTGTCATCCAAAATAAATGTATTGATTACATGAAAATTATTTTAAGTCTTAGTATCACATTGGTGTGAATTAGTTGCAGCGTTAACTGTTCCTGGTGTGGAGAACTTATCTTTTGGAGCAAAGTTTATCATGAAATGAAGTTTAAATCAAGTATTTTGGAAAAACGACCCTGTCTTGGGTCCACATGCTGGTCCTTTTAAAAAGCCTAGATTTCAGAAGCAGTAGAGCTGTACAACATGCTATTCATTTCATTTAAGTGGCGTGGTTTGATTTGCTAAGATGCTGTTCACAGACTTGTAGGATATTTTTCTCACCCTGAACTTGCAAGTTGAGCTGTCATATTAAGCCTCTGTGCTCACTCACTTAGCCTGCCAGGCTCTCTGGGGCGCCCCTGTTTGTCTACACCATTGTTCCGGTTCAGTAGAGAACACAACAGGGAAACGAAAGGCTCGATGTTCATTCCTGTCAAGAACTCCTTCAGTGATCCTGTAAACCGTCCTCCTTCGCAACCCCACACACACACACACACACACACACACATGCACACGCATGCAGAGCCGGGTAGCTGTCTGAGAGCCCGACTGCAGCCTCTTCCTCCTGGAGGCGCTTGCACTTACCTACTGCGGTTTTATTCATTATTGTTCCAATTAATATGTTTTTTTAAGACCCCCCTGATCTTGGCAGCAAGGACTGCTATAGCTGTATGACATTAGTAAATTAACAACAGAGCACTTTGTGGTAGTTAGAAGGCTAATAAGGACAGACTTTGAGGTTTGAGGTGATTGCACTTCAATGTGATGCTTCTGCTGAGTGGGCTGGAAAAGACATTGGTGTGCTTTTAGTGTGATGGTCTCAGTTGGGGTTTCAGTTGCAGCCGGACACCAATAGAGGGCATTGTTGTTCAACTACAGCTAAAGAGATGCCAGCGCTTTGTTTATGTAGGCTTTCAGGAGTGCAGTTGTTGTTCTTTTCTACTGTAAATCTGATTGAATCTGACAGTTTTGTTTGAATACTAACTTGAGCTTCAGTATGTCAGTGTTGTGTTTTCTCCACAGTCAGTCAGCAAATGCAATGAGTAAACACTCAGTCCTTGGTTTCCCTGAAAATAACTGAGTTGCCTAATATAATGAATTCATGTGTGATGGAGATTAAAATGATCCATTTCATCAAGCCCCTGCCACTTCTCATGTGTAGGAATTAAAAATGAAACTTTTTCTTTCTATTTCACAAAGTTTCTGTAAACTCTTTTAATTCAAAAAACAATATTATGCTCAATGCATCTTAGCAAATTTGTACAAATATATTAAGTCATTATGGGTTAAGATGATTATTTATTTATTTATTTTTAGAAAAAAAATGGTATAGAATTGCTACAACTAATGGTCGGGTATGCTCAGAATTTCACAGCAGTCTGACTGTTCTCCTGTATAGAGTTAATGGACCTCACAACTTAGCAAAATGTCAAGATGTTTAAGATCTGATCTTATTTCGGCTGATGTCATTTCATTTTGGGGTCTAACAAGACCTTGAGTATTGAAACCATTGTAGAGAGACATATGACATGTGAAAGACTAATGTGGGAATGAAAATTGAAAAAAAAAAAAAACATAAATCATTTCAAGCTTGCATAAAGTCATTTTTCCAATACTGACAATAGTAGAGCGAGGCTGTTATCACATTTCTGTGCAGATTCAGATGGTTTGTAATCATACAAGCATGTGAGAGAGTTGCACCAACAAAAGCATATAAATAAATAAATAAATAAATAAATAAATAAATAGAAATGCATACATTTTTTGCGTGGGATTTAATGTGAATCTTTCACATTTCATTTTAATTTTCCTTTTTGTATATTCTTTGAGAATATCATTTTTGTTTGCCCTTTTGAGGGAACAGTCCTTTTATCAAATTCACGTAAGACAATAAATGTGCATAAAACTTAAATAAAACACGAAATGTCTTTTAAAACCGAAAGCATTTCAAAGAGAACTTTTGCCAAATTTAATATTTGTGCTTAGAAATGTTTAATGACAGAGTACTTACGATTTTCAAAATTGGATGATTTAAATCCTCTTTTGAAAAGCATCTGTAAATCTGTAATGAAAACAAACCCATCGCTCTAAAGAGACAAAACCTGTTCAGGCTCATTTTAGCACAATGGATGAGCATTCAATCAAGCGGTTGCCAATTTATTGATGAGGTGAAAAAACACAAAAGAAAGAATTTAAATCTCGACCAATAGCCATTAGCAGCAAATCTGAACATAGGCAACCAGATTGGTCATATATCACAAATGGCAGCAAATCCATCTCTCCTTTCTTTTTCGCCTTTTTTAAAGCATGCTCCAATTTCAAAGATTTTTCACGCATTATCACCTTATAGTGATGATGAAACTATAAGCTTGTGTAAAACAAATAATTCACTAAAGTCGGAGCAAAATCTAATCCAGTAACTTTATTTTGACAAACTTCAGGCTAATAAGATTTGCAGCTCCTCTTGCTGTATTTACAGTTTGAAGTGGGAAGATGAACCTCTTTAACTGTTTGATTTACTACTAAATTCATTCATATTCAGAAAAATAAACTGTAACCGATAAGACTGGAAAACTGAGCCAACAAATTCTCTTTGCTGCTTTAAATGAGCTACAAGAAAATGAACAAGACAAGCCATTCAGGAACTGTTATGTACTGTGATCTCGTGTCTGTCAAACATTTAAATCACTTCAGAAAATTGTTTCAATTTGCAAGTGAGGGACATTTTGTTACTTCATGCAGAGCTCAGCAAATGTGACTGACAAAAATATGAAAAAAAATCATTTCACAATTTTAAATGTGCAATAAAATCTTCTGTTCTCCGTTCACGACAAATAAACTCTCACCTTGTGGGAAACAAGAGGATGGCCTGCACAACTACAGGCTGCTGAACACGTGAGCTTCCTTTTGCATGTACATGCATACAGCAGCACAGAGGTCGTTAATTCTTTAGGTACATGTTTTTTTTTTTTATTCTACCCCTGAGTTCAGCAACATATTGATATATGATCTTGTACAGGGCAGCTTATTGATTGCTGTGGGGACTTTAGCTTTAGTATGACGGTGTATGGTCAGATTGTCCAGGGCTCCTGTGCACTTAAGTCTCTGTCGTTTTCATGTAGAAACAGATAGGATGTTCAGTTTTGACATGTTGAAAGCCGGCTCTCTTTGAGGAAAAAAAAGAAAAAAAAAGAAAGTGAATGTCAGAGATGCGCTACAATAAACACAAGATCAGAAGACTGTTTTGATGCATTTCAAAATATTCATCACCAATAACATTTCAGTTTTATTTTTGTGAATGTCAAATTTTAAAATGGCAGCAGTATTTTGGAAAGCATCTGATCTTTCTTTTGCTAATATCTTGGAAGTGTATTGAGCTAATAAATAGAAATGACCATGAATGAAATGATTCAGTCCTCCCAAATTGGTGTGAGGATGACCAGAGGAGTTGGAATGTGAGCTTCGCTGCGGTTTGTGTTCTCAGGTGATGGATAGGGTTGGGGAGTCAGTGGTGAGGTGGGCAGGCTTTGACCTTGGCCATGGAACAGTAAGCGCTAGCTCAGATATCTCACATGATACCCATACATAGAGGCTCATTACGGAAGAGCCCCCATATGCAAAGTGCAGAGCTCAACACTGGCTGGCTGACAGGGGCTAACTTAGCACTGCTGACCGAACAATAAGAGAACAGGGGCTCTGTCCACAGTTCCCAAAAACACAGCAGTGTCTGGATTTCTTCAAGGCCAAAAATATTTAGCAGAAGTTTTTGAGTCAAAACGACTTAGACAGTGCCAAAAATATTTAGCAGAAGTAAAGAGCAGACACATTTGGATATGATGAAGATCAAAATCTCTGAAAATGAGGCTGGTTTCATACATCCAGAAACAGATCTACAGATGGTGACTCCTGCATTTGACTCAAATCTTTCTGAAGTCCCTATAACAGTCTGTTTTTGTCTCATGTACCCCAATTTCCAGATTACAAACTGCTACTTTTTTTTAAAATAGTTTTTAAACGCTGTGATTTGGCTAATACATGGATTTTTAGCAGTAGGTTTAGAAAAGCTGGACTGTTTGACAAGGAAAACAAAACAAGCTCAAGAGTGACAAAAATGACAACACAAGAGGGCCTGAGGAAGTCAAATACGCCACTGAAGAAGATGACGTTAGTGGATGTAGTGTGCAGGTGGAAGACAGATGGCAATCAATAAGTTATCCTGTATTTTTCTTTAACCAGCTGTGTTACAGGGAATGTTTGTGTATGTTACATATGTTATTATTTATCAAAAGAAAATAAATATTTCTGTTAAAACATCTCATGTTTAAATGTGGACTCCTACACTGGCAAGCCTCGTGTTTCCTCTTCTTTCACCCTGGGGCAAGTATCGACTTTGCTTGCACTTGTGGGCAGTGTGGGTGCATCATTGGTTCAGCAACAGTATTGGAAAGGATCTTTCTTTTTGGGGAATCTGTAATTTAAAGATTCCTTCTGCAGAACTACACATAAGTTAGCATTAAGGCTTGTTCTGCAGCCACCCAAATAGTGGACTGAACATTTATTTTGGAGCTTTTACGTCTTCCCCCTAGAAAGTTAAAAAAAATAAATTGAAAGTGGATTAATGCAATGCATTGTGGGATTAACAGTCTTTATTTCAGTCTTTTTGTTTCTTGTGTGTAGTTAAGTTCTTCAAACCTGATGTTGCATCAACATTTACTTGTCCCTTGAATTGATTTGCTTAAATGAAAATCAGCCTTAAGAGGGCGCAGCATCAGGTCTTCTAATAAGACATAAACAACTTGAATGAGGCTTTTCTTGTAATTTTTATGGAGAAAATGTTTGAAACAATGACTCATAGCAAAACGTACTCGTAGCCATGTTTCGTTCATTTAAATTTTAAATCAGAAAATATCGAAATTAAGACATAATTATTTATACGACAGTGTCTATTACATGATGTTCTTAGGGTAATATTTCACATACCCTCTCCACAAAGGGGCTCAGGGTTTTAATCCAGATTTGTTTAACATTCTGGCTTGCATAGTTTTTCTCTGCATTTGCCTTTTGTGTAAAACATTTTAGTGTCTCAGCTTCTAAAACTTGAGAGGTGCTGGGATGTGAATCATTTTGTTTCAGTGATCACTTTTTTAAGTCTCTGCTTGTTCGTAATCCTTACACAGAGTTTAGTTGCTTAATAGCTAGAAGGTCTGTCTAAATGTGCAATACATATAAATATTAATCTCAGCATAGTATTCCATAGTATTTATGAAATAGTGTGGAAATAATATATTATCTAAGTCCAAAAACACATGTAAGCATCACAAGTTCTTGTGAACCTTTTAAAAAAATGGTGTGTCCACATTTCTTTGAACATTTATTTACATACATTCATACTGACAATAAAAATGTAATTGCACACCACACTGTGCAAATGTTAGCACTGGCAATTGTACCTTTTGGATTGTGTGTCATTGACAGTTTTGATGGAGTCATTCTCCCATTTTTACAGCAACTCTACTACAAGGGATTTTATTGCCAGATTGCAGATCCTCATCCTGTACAGGAATAATTTTCTTGGTATGAAAATATTCATTTGGCAGATTTTCAGTTTGTAAACCATCTGAGCTACAAGCTTGCATATAAAAAAAACCAACAAAAAAACAGTTCTGCTGATAACAATTTCATTAAAAGCATCCAGACTTTCTAATCATTGTTCTTGGGGATATTAACTGTGTAGATCTCTCCAATGAACCTCCAAAGTACAGACAGCATTAAAAGTGTCCCACCAGAGATAAAAACTCACAGATCCACTTCTACATTGCTTTTAAATATTCATATCATGCTGTCCCCTGGTGATTTTAAGACTTTTCTGATTACTGTCTGCTTCCTTTCATTCTAACATATGGGCAGAAATGTAAAACATCTTAGTTTGTAGTTGGGACTGTTAGGTTGTGGACTGATGGGTCAAAGCAGATGTTACATGCCTCCTTTGACTGTCTTGCTTGGAGCAGTTTTGAAGCTTCAGCCTCTGACCTGAACAAACTTGCTGAAATTGTGACTTCATACATCAGAACATTTTTGGTCAGAGATCCAGACAGCTAAGAGGAGCTTCAGTAAGAAGCTTAAAAAAAGAAAAAAAGAAAAAGAAAATCACTTTTCAGCAAATGACCTGACCAGTTTCTACTGCAGCTTTGAAAGCTCGTGATTCACACCTTTCAACTCGTCCACATCTCAGCCTGACATAAAAGCTCTCCATGCACCAGTCACCCTCCTCTCCTCAGATCTTCTTCCTGGACTTCAGATCTCTGAGGAAGATGTAAATGGGCTTTTTCAGTGTCACTAGACCAGGAAAGCTCAGGGACCTGACTGTGCTTCTCCCTCATACCTGAAAACCTCGCTGACTGCCCGCAGCTTTCGCATCAGCAGGCTGAGAAACACACCACTTAAATGGTTAAATGTCTTCAGGACTGTCGCCCTGACATCTCTTGACATAAAATCCTGGTGTTGAAGTATATTATTAACATCACATTCCCCTTGCAGAACCCGTTGCAGTTTGCTCACGGGGAAAACATTTTGGCAGACGAAGCATTCAACTTAGAATTGCACATCCTGATCCTATTTGTGGACTTCAGTTTGGCCTTCAACACAGTCAGCCCAGACATCCTCCACCCGAAGCTCGCCCAGCTTCCAGTGCCTGCTTCCTCCTCTCAGTGGATCACAAGCCTCCTGACTGACTGGCAGCAGCAGGTGAGACTGGAGAGCGTCTTCTCCCACACATGAACCATCACTGCCACCCCCGAAGGGTGTGTTTATATTCCACTCCTTCTCTCACTGTACACAAATGACTGCACCTCAATGATTCCATCTGTGAAACTCCTGAAGTTTGCAGATGACACCACATTTAGTAGTCTGATCCAGGGCGATGACAAGTCTGCATATAAACAGGAGTCGGACAGACAGAGCACCATTTGCAAAAACCAGTCGCCACAGGAACAGTTTCTTTCCCCAGGCTGTCACTCTGATGAACACGCTGATAAACAGAGTGGCCATACTTATACCAAGAAAATTTGCACAAATTCAGTATGGTCTTACGTTCTTGTGAAAACACTGCATAAATACATATTTACAATTTTTTTTTTTTTTTATTCAAGCTTTTAAATATTTATATTTAAATGTCATCATTGAGAACCAATTGAACCAAAGTCAAATTCCATCCATCCATCCATCCATTTTCCGTCACCCTTCTCCCTAACGGGGTCGGGAGTTGCTGGTGCCTATCTCCAGCTGCGTTCCGGGCGAGAGGCGGGGTTCACCCTGGACAGGTCGCCAGTCTGTCGCAGGGCAACACAGAGAGACAAACAGGACAAACAACCATGCACACACACACTCACACCTAGGGAGAATTTGGGAAGGCCAATCAACCTGACAGTCATGTTTTTGGACTGTGGGAGGAAGCCGGAGAACCCGGAGAGAACCCACGCATGCACAGGGAGAACATGCGAACTCCGTGCAGAAAGACCCCGGGCCGGGAATCCTTCTTGCTGCAAGGCAACAGCACTACCCACTGCGCCACTGTGCAGCCCCATCAAATTCCAGATTTGCAAAAAATTGGTAAATACAATCAGTTCTAAAAGGGATTCTGATTCTGGACTTCTTCTTGTGAGTGATGTGTGCACAACTAGATGCCGATGACACAGTGTTTAACTAAACACACTTGGCCTAAAACAGAACAATACTCTGAAAAAAATGCTTGCTAAGAAAATAAAGTTTTCTGTCCCCTTGTTATACAACAATATTCAGACTTGTTAGACATTTATACATCATTTTATTATTTGTAAAATGACATAATTTACGACAATTTAATAGACTGATAGACTGTTGAAAAACAAACTAAGAAATTAATGAACTCTCCTTTAATTAGAGCGATATATATATATATATATATATATATATATATATATATATATATATATATATATATATATATATATATATATATATATATAGTTCTAACTGATATACTTCACCAAAAGTTACTTTACTTTTTTACTTTATTTTTTCTTTTAATAGCGGCCGTTCACTTAAAACTCTAAGGTGTGTCTCATATGTGCTTACTCAACTTCTTTATTTTCTAACCATATACTTATATGATCAGGAAATCCATCTCAACGAAATGTAGGAATGTTTTACCTTCTACAGTCCACCCACAGAAAGGCAAAGTGATGAGAGGTGAAGCTTGCTGGAAAAGCAATAAGCAAGGATTCATTGGTGTGTCTTCCCTCTCCGCTCTCCCCCCATCATGCCTAATGGAGGCATGACACATTATTGCTGATTGTAAATTGAAGCTGAAGTAACATCATTGATGTTTATATTACAAAATTTAAATGCAAGATGATAGAAAACAAAGGTTAGTTGACGGAAAACAAATGTTTTGTTGATTCCGATGTGTCACAACTTATTCAATTAACGTCAGTTTTAAGTTGGTTTTGAAACACGAACTCTGAATAAGCTGGTTATCTCGACTCCTCTCTCCTCGTTTTACTTCTTCACCTCCCACACCCATTTGTTCAGGGTGGAATGAAGACATGTAGTCAAGGAGAATATCCAAGCATGGATAAAATGGGAGAAGGGGTAGGTGGACTGATGACAAAAATGGCAGCTTTATCCAGTCTGACTTGCGTCAATTTACACCACAGTGAGGTGCTGAAAAAGTGAATGTCCATTAGCCATTTCTGAATGCACATATTCAATCATCTGAATTTTCACCTCATATAGTATTGTCTAAGAGTTTGCACTTGCACAGAAAAATAATTGTTCATGCACTATTTGAAACATAATTGCCATTACATCATGTTTTTTACATTTCAGCTCCCTTCACTCATCAGAGCCAGCCTACTTATTAGAGGTCAAAACTCAGTGTTTGCAAAAACTTTTGAGCTACGTCTGCCAAACTGGAAGAAGTGGGAAAGTCTCAGGCAGGACCTTTAAGACACAAATTTCCATTCAGCACTCTTGTGCTGCAGATTTGTGTCTATTTAGTGGTGAGTATTGCATTAACCCGTCTCGTTTTAGTAAAGTTGACAGCACCTTCCTACAATTAGACCTCCGATCTGATTTAAGTATTCATTTGTTAGAGGTCATACTTATAGTTTTTTTTATATTTATTCCTACAGTGATCTGTTTAGTAAATATCTGTCACCTAAAGTCTCTGGCCCAAGACCAACACAACTCCTGCAGACATCGGTCACTACTTTGTTGGACATGTACAACATCAGCACAACCAGTCATTGTACAGATTTGTCATTGCAAATGTGACATGTTTAAGATCAGAGGATAAACATCTCGGTCAACTTGTCCACCGATTGTAGATTTTTCATCGGTCAATTTTGTCTGTAATTATGACTGCCCGACATGTTTTAGCAAACACTAAAACCATTGAGGCAAAATTACAACTTTCCTAGGTTGTTAAAAAAATATTCCCAAAATCTGATGTTGAAGAAAAATGTAACTGTAATCTTCTTCATTCTGTCACACTGGCACCAGGTGTGGATTGACCGTTTGAGACGTGTCAACATACCAAAAATAAGAATTCAGTCTGTCCATCAAGTCGATGTGTGAGCAGCAGGACTCTGTAGGAGTGAAATCTGAAATGCTGACTTTTGTCCAGAAAAATAAAACCTTTTGTCATCTCAAGTTAAAATACATAAGGAGGAGATGGTCCAGTTGGTCTATTTTGAACAAGCACCCAGTGGTCTGTAGATATCAAACATGAAATAAACAAGTCCAGTCAGAAAGCGCCTTGTTTCACATTCCCATTCACCTGTTTTGTCTGTGCTGCCTTAATACGAGTAAAACTGTTAAGCAACTCCGTTTGTGTTTTAAGCCTGATGTTGCTGCTTACCTTTTTACTTTATTTCACTTTATTTGAATTAACTACATCTGCCATCTCAAAGCACCTTACAAGTCAAATAGATGCAATTCATATACAGCAATAAACATAGAGACAGAGTCACATTCAGTGACATGCAGTTGAATATGATCCTGCCTTTTCACAGGAGGTGGGGTGGAGGAGTTGTGTTGCCTGTAGAAGTGTATGAATTAAGTGCCAGTCGAAAGAGGATAAAAAGCACATGGAAAATCTATTTTTGCACTTCTTTTTGGACGAATACTGAAAATATTTTTCAGCACAAAACGGACCCATAGTAAGAAATGGATCTGTGTTATCTTAGACCTCTTAATCCCCAAAACTTTTGTCACATAGTTTTTATTAAAAAAGGAGTTCTAAAACCTAGTGCGAGTGTTTCTAAAGAAAAGCATCATGTCACATGGTTCCCATAGCTTAGCTGATAGTTGGCTATCTGTTGCAGGGCATGCCCTTATCAGAACCATTGGGATATGTGGAGATGAATGACATAATCAATAATCAGAACTGTTAATCAATGGTATTCTAAATAACCATTGATTGAGCCCACAAGGTTAGTCTGCTTTATTGGTTTATATTAGGCAAAGCAACACGAGACAAAAGCTTTTCACCAGAGATTTCAATGCATTTCTATGAGAAACATACAACACGTGTTGAACATTGAAGATTGGATTCCTTTTTTTTTCTTTTTTTTTCTTACCAGATACACATGCACACATCCTCTTTGCCATGTTCTACTTTGTGTTTATTATTCTGAGAGAAGTTAATGCGTACCAACCTTGGCTCAATTCTCTTCAACATTGTTGTCACGCACGGCTTCATTTGCATACAACAAAGCTTCAGTTCCATCTCATTATCGAAATGGTCAAGTAGACAGCGGTCACTTGAGTTGTGTCACCTTTCCCAAAATGGCCCATCCTCCTGGGATTTTTGATGTGCGAAAGAGGAAGAGTATGGCAGCATGCTGCTTGTGTGTAACCCGTGGGGGCTTCATGTCTACCTAATTACCAGGTAGGGGAACAGTCACAGCCATTTGCATGTTAGCTGAAGATGACCTAAGAGGATATACAGTTTGCATTCCCCATAAATCAGCATGTTGTTCTTTACAGACCCAGTATTTTATACAGTTGACAACCTTAAACTGTCAGTAAGGAGGCTGTCTGCCACATGCGTGTGCCTAATTTCACAGCCTTCATCACGCTAATGTGCTTGCCAGACGTTCTCAGAAAACATGACAACTGTCAGTGAGCTCAAATTATCTAATAACATAAAGATTAGAAGACAAGTGTGAAAAATGAGCCAAAATAACACAATTTGTCTACTCTTACCACAAGAAAGCTTAGTCATATGATTAGTGTGGATTTTCCCCTGATTTCCCCAGTGGCAGTGGCTTAGTTCCAAAGGCAGGTTTGGATTTGGCCCACAAGAGAGATGGCTTTTTTCTCTCAAACAGACCACCTTCATAAAACTGAGTTTTAGGTAAAAAAAAAAAAAAAAAAACCGGGGGGAGGGGAAAGACATGCTGAAAATATTGGACTTCTTTCTTTTCTGTCTCTTTACATCTAACACAGTGACAAGCACAAGAACCTAAACAAATATTTGACCCTCTAAGCAAGAAAAAAAAAAAAAAACTTTCATCTAAATTGACTTTTTGTATGTTTTTATAATCTATTATTCATAGCCTGAAGATTCACACAGGGCTATCTAAACTCTTGTAAGCTCATAAAATTAACTGTGAGAGGCAGTGACGCTCCTTTGATCTCCACTATCTCTCAGAAGTTCTCCATATCAGCTCGTTTTGTCCACAGATTCTCCACACATCCCGTGTCGTCCCTCTACCACTCTTCCTGCCTGTTTGTCCCTTTCTCTCGTTCCCTTTGTCCCTTGTGAAAGCCCCCTGTCACCTCTGGCCCTCCTCTTCTCCTCCCCTTCTCTGATGCTATTACAGGCAGCACTCCTCCCTCTCTGCCTTCCCCATGTATTACCATTAGAAGACATGCATCTTGGGAGCTACTGCACACTCCTCTGTGTTTTGATTAATATTTTAGCAGCCTCAAGGAGGAAATGGGTCTTCCTCTGAGCTAATCCGTTATGGGGTGGATGATTGGAGCAGAGGAAAATGGAAAGTGATGGAAGAGGAAGGTCAGGCTCGACTGTTTTATTTTCCGTGCCAGAAATTGTTAAGATGTTCAGTACAAATCGGATGCTTCGAAAAAATGTGAATGTTGTACATGTCTGGAGTTCATGGAAGAAGCTGAAGGTAGCTCATTCTCAAACATATAAACCCTGAACATGCATAAAGCCCATTTTTGTGATATTTTTCTGATCCTAAAATAGAGTTCATTATATGACAGAAACAATAAGTGGTAGTACACACTGAGTAAACTTTAAGGCTTCTTTTTTCCATTATCACAAGGACAAACAATTTATTTTTCTGTAAGAACTGAATATAACTGCAATAAATGGAAAACCAAAACAAAGACTCTTACATCAGGATGCTCTTTGTTGACTACAATTTGGGTTGGCCAACAACAAAATCAATCAAAAATCATTCACACTCACACTTGCACTAGTTTGCATACCAGTTTGCACAGTCTTCATTTTCTCCTTCCACATCTTTTGTATATCCATGTTTTAAATATTTATACCTTGTGTGATTTCACTTAACAGTCAGCCTTAAGTTATGAATTCATGTGTTTGGATTACTTTGACTATTACTATCATCTGGTTTTTTTCTCATGACAATAAAATAGACAATAGCTCTTTTAAAAAGATCTTCATAAAGAAAAATTTGAAATGATTATTGCTAATTTTCTATAATATTTATCTTGCTCCGAGCCTTTTAACATTAGTGTATCTGTTGAGTAATCACATGTAGTAAAGGAGTAGTAGTCCTTTGTTACCTGGTAGACACTGTCTTTAACGTGGCTTCTTTTCAAATCAAAGGACTCGTCATAGTTGTGGAGAACAGGGCATGAGCAAATGTGTTGTTTTTGTTTTTACATATAGAATATAGTCAATGTTCCTGGAAATGCAGCTGAGGAAACTGCTGCTTTGTTGTTTTCCTCTGCACGCCGCTAGCCACTAGCAGCAAAACAAGCAGAACAACCTTTCACAGGAGATGCTGGTCATTTTGTATTTTGTCATTGTTCAGTCTGTCCTGTGCACATCCATCACAGTGTGGATGAGCCACACTGAAATGTCTGCCATGAAGATTATGAGGCTGACTTTTTCTATAGGATGTGTTTACATATAGGGTCAGAAAAAAGACAGCTAACTTTTCTGCAGACCCCACACACCCTGGACACAAAGTGTTTATATTTTTACCTTTGGGCTGGAGCCACAAAACACTTTTTGTGAAAGCAAGCTGCCACAGAGCTTGCTTTCCAGAGATAATTCTTCCCCCAGATTGTCTCTTATGAACATAATGAAGACCTCACATAGTATCCGGCTACTGTGGGAAGCAAAAATAATCATGTTTGCTAATATAATAACAACACTAGTCCCTAAACATAAACACTTTCATAATACCCCTTGTAAATGTGGTCAAATGGCTTCAGTACTGGATTCTCAGTTCAGAGAGAAGTTATTTGCTTACCATTTCAGGAACAGATTTGCCTTTTTGTCCAGTTCCAGAATTAAAGGCATACACAAATTTAGGTCTGCCCACATTTACCTCTTTGCTTTTTGAAAGCTCCCATATATGCCTTAATAATAGATGGATTTAACACCGTACAATGAAAACAGACTTCAGTACCGTTGTTTTTGAGCCATTACATTTTTTTTGTACGTACTGTAATGTCTAACTGTATCCCCTTCAAGGTTTGTGTGCTGCTTTACAATGCTTCCTCTTTCATTGATTCTTGCTCTCTTTTATTTATGTTTGTTTACTGTGCTGCTTGACTCAAGAACTGCCTATTGCTTTTATTGTCGAATGTAATGAAGGGTGCTTTTATCACCATTTGCCTGCAGGTTAAAGGTGAGAATGGAGACAAATGAGCCAAGGGTACAGTGATGAACTGTGGGTCTCAACCTGGAAGCAAACATTCAGCTCATTGATACCAACAGCCCATGTTTCTGTGCCCAAGAAATTCCTAAAAGCATTTTGAAGAAGCAAATATAGAGAGTGCAGGCATTTAAGGGTAGAGTAGCTTTTAATAATCAGTGTCCAAAAGACAGAATACTCCATTAACCCATGGTGCACTGATGATACTAGCTGGGAAGAAAACACACAAATGTTTAAAATAAAGAATAAAAATAAACCTTTAGCTTAAAACATATCAGTCTTTATGACACAATGGACTGTTCCTTTGGTATTTCTCCCAGGTAACATCAAGTGACCTTGGTGTGAGGCTAGATGACACATTAACATCATATACCACTTTACACATCAGATCAGATGACCAATATGCAAATTGTTCTGGTTGAATTTTTATACATTTGTCCCCATGGTGCAACTGTGTTGATGAAGTGCGGCATAGAGGTCGACTGCAATTATTCACCGTGTGTTCAGAGCAGTGAGCCACGTACAAGGAGCGAGGCTAGTCTTTGAATGAATGCTAGCGTTTGCGGCATATGGGCTTTTCTTGTATTCTCGACGTGGGTGTATTTTGAATGAATCCACGAGGTGTAGGCTTGCTAATGATGGTGGTATTTAATTTGCTTAAATGCTGCAGGGATAAGGCATTTGATATGTGTATAGATGGGATGCCATTACTGTGGAGGATGTGAGCCATTGACTTAGAAAGGCCTATTCTTTTACCATCTATTTATAGAGAGCATTTTGTGCAGAAGGACAGAGTCACTAGCGCAGAGCTAATACAAATATAAGCAGGATACATATGCCCTTAGGCTTTTTAGCAGGTACAGCATCAATATAGTTTTTCATATTCTGAATACATTTTTGTAAGTGTAACTCAGGTGTGAGCCTAACACCCTATAGCATATTACTGTAGAGAGAAGCACTGGGACTATTAAAGAGACGACACGGTGAAAAAAAACGACAACAACAACAAAAAAAAAAACAGGTTAATTTTGTCACTTAAAGTCCTGTCTGTCCCAGTTAACCTTTGGTGGCCACAAAAACAAAATAAATATTCAGTTCAACAAAATAAATAAAAAACAAACCTCCTCTCCCTGCATCTGTCTAACTTTGTCTTGTGTAGAGAGGTTTCTTCATTAAAACTGACAGAGGAGCCACAGGGAGGGGAAGTGTTATGGCTCTGCAGATCTGTCACCACTTTCCCCCCCATAAACTATAATTCACCGCTGTACAATCATTGAAATAATTCTTTCATTTTACTGACGAGGCTGCCAAATGTTGAACCAGAAAACTGCCAACAGGGGAGATAATGTGATCCCTTACTCCATTTTCGTTTTTGGATTCATTTCTATTCTAATATGTTAAATGCATAAATTCTGCCACTAATGGTTTTTGCACAGTGGAGCAACAGCCTATCCATTTATGCAGTTTAGAGGGGTTTTTGCACTTAAAACAAGAACAACTATAATAAATGCCAGTAAATCTGTGGACATGTCCATTTTGCCTCAGCCATAAATGTATGCTTAGTTAATCTTTTCTACTGCATTGGCCATTTGCAGGTGGTAATGAGGAGCTTCCTCTATAAGTCACAAAGGTACCCTGTGGGGGGAGGGGGATAGAAGAAACATTTATTTAAAAATTGCATTAAAATATTAAATAAAGAGATACTTTCTTATTACAAATATCTTTTTAGTTATCAATTCTAGATCCCACAAACAAGATTTAGAATATGTATAAATATATTCAACAGTGGCAACATCCCAGTGCAGAGCAGTAGAATAATGGAACACAAATTTAATTATTGGACTATTTTGGACTGATATTTCATTTAGACTACAGTTGAGACATAAATGGTAAATGGTAAGATATAAAATAAAGCACCTAAATAATAAAAGGCATATAAATTGAAGCTGAAGGGGTTGTTTGTGGTGGTTTTGTACTTTTATTCAGAAGTGGTAATAATGTAATACAAACACATTTATTCAACTTAAATTTATACTGAGATGCACAGAGACGAATGCTGTTCAGTGCAAGAGTAATGTGATTAAACAGTCTTGGATAACAAGAGCTATAGTTTTTACTCTGTTTTTGAGCAATAAGTAAAATAAAAATGCTTTATTATATTTCACTTTTTTAGTCATCTAAGAAATGACTGGATTTTCAGATCAGCTTGAGAGCAGTGCATAGTGAGCGTAGTGGAAAAGAGCTTCAGCATACAAACCGTACATGACCAAATACAATGCAAAGCATTTGATGCAGTGTTGTCGGACATTGCAATTGGACTCTAGAGCAGTTTTCTGGAGCGACAAATCGTTCCCACTTGTCTGACCGTTTAGTGAATGAGCATTGTGACTTGCCAGGAGAACGGCACTTGTCTGACTGTGTCAAGTTTATTTCCTAGCTCTTTCCAGGTAAGACAGAGAGGTTTCACTTCCTTTCCTACGGAACATTTGAGAGAAATCTTCTAATTGCACCTAAGGTTCATGATGACATGTTTACCGGAGGTGGCATTATTACTCAAAATAGAGTTCAAAACATAGTGCACACTTTTTTTCCCTTTCCGTGAGGGTCAAGTGCTCTGAGAAATAACCCATTTAGCTAAAGTACATTGTTTTCTGACACACTGTGTGAATTACCATTCTATTAAGCTTCATTATTCATACAACTGCCATCTTTCTTGGCTGTTTTTCCCCATGTAGAAACTGACGCACATCATGAAGACGGTATTCATTAAGCCTCAGACTGTTCCTGAAAAATGGAATATTTTAAAACTGTCTTTAAATATTTTCCTCACATTTGTACTGAAAGATTAATGTCAAGCTAGAACTGTAAACTTCACTGCAAGTCAATTACTCAACTTAAAATTTTAATGCAGTTAATTGAAAGAGAAATTTATTCTATTTTTCATCTATTTGAAAGTGCTTTTCTGTTGCACCACTGTTGACTGATATGTTGCAAAAGCATTTAGTAAATGAAATTTCTTGATAAATGTGTAGGGGACAATTTGTTCATTGTGTCACAAGACCATTCAACCAACTTAGCCAGAGAGATGCATCTTATTGGACAAGAAATTGTAAATGATGGATTAGTTGTTTTTTTTTTAACTACGTTCTTTAAAATGGCAGAGACATCTTTGAGCACAAATCACGTTAGATATAATTAGTGACTGAGCCTGTTTTCACATGCAGTGACCGATTGCCATTGTAGGATACAGGTATTAAAATCCAAAAACAAATCCGGGTTAATAAATTCAAATTAATTTAAACCTTCTCAAAACAAGGTTCTGACTGCTATAATTATTCTGCAATACTGAACTGTTACTGACATACACTCTAAACTCTTCTTCCAGTGCTTCCAGGACTTTTGTTCCTCTTTTGTTGAGCCACCTCTTCACATCATTAATTAACTGGGTAAATTTCTTTAAGGCCTCGGTTTTTGTCAGGTATATGGCTCATTTTTGAAGAATATTGTAATGAGTCTGCACATGCATGAAGGCAAACCAAAAGTTTTGTCTAAAATGAGTGTGTACAAATCATTAGCTTTTTCAGTTGACCAAAAAGTACTTTTGTTTTTGAGCCATTGCAAGGCATGCCTTTAGGTTTTCCATCTGTTAAAACACAGTGTACACTGTGTAGCTATTAAAGTTCCCCCAAATTTGGTCCAAACCTTGAATCCTCCTGCCTCACACTTCATTCAAGACAGCAGTTCTTTTAGGGTTCCAAAAGTAGAAAGATTTGGGAAAAATATTCTGACAGGTGTTGACAATGAGTATGCTTGTTAAACAATTAGGCCTTACTGATGGGCACAAAAGTGCGCATGAGGACAGGACTCTCTGTGCCTATCCTGCCAACTGGAGAATGTGCCGCTACTCCTGACAGCTCTGTCAAAAGTCTGGGCAATTAGTTTATTTTCCTTTTTAATCGGCTGGAGCCTTTCTAATCCCTCTGCAAACCGGCTCACACGTGCCACGTCTGTGGCTATGTTCATTTGCACAGCAACAAATGCCATTTTAAATATTTTATCACCAATTTTCTGTTGAGAAGCCTCTTGGCATTTGGCAAGTGATCTACCAGCTGGGGTTTTCTCATAGCTGCTTGGCACCAATTTTGTCGTAAATTTCTCAAAATGTTATATAATATTTTTCAGTTGAAGTTATTAAATGATTAAACATTGTTGTTGTAAACACCAGGTAGGGTTTAATACTACCTCCCCACTAGTGTCAGCCATCTCTGTATATATCATATAAAAGGATGAAATATCATAAGACAAACTGTTATTTCAGTGCAACACTAAGGGTTTTCTATTCTTATATTTGAGATGTTCTACCACTGCCATATCAGTATGTGGAATAAGAAGTTGGAAGGTGTTACGGTATCACTGAATGGCTGCTATGGGAGAGATTCAAGAGTATGTTTTTGATGAGTGAATGACATTATTACATGAAATACAGATCAAAATAGTCAACTTGCATGATGGACCACCTCTGTGATATAGTTTGCTTGTGATATGGACATTTGTTTTGAATATAAATGAATTACCATAGACAAATGTATTAACTCACCCATTTATGGAAAAAAAATGGGTTCTAATGTCAAGTTGCATGAATCATTAAATGGACCACTAATCAAACCTGTCTTTGGCTTATTTGCTCCTTTCTCCTGTTGATTTTATCCTTCCTGCAGAGGAAGACATATTGGTTATCTGTGATGATTAACACACTACAGGAAAACGAAAACAAAACAAGAGCTCCATCAGGAGTGACTGCAAACTTTCCAGTGATCCAGTCACCTTTGTACAAGCTCACTCTGCACCCTGACTCTGACTTGAAGTCTTCCTCAAAGCTTTTAACAGGCAGATGTAATAGCTCTGTGGTTTTGAAGAGGCCACGGTTTAAGCGCCTCAGGAAGAGCATGCTGGTGTCTCTAGTGGCGTCAGATGTGGTCTAAGTTGTACTAAATGCACCGACAGGTAATCTATCTGTAGGAAAGATGCGTTATGCTGATTTAGACAGGAAATCAGAAACCATGTGTAGTATAAAGGCTTGTGGCTCCTCCTGTTACCCTCGTCCATCATGCAGAGAAGATTTTATTTGGGAGGAGACAGCTTTTGTTGTGGGAATAATCAGTGCTCTTATTGTTCAAGAGCACCTTGATGACCGCAGTAATAGACCCTGTTTAATGTTAATTATATATATATATATATATATATATATATATATATAGTATATATATATATATATATATATATATATATATATATATACATACCCTGCGACAGACTGGCGACCTGTCCAGGGTGAACCCCGCCTCTCGCCCGGAACGCAGCTGGAGATAGGCACCAGCAACTCCCGACCCCGTTAGGGAGAAGGGTGACGGAAAATGGATGGATGGATATACATACCCATCTGCTGATAGGTAAGCGGGTCGGTACTGTCAGTAAGCAGACAAGTAGGTAGACAGGTTGTTTTTTCCTTAAAAATTGCTGACCAATCCTTTCATATTGTGCACCTTTTCTGAAATAAGTTATGTTAAAAGCAGGTCGGACAGACTGTCTGGCTGCCTCTTGTCAGTGGAAATTCCATTTGTGTGAACATGGTCTTTGACTTTGAGAGCTACATGATCATGTCTTTAAGAGCTGCTTATATCTCAACATTAAAAGGGTCTTTGCATAAGCCTTATGGCATCTCATAGAGAAAGCAAGGACTAGGCTTTAAGTTGATGGCAGTACCTTTGATAGGATTTACTTTGTTAGATTTTACTTCCTAAAAGATTACTAAAATTAAAGGGTTGTGTATGTAAACTACTTAATCTTCTTGCTACAATGCTTCTGATGTATGGTTACACCTCACATTACTAGGAAGCAGAATCACAGGTAGAATAAAAAAAATATATCATAATTAATGGCGTGTGTTTTCTTAAATTTAGCTACTCTGTTTGTGTTGGACCTCATAATGATAAGGGAAAAATCAATTAATCTACCCTATCTAATATACACGTACTGCAGAAATACACAGGCCTGAGCGGTGATATTTTAAAGTCATCGTTCCCACAGGCTCGCTCTCCTGAGACCACCGTGCTCTTGCATCCCAGGAAAGGCACCGGCTTCCGGAGGCAGCAACAGCTCTTCCCTCTCTGAAACAGAAGAACCCCATTACATCTTTTCATTTTTCAATTTCTCATCCTTTCTTGCTGGCTCTCTCTTTCTCTCCTCTTTTGTTTTTTTTTTTTTTTTCCAGCAGTACATCACTGAGACTTTATCCATTTCATGTTTAGTGAAACTCCCCTGGCGAGCCTACACGAGGCAATGAGATGCCGCAAATCTTTGATATCTTAAACAGAGGGCATAGTGCCAGCACTATCACCAGATAGGGAAAAAAAAAAAAGAGGAAAAAAAAATGTAATCCACTAGAGGAACATCTTCCTGAATCAAACAAAATGAATAAATAATCGGGGCTGCAGACACACTTTTATACTTGCGGTGCATGTCCATGGAGGATTGGTTTACCGGCCTCAGTGATTAGTCTGCTGGCAGAATTGTTTGGTTTTGTGGCTCAACTATTTACAGTATGATATAACAGCAGATCAGATCCATTTCTTAACACAGCACTCTGCAGAGCTGTTGACATTTAGCTAAAAAAAGGAAAAAAAGAGAAAAAAACAATGGTCCTTTATCCAGTTTTAATATCAGATTTGTAAAAATAACTAGAGAACCTCATATTCTTGCAATAGATTGATGGATATTTTTCCATTGGTTGTTGGTAAGGACGCACATCATTTTTCAGCAGTATAATGGAGTAATGTATAGATAATAAATTCTTATAGTTTTTGGCAATGATTTACATTTTGAGTTATATTTTGATACAATGTGAAAAAATGAATAGGACGATTTTCTCACTGATAGTGGCAATGCATGTCCGTGGTATTCTTGTATATTTTTAGAATGCAAAATCCATTTTCGTAAGGTTACATTTCTAATATTCATATTTGAGCAACCTCTCTCCTGTCTATACAATACAATGTATTACAAAGGAGATTAAATTTTTCCTGCCTCAAACACAAAACTATGCTTCTATTTCCAGAGTAAGCTGCACAATGTTGTTTATTTATGGGTTAGTTTTTGCACCCCGGCTTTTTCTTATTCTCCATCCAACAATAAACATGGAATTTGTGTTGTTCAGTCTGTGTGCACAGATACAGTGAGAATTCATGTACATCTACACAAGGGCCTTTTGTGGAGACATTTTTAATGTCAGTCTTTAGACATTCTTTTATACTGCATCGTATGCAAACGTGCTGTATTCCTGGGTGGATGCTTTGGATGAATGAGGGTCATGTGGTTTTGGAAAGAAAAAAAATTCCATCTTCTATCAATAAGCACTCTACCACATGCAGAATCAACAGTCACTCATCTCTCCTTACTTGTTCGTTCCCTCTGTGCTTCTCATGCATCTGAAGACAGCCAAACTATTATTGCTGCGACTTCAAAAAATTGCCAACGTGTTTTGAACAGAAAGAGACGCATATGCTCTGGCTTGTGTTTACAATCAGCTTTTTATGTCAGAAAGGAACCATTTCTTTCTTTCTCATATATGCATTATGTATATGTTAATGTTGAATTTGGCAACCGCGGATGGTCTTAGGACTTAGACTTGTCTTTGATCTTTCTTTGAGAAGTGTCCTACGGGTCAGGTCTTTGGACAATGGATGCCATAGCGACAGGGTTTGTTGTCCATCTATTTGCCATTTCATCAAGGCGACACAGTCATTTCTGATGATCCTCTTGGTTTTGTGCAGGATGTTGTCACTACTGAACTGGCGCTCTTTTGGGATCCTGTTCTTCTGAGTGGTTCCTTCACCAGCAAGACCCGCTTTTTAAAAACAAGTCCCCCAAAGAGCTTGAAAATAAACTAGCTCAATGTTAACATATGTATTTTCATTCTTTCTGGAATAATGTTTCATTGGGCGAGAAAGTCAAAGACCAGCTCAGTATGGTAAATTACTTTACTAGACAAATAAAAGAACTTCTGTAGCAATTGGGCACAGAAGTTCTCTCCACTCATTTTCACTGAAAATGAGTGGAGAGATTTCTTCATAATGTACTGAACATTGAAGTCATTGTTGTAGATGGTCCATAATTTTATTACATTTTTAGAAAACTACTTTGGAAATTTTAATAAGATGTTTTCAAAGCCATCTTAAAAGATTACTGATAGTTCTGACGATGACTGTAGCTTCAACAAACGAAATAACAATTTGAGAAAATTTGGTGTGGCAAGCATTTAGTATTATTTTGATTGAGTAGAAAATCTTCATTTATATTGCCTGCAATACATATAAATACAAAGAAAAATTGGGGTCATTTGTTCTTGACTAACCAAAACTATAAAAGGTTCTTCTCTCAGTAGGTTTATACACTCCTTTAGGTAAAGTTACTTCCATGAGTAAAAGTCTACATTTCCACTGGGCCAGATCACCTAAACCACATTGACAGTCTTCTGTAACTTTAGAACATCTGAAGGCCCAAGTCGATAGCTCTCTGGTCCCTGGTGGAAACTTTGTAACTTAAAATGCACAAAGTTTGGTGGGTTTAAGGTGTATCATGTTAACTCAGTGTGTAAGTAAGTGAACTACTTAATGGAACAGCAGTTTGTCAAAAGCAACTTCACACATGTAGAGAAGAAATACTGAGTTTGGCGTGATTTCTTTCTTTTTTACTTGCCATCATTGCTATGAAACATCTTAGGAGTGATTTGAGACTTTTTCTGAATCTGGATCACAGTGATCCATTCACACAGTTTAATCCTAATGTTCTATTTGCCTTACATAAAAAAATGTGATATTATGTAAATATTGATTGGGACAATTATTATTGCTGGGATACCATCAAAGCCATATGCAAATTCCTTTACTGAAGGCCATTTACTACCTGAGCATGCATTTTTGTCACAAGATTCTCATAAATTTATGGGCAAATGAAAAAAAAAAAAAAAAAAAACCCTCCCACTTTCAATTTATGTTCATAATAACTACAATTCTCTGAGCCATACAAGTGTTGGAGTCATATAAAAATGACCTTTATTTAGCAGGTAATTGTGCAGGTCTTTTGTAAATGCCTGATTGTGATCTTGCTCTCTGGAATGCTGGTTCAGCAAGGTTCCATCCTGTTTCTCAACATAGTCCTGTCTTTCCTCCCAAGGTGTCCTCTGGCTGCGCTGGCCTCTTTGAAGGCTCTCCTACTATAATGGAATCCCTTCGTACACTTCCTGGACGGAGCAGTGAGAAGCACTAATTCCACGCTGATAAAGATCCCCCTTCCTCTCATTTCATAAGTCTTCCTCTAGATACGAAGCTGCGTTAGATTAGATGTGTCACTCCTCCCCCATGTCGCTGTAACACAAAAGTCCTAACAAAACCCATTGCAGAGAAGAAAAAAAGAGAATTAATTTAATTGCCATTCAAGTGTGGGAGAAAAAGAGGGAGAAGTGCTACGGTGGAGGGGGGTGCTCTATTTTCTCTGTGACTACAGACAAGAGGTACCTCCTTTAAAATCAACCAAAGTCACAATGAATTGAGGAGGAAGGGCCGAAGGTCATATTTGATATCTGATAGATTTGGTGAGAAGGCGTCAGATCTAGAATTTCTTTCTTTACATCTGAAAAACTCAGGAAAAAAAATGTAATTGTTTTCATAAAGCGCCTGTTTGTATACCGTATTTCTGTGCCCATGCATGATCTACTTTATAATTATTTAAAGTTTGATGACAAGGGGATTTGTGAACATGTTCACTTCAGTCAGTCACAATCATTTTATTACTTCTATTACTGTTGCACACTGACAATTATTACCTTTCACTTTGTGAAATTAATATTTTCTCTGAAATTTTACAAATTTTACTTTTTTTATTATAAAAATAATTGTTGTGAAAAGATTTGAGTTATTTAAAATACAGAAGTTGAATTGTTAATTTTTTTGGATGTTTTTGGATGTCAGTCTGACATTAATATATCTTCTGTTGATAATAACTAGACATTATTAACTATATAATAATGTTGCCCTGAACAGATAGATGTTTAGGGCAACATCTATCTGATTCATACTCGACTGCAGTGCATCAAAAGGTATTTTTGTTTTAGTATTTCACCTTCAGGTTACTGGTCATAGACGAAAAGGGGGAAATTGCACTGCTTTGTTCTATACTCTCACTTATACAAAAGAGAGGCATGTTGGAGTATTTTAATCACATTAGTGTAGGACTTCTGTAAGACAGGAAGAGGCAAGTCATTTTGACTGAAATGTTGTGTCATTTGTGTCTGTGTCTTCCTCTGCTGTACTTTTCCTCCTTCCTCTGTCTTTGTACTGAGTACACACGACTTCCCCCCAGATGCCAAAGCTTGGCTTTGTTCGCTTTTTTTCTCTTTTTGAAGAGGAGTCTGATCAAAGCTTGACAGTGTCAACTGTGAACCTCTATGTCCATAGCCTTGTCATAGCAGCCGTAAATATATCCTTTATCATGTTTGTGCTTAGTAAAACCAGTAAAGCTATGATTTTATTTGTCACAAGAGAGCTTTTAAAAGTCATTTTTCAGTCAGAGCTCAGATGAAGAAGAGAAATGTAGAAAGTGTGTTTCTTTTAGATACTTTTTCTTAAATTACCAGTGCTTAGCAAATTTTCACTTCCTTCTTCTGTCATGGAGATATTAAGCTCAACTAAAACAACATACCCAACTGTAGACAAAACAGTGCAAGACATATTTTTCCATCATTCAAAGGCAATTTAATCTATTTTCCAGACTCTAAGTTGTTTCTGAGTTTAAGTTGCATAAGTCAAAAATACATCATAAGGAGGAAAGGCAAAAAAAAAAAAAAACATCTGTAAGTCACACTTATTTAGAAATTGTGAAACATGAGAGGGACCTTGTCCATGTTGATGAAAGGTGAAATTTTTTTATTTAGTTGGTTGCTGTTTAACAAACATACAGAAATTTTGGGCTTTGGCCCAGAAATCTGCTGGCCGTCTCTGATGCACCGATGTCCGTGCTCTAAATCAGGGTGGTTAAGAACTGCTCCACACAGCCATAGCTGGTGAAGTGCACAGCAGAGCAGAAGCATCTGCAGTAAATCCAATGACAGAGAAGCGGTTGTGTTCATTGAAGCGGTCACACCAAGACGGTCCAGCTGGAAAGTCATATATTCACCTTCTTAGCAAGAACCAGGCCTCTGGCCGTCTTCATTTTAGCTCCCGTTTGACTGAGCTTGAGGCTTCAAATGGTAATATTAATCTCTTGGTTCACTCCATCAATATGAATTGACATTTAACAAATCAGTAAAAAAAATGCCTAATTAAAAGAAAAAAAAAAAAGACACGTCAACCTAGACTATAAGTTGCAGGACCAACCGAACGCTGAAAAAAAATTATGACTTATAGTCTGGAAAATAGAGTAATGTAAATGAATTTTCTCAATGTAAAATTATAGCAAAATATCTTGTGAGAGTCGGATCACCTTATACCTTGACCTTCCTTGTTGACTGCAGCTGCAGAGTGGCCCATAATATCTTTCAGGTGTAGAGTTGCTTACTTAATTATTAAATTTTTGTTATTTATTTATTTTTTTGCCTGGTCACCAATAATTTTGAAACTTCAGCTATTTTTTTCTCTGGCTGGACATAGGAGCTGTCAGGCATCATATTTCCCTCAGGTTCCAGTGAGCTGTGTGCTATTGTTAATAAATTGAGAGAGCTCAGGTGACCAGGCCCGTGAAGTTTGGAGTACAGCCTCGCTGTCATTTGAAATGAACAATATATAAATAAGCAAATAAATAAATGCATTTCCAGGATTCATAGGTCTTTGTAGGATTTCATTGTATTGACACCGTTACAGGCCAGTAAAAACAAAACAAAGGTTTTCTTGACTCTTTTTATTTTTATGAAGTTGTTCATAGCCCAGATATTTTTAATGCATTACTTTATTTTCAGCAACCTGCATCATTAAGCCAGAAATATATTCTGTGGAAGTGAGAGAGATAGGCAAAATCAGGACATTGTTGTAGTTGCAGCTGAAAAATCACAACTAAATGTTACACTGCGCAAACAAACAAAACAACAGACAAATCCTGCTCTCGCCTTTGTTTGTTTGCTGTATTTTCAGTTTGCACAGAGATTAAACATCATAAATGAATGGGATAATTAATATGGGTTGTGTGTGGGCGCTGGTTGATCTGCTTGTTTGTTTTAGATGAAAGAAGGGTATTTTCAGTGAAACAAAAAGTGAGATTGTACTCGATGCATCACACCCACTTGTTTACAACACACTCCCATGTGGGCTCCCCTCAATGTTTGTTGGTTTGCTTGTAAGGGGAGACTTAAAATAGCCCCCCAGCTTAAGCAGAGCACCATCTATAGGCAGAGTATGCCATGAATGTGTTCGTAGCAGCCAGAAACAGAAGACGTTTTATTCACAGCTTCTCATCCCTCTGTATTTGATTCTACAGCACCTTCTTTGAGAGAAATGTGTGGATTATTCCAATACACAAACATAAATAAAAAGCGGTGTCATAGAAAACAGAACAATGAGGCATTTTATTCAACTGAAAAGTTCAAACCTTTGTGGTCATTCCATGATAGGTGCAACATGGTTTCAAATGGACAGACATGTTCTACATTTGACATTTGAAAAGATGTTCGTTGGTCCCAATGTGCCTAAAGTGTTCACAGAAAATATTTCTGACATTATTTCAATACAACCACTACTGCAAATGATTCACACAAGGCAGGATGGATCCATCATTTCCTGTTGTTTACTCCAAATTCTGACCCTACCCTCTGAATCTGGCTGCTGAAATTGAGATTAATTGAACCAGTAGATGTTTGTTGTTGTACAATTTTAGTAAGGATGTAAAAAAAAAACCCCAAAAAACACCTATCTTGGTTTTCTGTTATTAGCTCTCAGCTAAGCATGTTTTCAGCATCTGCTTTAAGATTTGACATATAGTCCATTCAGAGGTGGCATTCAGTGTTAATGGTTTAAAATATCATGGCTATTTCATTCAACTAGTAATTTTAGCTGCTGTTGATGTCTGCTCATTCTCCTCTGACCGCCATTGTCAACAAAGAATTTTTATCAAAACATCTCCTAACCACTGGATATTATTTACTTTTTCAAAGGAGTTTTTTTTTGTTGTTTTTTTCCAATTTTCAATGTTGTGCTTGTAATTCCAGATTACCAGTTTGAGAAATGCCCAGACCAGCAAGTCTGGAACCAGTCATATCTCATTCAAAGCAACCTAAATCTTGATTCTTATTTATTCTGATACTGAAATTCTTTGAGTTCTCTCCTAATGCGTCAATGCACATGATTGCTGTCGTGCAATTGATTGATTTGCCATTTGTTTACAAGCAGTTGTGGCAAATAAATAGGTTGGTGAGTATATTTCCAGTCATTTCCGTGAAAGATGAAACACAAAGCATACATGCTTACAGGCAAAACTGTTGACTCACTTACTAATGAACTGAAGCAATGCGACCCACATCGTCACATAAATACGTAAAACCTCAGATCAGATAAGAGAAAAAGACTTATCTGATATCCTTTTAGTCGACATCAAAAAATACTGTGTAACTAAACTGAATATAGATTAAAAAGAATGAAAAGCCTCCTATGATGCATTTCATACCACGTTCTATCAGGTCAGCTTGGTGACCTTTAAAATCAAAGCATATGCTAATTGGTGAGATATTATTAGACAAGGGGGATCCTATGCCCAAAGCTATGCCATGACTTTGTCAATAGAAATGAAATACCAAGTGTTTTACCACAAGAAGGTTAACCAATAAATGCCACATTGTCTCTATATTGTTCATAATACTTGAATGAAGAGTGGAAAAGCAGTTTTCGAATATCTCTACTCCTTAAGCTCCTTCCTGTCTTCTGTCCTATTCTGTGGTTAAAGGCATTTATAGGAACTCAAAATACATGAATATTAATCACTGAGCCAGCTCAGCAAGGTATGTGCAGACAGCATACATGAAGAATTGAATTTTCAGAGTATTTTATATCAATCCTCCTCCCATGTTCGCTTCTCCTTTCCTGTAACACACGTCCCCCATATTTTTGCTTTTCATTCTCTGTCTGTGTATTTGCATCAAAATAATTTGTGGCCCAGGAATGTTCACATGGTTTTCAGAAATGACTGAAGTGACTACATGACGATGGAGACACAACTCAAATAATGCAGGATACGCCACCTCTTTATTTTTTATGCCTTTCATTTATGATTTTTATATTTAAAGCTCCCTTTTACTTCTAAGGCCTGTAATGTTTTGATAGATTGTGTTAATCTGTTTGCCATATTGCCTTTAAGTCAAGAGAACACAGTAAGACAACATAATGCAGAAATCAACACAATAATCTAATGTCCCAAAATGCTGTTTGCTTTTTTTTCCCCAATTCTTCCTCTGTCACAAAGGATTGTGGTCTTCTAAATTTATTTTCTGTTCTCATGTTTCTTATGTTACTGAGAGATTACATACACTTTTCTCTGACTCCCCCTGTTTCTTCAATGACATGCCATCCACAACAATTCCTCTCTGTGTATGCAGTCATACATGCCAGAACCAAAACTGAAGAGACCAGCATGTAGTAGGTCTATTACATCACTGTCCCAATTAAAATAAAACAACAGGACTCTTTCAAGATGTCCTGCAGGGGAGTAAAAATTAAACAGGCTGGGAAAAAAAAAAATGACTCTCACACAAACCCCAATCCATTCAGATCGTTGTGATGTTCATTTTAATTAAAAAACTGGATTCGCTGCAATTAACTCCAAACTAGATCCCTGTGGCTGAATTAGAAAAAAAAAAAGATTGACTTTTAGTTTCCAAGCAAGTCAAAATGATTCAAAACAATCCTGTGATAATCTTCCCCTTAAATTGTTTTCTCTTTTTTTGTGAACAAAAGCTTTTGTCACTGACATTCAGCAGCTAACTCAAGTCAAATGTAAACTAGGTTTACTGAAGTTGAGGAGAGGTGAACATTTGTGTCTTCAAGCTGAGGAGGCAATTGTTGAGAGGACATAAGTCTGACCGACACATGGTACTTCTTATCTTCATTGATCAATTCCAACATTGACTCATTTTTTACCTGTCAGCCCTGATCGACCTTGGTGTAAGTCATGTCATGTACTCAGAGTGATCGTTTCCGCCGAATATGACACCCAGGAGTTAATGCATCTCTGTGCAATGTATGTATTGAAATGTGTAGGATAGTTGTCTAAGGTATGGATTACCTTAGTGATAGGAGGTGAGTGGCTAAAGCCTTGTGACTAATAGCCTGTCATGATGGCACTCAACTCCACTTGGTCACACAAATCAACACCTCTCACAGTCTCTCAAAGATGCATTCAGATTTTCGCATTAGGTTAAAGAAATCTATAGGTGCAGATAAAGATATCATTGAATAGTTATTTTTCCAATACAATTCAAAAAGTGAAATTAATATAGATTCACTGCGAACAGATTATTTCTGTGTATTTTGGTGACCACATGTGCATTTGTTTATTGGGTTTTATATTTATGTCCTAATTGAGGAAGATGACTGTATGCCTTTGTATGAACTGCAAATGATTCTCTTTGGGGAGGAAACGGTCTAGCGAATCACCTCCATGCCATACCGCATTGATGCAGTGTATTATGCAAACGAAGCCCTGAATAATTTTGGGGGCCACTGTGGATTACACGGTATTCACATTTCTGCAAGCAAGACTTTTTTTTTTCCATCATTTGATGTAAAATTTTTATCTGCTCAAGAAGTTTTTATTTGGAAACCAAGAAAATGAAATAAAAAATCATCAAATATATGATTTGGATGTAATATTTGGTATGTGTAATGTATTTATTTATTTTTGCTCAAAATGAATATTATTTGATGTTTTATTTAAATGTCATACTTTCATTTCATAGCATTGTTTTCTGTCATTTAAAATAATGACAAAAAAAAAAAAAAACACAAGTGAAGAGCGATTATGCAACACATATGTTTGCACATGCATATACTACATATAAAAATTTTCTTCATGCTTTTGGGATACTTTCCCCCCCATTACTTGTTCTTTGCTGCTACTCCCTCATTAAAGTGTAGCTGGGAGTTGACTGTGTCATGCATCAGGTTAACATCAGACTGGAAGTGAAGGTTTGATATGGCAGACATGGGACAGGATTTGCTAATGTAAGAAGTGACATGGTTTCCACCCAAATGTCATTCATCAGACCATAGACATCGTTCTTTAGGGGTTACAAAGCCCTGCCATCTTCCACACTCAGACTCATCTATTAATCCAAGACAATGGCACCCACTGGATTTTGGAAATAACAGATTCTGGTAAATAGGACACAGATAGGCCAGCCATGTGGAAATGATTGGTGTCAGGAGAGTGTCACAAATATGTCTGACAGCATGGGATGGCGGATGCTTCTTCTCTCTCAAGATGTATTTCTGTGCTCATGTACCTGGAGAACTACGGTTTGCCTCAAGGGAGTTGGGTTGCTGGGACTTGTGCCAGATGTTAGGGTCTTAACGTTGTTGTAAATACTGCTAGCAGTGTGTGCTTACTTTTAGTCATATTTTGAAGGAACTAATATTATAAGACAAAATAAATATGACGGAAGTGAGACAAATGGATAAGGAAAATCTGATGGAGGATGTTAAAAGGAAGCAATGTGAGATTAACAGGAAATAGCAATAATTTTAAATCTCTTTTAAGACATGAACAATTTTTAGGTTTGCATAGCTATGGCTGAAGACTGTGTGGTATGAAATGTGCGCATGTCATCAGCTCAGCATTGACGTTTTGCACATTTTTGTTTTTCACGTGTCTCAGTTTTTAAGTACACATCTGAACCATGACAAGTGGACGATATCCTCACCCAAAATACCTCATTCTGGGAGAATGTTCTGACTGGAGGACAATAGGGTTCTGAGGTATGATGATCCAGGACACGTGTTCAGGGTGCTTTTGCTCCGGACACATAAAGAGTCTGAGCCTGCCCTAGATCCCACACAGCCCCAGGGGATGATGTGATGTCATGTGCACCCTCCGTGGAAAACAAAGGTTGAGCAAAGTCAGCAGTTTGTTCTGTCCAGAGCTCAGCTTTGCATCCATAGAAAATAACCAGACGGTGTCTATGGATGTCATTCTTCTGTTGGGCAACAAGTGTGCTGAAAAGAGGCGAAGAGATTCAAGTAAAGAAGTGTAAGGAAAAAGAAAAAGAATTACTTCAAATATTTACTTGGATTTAAATAAACTGTCATCATTGACCAGGTCATGTGTTCATATGAACTTTTTTGAGATCTCACTTGTCTCTGTCTCTTTGAATCATTTTGACCACCATTCAGACTTTATTCAGTGTGTCTATAGACATGAAACAGCAGGTATCAGATGTTGGCATTTGTGCATTACAGCATAAAGGCCTTGGACAAGGGGCCAACATTTCCAAGGGTTTGCATGGATAGATAGCTGGATGGATGATTTAAAGGATGAAAAATTCCAGTAAGTATGAATAAATTCTCATTTCAACCAGAAAATTTGATTAATCCATTATGATATCTTAAAATATCATGAGATATTTTAACATATCCTTCTGAAATTAGGATGAGTAAATGGATTATGTTTTTACCAGATTTTTTTCAGAAGTCAAAGCATAATGGTTTTTAAGTTGGATTTTTAACACAGAGGAGACATTATTGACACCAGGGGACACTGTCTGCCATGCTGCTGGGGCCATTCACAGAGCTACAAGAGCAGTGAGTGTCTTATTTACTTTATATTAAAGTATGGACTGCTGTTTTCTCCTAAGCGAGGTCAAGGATATGTGAGTTTAAAGTAATGGCAATATGAGCAACATTTTAATTTGTTTTACCTTGCTTTCTGCAGTAATTATTTCTGATGTATTCACTGCATTCCGGATAACCATAACTGCTCACTGCTTAGATCAAAGGCATTTCACTGCTTACTTTTTAGTTTATTAAAATAAAAGTAAACAAGGTCTGAAAAAAATAGCTAATCTTTTAATGATGATTGTTGTAGTTACATGAACAGTCAGGGTACGTTTTGTATCTTTGTCAGGGAGTGTTTTGTTTTTCTAATATTGTAAATTTTGATCTTTATAAACACACTCACGTGCACACATACACAAATATGTCTTACTTTTATCATTTACTATCAGAAATGAGATATTATTTCAGCTATAGGTTTCATCTACTTTGTTTGTATGATAAATAATGACATATTGAGAATCAGACTTCTTTAATTTATTTGTTTCAAGGATAAGCCTTCAAGATGTAGCATCTCATTTTCAAAAGCGTCCTTACAACATATAACAAATTAAATCATTAATAGTGATTTAGTTTGACATTAGTGGACATTAGGAAAGTGTGTTCAATAAGAAACAAAGTAATGCTTTGTAACAAGTAAACAGACAAAAATTGAAGTATGTTCTAATTTAAGTCATTCATTACAAATAAAGCTTTCAGAAAGTTTTTCATAATTTCATTATCAATACAAAACAATCATAGCATCAACAGTTTGATGTGTCATATGTCATGAAATATTGTAATGTTATGCATCTTTCTCACACAGACATATATTTATGATTAATAAAAAACTAGCAATATCCATGTTAATCAGAAAATAATTAGAATAACTTCCAGTTCAGCACAGTATAGTTCTGCCCTTGTATCTATTTTTTCTTCTGTTTTTTTTCCCCTCTCTGCTGGAGCCTAACTATTACCATAATTCACAATGTTAGGACTCTTCTTCCTTTTAACCAGGAGCGCCAAATTATGAATCTAAACGGAATCAATGACTGGAAGATTGTAAACTCAATATTATGTAGCACACGAGTAAATCTTACAAAATGCATAACTTTCTACAAACTAGAAAAAAGGTTTATGTCTCTTCCCTCCTCCATCAACTACCTTTTCAAATTTTCTTTGTATCGTGAAAGAGTCCCTGGGGAGAGTTCTGAATGTGTACAAGTGAATACAGTTTTATGTCATATGCTGTCTGTTTATAAAAGCACAGGTCTGTGATTTAAACTCTGCCTTGCATTCAATTACAATTGACATCCAAATGCTGCCAGATGCATCAGACCTGCTCCCGTCGAGGAAGTGGGGGGAGACTTGAAGCGACCAACATTACTCTTCGAGTTGCAGTGTGGATTTCACAGACTGAGCCAAGCTTGGATTCTAAATGGCTCTGTGACTCCCTCCCTGCTCACTGCCAGGATTTTCCTGTGCTGGCAAGCTTGTGGCAGGGTTATTAGATAAAGAGGCAGACTCTCTGGCCCCTCTTAACATCCCTCTCAGCAGGAGAAAATAAAATGATTTTACTCCCTCCCCTGTTTACCCATAAGTGGAAATGGAACAAGACAAACCAAATGACTACACACAGAGAGAAGAGTAACAGTAGACTTGGCCCTATCTGATCCGATTCGCGATTTGGGCTAATTGAGGTTTCAGTTTTTTCATCTACCGAATGATTCACAAAGCCACATAATCATTTAGCATGCGTGTTTTATAGGCCTTTGTAGTCACTAAGTGTCATCAAAAGAATGCCCTGTTATCTACGGTATTGTGAGCTGCTGTTTTAAATATCCTGATCATAATTTCCGCTCAACTAACCGAAAGCTGCCTGTAATGAAAGTGTGGTAACCTACTTAACTGAGGGCTGAGTTTCTTTTGTGTATCGCTTATGTGGCGTCAACATGTTATTTAAACTGAGACGATCTTTATTATATCAGCTCCACGCATAGTTATAAGCACTGTGAAGAAACGAACTGAAAAGGAAATTTTCAATCAGGATTTCAACTTTACTTCTCTATTCTGTAATTACCTGGCATGCCAGCTGTAGGCCTCCATTAAATACAGAGCTTCAATAAACATTCTTTCTCCTGACCTAGCTAGCCCTGGGACTAATTATCATCTTATGGAAATGTGGCTATTTCTGCAACTTTCATATCCCTAATTATTTCTGTTATTCCAATATCAGCCTGGCTTTGATGTCCCAAATCCTGTATTTAAATAGTGTGAAGTTCCTATTCTTTGTGCCCTTTGAGGATTGTTCATGTAAAATACATGGACCAAGAGTGGGTTATATCAGGGGCTCCAGGGGCTGGACATATCCTTATTTCCCTCCTTTTTTTTTCTGAGTTCACCTCTTTGTATGGGGACAGTTGATGGGAAAAACTGGATAAATGGATAAACATGCATTTCAATTCTCAGAATGTTTAATTTGTCTTTCATTGTTACCAAGAAGAAGCCATGTTCACCTTATAATCTGTATAAGTATGACAGGCCTTTGTAATGCAATGTTGTGAAGGGCTTTGATGACACTGAAATGTGGCAATATATTACATTACTGATAGCTTCATTGTTGGTCTCTGTCTCTTTAAGAAGGTCCTGCTCTTTTCGTCAATCCTCCTTCAGCACGTTGTCATAACAATTCCTTTCCACTGTGCTGTTTGCAACTGTTATTAGGAGTGCTGGATTGAGAAGTAGTTTGTATGATAGACTCAGCTGATGCACAGTTTCACCTGGTGTTAGGTAATTGCTGCTGCTACTCTGATGGAGCTGAGTGGGGGAGGGTGCCTTATGAGGTGGAAGCTCAGTTTGGGACTGCAGCTTAAAGAAGGAGCTTTGTGAAAATCAGCAATGTTTTGTCTGAGCAACCGTTTATGCATCCTTGAAAGGTTGCCAAGAATTTCTCAAACATGCATGAAAGAATCAAAGCACCACTCCAGGTGTAGTTTTGATGAGAGAAAAACATTATAACACAGTAAATGGCTAAAAAAAAATATTTCACATAAATATATCTCCTTTAACAGGCTGTAGGGCCATTGAGATAAGGCAAATATATTAATTATCAGTGGAAAATCAGGATTTAAAAAAAAAAAAGAAAGAAATCAGTGGGATCAAACATTAGTGTACCCTTATATTCTTACACCACCTGAGCAGATTTTTTATTTTTTAGACTTTCAAACTGATGTCCAGCTTTGAAGGACAGCATAATCTCTTTATATTCTCAGTTGTGGATCTCCTTTGGTTCCATCCCACCTCTTCCTTTGGCTTTTCAGTATCCCAAAAATAAACTACAGGTATGAGGAATATGATTGTGTAAAATTCTTCAAATCACACCTGCTTTGACACATGGGCTTCATTCTAAAAGATGGCTCTGTGTAAAACTATCATCATGTATTTTCATATAGATGAAGTATGGGTACCTGTGCTTGCAGCCATGATTTTATTGATGAGGAGTTGTCTGAAATAGGATGCTCTGCATATTTGCATATTAAACAGGCAGGGGAGGGACGCAAAGGGTGGGGTCCCATTTTATTACCATTTCCTATAAATCAGCTTAAAGCATCTTCCCACCTCCTGGCCCATCTTGCCTCTTTTCCAATGAGGACAGCAAAGCCTGAATCAAAAGTCTCTTTGTCTCTGTTTTCTCTGTTTGTCTTCTCTGTGAGACTCATTGAGTTGGTTCCTCTCATTTTAGTGATAGACATTTCTGAAGGTACAAAACAATGACAGTTATTTTTACTAAATGTTTTTTTTTTTTCTAATTAATGTAGAAAAACGTGTTTTCTCAACAGCTTTAAGAAACCACTTAACATTGTTAGCTGTTCCGCTATTTATTTCAAACTAATAAAATGTAAAACATGTCTTCTCATAGTCACTACTTAAAAACTGAATTGCAACATGCTGCTCTACTTCTGAAATCCATTTTCCGCATTATAAGACCACAGTACTGCCACATTTGGTGTGTTCCAGTTAATGACTTGAGATATTACATATTAAAGTAATAAACAATCGCTGAAATTACAAATTACAGCATATTACATGTCAGCAGTATTGTCACAATTGGATGGAAAAAGTGGGGCACTGTTTGAAGACATTGATTTTTCTGTACACTTGGGTGATTTGTGCAACACAGCTTCCAATAAATTTGCTGTCTGGCTCCATCTCCCTTTGGAGAGCAGATCATGATTTAGGATAAGTGCTAAACACATTAGATAATTGATCAGAGTGTTTATTCATTATGTTCTCTGTGTTATCCTTTAATTAGTGATATTACTTTACCAAGCAGTATAGTTTTTTGCAATTTGGACAGGGATAATCTATGAGAGGAGTTTCTGTCAAAATGTAGAACTCCCATTGAAAAAAAAAAACTGCCATTAGTTATTAACTAATAATGATATCATGGTCACAGAAAATTTTCTGTGACCATGTCAAGGCTGAAATTAAGTTTTTGCATGCAACATATCCAAATATTTAATGACTTAAGACTGTTAATGTGACTGGGATTTAGGTAGGTGTAGTTAGATTTGTATCAAAATTTTTAAGCTTGACCTTATAAATAAATAATACTTCTTCTGACCAAAGCTAGTCATGGAAATCATGTTCAACTAATAATAAATCATAGTTTTAGCTATTATAGGAAATGTTTACCTTCCTATGCAGATGATAACCAGCTTACAATTGCTTTTAATTCTTTAGTAACTGCTTTTCTACAATCTAAAACATGCATAAGACCATCTCCACGTGTGTTGAAGTTGCACTGTATCTTCAGCTTGTTTGTTGTTCATATGTGGCCCACAGGCTCTTAAAGAATGAGAGAGGTACTTTAAAATTCAGCAGAGGTTTTGTTGCGTGGCACTGAGGCCATAGACCTCGATGCGACCATCTCTAGTCCTCCCCTTCAGCATTTCTTCCCCGCTTCCTTTAGCCCCATTCCTCTCGGATTACTGTAAAATAAAGGCTTCCCGCTTAAAAAGCAGTTCTTTTAGCCACCCTGTGTGGTTTGTTAGTAAATTATTTTTATTTTAATTTGTGAGCCCTTTATAACCAGTTTATGTCGTTATATTTAACAATTGACAAATCAGCACTGAAATTCAACTGGATATTTTTACAATATGTTAAAATGTTAATTGTTTGTGTAAATTTGGACAGTTTGCATTAGATTCAAGGAAAATGATTTATGATGAAACTGATTCAGTAGATGCCACCCACTAGTAGTGGAAAAGGGCATGCATTTGTTTCAAACTCACAGGCAAGAGTGTTTATTCAGAAAAAGAATAGGGAAAGCATAATTAATCACCAATCTCATAAGGAAAAGAATGTGTTCATGCATTTTTATTGCTGTTTGTTTAATGCCACACAATAACACAAGCTGATAAACACATTCTATGTAAAGCTCTCCACACCAGAGAAATGCAAGAATAACTGGCACTGATCACATGCAAAACAAGGGCATAAATCCCATCTCATTATTGGGGGTGACCAAACAGGAAAATTTCTTGAGACCAATTTTGGGGGTGTCGGTGAGGTTTTTATACCACATTCAAGCTGCAGGACCAAAAATAACTAGTAATGCACATTAAATGTGTTTTTCTAAGACAGCAACCTGTTGAGAAGTGAAAGTAAAATTCAAATGTTGCTTAGATATGAGTTTTGTTCAGTCTTATTGATCTAATTTCTGCTACACCTTTACAAAAATGTAAGGTTCTAAATAAAAAGGCTTTAATGAGTAACTCCTCTGAATAAAATTCCTTGTAAACATTGACTTATTGTAATGGCTTCCAATACAAGTTATGAGCTGTTTACATTATAACTTAAGTTTCTTCATTTTAAAGCCTTTTTAAGTTTGTCCTGGATGACTGAGAAGCAGCAGATAGATAGAAATTAATACCGGGGGAGAGGGGGCATTATAACTTAAATGTAACATTCAAAACACCAGGATTTACATAGAAAAATATTCAATTTTATTTTGTGGTTTTAAAGGCTCTACCTTTGACAAAAAAGCTTAAGTCTATGAAAGCGTTATAGCAGTTTTGCTAATGAGATAGCTTATCATGATTCAGCCAAAGTAAGAAAATAACAAACTGCAGTCAGATTTTTATTGTTAATGTGTGTCTTCTTATTGAGCAGTGAATGTAAAAAGAAGGTTTACATGTTTTTTTGTTTTAAGTATTTACTTACTGGCGGGTTTTATGTTTGTGCTGCAGTGCCACAGCTAACAGCTAACAGTTAGCTCCTCATTCCAGTGGCTCTAACGGAGCCTGAACTGATCTGTTGCTCCGCCCACACGGTGGACTGAACCATTGTTCTAATAATGGTAGGGGGGGCCTAAAAATGTATTCTTATTTTTTTTCTGAGATAAATGGTTGATTTATTTCGTTCTTTATTTCGTTTGGCTTTTAATATTGACATTATTTAAATGCAAACGTTTTTTCAATATATTTTATTTTATTTTTATTTTTTTTTTTTTGAGGGGGAGGGAGGCACTGCAATCCAAGACTTTTCCGGATCCCCCGCTCCCGACCTCCCCGAAGCAAAATCCTTAAGAGTTACTTGCTTGTGTTAACAGTGTTTTAGATTTATTGAGAATATGACAACAATCCAAATCAATAGGTATATAGTGGCTCCTAGTAAAGTCTGGTCTTAATTACTGACAAGATTATTGCATATTTTTGAGGCCTGGAAGAGAAGAGCTTGCCAGAAAGTCTTTCATGCACTTCTTATCACATATTTGAGCTCATAATGATACTGGCATGTTTTGTTATGAACTGTGACACTGATGCATCCTCTGAGGACTTTAACTACATGGTAGTTTTCATATTTTCTTTCAGTTTATATTTCCTATTATCTGATCTTTTTGTTTTATTACAAACTAAACAGTGTGTCTTGATTCTTGAGAAAAATAAAATGGAAAGGATTAGTTGTTCTCCAAATGCAAACCTATATTTTTTCAGTAAACCTAAACTTGGATAATTTAAATATTAATAAATATGAATATTAACCATGAATGTTAAATTTAGTCTAGTGTCATGAGGGGCGAAAATGAATCCGAACATCTTAGCACGCAGAGCACGACCTTTGTATACAAAAGCAAAAGCAGCAGTGCTTGCCAAATAGCAATCTGTATAAATCACTTCCATTGGCTCATTCATATCCTTCTGACATTTGTTTCTTTTTCTTTCTGAAAGAGTTCCTGTAATACTTAAAGAGGGACATTTCCAAATTTGGAACACTTCTTAAAGTTATTGATTTATAATCTCTGATCATGCGATTATATTTACACATACCTTTTTTTATTTTATTCTAAGGAGCTGACACATTCAGAACAGCTACTCCCAAAAACAAATTGCAAAAATATAATACAAAAATAAAATCAGGGATCTAAGTGTAAGTATAAAACATGGTAAGCTTTTTTGTCTTTAAGTTTATGTTACATGTTTGGTTGAAGTGTTTAGAACCAAGAACAGACAAACCTGTCAGCAGCTTCTTAATCTGTAATTACAGTAGGTAACAGGTGCAGCAACGAGTTGTTAGTTTCTAATTGAACCACTTCAGAAACTTAAATGAAAGCATATCTAACATCTTGAAACACTGGCACAGCATTTCAGTTTCCAGTGAGTCCTCTGATTTTATTTGGCCAAATGAATCCTGTTATTCAAGATTAATTTGTTGTGCAGTGGTATTCCTGAGTTAAAGAGCCTGATAAAATCTGACTTCATGATGACTTGGATTTGTATTTTTACCCTGTACTATTTTAAAACTGTCTGACCATGTGTCATTCTGTATTTAAATATCTGCTTGTTTTAATAGCTCCCATTCAATTCATGTTCCCCTGAAGACATGTTTGATGTTCTCTGTGCTTGCAGAGAACATTCCTTTCAGTGTGGCAGTCTGCTGTGTCTAGCTTATGCATGTTTAATGTTGTTGAACATGAACGCACAGTCAGCCAGTCATAAACACAGCAGCTGGGACACATAAAAGGTCGTAAACCTGTCAATGAAATTAGAGTGGCATGTCCACCAATGCCAGTTTACCCATACAACACCTGCTTGCTGAAGAGAATGCGGACACATTTGATTCTTTTGTGCTGCGGTTCCACAATGCATTGGTGCAGCAAATATGCAGCTGGAGAATCTGCAAAAGCTGCTTGTGTAAACCGTTCTTCAGATGGTGTTGCCAGAAAAAAAGACTATTGCATCAGTGTGTTGAATATGCACATTTTTAGCTTACTGTAATGATATCCTTCTGTTCATTAGAAACTCACGGAACTTCATGCATTGCGGATGAGCACTGCAGACGTATTTGTGTTGAGACCTATTGCAAAAAAGAATAATTGCACCAAAAAGCTTCTTGTTATCTAGCAACATGTGTGGGAGGACTTCATGCCATTTGTCCCCTTAACTGTGATCTTCACTTTTTAGGTTAACTATGTGCGTTAGCAGTTGCCATGCGGAAGGAAAAAAACACTCATCTTTCACACAATTACTCATCCAACTCAATTAATCATTGGAACATTATCTAGCATGTGAATCTCTGTCTGATAAGGAATGCATGACCCCAATATGATATTTCCCGGCTATTGTAGTACTAGACTAATTGATTGTGGTCTGTTTCAAGATCTCTCTTTCTCTCTCTTGTTCTCTCTCGCTCTCTCTGGTTCGTTCCCTTTGTATGTGTGTGTTTTGTGCCTTTAATACTAATTGCCATCATACAGGCTTTTTCCAAATTTAGACAATCAACCACAATGTGATCAATTACCATAAGTAATCTGTAGTTAAAGTGACCAGAGAAATAGTTTTAACTGTGCCCTCATTATTTTTCAAAAAGTGCAACACAGCACACGTGATATTCTCTGGCAGGTTTTATGAAGCGGTGGGGATGAGAAGCTTCATCTAAGCTGGGGAGTTTATTACTAGCACAGTGCAGTGAAAGGCCAATATCACATTTTGACTCTTATATTTTGTTTTGTTTTTTTGTTATTGTAAATTTAGTTTAAGTTAGAGAATTAAATTGTGATTCAAAAAAGACTTGATCGCTACTTATGTGGTCTCTTCTACAGACAATCTCAAAAGATCTTTCAGCTGTAGTTCTACAGATGAATATGGACTGTAGTAATAGGCACAAAGGACACAGTCTCAGTAATGGTCACATTCTTTAATATCTATTGTTGGAGAACAGAGGGAGGCGGTGAGGCAACTGCAAATATAAAAGAAGATGCCACATACTGCATTTTCCACAAATCTGCGATGAAACAGTGTGATTTCTTTTGCAGCCATCTGTTGGGGCTGCACCATCAGAGCTACTTATTCAAAGAGACTGAACAAACTATTAAACCATTGCTCTGTTCCAGAACTGCTCTGTTGCCTCCCTCTAGAACTCAGCATGGAAATAGGAATCATTTAAAATCATCTTAAACATGTTGCGAAACTGGCAAGGGCATCTGCACAACCTCTGGATTAAAATATAGTTTCTTTCTCCAAAGGTGGATTCAGTATTTACTGCTGTAACAGATAATTTATGATTAATGACTAGAGATTACACATTCAAATTAATGAGGTATCAATGTAACAATATAATTGAAACCATTTTTGTCTGTCATGTTGTTAAGAGTTAATAGGAGTGTTAATCAATGGGGTTTTATTATGTGTCCCACATCAGTCAATAAGCTGAGTAACACAGAAGTTTGTCTTGACACCACAAAATGGCAAAGGAGGTTATAGAAACACATTGGAGATTACTCCAATGTGTCAAAGGCACTGTTTATATTTGCTGTCAAAAACTTTTCAAATTTTCTATCAAAGCTATCATTTGTCAATTGTTTAAATATTTATATGATCATTTATAATTTTCCAACCCAACTAGCTGTTTATGAAAGCTGCCAGGAACTAGCTATTGAGTACCTTAGTGTACCCTAACTGTAAATAACTTGAACTAAAGTAACCTCTCCATCAAATTTAAATAGCAAAATGGCAAAGTCTAACACTGTAAAAGTGATTTACCATGTTTATCAGTAGATCAACTGTTAAGATAAAAGAAAAGAAAAAAAAAAGGTTTTTTTTTACTATAAAGTCAATGGATAAAAGCTGCTCCTGATTCATTTCTGGAAGCTTTATTTACTGTTCACTCTCTGGTGCACTTATTAATGATTATCAAATTTTCACATTTATTGTGTGATAGATTAGATCACTTGTTTTACAGCCAAAAGAAAAACACCTGCAAAAATGATTGTTTCACAAGTTTAAGGCCAGTTTTGAAAGCCTTCAAAGGAAACTGTGGTTGCTTTCTATCTTTGAACTTTCTATTATGTCAAAGGGAAATCGCATTTAAAGTCACGCAGCTCTGCAAAGTGTTACAACTGAATTACAATTTCTCATCTTTTTTTTTTTGACAGTTGACCTTGTTCAAGCATGCAATCAGGGCTGCGCAAAAGTATATTTATTTTGCTAAAACGTGGGTGGTCCTGTGTTAGCGTAACATGATTACAGAGCAGTTATGTTTCTCGCACTGACCATGACCAGGGGAAGACCCCCTGGTCCTATTTAATGTGGTTTGTGGTCAACAAATGGCCTTTGACCTAAGAGAATGGTGGGCGCATCTATTGTGTGAATTTTGAGGGCAAGGGTGGAAACTTCAGACAGTCACCTCTGATTGGGTTACTTTGTGGCACAGCTCTATTACCTACTCCTCTTTTGTTGTGTTGAATTATTTAAAGTGTGTCCAGAGATTCCCAAGGACGGAAAGCTAAGAACTTAAGCCACTAGACACCTCCTTCCCAAAGAGCTGCCTGAAAAAGCTGCACGGTAGTTTTATGTACATTTTTAGCAAGATACTATACAAAATGTTTTTTTATTTGAGCACTCAATGTGGACTAAGAACAGTTAAACTCTTCAAAGCACAAGTCAGCACAGCAGAACCTCTAGTTTATTTCGTTGACAAAGTTTAGGCTAATTCTGGATGTGACATTATCAACCCTGCCATCATCCAAAGTTGTCACAAGCAACTTCTTTCAAATATAGGACATTTATAAACAAAAATACTTCAAGCAGTTAAGATACTTTACCAATGACAGATTCAATGTAGCTATGAACTACAAAGATCCTGGTCGAAAATATTTAGGGTTTAATATTTTGACCATAATATATTAATGTTAGTGTTTGAGAATGTTAGTGATTTATTTAAACCTTCATCTATTGTTATTTTATAAGTACCATACTTAAGAGGGCTATTAAAAAATAGGAAATCTGGTGCAGAACAGCAATTGTTTTTTTTTTCTTTCCATTTGCACTGAATGGATCCAATGTTACAAAGTAAGTCTATCAAATATGAAGGCATAAAACATCCAATTTCAACAAACTTCCACTCACACGTCACAAATTACTTTATTGTGATCGAGGTGATATTATAGACGAAAACTTTAAACTTGCTTCTTGACAGAAGGATTTGGTTGATTTATGACTGCGAGGCAGTTTTCCAGGCTGTCTTATAAGTATCCAAGAAAAAGTTTCAACACATGGCTCAATTGCTTGCAGGTTAAATAACAGCAATAACCCAACAGTTAATTTCTGTAACAAATCCAGATGTTTGGAGTGTGAGTTAGGGTTTTCATATGCACACGGGGGAATTTGTTTCTGGGTTACACGATGAACTGTTTGTTTTGAGCAGAGTTGCATACACTCGTGAACATTTAATTTCTTTCACACTAATAAAATGTCCTGTTTGTCTTCAATCGAAGCTTTTGTGAGTGCAACTGTAAAGATGCTAAGAATGGTCTGCAGAGGTCTCCAACGCCAAGCCTAGTTGCTTGAAATGGCAATTGATTACTGTATTGTATTATATTTATGATGCTCATTGATCCCGAGCCTTCTTCTCTGTGCACTGTACAATGTCACTTGGCCTCACAGATTCAGACATCCATTTCCCTTCACAGCCTTTTTCAATATATATGAGGGATTTTCCCAGCTACAAAACAAATATTTGGAATCCCATTGAAAGAGTCAACGTGTGACTTTTTCTTCCAAAGAGGTGTGTGTGTGTGTAGACAAGGATGAAATAATGTGGTTTAGATATTTCATGTCTCGTTTTGTGATAAAAAGAAATGGAAAATTACATTATCAAACATGACAGTTCTTTGTTCTTTGAACTAAGCAACTAAAGCACTGCTTTTCCCTATATCTCTGTCTCACAGGATTTACCATCTGTTCTCACAAACTGCTTTAAAACTTTAAAACTGTGTCGTGTTTCCTTTTGTAAATGTATTCATTCAGAGTGAATACGTAACGGGGATAGATTTACCAATACTCCATGTAGTTCTTCTGCTCATGAACGTTTTTTGATCGTTGTCAATGCTTGCACTCAGTGGTTGTTTTTGCATGAACGTCTAGATGTCGGCTGTTGGGTTGTTCGTTCTTCTTCATTATATTTTCATGAGGCATAAAGCCAGCTGGTCCTCCCATACTCCTTTTTGCCCTCCAGTCCTATCCTCTCTCTTGGCGGTGAATTGCAGTACTCCCTGCTGGCTGTATATCAACTCAAGCTTCCTCTCATTGGATTTGCTGTTTGTTTTTCCAGTGCTCTTCCCGTTTCTCCCATTGAAACTTTAAGGGACTGAATTTAAGGAGCATAGCAGTGCTGCATACCCAACATCCTAAGAACAGGAGTGGAACTGTGTTTACATTTTAAAGTGTATATAATTCTAATATAGTCTAATTAAATATATTCCCATGTGGAAAAACAAACAAAAACCAATGTACAGTTATTTCAGGTGGTTTTTTCCAGATATTAAATGAGGCATATTTTACCACATAGCAGTTCATCCTAAACCACCAGTCCATGCTAGAAAACAAACATATGCACAAGCCGTGTCACTGTGTAAATGGTCCTCAAATATGATTGCTTTAGAAGTTATTTATGTTCTAAGACGGTCTACTTAAAATGTTGTACCCCCTTTGGTTCTACCTCCCGTTGTCTTCCTTTCAATCATTACCGCTCACAAAAATTTTTCTTCAAGGATTGTTTGCTCAGGCAGAGTTTTGCTTGAGAATCCCTGTAGACTCAGATGAAAAACATACAATTACTAAGAATGTGAATGGTCCTTTTACTGTCCCTTTTATGGTCTATGCTGGTGGCCATTCTTGTTAGTGGGAGAGTAAGCACACTGCATTGTAAAAAAGGAACAGGGTAAACATTCTTTATATGGCATTTTTTACAAATACTCTTATCAAAGTAACAGAACTAATAAAAGCATTACAAATGTTGTCAGATACTGACGCATCTCAATATATTTAGGTTAATTTATTTCACTAATTGAGTTAAAGGGGCAGTATTTTCTAAATTATACTTTTTTGAGCTCTACATCATTTTCCAAGGATCAAAATGTACCTGGAGTGTTGTCTTGATTTTTTTCATGAATGTTTGGGAAATCCTTTAATCTGCCATGGCAACCTTTCAGTTGTGCAAAATGGGTGAACCTAGCGCCGCCTTGCAGTTTCCAAGCTTCCGATCTTCCGCCTCACAGAACCCCCCACCCCGCTACGCTCTCATTCAGCTCCTTCAGACTAGCCAGCAGCAATTAGCAAACACCTGGTGGACCTGCTCATCTGATGAGCTCATCATACAAAATACTTCTTAGTAAAAATGTTGTTAAAGACTTGTGAGGACTTCCTGAAGGCGGAGTTTCAGAAAGAGCAGGAATATTTAAAGCAACAGAGGTCCAATTTCAAGGCGTTACATTACAAAGTAAAATTTCTTGAAACCAATACTTTGATTTGTGTTGAATTAAAATGTGAACACAACTTTTTTTTTTTTTTGTTTTTGCTTCCATTTTTCAAGAGCTGAACTTAAAGATCTAAAATATTTTTCTAAACTAACCAGTTCTCTCAAATATTGTTCACAAATCTGTCTGAATTTGTGATTGTGAGCACTTCTCCTTTGCATCAATAATCCATCCCTCCTCGCAGGTGTATCATAAAATCATAGACTGCATGATTATTGTACAAGTGTGCCTTGGGCTGGCCACAATACAAGACCACTCTGAAATGTGCTTTGGGAAGCAGTAGTGATCTATTCTGTTTTATAAAGTCAGTGCAGACATTTACCAGACACAATTAGAGCACTTCATGTTTGTCTCGCCAAAACTTTCGAAGCAAGATAATTTATTTTTCCAGTCAGATCTGGCACTTGCCCAAGCTGATTTTTATGATTTCATGCATTTCTTTATATTGTTTTCAATATACTTATAATAATGTCTCATTACACAATCTGTTTTAGTTTCCCAGGAAGGGTATGTAGTGTCTCATTTATCAGAAACTATTTTTTTAAGGTGAGACTGGAACCATAGTTTAAGAGGGTCAAATATATTGTGCAATAATTTCCTCAATTATTGTCACTCATGTAAATGAGCATCCAAGGATGTTCTTTGTACTGCTTTTTACACACAGTTTTACAATGAAGTGACCATAATAGAAAAAAGAAGAAAAGAAAAACCCTAAATAGTTATAACCAGGAAGCAATCAAGAGAGACTATTTTATTTAAAGAACCGTTTTACATGTCCCCCACTTCACATTTCCAGCTCAAATTACAACTTGAAAGCATGTGGAAGTTGTATGTTAATAAAGGAAAAGTCATTAGGTAAGTTTTAATTTAAAAAAGCAATAGCATTCCTGCATATTCCTCTTCTCTGTGTTCTCCAAAAAATGATAAAGATTTAATCCAATTAGCTCAGTGCTGTTTCACCAGACTGCAGAGGGGGAATAACTTCTAATTGGGCTGAAGACAATTAGCGGAATTAATTCAAACAGAAGTCGGAGAACATTGCCAGACTTAAACAATATTCTCTCTGCCAGCCTCAACAGACGCTCTCTCATTTTATTTTATTCAAATAAGATGATACGAGCTTTGTTAAGCAGCAGCGTACCGGTGGCTCATCTCTTGTAGAGCAACTGCCTAGAACATGTTTATTCATGTTGATTTGCTTTACATTTCCGTTGTAAGATAATTATCTCTGTAAGCTTTTTGGTCTGAAACAACAGAAGACCCAAGTGGAGTCAGAGCTACTTTGATTGTATATTTTCAGCACAATTTTATATTTTAGATGCTATGATTGCTTGAGGAGACTGTTCTGGTTTTTGAAGTATTTCTAAAAATATACTAAGTTTGACTAAAGTAACTCACATTCTCTATGTCTAATTAGTTGTTGCAGACGCAACAACTAATTAGACATAGACTGAAGTTAGGAGCAGCAGAAGCTTTATTTTGTATAGATAAGTGACTGATGAGGAGCTTATGCTATGCAAATATATAAACTGTATATTTTGCTTATATTGCTATCAGAAAACATTTTTTTAGCTTTTCTTCTAAGAGTCTGAAAACTTTCCCTACCATAGAGTATAGTTTGGTTGTCTATTGGAAGCTCTTAATAATTTTCACTCAACCCAGTTAAATATAAATTGGCACTGGTATATAAACTTTTATATTGTGGCAGATTGAATGACCAACATAATTGTCCTATTAGCTGGAAGATTCTCATGTAATGGACAAAACTTGTTTACTTAGGTCAACCTGGGCTTACTTTGTGCCACAAAAGAATAGAGAAAAATTAGATGTGCATCGCAGAATGGAGAACATGGAAAGAAAGCAGTTTGTGGAAGGTCCTTGGTTGGATCAAAGATCAATAAAGATCGAGAAACAACACCTTTCTCCAGGTAGACAGGTTTACCATATCCCCCCTGCTCCTCTAAACAAATGCATTTCAAACAGGCACTGGGAGCACCTCCGCTAACAATGACAAATGACAGCACATGAAGTTTTCTCTCTCTATTAACATAAAGTAATATAAACCGAAGGACACTAGTCTATAGAGAGAGTTAGAGGCTAATGTTCCATATCAGATGTGGACAATGTCAGGACTGAATACAGATTAGGCTGTGTCCTTCTCTCCCAGGGGGAATTAAGGGGTTGACACTATTCTAGCTGCCAAGTGTATTATTATAACATGTTGGTGCCAGGTCTGTCTTCCCGGGACTATTAACCCCACATTCCCCACAACACTGTCCCTCAAAACAACACTTCTCTGCACCCTTTTTCTGGTGGGTGTCTGCGTTTTTTTCTACTTTTATTTATGAAAACAGGTTGCTAAAACTCTCCTTAGGTTTCAAAACAGTTACTACTGGATAGAGGTAAGCAAGCACTGATCAAGACTTCACACTAATTAAAAGCAAACCACAAAAATACACCCAAAAAAGTGTGTTGAAAACACACATACATTTGAGGTTCTTTTTCTCATTTTATCTTAATCTACTTTAGAACTAGATAAAATTTTCCAATGGAAAGAGGTCATAATTAGTCATGTTTTTTTTTGTTTTTTGTTTTTTTTGTTAGATAGGGAAGGTAATTTCATCCCTTAGTTCTCGACCTGAAAGTCTTTGAGTTTTTTTTTTTTTTTTATATATATATAAAGTTTTAGAAGAGTTACCATTCCCAAATTAATCTTTTGCACATCTTCTGGAGTCCCATCATAATGTCAAATGAAAGGTGTCTCTTGTCATTCGTCTGTGCAATGGGCGTATGTGAAGTGGTCATAGTTTGATGAGAGCAGAGTGACTGAACCAGTGCACTTGCAGAGAGCAGTGGGAGTGCAACGCGTTTGGTGTGATCTGTATACTGATGATAGATTAACGTCCATTTTCAGTATTGGTAAGGCTCATTGCTCATGAGGTATCGGGTGGGTGGAAAGATTATCGGAATAGTGATGCTTTGAAAGAAGCTAAAGTTAAATGTGTCCCGTGGCGGCTCTGTGGGTGTTTCACTTATGCAATCTTCGTAGATGTTGCACCGCCACCTTTTTTTGTGTGATGTTTTTTTAAAGCATGTGAGATTATTGTGTGTGCGTGGATGTTTGTTTTTATTTACATCACCATAGTATAGTTGCTGTCAGGAATAAATGCTTGTAGGCTCATGCAGGTATATGGGGACTTTTCTGAAAATGCAGGTAATTGAAGATTTAGAAAAATATAGTAAACGTATTTTGTGGATGTAAACATTTGAGTGAATTCTAACATTGGTTTTTGCAGTTCATTTCATTATCTCAAAAAGCATTGTGTGAGTTTTCACCCATTAAATGTGGATTACCATTTTGAGTTACAGTTTCCTATGCAAGGTATTATCACATACTAATTGAAAACAAACCACATCTACTTGCAGGGAAAGTAGACGAAGCCCTGCAAAAAGCAAATTGCAAAAGAAAACTTGTGTGCATGTGAACCTGCTTGTATTTTTAGATTGAGTGCAGCATCTGCATTTCAGTGCATACTGAACACGTTTTATCAGACGTTATTGCTAGTTTGTGAAGTAGCTACCTTCTTTTATTTTCATAGTAGCATTAAAAAAAACTCGGTGGCTTCAGCACCTAGGAGCCACTGTGGCTTCTGTTACCACTTCTATTTGGGCAATGTAATTGCCACCACACATGGAAACGTATTACAGTCGATGATGAGATACTAGTACTGGAAAATTCCATGCAATAATGCCTGTGGGTGTCGGTGCCATGTGAGCGATAATGTGTGGGCAAAGGCATATTTTTCTCTTTAATACGGGCATGCTCATACTGGCACCCACAGAGCCCATTTCAGCCTGGTAATGAAAGAAACAAGCCGTCAAGGAGGCTGGGGTTTGAGATGTTGTTAAAGTCTTTGAGGTTTTCTCCCTGTGGGCCTCTGTCTGCTGCCCTGAATAAGAGGGGCTTTGTTAGATCAGTGACTGAGGATTTTCAGCAGCTTGTTGAGCAGGCCATCATCAGCTGTTTTTGAGGCAGGCTCGGTCCTGCAAATAAGTAGGCTGTGTCACCTTCTATTTCATAATGTAAGAGACAGAAACAGAAAGACATACTGAAACCTACCCACACAGACTTGTTGCAGGTCAAAAGCAGCTTAGGCTATTTGCACTGACATCACAGCTAAAGAGGAATCTTTTAAAACTTGCATATGAGCGAGTTTATGTTTTCATAGTTTCTAGTAGTGGTCCCTCCAGTTCTTCAAACTTTACAAGCAAAGCTGTGACAAATCTCTTTCACTGGACTTCCTAAGGCACACATTTTTATTATGGTCCTGTCAACCGTAGGAATTTTTTCAATTGTAAATTGAGTACATTCACAGTTCTTCTTTGTTTGAGCCCTCAAAGAGCTGTACAGTGGACATTCACTTTTACCATGATCTTGAGAGAAACATCCATAGACCCTTGGGGCAAACATTAAAACTTATCCAAAAAGATCTTGGAATATTTGGAAAGAACAGAGAATGTCTCATCAATGGTAGGTCGTTAACTGTAGTAATGGAGAGGGCTAATTATAACTGAGTATTGAGTATCAAAAATTTTATCAATAATATTTAATTATTTTTAACTGTTTTAGAAATAAGGGTCAACTGTCAGGAAGTTTTAATTATATGCTTCATGGAAAGGAGAGAGAGGAATATATTATGAAATATATATTTATTCTTTGTCATGTAGGGTGACGTCTTCATCAGACCAAAATACAGACTGGAGTTCGGGTAGTGCATGGTGAAAGATTTAAGGACAAGAAGCAACAGAGGATGACACTGAGAATAACAAATGTTACTGAAGGAACCAGTGGGGAACAATTCAACCAGTAAGCTTAAATATAATGAGGGAGAGACGAGAGTGGCGTAAGAACCAGAGGGATTAATCAGAAGAACGTAGAGGCAGTGGGAAATTAGATGTGAAACAGCTGGGAAGCTATGTAATTTGACAGTCTGAGGGAAAGGTGACATAAACAGTGAGCAGAAAGAAACATTAATCCAAGTAAACAACTCCTAAGAAACCCATATGGATAAATCAACTACCACAAGGAATAAACTAACATGTCAAATCAAAGCAAATAAACAATAAAGAAATGTTCAAAACAGAAACATAAATGAAGCCAAAGTTTCTAACACCTATGGATCACAACCAGATTTCCTCACGCCTGAAGGCGGCTACAGGATGCCTTCAAAAGTCCAGGCAGGAAGAACATAAATAAACTAAAAAACAACTCAAACCTACTGGGTGAGGAGATCTCCAAAGGAGTGAAATAAATAGAAACAAACCAGAATTACAGAGCTCTGGTGGATAACCGGAGGATCGCCCTGAGGAGGCAAAGTGTTCTGGTGGATGACCTCCTGCTGTGCAACGAATAAACTTGAAGACCAGATGCCTGTGTTAAAGGAGCTTGAAAACTGTAAGCTGGTGATTGCAGGAGAGTTCAGAAGGATGTCGACAGAGAACCGGAGAAAAATGGCGACAGCTGAAGATCCCAAGTAACAGGTCAGAAGGTTTGTGGCACAGGAGCTTAGAGTTTCATGGCAATGAAGTAAGGAGGCCAGAGACGACCTGGCAAGGTGGGGTCCTTACCCACAAACCTTGGCCTGGTAGAGTTTATGGAGAATCTGACCAGAACTACCATTGGATGTTGGCTGAGTTATCCAACTCCTAAAATTCCTAAAGGTATTGTTCCCTTACTCTTTCTTTGTTTCTATTACATCAATGTTGAGACTTTAATTCGTCTTTAAACACACCCTCTGAACTCGGCAACTACTGAATTTCATTTTGACCTTTCCATATTTTCTTTGTCAAATTAGGCCCCACCTCTGTTACCTACTGATATCCCCTCTTAACAAATCAAATGTGCTTGCATGCAGCTAGAAGGAAAATCAGTTTACATCATCTTGTCTTTGCTGAAAGCAAATCCACTTAAAGCTTGAAAAGACTTTAACCCTTATTTGTCATTTTCTTTACTCTTTTCTTTTTTTATGCAACGACTGTCAGAAATTTAAAATCTTATTTCTGCTTACTGTAGGGGGCTTTCTGCAAAACAGACTCCTTGTCACCGCTGTCCTATATGAGTGAAGTTTTCCTTCCTTGGCATGTCATTCTTCATGTTCAAATATGTATTAAACTCATAACCCTTGACCATTTAGTTGTGCCGTTTCACCCAGGAGAAGCATGTCAGCCATATGTTTAATTCTTTAGTTTTGTCCATTTTCAACATGTCTGTCTGCAATGTTCCCTGGACAGCAGAGAAATGTCTGTCTCATCTGGATAAAGCAATAAACTGCAAGAAAGACATTTCTTTACAAAGAGACTGTTTACTTAATGTCAGTGAACCATGAGCAGCACATATAGTTTCACACTCAGGTTCAAGATCTGGCTCCCTTAACTGAACAGTTGAAAGGAGTTTGATTTAAATTTACTTCATACGTTTTAAAGTTCTCTCTACAAATAATACAAAGTATTAGTGTGTCCATTGTCAAAGTAGTTTGCTAATTTTCAGTTGAAGGCAAATATTTAGATTTACTATACAGTATGAAAAACAAACCCCTTTTCTAACTTTCTAACATTAAATCTAATTAACTTTTCCTTCTTTGGGTTATTTAGGATTATTTATTTATTATTTGTATTTGCTAAACACCTGATTCATGTCAGATGGAACAAGACAAAATAGAAGTTATGTATTAAGAAAAGGTTATGAAAATGAACCAAAAATGTTTGCCCTGAGTCATTCAGTTCTTCAAATACTTAAGTAAAGTTTGTAAATGCCTACAATGAATGAAAAACTAAAAATTATTGCTTATTACTTTCACATTTTGCAAAAAGAAACAACTCTGAACCTAACTGACCTCAAATGGCAAAGGGTTTTGTGTGATTTAATGTCAAACAGTGAGGGGAAAAAAAAGTGGTTTGTCGTTTTATGTAGGGAATGTCAAAATCTGGTTTCAGGTAAATGTGATTGTGAATTAATATTAAGTTAACTTAGCGAAACAAACATGTGATTGCACTCAATTTAATCTCTGGAAGCATACAGCTACAGCATCACATCAGTCAGCTTTTTATTAATACTGAATATTGCTGTGTCAAACACAGAGCTATATGAAGAGCAGTGAAGTTCTCTAGGTTGCAACTGATGGTCAGCTATAAATGTTAAAAGGATAGCCCAGGGTGATTGGTTGTGTGTGTGCATGTGAGTGCTTAGCGGGCAGTAGAGGGGCTTGGGGCAGTGCCATGCCCCCTACAGTAGTTTATCTTGAGCTTGTACATGCCCCCCCTCAGTGGGGTCGATCCTCGGGGCACCCTGCCCCAGCACAGCTCCATTAGTGGGTGTGCTAACCTTGCAACAATGCTGTGACACCCTCGTTTTTCATCAGGACCTGGCTTCAGCCTTTTCCTCCTCTCAGCCCAACCCGGGAGTTTTTCAGATAAGACAGAGGTGAGATGAGCTTTCAGGTCCAGCAGAAAGAGACAGTCTCTATGTCACTCAAAAATAGACTACTTGAATCAAATATATTGAATGCAATTATTGGATTTTTCAAGGCCGCATTTCATATGTCCTCCTAAACTGGAAATGGGCAATAGAAAAAAAAAAAAAGATTAAATTTGAGATTTAATAATCTCAAATTTCTCATGTTTCATTGTTCCATAGTTTGTTTGTATTTTTAAGTCCTACAAAACTGTTGATTACACTTTACATCTGTTTGTAATATTGTTGATATATATCAACTGAAAAGTATCAATTATGGATTTGACGCTGTCTAAAATGTATAAATTTAGATTAATAACAAATACATTTTTTAAATGTTTTCAAAATTGAATTTTCGAAAATATTTGGATTTTGCCTGACAGTTAAAAAAGGATGCATTTGTATTCACCATTCATGTAACAGTCACATTAAAATGTGTAATCGGTGTAATGAGACATGCTGTGTGAATATTTTTATTGCTTTTTCTAACAATATACCTACTGTAATGTGTGATAATTTTTTTAATCATACATATCTTCTACCTATATATGTTCAAGACATTATGGAAAAAAAAACAAAAAAAAACTTTTTCAATGATCTATCTGTATTCATGAACAGTAAATGTTATTGAAACAGGATGAAAGAAAGGTTCAAACTCTCCATGTGTGCTGGAAAAACTGTCTTTATCCCCTCATAAAAGAAACATAAAAGAAGCTGTGCTTCCCTTTTAGTGAGAATGTCTTTTCAAGTGTTACAAAATGCTCCCTGCTTGCTCCTCTTCCTCTTGACTTGTTTTTTCTCCCTCTATGCAGTCTTTCATATGGCTTTAGTTAGATGTTGCAGTCCTTCATAATACCAACTTTAGACAAGGAAAGGTTATGAGGGAAAAAAAGGGTTTTGATCGCTTATGCTGGATAGTAGTGCATTGATAGGTGTTGAAGGAACAATGTTAGATTTAATTAACTATGAAGGCTATATTTACATTTTAGTACTGAGAGAAGTTAAATGAAATGCTGAAATGTCCTGTAAAAGTGAATGAAGACAAGATCTCTAATCACTATCAATCATGTCAGAATTACAGAGATGGGTCTGGCAGCAGTGTCTGTCTTCTCTTTTATACATTCATGCAGATCACACATTATAAATATATTTATTCAAGATGACCTCAATGACTCAGTTTAATGTGAGATATCTTAGCCCTTAGGTTTAAAAAGTCTTAGGCCATCAATATAGATATGTGCTCACATATGATCATGATATTCCAGATCCAGGGAACACCTTATCTGTTTGTCAGAGTTTTTATTGACCTCCAGTAATTGCTTTTTTCCTTTTAAAGGATCATAAATCCATAATTTCTACCTCCAACCAGTGAAACTCTGATAACTACAAGCTTCTCAAAAAACTTTGACCCCAAATGTTTTGTGTGTTTTTTTATAGTATCTGCTTAACTTTAAACAAGTGTCGAACAGAAATAGGAACAATCTTGAACTCGACGAATTTTGTGTCAGTCTGTTGAAGGAGTAGGATTTCTATTATTAATCTATATTACCAGATACCTGCACAGGAACAAGCTGCCTCTGCCAGCGTCCTATCATAGGTTGATGATTAAAAGGCAGTAAAACTTATCTGTACCCATTTTGGATTTTATCATATTTTGTGTTGGGAGACCATTTATCGAACTCTCTAATTTTATCGGCCATATGTGATGCTATTGGATGCCCTGAATCACCTCCACTGGATGCACTTATTGTATCTGCTTGCAAAGGTGAAATCATAAATGCAGATGATCATGCATCCAGAGGCAAATGCATAATATGCAGTAGTGCAAAGGGTGTCAAAACGGTTGAATGTCTAGTTACTACACCAGACACTTTTTCAGGAACACCTCGCTCCAACAAAATGCCATAAACATTTGTCAGGGATTTTGGTCTGCACTAATATGATAAGATCACACAGCGGTTGCAAATTTATCACCTGGACATCCATAATATCCCTTGTCTCACCAAATCCCAAAGCTGTCCTATTTAATACAGTGAGCTTATGTGCTTAAAACTTGTCATATTAAGCACATTGCATTGACCCAGGAGAACATTTAATTGATCTGCTGATTGATAAAACACACACAGGCCAGGCAGGGGTTAGTTAACCTTTTACTCCGACAATGCTGTTTTTTTTTATTCTCTCAACTCCTTGTAAATAAACTTTGGATATTGGTCCTGGATTAGTTTAAACAATACAGTTTTTGAACCTGGATTTTCTAAGACCTACAAAAACTATTGTAACCAATTCCTAATGGACTCTATTTGAATTTTGTTAGAAGTTTGCTCTACATTTTATCAACAATAAATTGCTTTCATTATAACTTTAAAGTGATTTTAAAGAACCAGTGTCCTTGTTTTTGAAAGCCAGAGGCCCCATAATCTCAGGTGGCACTGGTTTTACCTCAAGAATTTTTAATTTGTCGTAGCATTTTTGCATCGCCTTTTTATTTTTGCTTTTAACCAGTTCCGATCCTTGATGTCTGCCACACAAAGCTGAGCGAAGAAAAACAGATTAAAAGACATGAATAACATGACGAATCAAAGGGCTTGGAAATGGTAAAATCTCTGTGGAATTACATGGTTGTTATAGGCCTTTACTTGAGCAGGATGAATGAATTAGTTTCTTTTTCCGCCACTCTGGATGGTCTGTGATAAAACATTCAATCAGAAGTAGCCATGGGTGATACTATTTTAGTTCAGTATGCAGCGTCCTCCCGCGCTCCTCTTTCTAGGGAATTTAGTCTGATTTATGGTGAAGTCTTGGGTACATGGACGAGAGTTTGCCTGCTGGTACCTTACATCTATGCATGTCTGTAATAGAATTCTCTGGCAAATAATTCAAAATGTGTCACTGAAATGATAAAATAACTAATTAGAAGTAGGCACATATAGAGTTTGGTGATTTGTAAAAATGTAAGTCCATTAATCTTTCTCAGTTATTAATACATTGGACAATTGTTGTGGGAAAAAAAAAAAAAAAACTGAACTTTTTAGTTTCTTGAATGAAGTACTTGAAATGAATATCCTACAAGGGAATAAATGCACACATAGTGTTTTGTCTGAAGACATTCCAGTCATTATATATGATTTATTTAATAATATATTTTTCAATTATATTTCTCACTTTATCAAGGAAAGGGTTTATCTGGGTAATAGACTCTCAGTCCTCAGGCAACATCCTAGATCTCAGGGCCAAAACACAGACACCCACAAGACCGTTAACCACACTTAAACATACTTAATGGTAAACAAGAATTAACTAAACAACAGGCATAGTTAGACTTGCAAAGATAAAACTTCTTTGCAATGAGCTGAGATTGTTAAATCTTTGATCTTCACCACCAGTGATAATAAAATAGTCACAAACTCATAAAACACTTGTTTTCTATAAATCTCATATCGCTGTGCTGTCTCTACTCTATGGTGCTGAAGTTTAAAACCTCAGAAAGTGCTCCCATCAGCTACAAAACTAGATATAGGTCCTATTATGAGGGAGCTTAGGGACCAATAAGAGTAGACTCACACAATGAATGAGCTGATTATTTGCTATCATAGCTGTTTACTCTTTTAATGACTGCCTTCTTTCCCCGAACCCTGTATTCAGACTGTTCTCTTGCCCATTCTGATGAGCAGTCCTAAGTCAATGCTTCTCTGATTTAGGGCATTAACTGATTAGAGAAATCATATCAAAAGGCAAAAAATACAATGTTGTATTTTATGTCTTTTGATATAAAGGCAAATAGAAAAAGAGAAAAAAACAAAACAAAACAAAAAAAACTTTCAACAGATTTAGTGTATATATTTTTTAATTGACTGGTCTTTGCTATGTGTTGTTTTATACGATTGCGTTCAGCAAAAAGATATGACATAATGAGGGAAATACTTAAATTGACTTCAGTTTACTTTTTCATATTCTTTTCAACATAATTCATGACATTTCTGGTGAGAATGTTGTAACTCGACCTTTAAAAAACATCCTATCAATCAAAAAAATCTTCAAGTTTTTTTTCTTTTAACAGCAGTTGTGAAAAATAATACCAATCTAAAGCTCAACATATTAATCATGACTTATTATATATATATATATATATATATATATATATATATATATATATATATATATATATATATATTTATTTATTTTTTTTTTCTGTGTTGAAAAAGAGACAAAAGTACTATTTAATTAGTGCACACATGAGAGTTAAAATGTCCACGGGGAATTGCCTCTTCTAAAGATGGATTTCACAACCAAAACTCCAAGGACAACCTTTAATTTAAAGATCTGCTGTAAATGATTAATTCAATATTGATGAATATTTAACATTTCTTAATAAATTATTATGTATGCTATTAGGCGCTACATGTATCTGCATAAGGACTAGAAGCACTTTGGATGGTTGATTCTTCTAAGCATGTGTATCTACTATGTGTGTGTGTGTGTGTCAGTGGTTGTGTATCCATGTGCGCACCATGGAAATTGTCTTGCTCCGGTTGTATTTTGACATTTGATTTATGTTAGTGTGAAACCATTTTCATGCAGGCCATTATGCAATCTATAAAAGCGAGCGTGTGGTTTTCACTGAGCACAGGGACCTGCTGCCGCATCACTGGCATACCAAGTGGCTCCTCTTCGTAAATTTCATTACACTATAGACACTAGCTGCTGCTCTGGCCATAAGCTAAAGGTGTCATTGGCTAATGAAGGAGGAAGCTGAAGCTGAGCGTTGATGCATTGTGGCATCTTGCAGTGCCACTTCTGTAGAGTGTTTTAAAAACACGGTTGAATTTTTCCCGCAAAAATTGATGTAGATTGAGTGTAGCTTTGCTCATGACATGACACACTTCATTTTCCAAGAGCAAATGTGAAAATATTTTTATCTGCATATGCAAAGAGGCTGGAAAAGAACCCGGACGATTAAAAGAATAAATAAATGAGTGTACACCTGATAATTTATGTTCAATTAAAAATCAATGCTTATTATCATCCTCAGTTGCTTTAGCTCTTGCTTTTTATAGTGTTACCACTTAAATTGTCGAAATTTAAGATAAATTCAGATTACCATAAAACATTAATTGGTAAAAATGCTTTAACAAGTCATCATGTTGCTAAAGGCTTCAGGAATTTGTTTCTTATATACTTAATCATTAGGTAGTTTAATACGTACTATGTTGGAAAAATATGAACTGCTCATGTAAAGTTAATGAGAGTGGCCAAAAACTTGTTAGAGGACATAGGAAACTTAATGGGACATTATTTTTTCACCAAATGCTGGCCAAAAATTGTCCAAATCTCCAGTTGTCCAAAGTTGTTTAGTCTCTTTCTTTTTTGGTCTGTATTACTTCATCATGTGCTGATTTTCTACCTTATGAACATTTTTTAAGGTTTATATTGCTTCTTTACAGTAAGGAAAACTAAATTTAATGTTTCTTTTGCTATAACAATTTATTTTTCCCTTTTCAACCAGACGTCTTCTACCTTTAAGCATATTCTTGTGTTAGTGTGTGTAAAGACACAGGTGAATTGGTATTAGTCTGAGATGTTGGGCTTTGATTACATCAGTGCATCGTCCCTACAGATATCTATTGTGATGCTTGAATAACACCACTACTCCAAAGTGCATCTTAATACCATACTCGTCTCCTTTAAATCAGTTTAAAGTTGCCTGCATGGACCCCAGACCTATTCATCCACACTCCAATCCAAAAAGAGATGCCTTTTACACTGGAAAGCAATACAATGACAATTACATTATGGTGGCTGCACTTTGGTCATCCATGCGTCTGCTCTGACCTGAATGATTGGTTAAGCCCTGACTGTTAGGCTCAGCTGGGAGACAGAGGTGGTGCTCATAGCAGCTCCATTGTTCAATAGGGAACTTTTTTTGTGCAGCTGGTGTTGTCCCTGATGTGATTTAGGCCTTTCTCTCGTCCTCACTTAGGAAGATAAAAAGCTTTTCTTAAAGGGTTTATTTGCGTGGCCACAGGTCTGTGGGAAGACGTGTGGTATCAGACTTTGAAGGATTGTTACCCACAAATGCTCTGTGGGAAGTCGGACTTTACTTCAGGAAGGAGTAGACATTTTTTTTCCCAGCCTTTATCTACAGCATCATGAGAAAATATTACAATTTCTTAACCCTTTTGAATTTGTCTTGCTGTATCCATAAGCCACCTTTGGAATTGTAGCTCCAAGTTTTTTGGCGTATATCCAGGGTTGCATATGTAAAGATGAAAATATTTGACCACTCGTCTCATTAAAATAGCTCCACCTCAGTCAGACAAGTAGGAGTGTCTGTGAAGAGTAATTTCCAAGTTCGTGGCATACCTCCCCCTGTAAATCTGTGGATTATCTTTATTATTTTCCTAATTGTTTTCTAAGTCTGTCTCTCCCTGTCTTTTGTTACAGTTCGATGAGCCAGTTCATAACAAAATCCTACTACATATTTTTGATTGGATTTATATCTGGAAATTAAGTAGGCAGCCCCGACACATGTAACTCTGGTTTGTATTCATATCAAGAATGTGGATTTCACAGTCTTCTGCTGGGACATGATTTGAAATGTCATTGTTACTGGAGGATCACTGTTTGATTTTATTCTTATTTATATTTAAGGTGAACTGACCAGATGGGAAGGAAAGTCTAAAGCTTTATTTGTACCCAACTGACTTGATTCCACCTGTCAGTCAATGTAGTTGGTTCATCAGCAACTGAGCAATTGGCGTTTGCAATTTGTCTCAAAGTGAAATGACAGTTGTAACTGTTCAGGCATGTAGCACAAGACTGATGTACAGTATGTGATTAAACTATAGCAACAACATCACGTCACAGCACAACACCGTTATGTCTGGATGCTCTGGGTCTAAAGCCCAGAAAAAGTGGCACAGGTTATTTGTCTACTACATGTTACACATATTGTGCAGGCAAAAGATGTGTGCATGCAGTACCATCACCAGACAACTGACAATATCCAAAACAAAACACATCATGATAAAACTTTAATATTGTGTAATTTTTTTAACAAATAAAAAGACAGAAAATTCATCATGTAGCTAAAAGGATATTGAAAATAAAAGGAATAATTGTTTTTTCCACTTATAGTTCCTTTACAGGCACAAATTAAATGGATTTTTCACAAGCAATTTGGTGCCCCTTATTTGGAATCTTTTAAGATCAGACCCTTTGCATTTGACATAAATATGTGTGCGGTTTACTACAAAAAGGCTTCACTTTTTTCACTTGCCTGTCTCATATCTATGAATGAAAGAGGCAAGTTTTGTTACCTATCGTCCCTGACATAATGTTGGCCAATAATGCCAAAATTCCTCACCAAATGTCCCAGGTAAAAATGTGAGCTTCACTTCCTCCACCATTATAACTGTGTTTATTTGTTGGAGGTTTACTCTACCCTAGTTAGATGTCATCACAATGCCTGGGCATTATGTCAATTGGTCAGTGTGGTCAAGGGATTAAAAACCTAAACAATTATTTTAGTTTTACTTTCCTTATCATGCTGGCTGCTTCAAATTGAGTGATGCTTCTGAAAAGTACAGTGGGGGATTTGATCATTTTATTGTCTCAAGACTCTGATTTACTCAGAGACTCTGATTTACTCAGAGACTCTGATTTACTCAGTGTTGAGTCACAGCTGGTGTGATTTTGCAGCAGATGTGCAAATGTGCAGCATAAATGGTGTGAGAGATGTACCACTCAAAAAACATCCTTACCTTGTGATCAAAGTTGTGTATGCTAAATATCAAAAGCATATTAAGGCGATGCTTCAGCAAATTTCCCCATTGTTCACAATGTTCTGTTCTTTAAAACACAGAGTAGTGTTACAGGGTTCTGTGAAAGGGAACCAGAGTGCTTGGAGATTTCTCAACATGGGAACAAAACAAAACAAAACAAAAACTGTATCTTCTCAGTTCCACAACTGGTTGTAATACTTCTCAGTTCTGAAAACCATTTAAATGTTTTCAGTTTTGAAAAAAGTTAAAATCTTGAAAGTAAGCTATCACTACTTGACATAAGGTATAAGGGAATAAATGTTTGGTATTATTCATTCTGTCCATAGATTATCTTCCACTTAATCCAGGACTGGGTTGTGAATGCAAGCAGAAAACCCCAGACTTCCCACTCTGTGGTGTAATAGAGATGAAAAGTTTAATGACTTTCACCAAAACTAATATGCAGTGATTTTTAGTTCTTTGAAGCCACCTACAGGGAGATTGGTGTGGCTGCATGCAAGGAGTTCTTCAGGTGTGATTTGGTTAGCATACTAAGCTAACTGAGGCTCATTGCTTACTAGTCATGGTTCTGATACCAATTGTTTGTCTCTTTGCCCAGAATAGACTCATTCTTGTAGTTGTCATGCAGTTCATTATACCAGGTAGACTCAAATATATGGGAGAGCGTGGATACCCAGTGGAACTGGGGTCCACACTGGAATTAATGCTTGTAATGGGATTTCTTTTACTATGACAGACTGGGACAGTACTTGCATCACTGCGGAAACAAAACCAAACCAATCTATCAATCTCCCACTTCATTTTTCCCTCAATCCTGAACAAGGTCACTTTGTTTTCTTCAAGTCACTTTCTCATTCCCAGAGTCCTTCACTAGTTGGGCATTTGTAATAATAATAAAAAGATAAAAAAAATTCTCCTACATTTAAACAACTGTTTGGTGGGAAAAAATTCAATTCAAATACACAAACATATTGTATCTTCTTTGAAATGTATAAAAATCAAGTCTAAATGCTAGTGAGCCCTTATCTACAGAGTTCTTTGTTATTCCTCAAAGCGTGTATCTTTGAATTGAAAAAAGGCCTCATCTCTGATGCTCCACTTTTACATGCTTACTCTTAAACATGCTTCCACAGCAGCAATGCCACAAGATCCAGATAAGCGAACTACCCACTTCTATTAGGTCACCATTTTATCAATACTTACTATCACTGTGGTTGGCAACAGCTAAAAAAGGGCCATGAACTGCCTCAAATAAACCACATATAACGGACTGTCCCTAAGTTGTAGAATATTGTTTCTTACTCAACCTGTGAAACTTGCTCAGATTGGTTAAGTATCTGCTTGTGGTGGTATTTTGTATCTGGTGCAGGCTGTTCTTCCCTTCCTGTCAAACAGACAGCAGAACACATACAGGCCCACTGTCAGCGAGTATTTTCCAGCACTCAAAAAGATTTTAAGAAAGAAAGACAGAAGCCTTCTTGAATTCAGCCAGTTTGCTCCACACCTCTCACAGCTCTGTGGTACGTAGGAGAAGAGCTGTCTGACAAGACCACCTCTCTTGCCAGACTCAGGGAGAAGATGGGGGAGGATGAAAGGAGAGGAAGGCAGGGAGAGACTGGGCCTACAGACTCGTTCCCTAATCTTTATGTATTAACAAAAACAACATATTCACCCAAGCTTGCCAAAGCTTTCACATTCTCTTGAAGAAGAGAAGAAGAGTCTTGGACAGGATTTGTTTATCTTTCCGATAGAGGTTGTGCAATTGTGTGTGTGTGAGAGACAGAATGTGAGCATGGCATGGCTTTTTATTGGTTTGAGTGTGTCAAAGTTTGAAGCTATCAATAGGCCTGTGGTTTGTCCAGACAGCTGAGTTTTAGACTGTAATTGGTTCATGTTTTTGAACTCTCTGTTCTATGAATGGCATTTAGGTAACAACAGTGTATGAATTTTTCATCACTGAAAGGAGCTTCAGCTCGTAGCTCCTTTCTAGACAGATCTGAGTTTATTTACACCAAAGTCAGGGTGACATGAAATCTGCATCAGTGTTTGTGCATGTGTATATATGTAGAAGGGGGGATATTAGAATCCCAATATTCATTTACATAATTCTTGTCATCATGTAAATGACAACCATCTGATCGTTATAAGGTTAAGGTACCCATGTAGTTTTTACACTTACAGTAAAGGGAGTCTGTTTTTTCAACTGGTATGTGCATGGTATCTTTACAAGTCAAATGAACTCTTCTAGATTTTATAAGTTAGGCTCTGACTGAAAATTTTAAGCAGTTAATATCTTACCTTCAGTAAACAACTCACTTGGCAACTTTTGTTTAAATCCAGATTAGTTGGTCCTGAATACTTGTCAAATATGAGTAAAGAAGAAAGCAAATGTCTCCAGTTTTAAAATAATTGCAATTAAAATAAACAGCTTTAAATTATCACCATCTTTGCACATTATTCTGCATGTAAATAATCAGTGACTGCTGCTTAAACAGCCCAATGTAAATGTGAAAAAGGATTTGATCTTCCAGCATCCCTACACCCCCACTGCCAAATTTCATTTTATTTGTCTCTATTTTTTTCCGCAGTCTGTCTGACTGTTAGGAATCTCTTGGGCTATCCAGTTAGTTGATATTATACGCTTCTATGCATCACAGCTCCTAAACTGTGATTGAAACATCAGACAATGAGGATGGGACCCAAAAGATATACTGACCTGAAATACCGTCACAGTGCCAAGTTGTATCATACCCGGGATCTGACTCCCACACACATCAGGTATGCTTCAGAACACTGATGTATATTAACCAATGACAATATGATTACCTCAGAATGGGTCGTATGCATTATTTAAAGCAGTGTCCCCAGGCTTACAATGTGCCTGTCTCTCAAATTAAACTAAGAATCAATAATTAATGTTGAGATTAACTGGGAGCACAATCAGGGGCCAGGTGTTGAGTGCATATGGACCAATGCTCCTGTTTGTACTATCGACATGGAAACCCTAATGTGAAGGAGTGATCACAATTTCGGTCCAGTTCCCTTTGGTATCATCGCAACATCAGTGTATTGTAAACTTTACAACTTGTGATTGGAGAAGCAGCCTTTTTTTCAGTGTGTCATAGTTTTGGATGACACTAATGGCAGCCATCAAGATGGTGTTAAGGTTATGTTGGTTCTCCCAGTAACATAGTCATAACATAACTGTAACATAGAGTTACAGTATATTAATCTCTCGGACACAAGGGATTTATATTATCTGCGTGTGTCTGTGTGTGTGTCTGGGTGGAAGGTGCTGGATGGACTGCACAGTTCAAGGAAATTTGCCTGGGTGATAAGCTGCCAGCGCAGGGGAACAACAGCAGATAGGGCTTTCAAAGCAGTTCAACTCTACTGAAGGTCTTCTGTCTGCCTGCCAAGAGTCTGATTACTCAATCTAGCTATTCTGCTGCTCACAATCTGCCCCAAGAGCTCCCATGGCTGGACCTCACAGCTACCTGTCAATACCTGATACTGGTATGACCAGCGCTGCTTTACAGAGATGGTGCACTGAGGTTTGAAGACACATAGTTTCACCTTTAGCTCTTCACAACTGCAAGCCAAGCAGCTGAAAAGAAAAGGCTGCAAATAGACTTCTAATGCTGACAATCAGATCTCACAGTTTAAGAAACCCACAAGCAACAGTTAGTCAGCTCAAAGAAGTCATGCAGCCCTGGAGAAAACAGAAAACCAAAAGTCCCACTTCAGCGGGTGTGGGAAGGAATCTAACTAATAACCAAACTTTCGCTAAGGAAATCTTGTTTCATGATGTACTCTGAGAAGAATTTCTCCGAACCTCAGTAGCTGTGAACAAAGGAGTGGCTTCAAGATTACAGTAAGTGTAACCTCAAACTCCTGTCAGCTACATGAAAAAAGTGTCAAACTGTAACATGTACGGCACATGCGAGAAATTTTTGCTACGTCAGACAAAGCAAAATGCTTAGGACATATTGAATTTAAGAAGCTCTGTGGTATTTCTCTTTTCCATTTTACTTTCAGTTCTTAGCTCATTTGTATGAGCAGTTTCAACAAACTATTCATAAATTTAAAATCAGTACCATTTCAAAAAGCTGATACACTACCATAGAAAACCCCTATGATCAGCAACGTGTTAGACTTAAAGCTGAAAGTATAAGGTTTAAACACAGTGTTTTTAAACACTTCAGACAGCAAAGCGGTTATAGATTGAGTCATTGCCTTTAAAGGAATCATTTTGACTGAAGTTAATGTGCTATTTGGTAGAGGAAAAGCTAGGACTTTGATCATTGCCATCCTGGTGAACCATGAAAGCTCAAGGTGAGAAAGCCTCCACACTCTGGAAAAAACTTCGGTATACTGTTACATCTTCACATAGCAACTGTGTGAAATAAATATTGCATATTGCAACTTTAGGACAAAACTTGGAACTGACAAAAAAGTGCGCAACCACACACTGACTAAGTCATTAAAAAACAGTTTATGTACTAAATCTTTTGCAGACTCTGATAGATTCAATTAAATATTAAAAATCAGACCTTTTATGTATGAGATGTTACTACAGGTTTTTTTTTTTATTTTATTAGCATTGTATCCAAATTCACAGAAATATTGTCACCGTTTGTTCAAAGGTTTAAAAAAATGATCAGTATCATTCTTATTCTTCTTATAGTTACTAGAGTAGTAGTAGTAATAGAAGTAGTAATAGCAGTACTGCAGTAGTAAATTTAGAAGTGAAAGCTTTCATTTTTGTTCACTTGATCACATTATTTTGTACTAACACATATATTCTGCACTTCATTTAATTTGCCTATAAAAAATCAATATTGATGTACTGTGAGATAAATTGTAGAATTTATCTCGCAAACAGATAAATTATCTGTTTCAAACATGTTATACAACTTGTTTGTTATTGTATCATAACAAACATTTATATTTCTAAGAATAATTCATGCATTTCTTTTAGACTTTCATTTTAATCATAGAAACTTAGAAATACTTCAAGACTGATGTGAGTCTTCACTCCTTGCCCAGGCCTTTCCCACACAGCTCCTTCAGACTAGTGGCAACAACAATTAGCAAACAGCTGCCTCAGTTCAGATCTTTTGTTGTTCGTCAAAGGGGAAATTAGTTTTCCAGCCAGGCATTTGAAACATTCAGGGCAACATAAAAGAACTTTGCATCAGACAAGCTTAACATTCACATTACTTCACAGTCCAACGCTCCTGAGAACATTGGAAAATAGCAGAATGAGAAACGCTGTGATGACAACAAGTGTCAGCGTAAAAGCTTCTTAAAGGGACACAGGCCCAAGTGTAAAATTATGAAGTCGTGTTTGATATATACAGTGTTTTTATAACTGGGGGATACAGAGTTACTTCACTTGGCTATAAAAATGAAGTAACTTTTTACAAAACATATAACACCACCCTACATAATACTTTTTTTTTTCCTCAAGTTTCTCAAGTTTGTGAGATATCTTCACAAACTTCCTTTTTTGTTCCTTAATACTTCCGACACACAAATCCCAGAGATGTACCAATGGAAACCATTCTTGCTTTTGATCACATCTCTGATGACCTCTATTTTCAGCATCCACAGTTCCACAGTTCCAGATCATCAATTTTTCCTGCTCAGACTAAGATCACAGTGTTCACCTAGAACACTTAGGTTCAGGCGTTGTAAGGGTGGGAAATTTCCCAAGGTTACATTGCTGTGAACATCAGTGCATGAGGTTCAGCTGAACGACATGCTTTCAGGCAAGTTCTTTCAGAATTTGCCTGAAAGAACTGTAGCCAATTCTGTCAAACATAAAATCTTCAATGAACACAAAGATTCACTTTAGAAATGTCAAAACACTCACACAAGTGTTATGCACTCTATTACGCTCTTGATATAATGACTCATTTTGAAAGTCATTATGCTATTTCCACTCATTTGACATGTATACATTTCTTTCACTTAAAACTAATTTATACTTCAAAGAACCTAACACTTTAGAATTAGGTCACTGTACGGCGTGTAGAAACAAACGCCTTCATTGTGGTTCCTTTATAGGGTGACATATCAGAAAGCCTACAGCTTAGAAAATGTGAAGAACGTGAAATTAAATCAGACACATTAATGTAGAAGTTGCAAAGGTTTCAGATGAAACATACTGAAAGAAACATTAAGCACTTTTGAAAATAATTGAAATAATTACTGTATTATCACAGCATTCACACTCATTTCTATTCATGCACAACATTATCCCACACAAGCGCTACTTCAAAGGCCATTTCATTTTTTTTTTAAATGCAAGAAAGGTTTTGTTTTTCTTGATGTGTTTCACATCCCACCTAAGACAGAGGTTTACTTTTAAACTTTAAATAATGTATTAAAGTTAATAGTTGCTATGTAAGCTATGGGCTAAGTAAGATATTAAAGTAAATCTATAAGTGGAAAATGATAGCCTTTTAAATAAATTAATAATAATAATAATAATAATAATAATAATAATAATAATAATAATAATAATAAAACTTTAAAGGAAAGATGAAAAGGGAGGTGATGAACTGTGTGGTTCACCAAATATTAAATTTCTTATTAAAGAAATTGATGTCAATAAGTCAGTAGTTACTTTTTAGTCAGTAGTCTTTTTTTTCAATGAGTCTCTTTCTGTCTCAAATCAAATTTTTTTTCTTTTTATTGTTTTTTGCTCTATTGCATGTTTTCTTCAGAACATCGTCAGCATGACCTCCATAAAGCATTGAATACATCCTCTTCTTTTCGGTGCAGAGAGCACTCAGGCCAGGCGGATGTCTGCAGTGGTTAACAACAGTGTATACAACCTCTATACAGCATATGCATAATTTTCCAGGTTTCTTCCCCGCCCTGCTAACCTATTTTATCATTCGCAAAGCTTTGCTTGTGGTAGCAAAACAGACAAACGGCACATCTATTTTCGACTAATAGGACAACAATTGTCCCATTTATTTGTGCAAGTAGAAGTTTCTGTGAAGGCCAGCATTTCTCACAATGAAGGGCCTCTAGATAGGCCTCTGCAAGAGACGCAGCCTGATCCCTCTTTGTCTGAAATCTTTATCCGTTTTGTATCATACATCTCATTTGTCTATAACTGATTTTCAATCTTTTCAAAGTAATTCCATCATTTTGACTTTCCGGTTTTTCAAGATTATGAAAATTCACGGCTCCCAATGAAGGAGCAATCTTAGAATTCAGTCATAGAATTCACTTCTTGTGATTTTATGACGGTATATCACCACAACGAGACAAGGCTGATCCCTGAGCATTTCAGACCCTTTCTCTGTAATTACCTGCCTCTCACATTGTTCTGGAAGAGTTGAGGTGAGGTTCCTCCAGCACCTCCTGCACACTTTGGGGCATCATCATAAATACGGCACATTAACACTTGTTCCCCGCTTGTCAGGGTATAAATTAAGTCTGCAGGTGTCCCACCGAGGTTTACCCCTGATACTAATTAAAGCATGATAATTAGGTTTGTTAAATTCAGTCCTTTCAGCCCTGATACCCCCCTTGGAATTCAACAATCACAGATTGCAGACAAGAGAAGAGCTTAGAGGATCCTCCCCAAGCTAACAGACCAATGGGTGCCTGATAAAGTCATTCCTCAGTGCTGGAGGGAATACGCTGGCTTGTAATTATGATTTTGAGCGTGACAATTCTCATTTATCTGACTTGAATGTGGTCTTGTTTTGTGAAGAGATGAGACAACATTTTGATGAGGTTCTTCCTCTTCATCTAGAGAGAGAGATATAACTATTCATTTACACCAGAGAAATCCCGCTCCCTTCCCCCTTCTATTCCTTCTTCTTCTCTTCTTTCTCCTGTCTCTGTGACCTTGGCGGCTGCCATGCCTTATCAAGTAAGAGACAAGAACAAAGAACCTGAAGAATAACAGAAGGTTATGGCAGCTCTTTAAAGCATTATGGTGGTGTTAGCATAAGTTGAGTCTCTTGTGGAAGTAAAAAAACAAAGTCAGTGTAGCCAGTGATGCTCATATCTTTAGATGAAGCTAGTGAGGGAGCACAGGACTTTGGATATATCTTTACAGAGATATCAACAAAGCCCAAAGACACAAATATCCTCATTTATCAGTTTTCCTTCACATGAAGCCTTTAAACCCTCATGAAGCCTTTAAACCAAACATGATGCAGTGTTTGTGTTCCTCAAAGGATGTATCTGCTTTCTTAGGATATTAGCGAAAGTGAAACCATAAAAAAAATTTTTAACCTAAAAGAGAAAGAAAAATTTTTTTTTACCTTTTTAGGGGGAAAGGGAAATTGCTAAACAAGTGCTGAAAACCCCCCCCAAAAAACTTGATCACAAGGAAGAAAAACCTTTTTTGGCAATAAATAATTTTAGGGTCAATGAAAATTTAAAAACTTTAAAAAACTCAGTTTTGAACAACCCAGTAAAATGGATCAAAAAAATCAATTCACTGGTTGCTTGCTTTTTATAATACAATGGGTTATGATTTATGACCTGAACGTTCTTGCACTCATGTTGTCTTTTGAGCTCCTTTAAGGTTTTTACATGTAGCAGTTTGCTTAAGCAGCTCTGGCAGTATGGGAAGAGCAGTGTCTGCATTGAGCAGATACAGTTAGAAAAAGTGGAGAATGATGGCGAGGAAGAGGAGAGAATGAAAGGAACAAGGGTAAAGCACTGTGCTAAAGAGTCAGCTGGCTCAACTGTGGAACTGTTCATCATCCTTTCCCTGGTGACTGTGACCTGTGGACCCTCCTGCAACAGAATAGAGAGATGAAGAAAGAGAATGGAAAGAGGATTGGAGTTACAAATGCAGACAAAGATGGATAGAGAAAGATAAAACAAGAGGCGGGAAGATAAAAAAAAAAAAAAAAAATCTGAGAATGGGAACAATCGCTCCCTCCTGTGTAGTCCAGATGTCAGACTGTGTGCAGGCCTCCCAGTACAGGCCTTTGGGACAGGCCCTGTCTGGTGAAGCCTACTGACAGGACAGGGGAGAACAGCTGTGCACAGGTCCTGGGTTCTGCCGCTGACGGCTCAGATGTGCGACAAACATGTACCGCTCTTTGTTTACACTTGGTTGTTATCTATGTATTGTGCTTGTCTGCTTGCTTTTTGAGTACATGTTGTTGTTTGATGGTCTCCTGTGACAGACATTATTCTGCACGGTCATCATAATAAACTTTTTGTGTCTGGCAGCTGATGGTCCTCCTGGGGTGTTTTGGGTCACGCCACAATAAGCATTTTTATGAGACAATTACGTTTTAATTCTTGTATTAAGCAAGACTGCACCTGATGTCTGGATCTGTAGCTTTTACACAAGAGAGGTAAGAGTCTGTTTTCTTTTTTTGTTGTTTTTGTTAAGTCGACATGCTGTGAAAAATAGACAAACAAAAATTCACACAATTAGTCTTATTGAAAATTAAAGAGTTGGAAAAGAAAGAAATATTATTTTCAATTTGATAGTAACCCCACATAAAGTTGGAGCAAGAAAATATTTTCTGGTCCGTAGAACTATGATTTCGTTTATTGCCACTCTGTAAGCCACATGTGTCAAACTTGAGGTCCATGGGCCAAATCCCGTCCATCATAGCTATTTATGTGGTCCTCAAGACTGCAGAAGACAACAGAGTGCTTAAGAATTATTTTATCTCTCAAATCAAATCTCTCAAATCAAATTACTTCAACTAGTATATTTTTGCCAAGAAAAAAAGGAAATAACTTTTCTTATAAATCGGTGGTATCTTTTCTCAGTTCTCGGTTTCTGCTCTTATTTTATTTATTAGTCTCTTGGTGCGTCACATATTTTATTTTGTATTTAATGTGTAGTTTCCAATACATTCTGCCGAAACCAGCCCTTTGAGAGTATTCATGATCTTGATTAGGCCTGAAATAAAAATCACTTTGACACTCCTGCTCTAAGCATTTTGTAAAAATGCTTATAGACAGTAATACATAGAAATGTGATCGATATTTAAACTCCTGAAAAGTGTAAATTTACGCTAGTCTGAATATTACATTTATTAGGATGCAACTAGAGTAAATCTTTTTGTCTTTCGATCCTCCTTTTTTACATCTGTCTTTCCTCACCATGGATTTTGTGCCTATGACTGATGACTGTTAAGCCATTGATAGACTTCTGGTGACAGCTACCCAAAGAGCTATCCATTATGAATGAAGCTGCAAGAAAGACGACTGAATAGAGTGAAACTGAAGAAGGCAGAGTTGAGTGCCCCACTTCATTGAGCACTTGACTAAGTCCTGAGACAAGATTGGTTTAGTAATGTTCTACAAAGAACAATAAATGTCTCCACTTTCCCCTTTCGTTGTGCATGGGATAGAAGGTGGGGGGTTTGGGAGGCGTAGATAAAAACATTTAATAATGCAGAGCTATCTCAAAGGATTTTTCAAATCTTTTTTTTTTTTTTTTGATGAATCAAAAACATTAGAACTGATTCAAACATAGAAATCAAGAACTGTCTCCTTTGTAAGTTAGTGAAGAGGTGAAGTAGTTTTCAGTGAACGGAAAGAGGTGGTTTGAAACGTTGCATCTTACTGTAGTTCTGCAAAAACTTAAAAAATATATCAGTAAAACAAGACTATTTTTCAATTAATTGTTCTTACATTTTCCTTTCAGTTTTTGTCGTTCCTGTGTATGTTTTATTGCATGTTTTATGGGTAATTATCGTGTGTGTTTGTATGCTACTATATGCGCATATTGAAGGGAGCTTCAGATACTGCCTGGATGAAAGGCAGAAAGAATACAAGACCAGTATTGTTGCAGCTAAGTACCTTCAGCAAACCATATTATCAGCCTGTGTGCAGGACCTGAAGAGTTGCTCGCTTCCTCCTCCCCAAATGTGATAACCTGTCCCAGCACCCATGTGATAACTCCAAGGTCTAGGGTTGTTCTGGCAAGACTACATCCCCATGAGAGCAAAGTGGTGGAAGGGGGAGCGGTTCTGCAGGCATCCTGAACGCTGTCTTCAAGAGGGGGAAACACAGGCAAACAAACAAAGGGGTCTGCAGCCAGGAAACCTTAATCACTGCCACTGCCATTAGAGTAATGAGGCCTGATGGATACACATTCTAGTGAGAGAAGGGAAGGTGGGAGGGGCTTTTAGTGAAAGCTGATAAACACCCCTCCCCCTTTGTTCTACATCAGTCACCAGGGCATATGAATGAATAAAACAGTGACACATTATTATTTTTAAATTTATTCATGTCACCTGCACTGTAAGTAAAGCTTAGATGGCATATTTAATCATTCTTTTAACTTGTTTTTATGTTTTTGACTGTGTTCTGGCTTATAATTTGAAATGGTAACATTCATTTCCATTTAAGCAGCTGACAAAGCAGCTGTAAATAGGGAAGGAAAGCCATGCTTATGGCTTATCTTTGGTGTTATTTAGCCAAGAACACTAAAACAGACCACTGGACGGTCGAACTGGGGCTTCAGTGCACAACTTGATTTCACCCAAAACAAAAGTAGTGATGGCAACATGTCCAGCTCAGGTTGTTGGAACTAAAGTGACTATTTAAGGAATGACGGCAGTCAACAGGACTGAGTGAACTCAGTGTGCCTGTAATTCATGACAGTAGTGACTAACTGCTTGTGACAAAAAGTTTATTTCAAAACACTAAAATTCTGACAATAGCTGGGTTACATATTGCAATTTCTTCTCCAGTTCTGGGCAGCGCTGTTAGACTGGCAATCCTTCCATTTTCATAAACAACCGGATGCTCCATACAAGGGCAGCCATGTCTTATTTTTATCCACATAACTAATCCAAGTTTCACATGTGACAATTTAAATCATCAGTCTCACCACTCTAAATCTGTCAACTGTCAGTTTTCTTAATGCAACACATAGTTTAACTTTTCATCCTTGCATATTTAATGATTTAAAAGGGAGCTAACAGACTGAGGCCATACAGTCCAATGTGACAAACCATGTTGTGGCAAATTTTTTTCTCCTTTCATTTTGACATGGAGAAAAAAAGAACTGCTCTCTGGTAAAATGATGTATAGTCTTTATAGGTAAATTTAATGTTATTATCAAATAACTGCTGTCAGTTGCTTCATTATTTTTTGATGAAACAATATTTCCAATGGGGAGACTTTCTGGTGACTCAGTAAAATCAAAATCCACTTGTTTTTCTATTTTGTTTTTCTGTCTCAAAAACAAGTAAACATTTAACACATTTTCATTGAAAAGGTCAAGAAAATAATCAGATCTGTTGTTACCATGAGATATTTCCAGATAATAAGTCATCATCCATCATCATCGATCGTAGAACCTTCCTGTTTTCGTTGGGCATGTTTCTTTCTGAAAAGGGGATTAAAAACAACAATACGATAATAATAATAATTTTGAGAACCAATAAAAATGCCACTTATATCTTATGTGTATCTTACTTTCTAGACTTTTAGCTTTTCTTGGCCCAAAATTTGATTTCTTTTAATGATGAAGAATTCAATATCCAATAATGTTGTCCCGTAGATACATTAAGTCTGCAAATAAGTTACAAAAAACAAGACAAATTCTATCGTCATTTCATAGGTATCTTTAAACCCTCAATTTTTACAAAATGTGATGCGATACAATGTCATTCGAATTGTTAACAATGCTTATTGATTTAACTGTAACTTGGAGAAATGAGTCTTGGCTGTGGCTATATGTGACCATAGCGCTTTGTGGGCTTTTTTGTTCCGGTCGCCATCCAGGGGTTGCCTGTTGTGTACTCTCCTGTTTATGGATCTCATAGCTCTTTACAACATACTTCAAAAATTAATCACCCCAGAGTCCAATACAAGTTTCTGGCATGCATCTACGGAACTGCTTGGACCAAATTCAGTCGTGCTGGAGACAGATTCCAGTGAGCACACTGCTGCAACACTGTGGAGCATTTTAATAAGCCATGAAAGAGAAAAAAAAAAAAAAATAGATCTGGCTCTTATTATCTGAAATGTATTGTAATTAAATCCCATCTGAGAGGAATTAATGACTCTTGCGTAATGTTGCAGAGACGACTTGACACTTATAGCTTGTCACAGTGGCATTTTTTAATGCTTCATGCTGCTGGTCCTATCACCTGCGTACCTTGGTTATTACTGTATTTCCAGCAGGTTTCAGTTTTAAAGCTCTCAGGTGGGCCTTTAAACGTTTGCTCAGACAACAGCGAAGGCCTCCCTCTGATTTTCCATCTCCCTCTCCCTCCTCCTGTCCGCTGTCCTTTTCAGAGCCTGATTTATGGACCACATAAGTGTGCAAGAGACGCCGAGATTTCAGAGGAAGTCATAAATAGAACAAGAACAAAAAAGAGAGGAGGAACAAGGAAGCAGACTGAAGAGGTGAGAGGGACATGCAGAGTGAAAGCGCGAGTATGAGAGTGAAAGAGAGGGAGATTTTTGGCTTATTATTTCAGTTTTACAGTAGAGAGAAGACTTGCATTGCTACTCTTGTCTACTGTACACACCGCCTGTCTGGCTGCCTTCTTTCTTTCTTTCCTGTCAGCTGACCTTTGAACTCCTGATGGTGGATGTGCCTCCCTGTGGTTTGTTCTCCTAATTGGAGTCAGGATGCAGATGCTCTGGCAGCTTGAGAGCAACATATATACTCATGCCTTTATTTCTAGCGACTGAATTGACACAGGAGGGGGGAGGCAAATGAAGGGAAGGCTATTTATAAAGGAAATCTACATGAGATCTGAAGACTTAGGATTTAAATCTATATTGTTTTTTACATTAATAGATTTGAGTAAAAGGCACCTAATATGATAGAGATATCTGTGAATGTTTTTGTTTTCTTAAATTGAAAAAAAAAAAAAAAAAAAAAAACAGAAACAAAATCTACTTTGCCAATTTTGTGGTAAATAATAATTATTATAATGAATATTTGTTAATAATAAATTATTTTGTGAGAAGTGCTTTCTGTCCATAGTTGTTCCTATTTTACATTCCATAATTACGATGTCTGTATTTGCAGTCTTAGTTTACAACAGATTTAATTTACAACAAATCCGAAATAACTACTGAGAAAAATGTGGCAGCATTTGAACTGAGATCTAAGTTCTCTGCCCTGAAAATAGAAAAAAAAGAACTCAAAAGAAACACAATTCAAAAGAATCAGAGCTCTCTTAATCTCACCTGGTAAGACACCTGATAGATAATTTATCCAAAATTGAGAAAACAGAAAATCTATATACACTTTACATTTTATGGACCTTTTACATCAGACGTGTTTTGATTGGGCTGCACAACATTTTTATTTAGTTTGGCTTATTTTCACACTAACCTTTGGAGGTGGATCAGACTTCCTGGACAATGGCACAAACTTACGACTCCTCATTTAGGGAGCAATCACAAGAAACTGTGCAGTATCAATAGCAATAAAGTCGGTAAGACATTTTAACATTTAATAAAAAAAGGCTTCACTTATGTCTAATTTCCAATTACAGTCACCTGGTATGAGAGTTCTTCCTCATTAAAATTCTATTTAATCTCTTCAAGTGTTCATTTTAGATAGGAAGAATGTTATTTTTCTGGAAAGGAGTGACTGTATTCCCAGTGCAAATAAATAAAAAATGTTATCCCGTTTGTCTAAGAAATCAGAAATGTTAATTGGAGGTAAGAGGGATATAATTCTGGATATTTTATGGTTAAGTTCTATCAGGAAAAAACTAATTTATGGATATTTAAATTGAAGATTCTGCCTGGTTATTAACTGTTAAGGTAAGATGAGAAAAAAAGTTATCCACATTTTGGTTTGTAAGTATTGGGTGAATGCACCATCACAGAAAAAGACAAAGATGGAGTAAGATGTGCTCAGTTTTTCTTTATTTAGGTTTGGTTTGCTTTTCCATTGTAAGAACAGTGTTCACTTCCAAGTGGGTTGAGACTGAAAACAGGGGTCTCCACCTTAGTTCAGACAAACTTTCACACCTCTCAAAGTAGAGACTAGATGGTTTGAAAAAATGAACTCTGGAAGATGTAAAACAAAACAAAAAAAAATGTTCTGGTGTAGAAGCATGGTTATAAACCAACGTTGTTGTTTTTCCATTTGCTAATGATTTATGCCATTTGCTTTTTTGCTGTTTACCATCCTTTGATGGGGAGCTTCATGGGTATCAGTGGGCACAGTCCACATTGACATTAGCAGACAGTCCTGGCGGACAAACAGACAAGGACCAGCATTTATATCACAATGGCTTCAAGGTCGAACAGATGGTAGACTGGGGCGTATGAATTTGCCTTTAGGTATCAAGATTAATTATTATTTTTTAGGAAGTACAAATACAACGTTGTCATTATCAATGAATTACTCCAGTAGATTAAGGTAAAAATTGCTTCCACAAATCTCACATTGTTTCACCAAGTCGGTTGAATTGGATGATGTAAAAGCTGCAGTATTAGTCACATATACTCTTCCTCTTTGAAACACTTTAGCTTTCAGTTTGGTACACTTATTCTCTGTCATTTTCTTTCTGTTTTATTTACGGTGCTTTATTGCAGCATATTATAGTTCTCTTCTACACACAGAATTTTTGCCATTTGGGATTGATTTTTAGGACACCACTGAAGTCACAAAAAGACAGAATGAATTTTGCTTAATTGAACAATAACCACTACTTTTAAAATAAGTAAAATTCATACCCCTTATGAATTTTATATAGGACACCTAATATAGTGTCAAACTGCAGGTAACATATCTCATTTGTATGTGTAATTAAATGGGTAAAAAGGACAAAAGAAAAGGATTTCTAGAACATTTCTTTGTTGTTTGTGTGATTCTGTTCAGCATGTGCGCATGTGTTTGTGATCTACAGACGGCCCATACATCACATCCTCTTTACAGTGTTTCCCTGCGAGTCATTTGCATGTCATTACCGCTTTGTTTTATAAGTGAGTGGCTATTAAGGAAGCAGCTTCATAAAATGCCTGTTAAAATGGAGAAAGGCAGCAGTACTGATCTTAAGCACATTATCCATTTTCTCACCATACATTGGTTGCTGAAAAGTTTTTCTTTGTGCTTGCGTACGTGGTCTGGGTGTGCGTGCGTGTGTGTGTTTGAGGGAGAGAGCGAGAAGCCAGATGTTTCTCCTATGGGACTTACACATCTGTTAGGTTTTTTTTAATGACAGCAAAATTCATGCAATCCCATTTCTCTTTCCGCCTTCCCAACCTCCCTGCCTGTCGCACTCCCTCTGTTCCCCCTCTTTTCACACATCTGGACTTTTCTGTGTGTGTCCTGATGTGGTCCCCATCTGTGAAGGACGATACAACTGTTGGGCACGTCTCTCCCCGGTCGCATCCACAATTGAACAGGGCATTCGGGGAGTGTGTGCTTCCAAACTGTTATTAAACACTTATTTTGTTGTGTGTCTATGTTGTTCTTTCCTCCTGAACCAAAGCGTTTACGTTGATGCTTAAACTAAGGCAATAAAAAAGTTTAAAAGCTTCTTTATGAATGTATATAATTGAAACACTCTCTCTGCAGCCCCCAGATTGTTTCAGTTCAGACTGGAACAACTCACCAAGGTGCTGACAGTGATGTCTTGCAGGGACTGGCTTCTGGCCATTTAGTGTAATGTTCAAGAGTGCTTCAAGTTATTTCAAAGAAAGTATTTTCAATTAAGACCAGATTTATACAGCAAGAAATCTCAGAATAGCTAGAAATTCACCTTGTTGTCTTTGTGAAAGGCGAAACCAGTTTGCTAATGAAACTAACTGTTGTGTGAGAGGTGATTTCAGTTGTTAAGGTCTGGGCGGGTTGGGGGTGTATAGTTGGCAAGCCTCAGGTTGGGATTGGAAGCATGTGGCTCACATCTGGATCTGCTTACAGTGTCAGGGGGAGCACCTTCATGACAGCCAGGCACGTGGCAACAAAATAAAACCTTTTGCAGAGAAAATGTCCCTGTAGCTCAATCATGAAAGAAATGTTAGTGCGGCAAGCAGTTTTGACAAGCTCAGTATTGTGTTTGTACCAGACAGGCAAGGAGAGCCTGTGCAAAGTTCAACAGCTTATGCTAAGAGAAGGAGAGTTTTCCACTGCTCATGCAAGCATGCCAGTATTGATTTCCATATCTGCCAGTTTCTGTTTTATATCTGTTCAAAATGAATAGATTCATCTTACTTAATTAATTATATTTACAATACTGGACGCAACATTTTCAAACATCAAAACAACGTTATATAATTGTGAATAATTCACGCTGTTTTAATATCTAAACATACCACTGAGTATTAAAAAAAAAAAACAATTATGTTGCTTGTTTAAACTTGATTAGCTGAAAATTAATTTGGGTCACTTGGAGTTCATAAAGCTTGTTTGTGCTTGGATAGTTTCCTAACATGTTCTCGTCTGTAGCCTGTCTGCTGGAATAGTTAGCAGGAGAGCTTTAGTGTGAACAACTGGTTCTCATTTCTTGCACAGGGGCTGCTCTGTTTGCGAGGGGTGTATCTGTGAGATTACATTCCTTTCCATCATTGCATGCACATGGTATATTAAAGAGGGATTTTAAAAGGTTTGTGCAACCAGTTTTCTTTTTTTTCCCCTCTTTTTTTCTTGGTGTTCTTCAGTTTTTGAGACAAGATTTTTGTGTTTGTTGGGTTGGTATTCCGCCATGTGTTACGTGTGTGTTCAGTTTGCACAAAATTATTTTCTACTGGTGCTACTACTATTTCCTCCCCTCTGCCCCCTCTTCTTCCAGCTCTTTCATTCTTCTCTCACTCCACTCTCTCTCTAAACACGGTTTCTTACAGTTATTTCTCTCCCTCCCCCCTCTGCTCTGTCCGCTCTTATGGACATGACAGTGCAGGGGGATAAGGGAAGAGTAATTATGGTTCAGTGAGGCTGCCAGGTGTGATAAATGACTAATAAGGGGAGCAGAGCCCTGGGTCCTCTAAGGAGGACTATTACAGTCTTATCAGCACAGGGCTGCAGCTCGCAGACTGGCCTGGGACAGAGGCCCTTGTAGCTGCGCTCAGTCCTCTCCTAACCCCTTCACCTCAGTCATCCTCCACAGCCAGCATCAGTCCAGCCCACCTCAGAGACAAGCTTCATCTTTAACGCCATAAGTGCTGGTTCTGAAAGTGCATATTTTGTGCTTAGCAATATTATACAGTAGTTTTATGCTACAAATGATTGTGGTTATTTGGTGTCAGCAGTTACATTTGTCAGAATATGGACTGGTGAGACTGCATTACATTTATTTTATATGAGAAATGTGTTCATGTTATTGTTTTCTTTCTGACAAGCAAAACATCATCAATTAATGACTCAGCAAGTTAACAATTGGCTAGATGACCAATGGTTAGCACTTCAACTTACTGGGAGGGCTAGGCCCACTGCTTTATTTCATGTTATGTGTTCAAGAGAGTACTTTCTGTGGTCTAGCGTCACCTTACATGCACCTTTTCACATCTTAAAGGGTAAGATCCTGGACAGATAACCAGTCCTTCACAAGACAAACAATCATGCACACACAGGATAACTCATTTTAAAGGGCAATTTAGAGAGCTCAATTAATCTAACAAACATGGCTTTGGTCAGTGGGAGGAGGCCAAATCACCCAGATCGAAAGCACACACATTCAAGAGAAAGCACTGCAAACTACATGTAGAAACATCCTCTGATGGGAGTATTAGGCTGCAAAGCAACAGTGCAAACAATTATGCCAATATGATACATTTACATGACTAACTTCTAAAGTTAAAATTTAGAAGGATTTAAAAGTGTAACACTGTGGATTGTAGGAGGAAACCTGTACCAGTTTCTGAAGATCTTTTTGCTGTGAACCAAAAGTGCAAATTATATCTGAATATTTAATTATTCAATGATTGACAACACAGGCTGTCTGCTTGAGAACTGCATTACTATTCGATCTCAAACCTCAATTGAATGGTTCTAAGAGGATACAGATTCCTTAAAATTCAGTCTGTAAACCAATTCCTCTGTATTTTGATATTCTTAAAAAATACATTTTTTAAATCTAATTTTACACCTTGACACTACTATCACACATTACCTCATGCAGTATTTTCAAGAATTATAATGCTAAGTTTAATAAAATATTTGCGACTGTAACTCAACCAACTTTGTCTCTTTTGACCTTATGGTTAAAAACATTCGGGGTTTTAGCATTTTGCCTGGTCTGATGTTTTGAGAAGGAATGATGACAAATGAGTTAAACATGGACCAAATTCTCTAACCCCCCCAATCTAAAACTCACGGTTAATTCATAGTCCTGTTGATTACCCAGGGGATTTCTTTTATCTCCCCCATTTCATTCCTGAAGCACTCAGCGGACGTTTTAATGGCTGCACTTTCATCGTCTGTCAGATATTTAAATGGAGAAGCGCGTATGTGCTGAGAAGTGAGGCAGTGTAGGGGCCATCTCAGATTCTGCATGTCAATCTTTAATGCCTAGAGATATGGACACGGTCTGACCTCTCACTCTGTCATTCTGCCTCTCTCTTGCATAAATTGACCTCTTGATAATCATTTCCTGCTTCTATCTGCTGTAACGAGTGTTGCAGAGCATTTGGCTGTCACGTGATCCAAAGAAGCCATTAGAGTTGAGAGATTGACCTGTCTGCAATAGGTAGGCCATAAAGCTTTCTTCTGACATATGGACTACAGTAAGACTGTGATGGTAGGTGAATTTCACTCTGCCTGTTACGACCAAGGATATCATAGAAAGAGATGTAATAGAATGGGGGACCATCGGTGTAATAGGTTTGAAGTATGAGTCATTTGCCATTATTGGTTTCTGTTAGTAGCTATAGCTAGAGCAATGCAAAGCTAAAGAAACAGAGAGAAGATGAATGATCGTGCAATTTGATTTGTCATACTCTTTTGTTAAGGTCACATTTTTGGGGGGATATCAACTCTCAAGGGTTTGGCAGCATTTGGCTTCAGAGCCATATGCGTGTCAAGGAATCGTCTTCTGTGATGGTGACTCCTGCAGAGCACAGCAGCTTCCCTGGTTTTAGTGCCAATTGAACAATGCACTGGTTTCCTGTCTTACTTCTAGAACACAGCATGACAACCAAAAGCATATGATTGTACACCTGCTCCACAGCAGTGGCTGGTCATAGATGACCCAACTCTTCAAAAAATGTTTCATTGTGAGGATATAAGGCTCCAACATGCTTCATCTGTAGGAGAACAGTTGAAGCACAGTCACATGGTTTCGGCATGTTCGTTTTGGCACACACCTTTCATACAACGCCACAGACCCTGTAGGGGAAACCCCTCCCACTTCTGGATACATCACCCACCTGACCTGTAGGGGTTCCTCCCTCATTCCCTTCCTGCATACTCGGTTTTGCTTTTACAAAACCGTCAAAGAGAGTGTCACACTTTTCTGCGGGTGGTTTCACGCATCTATGTCAGTGAGAACTGATTTCAGCACTTTAGTATGTCAAGGCCTTTAGTTTTTCTCTCATACCTTTAATCAGCTCTAGTAATTGTGTTTTGTGAATGTGATCCTATCATTTCATCTTGTTTATCATTTGATGCTGAGTTTATTTTGTCTGAATTTTAAGAAAGGGTAAAAAAAAATGACCTCATAGATTTGAGGATTGTCTGACTGTAAACACCCAGTCACTTCCAGATGCTAATTCTGGTTAATTAACATACCTAATCCTTACAAGAAAAATGCCCACACACAAGTGGTCCTGAAATGAACACTTAATCCTTCTGGGGGCAGCTCTAATCTTTCTATATTAAATGCTAAAGAAGAAAATGAGAGTATTGATCTAATTACAAATGGATTTCTGTGGAGGGCTATTAAAATAAAAATATTGTAAATATGGAGTTCATGTTATCTTCGACAGTAGGAAAAGGTATTGTGCAAGACATCTGTACAGGAAACATACCTGCTTTCAATTAGTTTTTTGTTAGACAGATTACCATAGAAAGAGAACACTTTTATCTTTTGCATTCTTTGCATGTCTTGTGTAAAAGCTTTATGTTGGGAAAGTTAATTAAAAAGAAAATGTCACAATTTTTTTGACAAAAATCTCCTCCCTAAAGGAGAATTTGGTCTTTGAATTCATGGTAAAATCACTTCTTTGGATCTGTGTTCATATTGGATCAGTATTGAGTTTTGTACTTAAGATGGAACGTGGAAAACTCACATACACTGAAAATTGGTTTTGGTTTTGAAACCATTATATTGTGTAACCTTTTTTAGTCATTAATTGACAAAATCTGAAGTTGTTCTGTGGTAGTTTTGTCACTAAAATGTTGCTTATTATTTGATGTGTTTATTTTGTAGAATCTGTTATCCATCCATCCATTTGCCGTCACCCTTCTCCCCAATGGGGTCGGGAGTTGCTGGTGCCTATCTCCAGCTGCGTTCCGGGCGAGAGACGGGGTTCACCCTGGACAGGTTAGAATCTGTTAGTTAAACTTTATTTAAAATTAAATATTCCACTAATGATATGATGGGCTCTCCCAGGTTTGTTGGTTTTGAAACTAATGCATTGTTGGGATTTCCTGCTTAGAAGATTTTAGTTCACGTCTTTGATTTTGACTAATTTGCTCTCCATCAAATACAATGTGGAACAAACTCATATTTTTGAAACTCCTCCATGAACAATACTTAATAACATTGGGGAGATTTCTGTGAGCTCAAAGTTCTAAAAACAATAAAAGTTATGAAACTCGCTCCTTGAGAGACTGAAAAGTACAGACATGCCTGTGATTACAAATATAGTCCCATGGCACTTTCCCTGCCTCAGTAAATGAGCTTACTGGTTTTCTATGTTCATTGCTGGACTACCTGACCTAACATTTAAGGAACAATTTGAAAGGGGAAAGGAAGGAAGAATTCCAGTACAAAGAATCTTTTGGTTTCATCTGCCTGGGTTAATGCTGAGAGAAGAAAAGGGAATTTTCCACACTATCATGCAGTCACAAACTTTCTCCAGAGTCAGACATGCGGATGGATTGCTTAGCAGCTGAAATAGGGTAGTAGGACATGAGAATTTGTCTTGAAACCAACAGGCGTACATCCTTACTTCAGAGATGACAACATCCACCAGAAAAAACATGGTAAAATGACAAAGAAAAAAGATCAATAGGAGGGAGTCACAAACAACTGTTTCAGAATGCAAACAGGAAAACTGAGAGCGAGACTAACACCAATGGAGCTAACCTAAGACTCCAATAAACTACAAACCAAAGGGAATAGAACACTGATCCAAGAAAAATTTATCCAAATGCACAAAGAACAGAACACAAGAAACAAAAGTGAAAAACCAAACATGGAAGAACAACAGCAATTAGCTCATTAGTGCGCCAATGCACCAGAGTAACGATGCACAGGGAGGGAAACCCATCCTCTGCTGGAATGGCTGGGACCTTCAGTCAAGAAGCTGTAGGAGGTGACCAGGACATGTGCAGCAAAAATCTGGAGGCTAGCGGTTGTGGTAAAAGAGGTCTGGAGCCCAACGGTGAAGGCAGAGCAACCCCAAGGGTCAAAAGGAGGCATGGAGAGCCCAAGAAGAATGTTGTCAAAAGAGGCAGATGGGGGGGAAAAAAAACCCACGTTGGCACTCTGGAGACTGTGGAACACTGGTACCCACAGGGGAGCTCTAGTGGGTGGATCAGAGAACACTAGAACCCACGGAGGAGCCAAGGAAAGCTCGCTTTGGAACCCTGCCACAGAAGTGGTAAAGTGGCCTTCTTCTAAATGGAAGACCAGCGATGTCCTCCATGTTAAAATATCTGTAAGAAAGACTTTGATCTCCAAGCTGTGTTTGACATGAATTCTGGTCTGATTGACAAAAGTATAGGGTGTGAAAATGTTGCTGAATTCACTGAGGAGATTTTTCAAAATAAGAAGAATGAATCAGATAGACTTTACAATGTAATATAATTATATCTGGATAACCTTTGCATGCCAATTTGTCATGCTAAATTATGTAACGTTCATAATTTATCCCTTTATATTTACTGCATAAAAATGTTTAATGTTATTGAAAAAAAAAAGGAAGAAATCTAAACCCACTAGTTCAGATAGACAGATCTTACACCAAGTTTTTAAGATGTTTACTTTGTTTCTTTATCATGGTATTCTGATTGTGTATGCATTTCAGAAATGAAGACTTTACCTAGAATCATAAGGGAAAAATGAACGTTGCAGATTATCACCTTTAACTCTGACTTAGCACAGCTGTAACTTTCAGTAGATGTGTGGGAGGATTCGCTTCTTATAATCTGCTGGGAGGATCTGTACATGCACTGCTTTGTGTAAAGGTTAATGAAATTACACAAGGGGCTGGTGCCGCCGTTGGTGTTGTGCTCTCTCACACACACAAGGAGCAGAGCATCAAAAACAGAACAGGCTGTGTCCCTTGGTTGCAATTTAAATCCATACACTTGCCGTTTTATTTTTCTTAATATCAGATAGGTTGTACTTGGAGTTCAGAAGACCAAACTGCTTTATTACACCTTCTCTTAACGCTGCCAAACATTTTCTGTCACTGCTGAACCCAACTAAAATAATAGTATGTTACAAGACTCAGATAAGTTACGAGACAAGACAAAAATTAACATGTAACAAAACCAAGAATGATGCACAGTTAGTGTTGCATTATTTTAACATTTCAACAAGAAATAACAAAAGGTGCATTTCCACTGCAGTGGAAAGTCAGGTCCACCTGCAACTCTGACAGAATAATGTGTCTGCTGGAACCAGAGCCAAATAATTCAAAAGTGAATATAAATCTACCCTGGAAATGGATAGATTTCCACTAAAGATGGACCACTGTGGCAGGATGAGGGTAGGCATTTCTCTCTTATTGAATTTCTCTTGCATTTTTTTATGAATCTTCTAGTCGACACTGCTTTGTAGTTCATATTTTGTATAACTGTCAAATGAATTGTCTAAACGGACTTCTGTTGTTTTTGTTGCAAGTATAATTAAGCCCATTGTACATATTTAGAATATTTTCATAATTTGTGTTTTGATAAAGCGAGCAGATGTATCCAGGCTGATGACAATTGCAGATTTTAAGTTTCAACGGCGCCGACACACTGCAGCAACCTCAAGATTTCTGTGTGGTTGTTCATACACAGCACATCCTGCAGTTTCAAAGACATGTGAATTTTTACAAACTTCTTCAAAGTTGAATTTAGTTTTACTTAATTTCAGAATTTAGCCAATTATAAATTCTCTCATTTTTCTTTTCTTTATAGGCATAGCTAATGGTGTAACTAATTTATTATCTTACAACATTGGTATATAATTTATAACATAAATAAATACATTTTTAGCATTATGAACTTGATAGCCGAAATGGGCAGAGATCTGTGTGACCAGTTCACTGGCAGGGGACGTTATCTACATAATCGGTACAGATTTCACAACCCCAGTCGAAACGCAGACACACAGCCACACGCACACACACATATGTTAGAGCAGCAAAATGCAACTTTTACAAAAACTATATTTTTTTTTACAGATTTGTTAAACTATCATTTTGTCATCAGAGCACAATAGGGGACAATTAATTTGAGGAAAAATTGAGCTCCTGTGCCTTCTTCCTAATGACCTGCTCCACCAGAAGCATCCAATCACAGCCAGGATGATGGTCTGTGTGCTGTCAATCACATTCATGTATGAGCTCCTCACACCCTGCCCCTTTCTATCGCAACAGCAAGGTCTGCTTTGAATTATCAGGGATTTTAACATGGCCACCAAAAAGTTGAATAAACATTTCTCCTGCAACAGTAAGCTGTTTCTCTGCCATTAACACATTTAGCAGTGCATACACTGGCATGATTGACTGTGCTCAGACACCCCTCTTGGCTCTGATTGGTTGTTTTTGACATTTCTTCAGATAGCAATAGCAGCATTGGGATGAGGTGAAGGATTTTGATATTGTCACAGATTATCTGTCTAATACTATACACTCATGACATGTTGACACTTTTAACAATTGTGTGAAATACATATTTTTATAAAAAGTTACATACTTTAAGTTTCACAGAAGAAAAAATGTCCAGGAACCCATCATGGAAATTTCTCTACAAGCCAATGTTTGGCTTGGAAAGACAGGTTGTTTTAAAGCCAGAAGGTCCTGGGTTTCAAAACTCAGCCAGGGGCATTTTGTCTGAAGTTTTCTCTGTGCATAAACATGTATTCAGTCCAAAAAGTCCAAAAATCATATTAGATTACAACTCTACATCAATGTGGGTGTGTGCATACATTGCCTCTCCAGTATATTTGTGATACACTCTTTCACATTGACTTCTGCAGAAAGGCAAAGGTCCACCTGCAACTCTAACAGAATAATGTGTATGTAGAAAGATAGTTGCTTTGTTTCAGAGGGTGACCATGACTTGTCTGAGCCAAACTGAATAGGAAATAGGATTAGAAAGACCAATAATACAAAATGACAGAAGGACAGAGATTCCTTCTTTTAATGTCTTACAATCTGTTCCATATTCCTATAGATGTGTTTGATTCTGATGAACAGATGTCTCCTGCTTAGTTTATGTTTTTCGGCATGTGTTGAACTATTTGGATTTGTCAGTGTTCACAGGCATGCATTGTATTTTCTGCTGCTCCTTCTTTAAAATTTTATTTAGATTAAAATGTAGATGCTTTACTCTTTATCTCGAAACTTGCAATTCTCAGCAAAATAACCACTAACTATACAGAGGTTTTTAGGGATTTTTTATAGGTGAACATCCATTCGTTGTTTATCACCAGAATAAAAGCATTGCATTTAGCTCTCTGGCATTATCTCTAAATGTGGTGGTCATAAACAGAAGAGGGGGGTTTGATATAATACCGAGTCACTGTTAATGATGAATTAGAAAACAGCATAGATTATCATGACATTATTAGAAAGGAAGTAAAGAAAACTATGGTAAAACTGATGGTTTTACCATATACACATGGACGGTGGTGAAAGCGAAAACAAATGAGACAGAGTTGCACAGAAAGATCAAGTTAGAGACAGCGAAGGGTTAGAGGGATACAGGCAGTGTTCTAATGACTTCACACCCCATTAGCCACTTAGTCTGATGCGTCACACCTCATTATGCTGCTGGGGCAGCAGTGCATGAACGCGTGAAACCGTCCACTCAGCCAGACCTGTCCACCCGCTTCAAACGTTCACTCATTTACAGCAATTAGGGTGTGTGCATTTGTGTTCTCTGGGTTGCTTACATGTGTGTGGATGTGTGGATGCAGAAAACAACATCCAACTGGTCTGTCTGTTTTTGAAAAACAAATGGTTGAAATGAGTTGTTTTAAAGCCCTTTTCAACAGAGAGATAACATCTCTCAGAAAGTGATATTTCTCCACCAGTTTGCCATGGCTACGCAGCAGCCCGAGTTTGAATTGCTGCAAGCAAGCTTCAGCCGAGCTTTCTTTGTCAGTGCTCATAAGGGAGGAGGACTGAGTAACGTGCTCCAGTGGACTCTCCTTAATCACTTTCACGCAAGGGCACAGCCACACACCCTCGCATAGCAAAGAATGTGCACACATTTACACACAAGGAAAGATGGTGGAGAAAAGAGAGGTCTCTACATGTCATTCCCCGCATGGGCAGCCCCAGTTGGCAGAGTGTGAAGTGTTCCTCTCCAGGACAAGGCCTGCTAACTCAAATCCCTGGCTGGCGGCCATGCTCCTCTCCATTACAAACACTGGACCCATTTATCCCCATGCCCCCACTTTCTCCCTCTCCAATCATACTGCCACCCCAGAGGAAATGCCACATAATGGCTGTGTACTGCTGTAATTGACATCTTTGTTCAAATAATGTTTGTTTTGCTCTGCCTGATTTGTATCTCTAAAAAAATTGTCATGTCCTTGGAATGTATTAGCCAATTGATAAGACCATCATGAAGATGGAGTTTCTTTTGGAAGCTCAATCCCACATTATCAAAAATGTATTTGATTGTTTGTAACTATTCTTCTGAGTATTTCTTTGCTAATCATTGATTTCGTGTTACATTAAAATGATGTGACACAAAGACCCATATCTCTTAGTCACTCTATCTGATAAGCAAATACAGGAATGAGTGTTTTGCATATTTCTGAAGTGGAAGTTACATGATTCATGGTGCTAAATCCATGGAAAGAATATGGCATCACAGCAAACTTACCAAGACAACAACTGAGCCAAAGAAAGCAATGATTGGAGAAGCAGTCAAGGGGCCCCTGATAATTAAGGAGGAGCTGCAAAGTTCATAAACCAAATGCAAGAATCTCCTGAGAAAAAATGTGTTGACTCCATAAATCAAAGGACAATTTTATTGAACAACAATCAAATAATCCAGTTTCTCAATGCCAAGTAGAAAGTACACTAAACGTGGAAGAGAATGATGTGGTCAGAAGACCCAAAGTAAACATTTTGGCCAACATCGAAAACTTAATATGGGCCATCACCCAGTGAAATACTGAAATTCTTCAATATGAAGAAAAACAAAAAACAACAAGATGTGAAGCTGAATATTGGACAATCTAGCAGGAATACCAGTAAAAGTCTGCAAAAGAATTGCAATTCTGGCTAAAGAAGAAATTGTTCATCGTTACAACTTCCACTGCCGTCGCCGCCTTGATCCACTGCTCACCTCTACAAATCATGAGATAAATACATGAACTGATCTGAATACGTTTGGGAACAGCTCCTCTCCTACACTTATGTCTACAACAAGTTAAAAACTATTGGAGATTTCAGTGACGAGGTTCGACAAGAAGCCGAGTTTATCTTTTCACCATGCACAGTCAGTGTGATCAGGAAGTTTTGAATGTACCTTTAGAGCTTTTGAGGCTTACAATGTTTCCACAGCAATAATTGTAGACATCTTTACTAAGGGGGTCAATGATGAATTTGCATTAAACTAGTCTATTAAAGTTACCAGCACCCCTGAAGGCAAAATGATGCATAAATACAGTTCAAGGATTCGATTCAGCAAAAACAAAATCATTCTCTGTGTTAAATAGCCTAAAAACAAAAGACGAAAAAATGTTTATTAAGTATTTGCCATTTAGGAAGGCTTTCATTCATCTGTCCTCTACAGTCACATCATGTGTTTCCTTTTCCTCAATATTGCAGGATTCTCTCCTGACCTTCAGCAACACACCAAGAGATAATGTAGTCATGGTCAGGGAGTCGCTGCTGTCAAACACGTCTTGTCTCTGTGATGAACGCATGCTGTGTGAGCATGTCAAACATCTCACACCTCACACCTGTCTGTTCCTATCTGCGAGCCTGCATTCCCCTCATCATCCAAAAAGTGGGGTAAATAACAAAAAGAGCAAGAGGGAGGCCAAAACTGGCTTAGATGTTTTTGAAAATCTAATTAAAAAAAAAAAAAAACATTGTGCAAATTGAGAGTTAATTTATGTTAGTGCAGGGTCATTTACCATTTTCAGTTTTTAAATTTCTACATCAAAGGTATAAGTGGAAACGTTATTGTGTTGCTCAAACAGAAGAGTAAGGTGACATAATTTTAAAGTGATCGAACCTAGCTGACTGGCAGCTATGACAGTTGGCACAGCTTGCAGCGTGTTGGCTCCTGCAGAGTCTTGTTGGTGGGGTCACGAAAGCCTCGTTGGGACACTGTACACTGCAGACAGGAGGTCATCTTTAGTGTCAATCTTGTGTGACCTCTTTCTTCCATTCACCCTCTTTACCCTCTTCATCTCTCTGTGCTTTGCTGTGGGAGAGATTACTTGAAATCAAAAATTGTCTCCCATGCTGCGATAAAAGTTTAGAAAGGGTGATTTTTATTTATTTTTTCTGATGCTCCTGAAAAAAAAAAAAAAAAACTGTACTTATTTGGTACAGTTTGCTAGTACCAGACTGGAGCCTTGGACAACTCTCAGAAATATTCCATGTTGACATTATAGCATCGTGCAGTTGCTGCAGATCAGTCAGCTGGACAACCATGATGATGTGAAGCATGTTGGTCAGTTCAGAAATGCACCACATGACTATGATCCTGTGCAGGCCACTGGATTATAGTCAACTCATTTCCACAGATAGACGTGTTCAGCAAAAATAGTCAGGTTGTGGCGTTTAATCTAAGATACTAAGATGGCCAAAGTGTGCCATGCAAATATTCTTCATACCGTTACATTACCACCAATTGCCTAAATCATTGACACAACGCGGGAGGGTTTCACCTTTTGTTATCCTGCTCAATTTCTGACTCTACTATCTGAATGTTTCTGCTGAAACTGAGATTCATGTAGCCAGGCAACATTTTCCAGTCAATATTATATGTTTTATCTGGTATTCTGTCTGGCATTCACAAGTGGTTACTTGAGCTGCATTTCCTTTCCTATCATGTTGAATCAATATACCAGTCCTCCTCTGACTTCTGACACCACAGAAAAATTTTTCAACACAATTGTTGTTACATGGTTAATTTTTAAATTTTAGCCATTCTCTAAATGGTTGTGCTTAAAGGGGCAGCATAGTGTAAAATCAACTTTTTTGAGCTTTATGTCTTGTTATAACGTTCTTCCGTCATCAAAAATATACATGAGGTATTGCTTTGACTCGTTCATGCATCTTTGTGAAATCCTTTAATCTCCTTTGGTAACCATTCTGTTTGCAGAAATGTTTGATCTCACCAGGCCGTGTCTTTTCCACAAAGCTCCTCAGCGCTGCAGGTTACAAGTCGAGTTTCCACCTCACTCCTACCCTGCGACTCCCCCACTTAGCTCCTTCAGACTAGCACCAGCTCTAATTAGCAAACATGTCATGGAACTGCACATCTGCTGAGCTCATCATACAGACTATTTCTCAGTCCAATGCTAGTAAAAAGGTAGATAAAGGTGTAACAGAGGAATGCTATTGTTGTAGAAGTGAAGTGTTGTACAGAGCAGCAACTTCTTAAAGGAACGAAGGGCCTAATTTCAAGGCGCTACATCGCAAAATCCAATTTCTTTTAAATTATGTTAGACATATACAGCACTTTTAACAACTACAGTTAAGATAGTTGCTTGGTTGGAAATATGAAATGGCACTATGTGCCTGGAAAATGCACAATATCATGTTTTTTAAAAAATCTAGTAGATCTGTAGTTGCTATCAGCACTCAGATGTGTATTTCTGGGATCAACCACAACATGACATTCAAAGTCACTAATATCTCCTTTTTTGGCCATTCTGATGTTTTGTTTGGGTCAGCAAGTCACCTTCATCATGGATACTTAGTAACTGGACAGGTCTACCTATAATGGCATAGCTGCATATCCATTGCAGTGCACATTTCTACTTGTGTGGGGGTGTGTGTTGGAAATTTAAAAGAATAAGGGAGCAAAAAAGGTGTATCATCTTGTGTCATTTCTAGACATGTGTAACACCAGCAGGCTCTGCACATTTCGACTGCCGAACTTCACTCTCCCTGGAAAGAGCATCAGCAGACAGGTGATGAACATGCCCTTGCCCAGCGTAGATGTATACAGAATAAATATCACCCTTTATTTTTAAGGCACAGTCATGTGAGGGAGAGGAATAACATTATGTGGTCAAATAGTCTCATTATTCAGCTCAGTTCATTATTCCTTCCACAGCCTCCTATCTCTGACCCCAAGCCTGCTGTCTTTCTCTCCACCTCCAATTCACTGCTTTACCTTTACTTCTTGCACACTCACTCCTCTCTTTTGGACAGAGGTATGGGTGAGATCATAATTATGTTTTGACACATGGCGTTAGCCCCTAGAGCTCCAGGATTTTAACTCAAAGTGGGAGTTGTCAGCGCGACATCCCGTACTACTCTTAATTGGAGGGGAGGGCCACGAGGCCCGCCCACAGACTCGGGTGGCAGTTTTAATGAGGTTATGCTTATACAGGAAGTCAGAGTTGTGACAGCAGGAAACTGTCATTGGCCCGTTAGAAAGACATCTCAAAGCTTGCCGGTGTTTGTCAGTGAGAGGGGAAAACCTCTCCTCTTCTCTCTCCACAGGTGGAAACAAGCAATTAAAATAGTGGTGAAGATGTGAAAAAAAACAACTCGAGTCGCTACGATGATTTGGGTGAATCACCAATAAAAACTTAACATGAGAGGAAAATTAGCTTATGGAAAAAACATACTTGCAAAGTAAAACCCTTATTAGAATTTTTGGAATCATGCAAAACTTAAAATATAACCTCAAATCTTTCTATGACATGCACATCTACAGGACAGGTGTGTGTGTTTTTTCTTTGCCTTTATATGCATCTCTTTGTTGTGTCTTTTCACGTATGTGCTGATGTACAAGACTTTCCACTTCCCTGACTTTTCTTTATGGCGTTTCAGGTTTTTCTTTGGGCTCATAAGGCACTGAAAGCAACCCTGCAGACATCTCTCGCCAAAACACTGGCCTTAGTGTTCTGCAGGTGCAACCTATTGCAAAAAAACACTGGTGCCAGAGTAATGTGGCTGTTGGTAGACCGCCCTAACAAACAGGCAGTGCACAACCTTTGATCTACGCCACCCTCAAAGTGAATTCCCAGTTCTATAAAAAAGCCATTTTCAAAATGTATTCATTTCTTTCTAACCAAATCCAAAATATTGGTCCAGCATTTTATTTCCAACAGACATTTATTTGGAGTGGGAGCTGTGTTTGTTTTCCCGAGTAGATTCTGAACAGGTTTGAGTTTCACCAGCGCTTTTAAGTGCACACATGATGTGTGGCAACGTCCAACGAAAATCATCACAGAGATCCTAGCCATTTCCTCTCTCCGAAGACCTGCATGTTTCAGGGAAGCTGGTTTATTTTGAAGACCATGCTACTATTGCAGGTCAAGTTCTCTGTGAGACATGGAAAGAATACAAGAAAAAAAAAAGAGAAAAAGCATAGCAAAGCATTTTGAGTTTGCAAAACGTTTTAGGTTCTAGGCTCAGATTAACGTTAACAACATATTTATGAGAAAGTGGCAATGTCTCAGAGTTTCATTTGTGTAAGGATAAGCCTCATAGTTTTTTTCTAAAAATATGTTTACAAAGTTGAACAGCACATGTGTTCATAAAGCTAATAGTGGATAGCCTGGTTTTCAGATGTCAACGTCTTTAGTTTGCCTCTCCTGGACATTGTAGCATGGACTTAATAGACTCTCTTTGTCCACCGTGACAATATGTGGCTTCAGACAATTAGAAAGGTCTCCTTCCTGCCATACTGTAGATAAGGATCAACTGTGGCTGTATAGATTGGAGCGGGCTCTTCAAGGTTGTCTGGAGGTCTTTCTATGTTCAGCTCGGCGTTCACGCACACATACCTCAGAGCTGACTTCTCAGAGGACGTGCAAAGAAACGAGTGAGGATCTGTCATGACCTTGTGTTCCATGAGCCACAAGGAGTCGGATGGAGATGAGGGAAAGCATGTGGTTCAAAGAAGCAAAGGACAAGGTCATGGTGTTTCTCTGGTCTGGGCAGCCCTATTTGGTTACTTGAAAAGAACCTTTGCAAATGAGTTCTGGAGATTTGGACACAGAGGTAAGAAAGATAAGAGGGACATTTAAATTTGGTCTTAAGGTAAGGGCATAATAGATATGTGTTTTTTTTTCTCCAAAGTTGCACATCAACCAAAAAAGCAAACCTTTTTGCGGCTACTTCATATGAATGCAGGAAGTTTATCACCTTATAAGGTCAACAAGTGGATACGTGAGGATGTAAAAGTTGTGACTTCTGAAGCAAAGCTCTGAGAGCGGCAATTGATATCTTGTGTGTCTGTGTGCGTGCGTGTGTGTTGAGTTAAGCCCACAGCTTAACTCACCCCACCTACAACATCTGCTGTGTTGTATGATCAGGTCTGACTGTATTCTCACTACAACTCAGGCTGGCTTCTCTTTGACTTCACCCCCACAAGAAATTGTCATGAGTTTCAGTGGAGAATACTGTTGCCTAACTAGTTCTCGTTCTGAAAGCTTTGTGATCGTGAGAACTCAAATGCTAATGTAGTTACCCAGCACTTCCTCAGTGTGTTCAAGGTGGAAACAAAAAACGTGCTTGAAAGAATGTACCAATGATGTGGAAACTTCTGAGTACTAAATTATGTTTCACAACAGGTGAAAACGAACATTCTCATCTTTTCCAGTGCATTTTGACGCTATTCAAATAAAAATGATCAAAAAGGTCATTGTGATCATGAAATTGGTATGAATGTCACAACAATACGAAGGTGAATCATTGCGCATTCATTAGCGGGAAGGTTTCAGGAAACACTTCATTTACACGTTTATAGAAGCCTATTGTGAGTCTCTACAGGGATCACATCTGGTTAAACCAAGAATCTATAATGCTCCGAGGTCCACTTATCTGGGCTTCTCTGACATTAATAATGCAGAACATTTTCCTAATGAAGGAACATATTTTTCCTTTTCCATTTTTCTTTCAACATGTTGAATAACTGTGTTAATCAAGGCTTTACTTTCAGATTTCCTCTCTAATGGCATATCCAGTGAAGAGAAAAGGTCACGGTGGTAATAGACTGATCTCTAGTCCTCGGGGAGATTCTACGTCTTTCTGCTCAGCTCCAGACAGACAGTCTTAGTCCCAGACATCCTCATCTGCCTCCTGCCGTGCTCAGCCCAGGATTTCAATCACAGGGCCAAATGAAATTATTAAGAGGTGTTAAACTTATTAATCATTAAATTAGCTAAATGATCCTCCGAGTATGGCCCAGATGAATGACATGTCATTTTCTAATGCAATTTGCCTCTCTACCAGGTGAAGGTCATGAAGGGGCCTGCAGCACAAAATTGGATGGCTTCCCTTTTTATTCCTCTTTTGAATTCACACTTGATCTCTTTTTTTCTTTGTGTCCATGTTCAAGCATTGCTCTAAGTGGGAGGCAAAAATCTGCCAATTGTATAACAAAATAAACACTCTATAAGGTCAAAAAATAAATTATTAAAATGACTTGCTGTCATCACTCCTCTTTTGATTAGAAACACGTACAAGAGCTGCTGTCTGGTTTCAGTTTCCTTCTTATCTTGATTTGATTGGTGGGAAAGTAGGCAAGCTTTTACATGAAACACACCTCCTACTTAACACTTTTGTTCCCTGTGTTAACATGCAGAGACATTCTAGCAATACTATGTGAGAATGAGAACGCAGATACCTTGGACTAGATGTCAGCGTTCTTTTTCTTGAAGAAATTGCAGTGATGTAGTTTTAAGTGGGTTACATATTTTGCGATCCTTCTTGATCGTCATGACGTGCAGCCTTCTTTGATGTAGCCAGCATTTAGATTCTGAAAATGTTCACAAAGACATGATGTACGCTTTCTCTTCCTACCTCTGGCTTTTCTTCCCCAAACCAGTCAGTCTGCTGGAACATTCTGGCACCATGTAGGCTGCTGCAGGATTTTTACAAAGCATGCCTGAGGTTCACGATTAATGTTCTAGTTAAGGTCAGAGATGTGAATAAATAGCCTGACTGATTACAGACTTTGAGAAGGAAGAGACAAGGTCAAGCTTGAAAGAATTTTACTTTAGGCTCTGAGGTGAAAAAAAATCAAAAATACTGGCTAATTTTCAGAAGATGTTACTTTATTTTTTACATTTTGAAATTCCTCCTTTGTGATTTTATTTTTGGTTTTATGCCCCATAAATAATTTGTGTCATAATTACTATCTTTTCATATGCATTGTTGGCATCTGTAAATTTATGTATTCATTTGTGTATGCGTGTGTGTGTCTGTGTGTGACACACCTGAGCTGAGTAGATTACATTCCAGAGGGATTTAAATATCATTTTAATTAATCTGCTCACCTGAATTTAATGAGACATGTCCAAGGAACTGTATGCTTGCATGAATTTTTGCATATGTGTCCATATATAAACATAAGGGAAACTGTGTGTGTTGCATGTGCATCTGTATGTTCAAGTGTGCGTGCCTGTGACTAATGAAGTTCTTTGTGGGTCTTCAAATAGCCTCCTTTATTTGGCTTTTGAAAAAAAATAAATAAATACGTACATACATTAGAGAGGAGTTTCTGTATTTACCTTGCAATGTGAGCTACTTTACTTTTACAAAAGAAAAGGTTATCTGGAAATCAATTCAGTCTCTTATTAATTCAGGTGTGATTATATAATTAGTCCATGATCAATTAGGTATTGATTCCAATGCAAACAAGGGATTGGACCCCCTTGTGTTCTCTATTCTGTTTGGCAGACATGATGTGGCCATGTTCGACAGACTGACCAGTTGGCCTGCAGAACCTTGACCAGGTTTGGATCAATCCCTGATTGAACAGAACACAAAGGTTATGGGAAAATGTGGAGTTGGGATTTTACAAAAGCAAATGTATTTTTTAACATTATGTCAATGCAAATTAAAATATTGCTATAAGCATTTTCTTTTTTGTATGAATGGTTGCTTTACTTTACCTTCTCTGAAAGCAAAACTCTGGCTGTGGAAAATTTTGAAAAATTACAGCAAAGTAGGCAGAGCCAAGACACAGCCAAGTACTAGGCATTTACCATTTGCTGGTAAAGCATTGGAGATGAGAGGAGTGAGTAGTTGGAGCTGTGATCAAGATAAAAGAAGGACTGTTGTCAACTTATCCACTTTGTCGCTATATTCATCGATGTTTCAGACTCTTCTAGAGATAAATCTAACGACCTGTCTGTCCTGTGCGAGCAGCGAGTCCCGCCAGCCATTAGCTTTTCCCACATTCTCAGCACTGCAGGCGGTTTCACACAGTCATTCATTTAACACCATACCTTTGCTAATAGTCAGAACAGAAGAGACCCATTCCACTCCTTGTTCACATTGCAACTAAATCATGCATTTGTAAAGCTGAGTAATGCTATCAGTGCTAATCACTGGTGGCCAGTCACCACTTGCTACTCCAACCCCTTACTCGCCATCTGGGGGCAGGAACAAGGTGGGATGGAGGGAGTGCTGTGCTTTTATACTCAAAGTGACAAAGTTGTACCAAACTGTATCACTGCAACCAATAGAAAAAATCAGCTGCCTAAGGACTGTCTCACATGAGCCAAAATTTTCACAGAAACATAGAGAAAACCCTATAGATGACTTATTTGGACAGTTTGTCAAGAAAAGAAAGTTGATTTAGGGTTGAGTTTCACTTTAAGCAGTAAAACATGTCTGCTTATGTAGTTACAACAGGTAATGTAGGAGCTGCAATGCAAAACAGTGCTTATATCTGAGAATGATTTCAGATTCTTCAGAGGTATTCTTGTTTGGAATCACTGGACATAAGGTTTTTTAAAGGAACAATCAGGAAAAACCATCATACCATTATAAGTTAGTAGAAAATCAAGACATCATCGGCATGATGAAAAGCTAACACCTAATCAGACATTTAAAACAGCTGAACATCAGTGGATTTCAAAGAGGACATCTACATTTCTTCTAGTAAAGTTTTGGCTGAAATTACCAGCTAGATGTTTGAGTTTCTACAAAAGTGAAGAAATTATTTAGGTGGTGGAAAGCTCAATGGTCAGTGTTTTCCATTTTACTGGATTTTAGCAATTCTAAACGGCTCAAACGGAAAAATCTCATGCCCTTATGACACAATGCTTTACCAGCAAACATTAAATTCTTATTCTTTTCCTCATAACGTTGTCATTCTTTGCTTTTTCTTCAGCTAAAGAACGTTTGTGTATACTGAAGTAAACTGTGTACTTGCTAATTATGAATCTGATGGGATTTCCAAACAATTACAAGATCTGAAAAAGCACAGATTCTACCACCTTTGAAAACATTTCACAAATGACAGCCTTGTAGAAAATCACAAATATTCCTGGATTCTTGGAAGGCTGAGGCACATTAATACCACTGGAATCTTAACCAGCATAACTCTATGTATAACGATGGATGCTCTCTTGTGAAAATAATACGCATAAAAATGATCTTTTGTGAAAGCAACTGGTTTAAAATCTAAGATAACATTGTGTCCCAAGGATAAAAAAAAAAAAAAAAAAAACTTTTCAATTGTGATTGTTTCGAATTGCCAAAATCAGCTAAAAGAGGGTGTTTTTGTGTACTTGTTAGCTTTCCACCACTGAGGAATTATTTACTTTTCTACAAACTCACTGCAATATGACATCTGTTTACAACAATTAGAGGAGCCTATTTTCCCTTTGTGCAGTTTTTTTTCTGAACATGGTTGTCACCATGAAGTTGACAACAAACACAAAGGTGTGTGCCAGACTTTGTACAATGAGGCTATACAAAACCTTCCCTCTCTCTAACTCAATTGCCATTTTCTCTCTCTTCTGCTTTTGTTTTCTCCAGCCTCATTTGTGTTGGTATTTATCTCAGAAACAGATACAAAATCCTTCGCTCTTTCTGAATGAAGAGTCATTTACAACAACAAAACCTGTATTTTACCATTACAATGCCCTCAGACAATGGAATATATCCGCCTGGCTCATTTGCACTCATTTCCGTTGTTCTGGTTAAAGACGTGCCATGGTAGAATCATTTCCACCTCCACTTGGTGTATTAGATAATAAGATGATGCAGATAAGTTCCTCAATACAGCCTTCTCCCCTACTGGCTAATCCACATGATTTAGCATTGTGAGGATCACAATGATAGTTTATTATTGCTCATTCAGAGCTCAACAATGATTTAAATATTTTCAGCAGGCGAAGAAGGATGCTGTTTCAGATCACTCTTCCATTTATGCCTTTCTGTTTGGTAGCGGCTGTTTGGACCACTTTGACTATTGTTGGCATCAAAGCTAAAACCATTAATTCAACTGAAAAGCTACATGCATGTTTAACCAAAAATACCAAAAGGAAAACACACCAAAGCCACCTGATGTGCAGTGGGTGTGCACTCATGGGCCACATTTAATTGGGCCACATATAATCATATCTATCTGTCTGTATACAATATAATCGTGATTAACTAATTATATTAATTTAGAAATATTATGGAGCATCTAAAGGGACATTGAAGGAAAGTTGAAAAAAATTATAACTTTTCTCATGTGAACTAGATAGTATCTGGTGTGCACCAGATAGCGTCTGGTGAGCACAAGATACTATCTGTTAGGCACAAGAAAGTATCGGTGGTGCACAATATAGCATCTGGTGCACACCAGAACATTCTTTTTTTTTTTTCTTCTTTTTTCTTTCTGGTACATCTGTAAATCAATGGCCACTTGTCTTGGCACACTGTTTTTTTTTCTGCTTCAAAAAACTATGTGATATCTGATGGGACACAGGAAAATATTATTATTGTGTACACATTATCCAATAGATTTGGCCTGTTCACCAAATCAATTCAAGCCCAAAATATCATCTAAATGCAAAACCTATTGCAGCAAACACATATGTCCCCAACGCTAACATCAGCAAATATGTTCCAAATTTCAAAGATTTTTTCAAAGAAGTTAGATGAATGTTTAGGACTTCCTGTAGCATTTTGCACCAATCTGAACGTTTGAGTAACCCAATTAACAGGATAAATATTTGTTGTTAAGCTCATATGTCTATTTACTAAATTATTTAGCAGGAAAATTGATTTTCAAATTGAAGATATTGCTGATAGTGTTGTTATATGTTTTTTTTTTTTTGTAATTAATTACAACCCTGCAAATAAGTTGATTAAAAATTTTAATTGAATCCTACCACTAAAATATGGAGGGTTAGAAGTGACACAATTAAATGAATAACTAAATTATTAAATCATTAATTAAATGTACCATGAAATAAATAAATGTTTAATTAAGTAGTTAAATGATTTATTTAATGATGTGAGTTAGAGAAACACAGGGGATGTATTGAGAATGAGATTTAGTTATTATGTAAAACACAATGAACATTCCCATTTCCCAGGGATCTTGTGAAGAAATGACATCTTTCTGATCTGCTAATCTCTCCCTCAGATGTCAGACACCTACAATATTGAATTTCACTGACACCTAGGTCATTAATGAGAAGCAGAACGACACCTTCATATTATAGCTTGTGTCTTTGCACTCTCCATTTCTATTACTTGCTTTAATAAATTACTGTCCAATAAGAAGTTTTATGATCTTGGCATATGTTGCCTTTTATAGGTGAAAATAATTGCATTCCCACATCACCCTGCCCCTTCCGAACATGAGAATGAGACCAGCAGAGCCTACAAAATGAGATAGTTTCACAGTGTCTGCACAAGTCCTTCCCATTTGGGTCGTTACACCACCCAACCTATTTCTTTTTCTGTTTCGTGGCTTACCTTCACAAGCATCACCGCCCTCCCAGCCCCTCAACTCTCTCAACTCCACTCATGCCTAAAGACGCCTGCACTTGCATGCCAACAGGCACTCTTAAACCCACAGCCCTCCACCACTCCATCCCCCATTTGACTTCACACACTCAGTCCGTTTCTAAGGCACACACATGCACACGCAGTCTTGTTTTTGAGTTCCCACTGAAGTGTGACAGAAGCCACTTGACAGGTGACACACACACTTGATGTTATCGGGTCAGGGCCAGATATTCAGCCTCTTGAGTGATGAGAGACTGTCACTGGTATTGTTTATCTGTGCTACAGAAGGGGAGAGGTAAGGGTTACAGAAAAATGCCAAATATCACTGAGGGACTTAAAACTGACTTTACATGTGGAATTTGTGGTCACAACAGTCAAAAAACTGGAGTCTGTAAGAGTTTGTGATGAAACAGATCATCATGAGAGTGCGTGCTAAACTGTCAGACAAAGACTTGTGGGTGCTTGAATAGCAGTGGTCCTCAGTCATTTTGAAAAATGCGCTGGAGTCCGCTCACAAATTGATGTGGCTTTGTTATCGGCATTGTCGATTGATTTCACCCGAGGCAATAATGAAATAACTAATTGAATGTGTCCTCCTGTGAACAATTTGTGGGAATGAGCAAAACACAAACATACCACGCCATGAATGGTTTAACTGATTAAAGTCTGTGTCTGATAACCTTCACTTAACCATATGCTCTTTTATGCTCAAGATATATGCCTTGAGCATAAAAAGAGAGAAATTGCTGTTGAGATATCACTCTGAAATATCAGCATCTGATCAAGAGTACAATGTCTTTAAACACCTGTGTACAATAATTTCTTCCATCTTCTTGATATTTAAAATAAACAGAGTAAGAATTAGGCATGGTTTTCACATAAAAAAATAAAAATAAAAACAAGACATGTATAAGGGAATAACCAACCTGACTTGTTTGAAAAAGTCACTGATTTTGTCAAAAAAACAACAACAAAAAAATCACTTTTAAACTTATCCTGACAGTGGTAATTATATTTTGTTTAGATGAAATGCTTAAGCATGACAGTGTGATGGTATATTTAATTCCATCTAGCATGCAATCTAAAATACAACAATATGTTGAGATGATGTGAAAAGCATTATTCCTCCATTTTTACATGTCATCATGGATGTAATTTAAATAAAGGTTAAACTTACATCAGAATTTGATTAAAAAATAAAATAAAAAAAACTAAATTAACTTTTTATGAGTTTGGGTTGATTACATTTTCTTCATTTTTTCTTCTTTTTTTTTACATGGAAATGTTTAAGGTGAGAGAAAACATCACACAGTTGACATGTTTTCTTGTTACAATACTTATTTATTAAATTTAAAATATCTTTAGCACAGGTTAGAAATTAGATACTTCCATCTACCATGGGTGCCTTGGGATTTAACATGGTTCTAAAATGGCTTACAATAAACACTCTTAAAAACCACTCCACCACCCACCCACCCCCACCGGCAAAAAATATCCAGTTTTCTCCATTGCTCCTTACATGCAATGTCACAATAGAGCTTCTAGGGCAAAGAGAGATTTTGGACATACATCTTTTTTTTTTTCTTTTTTTAACTAAACATTGTTTTACAAAAGCATAAACAAATTCCAAAATGAAATAATAATAATTTACTTGAGTACTCTTTCCATGTTAGTAATTATTGGAAAAATCGGAATCAGCAAAAATAATTGCTCTATTCATGTAAGTTGCATTTATTTCCAGAAGCGTATTCTTTCAAAACTACACTTGATATAGCTGGTGATATGCCTTCTTTTCTGCTGACACAACTCTAATGGCAGCTCAGTTTTGAAAAATTTTATTTGTTGTGTTTCATACTCAGCTATTAAAAGGAGTATGCATGTCAGCATGCAGTGGCAATCAAGAATTAAACACAAAAAGCCAGAATACCAGCCTTGTCCTCATTTTGATGGCTACTTACACTATTCCACAGACTGGTAATTTATTATTATATATGCCCTTACCTCACCTCTCGGGAAAAAAAAACAAAAAAAAACCAAGTAACATGAGCACAGCACTGGAGTAAATGGCAGGCCAATGCAATACTTATCAGTAAGAAAACATTACCAGCTAAGACATATTTTTCCCTTTTTGACATCATTACAAACCATATTGTTGTTCACAATTTATTATGCTGTTTCCACTTTTGCTTTTTGTCATTATTACATGCCATATGAGCAGTCTGGATTACAAAAGTACCTGAACAAATTGCGTGTATATTAGCATGCATAGCTGTTTGTTATTTACATTTTATTTACAGGATTGACCTAAGAAAAGAAGGACCTAGAGTACATTTTGTTTCATGTGTTTCATTTACATTTCCAAGATGGAGAACAGAAACCAGCCTCGTATGGATTTGCAGAGTACACAGGACATGCACATAAAGTATGCTTGACTGAACAACGTATATTGTTTTATCCCCTATCACTGAAAAAAGGAATAACTGAACACTGTAACAGGCTATGTCTCTGACCAGCACCATTCGCATTGCATAACTTGGGATCTATTTTTTCCTTTGTATTGTGCACCAGCCTGTAAGCGTAGGGGGCTTGGAAAGGTTAATTTACAATGTTAACCGTGCCGTGAAGGGAAAAGCAAATAGGAAAGAGCATGCACAGCACCAGAGAAGGACATTAAGCTGTGGTTACATCTTTCTCTTTGCAACTCCCTGTATCTGTCCGGTGACAACAGTAGGTCCCCCCTGTTGTGTACAAAGACACAGGGCTATCACCATCCATCATTGTAGACATGCTGAGAGGATTTTACACAAGTGATCAGGCTGTAAGCAGGCACTCACAGCAGCTAACATTGTTTTTTTCTTAAATGCTATGCTTTTTAGTAGCCACAATAAAATGTCTGTATTAAAATAAAGAGTAAAAATGGAAAAAAAAAAAAATAAAATAAAAAAACATCTAAAGGACATTTTAGCGTCAATGTATCTTGATAGAAAAAAGACATTGGTAAAATAAAATTTCTTTTAAACTTACAATATAATACATTGGCTCCAAAGTGTCAGGTTCTATAAGCCTGTTTCATAATAGCTAATGTAAAAGTTTTGTTTTGTTTTTTTATCTAAAAGAATGAATGAAATAAATTTTTTGAACATACAGTGTAAAAAAAACAAAACACATTTTCCCATTTAGTGATTCTAATGACAGTATTTTTAGCGAAGAGTATCCTACTCGTGGGACGCTGAGGTCATTAAAATTATTGCTCATTTAGCAAGAACATCAGTATCCCGTCCTCAGTTTTCCCCACTGCTACGAGTCCTTTGTCCATCTCCAGCTCATTTACAGTCAACCTCTAATATGGGCAATCAGCAGCACTGTCCTCTCACTAGGGGTCCATAAACACTTGATTTCACAGGACTGCCTTTGATCAAGGAGTGAGGCGACTGCCAGAGTATGTTAATGTGCTTTCCCATAAAGCTTATCTCTGACTGGGGTCAGGAAAGGCCAAGTGGCAAGGGGCTGATTGCCATAGCAATAAGACCCCAGAATCTGTTACTGCAGCTTACAACCCCTTTGATAATATAACAGCTACCCATAAGGTCTACCTTTTGATAATCAAACCCCTCATTCAGGCACATGTGGGAAATAATGTGGACATTTACCACAGAACAATTGAAATGAGGGGTGAGCAGAAATTAACCCCAAGCAACAGCAAAGGGGCTCGTAGTGGTGGGATATCATAAACTTTTAATTGTACACCAGCAGCAGTATTTTAAAAGCATGTAAAAACAAAGTGATGAGCTGACCCTTACAACTGATCAACATAAACTAAGTATAGTTACGTCCCTTTGCTATTTAAAGAAACGTTTTGAAAACATTACGTTTTACTTCGCACATTGAGATGCGTAACGGTAGCTCTCTATTTTTTTGCCAGGTGTACATGGTGATGTCATTAAATTTAGTTCGGAAAAAAATGGGAGCTTTGAAACATAGTTGGAAGACATATGGTTACCCCCTGCTGTCTCGCACTCTCAGCGCTGTAGGGGGCCCAGAAGGGATATATTTGTAACTTTCTGGACACCACAAACTTTTCACTTCTTTAAAACCTGAAAGATTACACCCTGATCACAGCAGGAAGAACAGCACGCCTCCATTTAAGAAGCAGTTGAGCCCCTTTAATCTGTATTTTACACCCTGAAAACAAGCTGAAACATCATTTCAATAGTCATGCCATCTGATCGGGCTCAGATAGCAGGAAAAGATTCAAAATTAAATCTAGACTGTTATCTTTCTTGCAGGGCCTTTGTGTTTGATCCTCAAGTAAAGTAAGCAGAGACCAAAAACCTGTTCCTTGTTTTTCATGTGCATTAACTACATCAATTGTTTCTCAAAGAAGGCAGATTGGAATCTAGTTAAGCTACTTTTTGTGCCAACAATTTGCTCTCTCCTTTCTGGCTCAGGTGCTAAAGACTAAATAAAGCTGTCAGAAGCCAGACTGCACAGTCAAACTGTGCTGACTGAAATGGTACCTTTTGACAGCTTCTGGCAATTTATTGCTCTCCTGTTCATTTGTTTCTCCAGTGGCAATAACGGTATTAAGCATAAATCCCAAGTCTTTCATAAACATTTGCGTATAAAACATAGGAAGAGATTTGAGCAATTTCACCACAGTTAATTCTGGTTTCCATGATTGCCTAATCAGAAACTAAGGATTTAGTTTACAGCATTTGTCTGTGGCATTACACTAAGGTCAGCCCCAAGCATTTCCTACAATTGAGGCATTTTGGTTAATCCGATTCTCTCCACCCCCACCTTCACCCCCAATCTGCTTGGGAGCCCATCTCATTTTTGCGAAGGGCTTGGTGGCTCCCTGCCCACATAGAGCTCAAGCTTATATATGGGGCAGAATAAGGAGGGAGTAAGGGCTTTACAACGTCTATTATTCATTCCTGTTATTAGCTCTGTGACATAAGGATGCCTTCTCTGTCTTTGCTGTGGCTTGTCTAATAAAACAGATCTAACCCATAGTATCTCTGCATCACAATCTATCACTCATCAAGCTCTTTTCTTTTTTTCTTTTTTTATACCATAAACAGCTAAATGAGTTACAGCTCACACAGTTGGGGGTGCCTGGGTTGTTTAGAGATTGTTTATGTGAATCATTTATCAGAAGTTTTACTTCAGCTATTCATCAGGATTAAACAAAAGCGTTTGACATGTGTTGCTTCTCTGTGTAATCCTTTCACCTTTGACTCCACTGCCACTACCTGTGGCCAAACAGTATTAAGTGACGGATGATGTTAAAAAATATGTTATAAATGGACTATTCAAGATTTGTATCACACTGTTGTCGCGTAAACAACTGCCACTGAACTGGTTAGGCCTATGCATTGTGGGACATAAGCTGTCTTAAGTTTGTTACACCTGAGTTGAACACATTCTATTTGCAAGGCAGAAAGCATTGGCGTTTCCTTTTTTTTGTTTGGGTGCTGACTCAAATTAGCATTTATGACAGATATTTTTTTTATGTATTTTTTTTTTTCCTTTTTCAGCTTTTATACACTACCAACAACCGTATGTTGTAATAGGTGTGCCTACTGAGAAAAAAAAAAAAATAATCTTACAAATTTTACTAAATCATATATTCTCCACAGGCACAACAGATTATATTCTGGGAGCTAATGTGAAAACTTTGACATGACATTTCAAGCTGCAACTTCAAGGAACGTTTTTGTTTTATATGTGACCTGGATCTTGGACTTTCTGATTCCTAACTGAACAGGTAGCATAAATAACCTTGACTAGATTTGCGATGTTCTTCTCTATTATTCATGCCTCCAGGTGTATGCTAAATGTTGGCCCAGTGTGTCTGCCTCAAGGTGCACAGAAACAAAAAGTGCACATAGGTTAGCCAGTGATGACACTCACTGGCTAACCTATGTGCCAGTGAGTACACATAGGTTACTATGTGTACTCACATACTGAGATAATCACACAGTATGGCCTTATTTACCCAAATACAGGAGGAAAATAGTAGTCAAGAGAAGTGGAGATAAGTTAATCAGCACTGAGCTTAAAGAGTAGCTGATTGTAAAAATAATTTCTAATCATCCAGCATGGAACAACAAAACATCTTTCTGCGTCTTGCTCTTTATCTTTCAGTCATGGGTGTAGCAAGTTAAAAAGGTCAATATCACTCAGACTTCTCTTAGTTTAATTCTCTTAGTTTAATCCAACCTCCGCCCCCCCCCAAAAAAACAAGATTGCAGGGGCTTCTTTATCCTGGTGCCCCACTGACTAAAGAGAGGGATTGATGACTTTGCTGAAGCCGATTATATCTGTTCAGGAAAAGAGGACGATGGAAAAGAGATAAAATGATAAAGGGTATAGTTGATAAGGACAGAGATGAGGTATTATAAAAAAAAAAAAAAAAAAAATCAGTAGCTGAGAAAAAGGGGAGCCAAGTTTCTAAGAAATAGGGGGAAAGGATACAAAGGGAAAACAGGAGGCTGATTAAGTGAGGCTTGAATAAGGCAGGAGACGAGAGAAGGCAGCGGATGGGGCCCAATAGGGGGTAAATCGGAATCAGTAAGGCTCAATATCGTAGTACCCTTGCACCCCTCCTCCCTCCTACAATATCCATCATGATAATATACATACAGCATGGCTCTCTGGGTGATATATCTTTGACCTGTGATTACGCTAACAGCCTATTGTTTACTCACTGAACAATCCTATTATGTAGGCGATCTGTTTACATATAGTCTTGCTGTTTTGATTAACATGATTCAACCGTGTGTGTATATGAGATTGTGTAACCCAAAGACCAGGGAAATACTTACTGTGTATTTGTGTGCACCCACATCTACATATGGAGGTGTCCAACCATGTATTCTCCATGTGAGTGTGAAGCCCTCATCCATATCTACTAGAAAAAAAATATTTTATCCTGTCACATACTGGCATATCTTAAAAGAAATGGGACTTTGTTTAATGTCAAAAAAGGTAGAAGGCTTGACTCTGAGAGACTCACTCAGTGTCTTTCTTCTCACCTGTTTCCTGTTTGACTGACATGTTCATCCTTTTTGTGTTTTAAATCTTCTTTAACTAATCACTGCTAAGACATGAGCCTAAATTTGTTTACGAGCTGACTGTAAATACTTTATGTAATTTAATGTGCAAAATTTGACTAAAACTGTGTTCCTTCATGGTCTGAACAGAGGACATAACATCACATTTTCTGCTTGAAAAACATCTGTGTGTTAGAGTGTGTTCTAATTGGTTAAATCATACATTTATCATTTTCTGTCTGAAAAGAAACTCTCTTGATCTCAAGAGTCTTAAGAGCTTATATTTCTTTTAGTCATTTTTATTTTTACTTGGGGAAGTTCTGTCACTATTTCTAGAAGTTCAAGCAAATGCAGCTGTCAGGGTTTTAAAAAAAATCACATAGGGTAACAGGTATTTGACCACAAGGCTGAACATCTGGTTGAGCTAAGGGGTCTGCTCATTAACAGAAATTTAACCTCAGACAGGACGTGAGGTCATAGCAGCCCAGAGAGCTACATTATGGTGTAACAGTTTGAGGTCAAGGGGTTGTTGAGCTCTCCAAGGAGAACAGAAAAAAAATATCATGTAGTTCTGAAATTCTTCAGCGTTGTCTAAGCAAATTTAATTCTTTCCCTCCCTATCATTCCTTTAAAGCCATACCTCCTCTCTTACTCTCTGCTCTTGGACCTCTCTGTCAGTGTGTAGACTCATTGAAATGTGCAAATCCTTTTGACACGAGATGAATAGACAGTTGTTGGCAGGACGCCGCATGCCACTTTGTTTGCTGCCACTTAACTGGAGCACCCCGGTCTGCCTACCCTTTCTATTCTCCCCCTCATGCTTGCCATTGCCAAGTTTCAGCCTGACATTAGAAGGGAGGGTGTGCTTTCCTTTAATGTGTTTAGATTTATCAGCGCTGCAGGTCAATGTGGGGGAAATAAAAAAAAAATGTTTTTGGTACACTACTGTACATTTTCAGAAACAGAAAAAAAGGGGATAGAAAATTAAGAAAGAGTTTACATTGGTTCAGTCAGTCAACTGATTGACTATGTGCATGTACTCAACTATGAGTAGTTGTTATGTTCCATCTACAAGTTAACATGCAGAGTACAGCATCTGAGACTACACAGACTCATCCTAGTGTACATATATACAGCAACAAGCAATGAGTGTTTTAGTTTTTAAGTGGATATTTGATGTTTTCTCCATTGCTATACAGGAATCAGTGCTGAACTTCCTTCACAAGGCTCTCTTTTTTTTTTCATGCAGCAAAATTGTGGGATAACAGAGGGAGTCACTGGTAGGACATGAATTTCTTAAGAGGTAGAGAGGATTCGCAGTGGCGGAGAATTGCTGTCCAACAAGTTACAATAGCTTTCCTCTGTTGTCCATGCAAATGTTATCTGCCTTTACCAGTGAGGGACTAATCATTGAGGTCATCTGTTCGTTGGCTAGGTGTTTCATCTGTCAGTGCATTTGGTTATCATCAAAGTTCATGGAAGACGGAGGATAACTCCTCATGTCCACATTGCAGGAATTCCGTTTTGCTTCCCCATGTGTAGGCTCAGGTATAGAGCACAGTTTGGAACCGTGCAAAGAAAAATGTGTCCCAAAAAGACTGCAGCTTTGCTTACAGCAGTTATGGGCATTTAGAAGGAGGGCACAGTTATTGCATTGGAAATACACAAATTACGTACAAGGAAAAAAATGTCCAATACTAACATTAAATCATATATAAAATGGTGAACATTGTAGTTTTGTCAGGCCAGAGGATTGATGGCATTTCCCATTCACTTTCTCTTTCTCCATTACAAGATAGAGACAAAACCAAATGTATTTCTGGACCTATAATTAATTCCTTTATGCATCTGCTCAAATGCAATGAAATACAATGAATAAAACAATGAATAAAATACTGAGATACTAAGTGGTTTACCAGTTTGGGGAACGCACACTATAGTCTTGTCCATGCTGCTGCTTTCACTCATTTCTATTTACATATACTAATGTGGATATTAGATAGGAAGACTAGGCTCTTGCTTAAAAAATAAGAATAAGAGCGATACTTTTACATATCAAATAATGATACCAAAGACAATAAAATTATACTTAAAATGAACATTTTGTGGGCTTTTGACTCATAAAATGTATTCAGGTTTTGTGAGGTAAATCAATTCATGAGCACTCACTCCACAGTAATAAGGTTTATGAATTTGGTGACAGCAACTGAGTATGCTGCCTCTTTCAGGAAAAAGGTTGTTTTCATGATTTATTTACAGTAGCATGCATCATTGATCTTCGCACTCAAAAGAAAATAGTCTTTCGAAAGTATTTATCTGGTGTTTTCAATCATCTCATGATTATGAGTCTCTTATTTTTTTTTCTTTTTGTCTTGTTTTGTATAAAAGGCTGCAGGTAAAATATCAAGGAGGGAATTCAGAGAAAATGCCACTTTCAAGATCTTCAGTGTGGGGATTTTGAGAGAATCTAGTCGTCTTCATTGAAGTTCTTCGTTATTAACTTTGTGCTTTGTAGGTTTCTTGGTGCCACTGGTCAGCCACTTGGATGCCATCATAATCCTTGTTGTGTTATCTATAACAGAAAAAGGAAAACACATTAAATTGAGATTCACATTACAGTAGTGCTATAATGCTTCCTCATAGAAATAAACACACTCAGAAGATCTACTAACACAGTGAGTGGACTCCAAAATATGAGACAATTGCCTTGATTCAGTCTTGTCATCAAGGGTTTATGCTCACACACATACAGTGAGTCACAAGCACTGCATTTTGAGAAAGACGTGGGCTTTGCTGTCACCAGTGCCAGTTTAAAAACAAAGACAGAGTGACCACCCTGTGAGTGTACACTGCGAGCCATCTTGGCTGAGATTCAGGGTGACAGTGGTATCAGCATGGGGGGGTGACTCCTTAATCAGCTTTAATTAAGGCCAAAGAAAGACAAGCAAATTCCTGAACAGCGTGTCTACTTTATATCTACTGTATATCATTCAATCTGTTTGTGGTTTATCCAAATACAAAGCCAAAGTACAGTTTTTTTTACTAGATTTGTGTTTGGAAACATACAAAGTTCAGTGAGATTGTTCAACAACACACAGTGTGTGAGGATGATTCATGTTGCCAAGAGTCGTGCCTGTGGGTGGGCTATTAGACATAGAGACTGCAGTGGAATTCAGCTACTGCCTACTGGAGATCCAATTACATGACCCTACTGTAAAGGTGCATCCTGCACCTATTATAAATCACCACAAACAAAGAAACTATTGACACTGCATTGCATACTATTAAACCTCCCCTCATTCCTGTAAATCATGAATATATAAACATGTACAATGCTCTGAATAAGTATTTCCACTGATACATATTTCTTCTTTTATTGCTTGTTTTGTTGTATGTTTTGGACGATCAAATACATTTTAGCATAAAAATATCCTTAGTAAATACAGAGTAGTCTTCAAGTGGTAATACCGTTCATTAAAGGAGAAAGTACAATCCAAACCAACTTGGCCCCATGTGAAAATATATATTATCCCCTTGTGAAATTAGGACTCAACTGAATCCAATTATTTGGTGAAATTTTATAAGCTGCATCCAGGCCTGATTGTTTCCATCCCAGTAAAATGAAGAAATTAAACACAACGTGTTTGACTACACATGGCAAACTAAAAGATGGCAAAGACCTTCTCTCTCCTCTATGAACGTTTTTCAATATTTTGAATAATGATGTACTTGTCTTTAAGACTCCAGCAGACCACATAATAATTATTCACAAAAGGAGCAGTAGTAAACAAGCTGAAGAAATGCTGATCAACCACAATTACTTCACGATCACATCAGTAACGCATTAAGCATGTCACAAAATAATCCAGAACACCTTATGTTGTTCTCTAAATGTAGGACAACGAGATACTTTAAAAGCAACTTTGTTCCTACTGCTATTATTGAAATGGACAAACTGAAGTGACATTGATGCTCTCAATAGCTCAACAAATTTTACCTAATAGTACAATTCTTATTTCAACAAGTTATTTATGTGAAAAATTTCAGGTTTTACTCTCCACTCATTTGTCCTGCTTCATTTTGATTATGACATGTGGAGCCTCTATCACTAATATATGTGAATAGTTATGTGATGTGTCCTTACATTTTACAGTGTTTGTGCATAGATATGTATGCTTTGTACCACTGTGAAACAAATATATCTTTCTGTTGTTGTGTCTCCGCAACCTTTGGGTTTTTGTAGATCCAACCAACAATCACTGTGTTTTTTCCAGTTTACACAGTAATTGTTAGTTCTGTCATCTAATATCTTCTCAACTGACAAGATATTAGCTGTTCTCCAACCACTGACTTAGAGCAACAATTGGCAGGTCTCGAGCCTTTCAAGAAAGAACGCTCTCTCAGACAGTGTGATAGCAGTGTGATAGAAATGCAGGGCCATTTGGACCTCCAAAGCCAGGTGTTAGCACTTCAGCTCTCTGCTTCATCAATAATTGACAGAGGCAAACCAATCAGAACAATTTGCTCCCCACAGCGAAGTGCTAGAGCAGCCTAACACCAGTGAATCATTAATGAGGCAATTAGATGAAATGGTTAGATGCTTAGTAGCAAAACTCTCATGACTTCACTGCGATTGTTCTGCTTAAACAGAACCTGCATATGATGAAGTAATGCACAGGCCAAAACAAACCAGGAGAGAGACAGAATACATCCACACAGCTATGCCTAGACACAGAGCTCTGTTTTCTTAAGGCTGGTAAGCAACTTGGTTCAGTGATGCCAGCCCTCCATCTGTTGACCACAACTCAGAGGACCAATAATGGGAACAAACCCAATTGGCCATTACCATGGGAGATTGACCTTTATTGGTTGTTGTTACCACTGCACGGACTGACAGAAGCTGTCTCCCGGGTGACTCAAGTGTGAGAGAGCCTTTATGGACATGGATGAAATCGACCTGGGTGACATCACTCAAACATGGGGAACGGAACAACAATAATGGAGAAAACGGGGTTTGCCTTTGAAGAACAGAAATCCTGGATTGTTGTTTGAGAAAGAAATCAAAGCCCTGTGGGAGCTGCTCACAAAGCCTCATTGATTGGTTATATTGGAACCATTTCATAGTTTATCAATGCTCATCTCCCTGTTCTCCTAGGCCCAGGTCCAGTACAGGCTCAATTAAACCAGCCACCTTGATCTTAGGAACAAACCAAGCAAATACAGGATACAGCATAAATTATTCCCAAACACACATTCCTATATGTTCAAGGGATATAAAAATATAAAAAGGAATTTGCAGTGGAAATGTCTTCAGAATTTAGGCTACACCAAAAGACGAAGCAATAACATCAGTGTCAAACAAAAGATAAATAAATGGGAGAGATTCACTGGACCATGTCTTAGTTTTGCTTTTTGGATTTTATAATTATCCAGTTTTAGCTTTTTTTGTCAGCATTTAACAAACACAACAAACCAGTATATGTTGGACAGAGAGTTTCAACATGGTAAGTTTGAAGGAATGGCTTCTGTGGAAGATGAGTCTGCAGATATTTTAGGTGCCCTTTTCCTGACCTTATGTCTGTACAGATGCAGGAAAGATCAGGCCTCTCCAGCTTTCAGTTTAGATCTGTCCTGTTTTGTGGTTGAGCCACAGTGATGGGCAGACGCATGTCAGAGAATGGAAGGGTAGAAAATTAGTAGCAGTCTCTATTGTGGTTGTATATGTGTATGGACCATCTGAGGTCCCTAGGAAGAGTGGATCCTTGGAATCAAAAATAATCCACAGTAGACGGGTTGTTGAGGATGGTGAGGGGCGGTGGCATGGACGGTGTTCACAGGAAGTTGACTTTCATGTCCATAGTCTTGAGAAGGTTAAGTTGTATTAACTTCCTGGTGTGGTCAAAACTTCATGACCACACTAGGAGACAAGCCAATTCACTTCTTGTCTGTTTGCATATTATTATTGTCCTGGATCAGATCAATGTCATCTACAAACTGTGGGAGTTTCATAAACTGGTCTGGTGAGATCATTTGTATAAAGAGAGAAGAGGAGTGGGGAGAGAACACCCACCAAGGGTTATGTTGGTTCTTGTGGAGAAGATGGTGAGTCTCACTTGCTACCTTTAAATGCTTAAATAACAGGTGTTTAAAGATTTTTTTTTTTAAAAAAAGGTTTTATCTCTTTATCAGTCTTTATTTGAGAGTGGTCAGACAGGAAAGCAGATTCTCCTCCGTCAGGATCTTCATTTATTCAGTTAAGTGGTGGTGAACAGGGGAACATCTAAAACATGTTGTACATCATTTTTTGAGAAATACACGTTTTGAAAAAATAAAAATAAAAGAAAAAGGGAACTCTATTTAGGAAAATGTGTGTGTATTTTAAAGCCTTAGGGTATATCCTTATCCCTTTTGTAACTTTTCAAACTCCACAATTAATTTAACAACATGCATCCCAGTTCTTTTATCTATTATCATTCCACATGAAAAAAAGATCAGTAAAATTGTAAATAAAATACCAAAATTGATAAAGCCGTTAATTTGATAATATGATGAGTTCATACAGATGACTACGTGAACATTTATGAACAGGATGATACAGTACAGTAAGAAACAAAAGAAAGTCAATTCTACTTAGTCAGTATAGTCTCAGAGAAACTGATAAGTAACTGGCGATAATGCAACAAAGAGACATAAATAGCACTGCTGTCCATCATAGCTTTGAATCCCTATTTTAAGCTCTTGAACTCAATTTTCCGCAAAGTTTGATGAATTCCCTTTGGTATATTAGTTAGTCACACTTCACATAACATCAGTTGATGAATATTTTAGTACAGTTACGAAGGGTGTTGAGTAGAGTTGCAAGAGAAACACTTCTTAGGTCCTATGTTCAGGGGAAATTATTACTGTTACTACTGTCTAACTTTGATTATCTGATATGTCGGATATTCTAAAAAAAAAAAAGTTTACAGAAACAAACATGTCATTTCAGTCTAGAACTGTTGGTAAACTTCAGACTTCTGACCAGCTTTTCTGTGAGACTGAAGAAGCAGCTTTTTTTTATTCTTCCTGTTTTTAATATTAAGTTAGTACAATTTTCATTGTGGAAAAAAAAAAAGTAGAAAATGAAGAAAAAACTGTACGTCCAGCAGATATTTGATTAGGTTTACCTGTTCATTTCCTCATTTAACACTATTATTGAATCAACCAACCAAATGACCCCAACTCCATGCATTTAGGGATCATAGTGGGGAAGACAACTTAATGAAGTCAAGTATCACAATAAGAAGGGGGGTTGGAGTGATTTTCGATCTAACATGATTATTTGCTCCAGATGAGCTAGAGTGAATACTTTAGAAAATTAACCTGTAACAATAATAGCTCAATTTTTAAGTTAACTGGGACAAAAATGCACAAAAATCAGAAATTATATTGAAATTAATGATAAAGCAGCAGGTTCAGAAATGCACTCATGAAAAAATAAAAAAAAATGTCTATACTTCAGTTTTTAGTTCGAGTATTCATAAACACATAAACTTTAAATACAGTCATCTTCAGTTACTTTATTAAATGAACTCTCAGTTTGGCCAACCATTTATTGCTTTTGTGTCTGTGTCTGTTGTTAAGTGGCAGAAAAATAAAAAAGAAATGTCAGTGTGATTTAGGAAGTATTCTTTAAAGTTGTTTTGAGCAAAACTCAGACAACTAAAGATTTACATTCACAGACAGCGCATTTTAATCCACCAAACTTTAAAAATAAACAAATAATAAGCACCTAAGTAAACTGAAAAGCTCTGCCATGCCTCAGATGTATTCAGGAATCCATGAACTAAAATTACACCTCAGCTGAGACCCTCTTCCTTTTCAAACCACATTTTTTTTTTATTTATGTGGAGTCTACACTTCTTCCTTTGCTTACCGCAGCTTCCCCACAAATATCATTTTAACATTTCTATGTTTACAATAGCAACAACTACAAAGACTTTTTCACCCCAAAGCAGCCCACTTCTCACATGTATATACAGAAGGCGCATAACTGAAACAGTTCACAGGCCACAATCCTCCAAGACTTCCCACTCTTCCATCTTCTAGAGTGGAAAAAACAGTTGATGTTAAAAGCTTAATGGCTTTGCTGCTTATTGTTTAAAAATCACTCACAGTATAAATGGCTGAAGAACCGTCATCATTGGCGGCCTCAATTATACATTAAAAATAAAGTTATGAGCTAGTAGCTGAATTATTAATACCGACAACAGGAGCAAGAGCATGTTGGCAACGTGTCATGTATTTTTTGCTGATGCTTCATCTTGTACAGATAATTTTTCATCTGAAAAGCTTGTGGACTCTTGATCTTTGAAAGATGGAAAAACAGATCACAGCTGTTGGAAATCTAATGCAATGAAACTGGAAAAAGAAAACAGATAATATAACATTGAGTAACATGATGGAAAATGTCAAAGATAAAAAAAAAAAAAAACTGCTGAGGCTTAAAGTTTCAAACTTTAAATGAAAAAGTCAGATTTTTCTTCTTCAACGGTTATTCAATTGTTATTGTACAGCATCAGTAAAGAAATAAGGTTAAAACGTTCCAAAGGTTGGGGTCTGGGGACTCTCCCTTTTTACTGACACATTTCCTGAGATGCAAATGCATGTTCATCTGTCAGTAGCCTTTAACATGTTTTTTCTTTTTTGTTTTCACTGACTCAGTTAAATTTTCTAATACTCAAGCAAAGGTGTTGATAAGAGAAGGATAACATATTGTATTTAACTTATAAATAAAGTGAAGCTCTATGCCTCGGCTGTTTATGTTTCAAAATGGATAAAATAAGCAACACATTTGGGGCCAAAAAGTTATCTACTTAAACAAGATACACGTTTTCATTTCTATCAATGTATATGCAAGTGTTCCTGTTCGAAAAGGAATACACCATGCACCATGGTTTAGATTAAAAGTGTTCATATTTTTTTGTATTTGTAAATCTTAACTATACTATCTAATCAAACATCAATTATGAACTGGAAGAGATTATCAGTGTTCGTCATAATAAACTTTTCATGGAAATTCCCCTCTTAATATTAGACATAAACGACAATCGGGTCTCATCTTAGAGGGTGTTTTGAGCATTATTCTAGAGAGTGATCCGTAGGTCATCAGGGTAAGTCAGCGCTAAAGATAGACAAGTGGAAAGAAAGAATTAACCAATCACATCCTGTGTTTTTAGAAAAGGGTACAATGTGGCCGACAAGCATTTCACAATCTGCGGCTGCACTACACCTACTGAACAGTTGAGTTGAAAAATTATCATTGGTAATCTGCTTTTTGAGTTGATGTATGTATATATTTACATACATATTTGTGTCTACGCAAAAGCATGTAAACTATCATTAAACCTCTTCCAATCTTGTCAGATTACATCCAAAAAAGTAAATGTAAAATTTTATTAACTTGTGTAGTGGAAGGGAAATGGTGTTTATGATTTTCTAATAGTTTGTACATGCATGCAATTTTTTTTAAAATCACATATTCTACCTCTTTACCATTTTCTTCGTGTTGGCGAAAATAATAAGCATAACCACAACAATAACATTCTTTTTTTTGACCAAGAGTGTAGATTATGACATGTATGCCTTTTTTTTTTTTACTTTTTCAAAAATAATAAAAGAAAAACTGATGTCATAGGAAAGCATGAATGTGATTTTCTTTGAAGTAACATTAACTTTCTGGTTAGAAACCAAATCTTTTTCTTGGCAGCTTTTGATCTACAGGCATCTGAAATGGCTAAATGAATCATTGTTCTCTATTCTAACAACGAGTGGGAGGTAAGTTGATGCGGAGTTCAAAAGATTCGAGAATTCTGGAGTGAAACTTCGCTATAAAGCAGGAGTCTGTCATTTCTGTCACAAAGTAGCATGACCAGTCTGAACCTCTAGCTCAGTTTGGGGCATTCATATTCAAACATAGCTTTTCATGATTCACCAAGCAGCGACAGGAAAGAGATGTAGTGGAAATTTGCGTCAAAGCATCGCAGGTCACATCCGGACATCAGTTATACATGCCTGTGTCTTTCCGCCCTACTCATGAGCACCTCTGGATGAGCAGCATAGGCTTTAAAAGCCCGCTGGTGGATTTTTTTTTTTTTTTTTTTTTTCAACTTTGTTGGTTTCAGCTGCTGTGACTCAGCTTCTTTTAAGCCACTGTCTTTCATCTCCTTAGCTGCTGAGAAGATCTTATTTTTATTTCCGATAAACGACAGATTTTTTTTGTTGAACTGGCTGTAAGAGGCCACCGTAAAGCTTTCCACACCTACACAACAAAGAGATTTTTCACCTGTTTCATGAGGGGTCAGGCTCTTTCTTTGCAATTCGCAGTAAGGGACCAAGAGGAAATCAATATCCATCATACTGCTAAAATAAATTCATGTATGACCTATCAATAATTTGTATGCCATGCTATTATTGAAGGTAAAGAGTTTTTTTTACAGTACTTATATTGCACAACTGACCTTAAAAACGTCATGAGAAAGAGCCTGTTAACCCTTCCTTTATTCTTGTAAAGTCCTGAGTGAGAAAGTGGCAGGCCTACAGATTTCTGCCAAAGAGACCACTACTTGTCACTGTCTCTGATTTTTTTCTGAAGATCACACAGACTTTTAAGGTTATAAAATCCCACGTGAGAAAAGCATTCCCTGTGCCCTTCCTTTGCTGCAGATAAAGAACAGGCGTTTGAGTAATTATGGTGCATTATCACCAAGGAACGTTCATTGCTACATTTTAAGCTGCGTAGTGAGCTGTGACAAACGAACGACCAGTTTAATTTCTGTCAGGAGGAAAAACACATGGCTGGAGCCAATGAAGTCAGCTTTCTCATTCTGCGACTGACTGAGACCATCTGGACCAAATAAAGTTTTTCCCTTTGAATCAACAGCTGCTGGAAATTACACAGGGAATGCTCCCTGTCTTTATATCCATATTCTTTTTATCTCTTTCATTGCGCTCTCTTTAAAAACCAACAATGTTTGTTTTATGGTTTAAGTTTAGTGCCAGATTTGATCTGTGATCACAGAAGGAAGCAAAAATAAAACATAACCATATCAACACACTTGTGTTTCCTTTTTTTTACTCGGTTCATCTCTTTCACCGTACCAAGTTTTCCTCCGACCCAGCCCGCTTTGTGCTGGTAATCGAAGGTTTGACGGTGTCAGTCAATCTGTCAGCAGCTGACAGTTTTACAGCACATGCACTACACTGATGGGTACCATCACTCATGTAACGATCGGCCTCCATGCTAAAATCAAAAGACAAGAGAGAGCGAGTGGGTAGTAGAGGATTGCATATGCGAAAGTAAAGGCAGTTGAGTGAAAATAACAGCATGCCTAAGACAAATATTGTGAGAGGAAACGGATATTTAATTTCAACATCATCTATGAAACTTTGTAGTGCATATTTGAAGAAAAAAAAAAATCTCATGTTGAAAGATCGGTTTGAGATCAGAGGTAGATTTTCCTCTCTGCCACATAGAGGAAAATCTACTTTCCACTCACCAAAGAAAAAATTGTTCCACCCTGTAGAAAGATATTACTATTTAAAACACAACATTATGTCCTGGAACATGATTATAAGGTCAAGATTTCTGTATGTATTTCATCCTCTCTGTCCCTTAGATCATTTAATATGCAGCCTAAACCCATGTGACACTAACCCTTTTTTTCTTAAAGTGTATCATTAAATAAATGTCAACTTTTCCTGTATTTTGCCTCTGAGGATTACCAAAATTGTTTTGTTTGTTAAATATCAAGAAATTCATTGACTTTTAGACACATATTTTGTTTATTTTATTTATTTATTTTTTCTTTCTATTTGGTAGAATTGCCTTTGAATAGAATGACTTCTGTTAAATGTTATGGATAATTTTTTATTGCAATTTCCTCACAACAAATTGTGCAAAACACAGTTCATGCAGATATATATGAATAGAGACCTAAATGGCACAAACAGTGTTCTGTAAACAAATAAGTGTTTAAAGGGAGGCATTATGTATTTTCCAGCCACACAATTTCATTTTATAGCTCAATGAAGTAACTGTTACTTTCAGCTGTTATCAAAATGCTGCTATAACAACCATAACTTCAAAGAAATTTGACTTCTCAATTTGCATCTTCACGTCTGTCTCTGAAAGAAGCTCAGCTCTTTCCGACGCCGCCTTTCCATGTCGCCGTTTACAACCGTTTGAACAGAGAGGTGCTAGCACACCTGCAAAATAAGCAGATGTGCATGATAAGTGTTTGCTAGTCTAGAGGAGCTAGACTAGAACCAGAGAGACAGAGCAGGGCAGGAGCTTGGCTGAAGATTGCAGCTCCCAGGCGGAGCTTTGTGGGAAATGGCGGTGCTTTGTCAGAGCAAATGTTAAAGTGACCCCGGATGTCTGCTAAGGAGATTCAGTGATTCTTCAAACATGCATGAAGGAATCAAAGCAACAACCCACATATCTTTGGTGAGAAAATAACATTCCAGCTGACTTAAAACAGGAAAAGGTTTAATTCCCCCACTTTTGCGAATGTGGAGAAGATTGTCTGTTTTAAGAGTTGCAAATTCAGCTCTCCTCCAAAAGTGGTGAGTTGTTCGCCAAATAGGTTTTCTTTTATTCAAACATTACATCCATTCATTCAACTGTTTGAACTTTTCAAATAGTAAAAACATATAAACTGATACATTTTAGTCATTGTTACAGTATTTCCTGTCTGAACATGTTGGGATTAGCTTTCATTTGAGACTTGTTTTTGTCAGAGGTCTTGATTCATTAAGGTTGTGCTGTAATTTGAAACAAAACACAAGCAGTTGTCTATGCAGAAGCCTGAGGGAGAAGAAAATCCTAAGTGTCCCTTAGAAAGCAGAATGTAAGAGTTGCCCAGAGGAGAAAAGGCAATTGAGCCAATCTGTTTGTCTGCTGATGGTAAAAAGGCAGAAGCTTCTTGCCACCCCTCGCTGTCATATGGGAGCCAGGTCCCACAAATACATGCTTAATGACTCGATTTATTCACTTTGTCACAATCTCTTTCTTGCTGTCTGTCTTTATAAATGATTTTGTCCATATGTTCTTCCAGTTCTCATTCTGCATTGGTAGTATACGGGAAAGGGTTAACATTTTATGTGCAATCTGTAGTGTGCAAAACAGTAGACACTGCCAGAAACAGGAAAAGTGCAATTTTGGATTGTTAGCTGGTGAATATTGTAATCATAGTGAAAATCCTCTTAGAACATCATTTGCGATGCTTCTTGATCCGATGCCTGCCATCTCTCTTGTCAAAAAGTAAATTTTTTTTAATAATCATATTATTGTATGTAATAAAAATGGATCCTTGAGTGTTATGAATGGATGTATAACTACATGGATAAGACAGATAAACAGAAAAGAATTAGTGAGTCTATCCTATTGTGCCTTTATGTTGCCTTTCTATTTTTTCAAGTTTCCATACTTTCTTTTTTTTTTATCTTTTTTAAGGTTCTGCTGGCTCTAGAGGTCTTTATTTGACAGCTGTCAGACAGGATAGAGGGTTGTGAGAGAGGGGGAAGACCTGCGATAAAGGCCTCCAGGCTGGGACTCGAACCCTTCGACTGCCATCTTGAGGATTAAGGCCTCTATAAATGAGTTACCCGTATCACCCCTGTGCCGCCTCCATGAACCCATTCTTTCTTTTCTGAGAAGAACTTTATCAGCAGTTTTTTTTAAATTTGCTGCAGTTTATTAGTTTGCCACCACTGTACACAACGATAATTGTTCAGCATAATATTCCAATTAGATTTGGCTTGTTTTCCCAATTGTGATCTTGTTGAGTTTTCCTGGGTTTGAGTAGTTTGCAGTGATTCGGTCACAAACGTGTCAATTGTGTTTTTAGGAATGGTGTGATGCATGTCAGCGGCATCTGGGCCAACACTGGCAGGACAGTGATCAGGCTGTAGCTCTGGAAGGTCTCTCGAAAGCTTTATTCTTAAATCTATGCTGACAGGCAATGACATGATGGAGATTGGGTTGGTGAATTGATTGTGTTCTCTCTAGCTGTTTCTTTCCACTCCCTCAACTCCCCTCTTTGTCCCATCGCTCTGTCTTCTACCTCCTCCCTTTTTCTCCGTTCTTCCCTATTCCTCACTTGGACATGTCAAACGCAAGATGTCAGATTATTTCCCAACAGACACTATGCTGCGTGACAGAGGACTCACGCTGTATATCACGAGATGACACCTCCTTTGCCTCCCACCATCTCTTCACAAACAACATCAAATATCACAATCCCTTTTTGATCACTTTAAAGGGTGTATTAGTAAAGGAGCTAGATTTTAAACAAAGACAAACTGTTTCACCTGTCATGTTCGTCAGAGGGCCGTAAGTGTGTTTTGAAAGTTTGCCGACTCAACAAAGGAACTAATCATATGATATTGCATAGCATGGTACTTAACAACCCTAATTAGAAACTGGAAATGTTGAAAAAGACAGTTATTCTTTACTAAATTCTAGTGTACATTTAAGTTAAAGTATGACCTGGGGTACAAATGATTAAATTATAACATTTAAATTATTTAGGGACTGTCCATCATTATTTTAAACTTTCATATGAAGCTATTTTTTTATAACATGTTAGGAGGGGTGTAACTTTTAGAATAATGCTTTACATGCATTCGGCTTTAAAAAACAGTCACAGTTTTGCAATAATCAGTTCAAAATTCCAAGACTTAAATTTCCCCTTTATATGATGTTGAAACATCTTAAAAAATATATATAAGTTATAAAGTTGTGGACAGTAGCTGCCTCTGAGTTTCCTCAGTCCATTCATAAATCTAATGTGGCTGCAGAGCTGTGACTTCACAAAAAAATAGAACCGGCCAACAGGGACAACAAGATGTGTAGAGTAGCATCGACATCAGCATTGCTTTCCCATAAAATTATTTTCAAAAGAGCAATGGCAGATGCATTCAGTGTGGTAATCTTGTTGTTGCCTGAGTGAATGTTTCATATAGAAATATCTCACCTTGTGTGTGCGGCTCCACAGACTTCAGTCCTTTTCCAGAAAGCATGTAGTACATGCCACTAATGTCACTGTACTTGTTGGCGTGAAGATTGTGGATTGGTCATTTCAGCTGCTTGGTGACAAAGCTTGGGAATTATTTCTAAAAATGGCCTTTGTAGCGCTAAAGTCTTTGATGGCCTTGCACAACCAGAATCCAAGTTTACTGACACCTTGGTTATAAAAATGCTTCAATCTCAAAATGCAATTCTTAGGTAGAAACACATGGTCCATGAGGTGTAGAAGAGAGGATACACAGTTCTTGATCCATCCCAGAAAAGTATTCTAAGATCCCATAAAGACAAATTTTCTTTTGGCTTATGTTGTGCTTTAATCAGTAAAATCAGAACAAACTACAAATATCCACTTTGTCTTTCTTGACCCAGTTTCACCTTTTTTTTCCTTTTTTTTTTTTTAATCGTAACACTGTCACATTGAAAATAAAAACAGAAACAATTCTCAGCTTCCTTGTGGGATATTTATCACCCGTTTTTTGTATATTAAATATAGAAATAAAACTTGTATGAAACATATTTGTCTGAAATGTATAGATTGTTAAGTAAGTAAATAGTAATGTATGTAGTCACATTTTACACAATTCTCCCAACTTTACTGGAACTTTGCTGTAAACTTGTGTAATAAAAGTAAAATTAGTAGTTTTTTCATTATTATTATTATTCTTTCTAAAACTTGGCTTTAATCCATACTTTGTCATTTGAAAGCGCTGAATGCTTTGCCACAGAGTGGGGTCAACCCAGTATCGAACTATTCAGCATATTGTTTCTGTGACACCTGTCACCCTCAGATTAATAACTTCAAGGTCTGTGTCAGCGAAGCATGCGAGGATACCAGAAATTACAATACTAATTCAGCTCTAGGGATTTACACAGCAGCCTCTCGCAGGATTTATGATGAAATTGAGCTGGCCGGAGACGGTAAGGAAGAGAGCTTAATAAGGAGGTGGGGGGGGAGCTGATTAGTTCAATAGGAGAAGCTGTGTGTTTGTAGTCCTGTGATTATTATTGTGTTTCTCATCGCATAATGAGTCTGAACAATGCAGTTAATGGTATTATTGGCGGGCCACCAGAAACAGGTTGTATATAAGCTTGATGGCACTTTTTCACCGGTAAATCACTCCAGTGCACATGGCAATATTTAAATCTATGTTATTAAAATTGTTGGAACAACACTATCAGATTTATGTTGTGTTATTTTATTATGAATTGATTATCATCATCACAGGCATATCTGATTTGCGTGGAGGCAGCTGGAGCGTGGTCGGTTTAATCCATTTTGATTGCTCTGCAGAGGAATTCAGTTGCCTTGGTTGAATGGACAGCAGCTTGCTGTGTACCTCCGATGATTAGCTGAGAGAGGAAAAAAAAAAAAGGCTTCACTGTTTTTCCTTTTCTCCTTTGTTTTCTTGTATTAGGGGTATTTGTTTCCACCACCAGCTCAGTTACCGTAGTCTGTAAGAAAAACACCTTTAATATTTCTGCACTTATGTCTGGGAATCAAGTCAAAGAAAATTGACGGAGAATAGAAAAACATAGTCATTTCTTTTTACTATTTCCCCTTTTAGTACACTCGGGTCATTTATCTTTGTAAGACTGGAGATGAGAGGACAGTTTAAGATCATTACCAGTTTGTTGAAAGTATTATGAATCACTTCAAATCAAAAGCCAATTGTATTCAGTGGATGAAGACAAATGAAAATGGGCTGCATAGGAACTGGTTTGTAAAATAACTCTACATTTATTGAAAAAAGAAAGAAAACAACTGAAGAAATCAGGGGAACCAAACACAAGGAACTAATTAAGGTCTGATCACTCTGCAAAAACATGGCTTGTTTCTGAAGTAACCTATTAAGAATCTAATTATATTCAAATTACTTGAAAAGTCTAAAAAATAAATGCATATAATGAGCAAATATATAATCTTTGCAATGAAAGGAAGCCATGCCGTGAATTATTCGATACTAATTCTGACATAACAATAGTGATTCACTCTTTCTTGCCACATTCTCTGTCTTCTTTCTCCCTCCCTTGTTCTCCTTTCCTCCTCGATTCTCTTTTTCCTCATTCACTCCTTCTCTGATAGCTCAATAACAGGTGCCACGCTAAGAGAGCTGTTACAGCCGTCCCTGAGTGGTTGTGTCAGCAGCAATGTTGGGGCTGTGCTTTCCAAGTTGCTCACCATGCAGGAAAAAGAAATGAGAGAATGAGGGGGGGAAAAAAAAAAAGATCTCCGGTCCCCAAATGATGTCCGTTGGGAGCCATCGTGCGCTAAATTTTGCCTGGTGGTTCTCCCTTGTCTTTTTTTGTGTCTGGCCCCTGGACTCCGATTTACAGGCTGAGCCATATTGAACCTTTCTGCATGGTGGGGTCCAAGCAGCTGTGTTCAGCAAGAAAAAAAAAATGACAACGACAAAACATAAATAAATAAATAAATAAACTAACAAATAAATAAATAAAAAAATTTTCTCACTTGACTAAGGTTTCTAGTGTGTCCTCACTTGACTAAGGTTTCTTGTGTGTCGACTGCAAGAAATGAAATGTAGCCTGGCCTGAAGTTAAATTAAAAAGATTTGATATCAAAACTAAAGAAAAACAAAACAGTGGTGGAAAACTTAGTGCCTGAAACTCCCTAAAGCACATCAAAATAAATTTATGAGGACTTTTGCGTCTTTGTCAGACTTTCAGAGTCAATTTACCCCTTATATCCACCTGATATTTAAATCATCTGCAACACAAGTTGCACTCATGATTACTCATTCTAGATGAACACTTCCAACAATTTTTAAAAATGCAAATGAAGCAGCTTTGGTGAGTAGCTGCATCAGTGTGTGTGAAGCCTGAAGCGGGCAATAATCACAGCCAGATTGTGTGCAAACAAGTGACGCTAAGCACCTCAAACCTCAGCAAGTGACAGAAACATGGAAGAAAACTAAAATGGGTTCACGTTGAAATATTTTAGATTCTGTGATACATATATTAAATCCTGCAAACTCACAACCAAGTAGAAAATACTGTTGAGTTTCAGCGCCAAGCAGGTGCATATGTATATTTTCCCAGCATCTCAGCATAATTTATATATCTTCCTTTTTTCAAGGGGAGGATGTATAAAGATATGTTAGCATAAAGGTAGCCTAAATTTAGCTTTCATACCATCAAGGGAAGGTTTCAGGTTACATACACAAAAATAATAAATTCCAAAGGTGACCTGATGGGTTTCATTACAGCTGATTGATCAGCTTACGTGAGGGTGTCAAGAAATGGAGAGAGACGAAATGCTTTCAGCATCCAACATTGGGCCATCTATCACTGGCACAAATATCAGCCAGGTGAGTAACAGCACATCTTCTGGATGACATTCGTTACATCTTTGAGATTTTACATGTTTAGATTTAAAATAATCTGTTACAGGTAGAATTTAGCTTAACAATCCTAAATTATACAAATAATGAAAAATAACACACTATTCAAATAAAAATGATCTAACTTAATTTGATTTTACTTTTCATGCAGATAGTTTTCGTAAAGTGTTTTGAGTCAAAAGGATTTGTTTTAGTGGAATACTTTTTAACTTTATAAACTTTTTTTTATAACATTTCCGTTAATTGAAAAGAAATGGCATGGCAAATGGCAAATGTTCCAAAGTGGTTATTTTTAAGAATGTCTCTGCATCCTGCATGAGTTTTAGGCCCTGAAACAGCAATCTCTCTTGTGAACTAATAAATAACATGTGCAATTCATCATAACAACAACAAGTAAATGTCAAGGGCACAGGAGTGACTTTTTTGTCAAGGTCACACACATAAATAAACAGTAGCATGCTTGCAAAAACAAAACAAACAAAACACGCACACACACACACGCATTCACACTACGCTGCATTGTGACCACAATATACAGCGTAGAAGTTGAGGCACTGACAAATCGCTGAGACCTGAAAGTGGGGCCGAGGTGGGACTAATTGAAATGAACTTTAGGAAAAAAAAGGGGGAATAGGATGGGGATATCTAATTAGAAAAGAACTTTCTATTCTGTGTTTGTGTTGACATCATGGGGTCTAAATTTAAGCTCATCCTTGCTGAGCCAAACCTGGAGATGCACACAAACTTTGCATAAGTACGGCGAAGGAATAAGGTCACCGCTTTTCCTTAGTGGAAACATATTTTCCTTGTAGTCACATGCAACACTTTTCTGGAATTTGTGAGGGGCCCATTCATTATCCACTGCTTCTCCTGAGAGACACAGCAGTGCATCTGGTACCTCGGGTTGTGTGAGTTTATGTCTTTGTGCCGGGTTGAGACAACTGTGCAGAGCGTCGTGCTTATTGGTTTACACACTGTACAGAACGTCTCTGTACACCTGCATTTGCAAAACGTGAGTGTGGCTGGAGGATATCTGAGGTGCATTTGTCTGTTGCTCTTTATTAGCTGCTCTATTTTAGTGTGACTTTGTTGGGTATGCTATGGCCCAGTACAGAAACCGTTAAATTCCCAGTAAGAGGCTAATTCCACTATGACTGTTGTATTGCGGGTCAAAAGTGACCCATTACCATATTTACCTGTAGAAAAAATACCCTAAATGATTTTTTTCCGACTTGAAATTTTATGAATTTTCCTAAATTGACCCCATCATTAGAAAAAGTGATTTGCTTACATTTCTATGTGGGCTGTTCACCACGAGGATACAAGGATTGTTTTATGGGTAATTTCTGACCCGCGAATTGTAAAAGCATTTAAGACCAGAAAAAGAGTTCAAAGGTTACACACAAACTCTCTTTAATACATACACACACATACCACACACACACACACACACACAAATTTAACTTACATTTGACCTGCACCTGCGCTTTCAATCTGCAGCTAACCCCTCACATCTCACAAGTTCCCAAACGCAACAAAAAACAGTCTCAAACATAATAAAAACTAATCAGGCACAGAGGATATGAAGGTACATGGTATTTGAGTACCGCTAGTTGGTTCTTTGCTGACGCCATGAGTAGATGTTTCACTGCCCAACTTTGTGTGTTTGCACATATTGTCCTACATGGAATGTTCAGCATAAAAATTTGAACATCTTTTGTTGAACCAAGTCTTGTGCTAAGATGTTCAACGTAGAAGGGTCTTCATGCTCTGCTGATTTTCTTGAACATCTTGTGTTGAACATTTTGTGTTCAACGTGGGGTAGGAAGGTTAGGATGTTCTTCGTTTTACGTTGAAGATGTTCCTCATATGAGCATCTTTTTAAGATGAAGAACATCTACATCTAGTGAAGAGATGTTCAAGATGATGTTCTTCATCTCATGGGGATGTTCTTAATCTTAAAGTGTCGCCAGCAGTGCCAAATGTTCTCCTCTCTCTGTGCTTGATCTGAAAACAGGACCACTTTAGTCAGTTTGCTTCAGGTCTCTTTCATATCCTCTGTCTATTCGCACATTCCTTGTCTCTTCTCTTTTCACAGATAAGTGACTCATGCAACTGACATTTCAACTAAGAAGTTAATAAAGTTGACAAGAAAATAAAAATGTTTAAATATGTTAACATTGACATGTATTATTGCATATTTTACTTACATTTTCTGTTTAACGTGCTGTTCAGGATTAAAATAGAAAAAGTAAGAAGACAAAAAGGTTGAAGAAAACACACACTGAACTAACAGGATTTCTTTATCATAAACGCAGTGTGAGAATCAAGTTTCAGTCCTTATTGTTCTGCTTCTTTCGACTGCTGCAAATGAAGCCTAAACAAAAATGTTCACATTACACCAGAAAGGACCTGACGTGTGTGAGTCATGAGTGTTTCATATTTTTAGTCATGTATAGTCTATAAGTGTTTCAGTAATGGCCCTTTTAAATTTTAATTACGTACCAGACGAATAAATGTGCAAGGTGTGTTTCGGCAAACACATTGCAAATAATGCAAATTAATCCAAATGTACAAATTTATTCACTCATCTAGTACCAAAGCAATATTGATATTTGATCAATGTACATCATTTATTTAAACAATGCTGTTCTTTTATGGATCAGATGAATTGTTTAGGCTGCATAGTTTGGGTAAAATTCAACATATTTTTTAGAGGAACGCAGAGAGGAATATATTTGCAAGGGAAATTCTTTGCAAAGAGAATTCCTCTCACAACACCAAGACATATTCTCTGTGTTTTCTGAGGCCTGGTCTGTGCTGCTATCCTTGTGTAAAGGTGAAATTTCTTCACGAGAGCTGACAAGTGTGAAATTACGATAGGAAGTGCTTCATACCCTGCCATTTACCTTCATTCATTACCACGACATACACACCCACACTCACACCTACACATCTTCCACAGACCACAGCTGTATGGTTGATATGGCAGTCATTTCTGGAATCGGGAGTCTACGGAGGGAAAATACCATGCAAATTATGCATGACAGTTTTTCTTCCAAGTTCTCTCAAACCTTGTGTGGAGTTCTCAAAGTCTCCAGCTATCCTTTTGAGAGCTTTTGAATGTAGACATGCAAAAGTATTGGAAAGGCTAAAATAGAACTACATGGATTCATTCTACAGAGTAAGAACTGATCCATACAACGGAACAAGAGAGAGTCCATTTGAAAGCACTTGTTCTTTGAGTCAGCCTTCGCTTTTCAGAACATTTAATTTAGTTAGCAAGACAAACAGAAGAGGAAAAGAATTAAGTCAAGGCCATGATCTATTATTCTTCACTTTTGATTTGAGACTTTAATTCAATCAAAGTATTACATCAAAGGATTAACTTTAAATTGGTTTAGATTAGTTGTAAAGATGTGTCATTAAAAGCTTAAAATGCTTAAAAATGTCTGCTTAAATCTCTCCCCCAGTACTTTAGTCTCCTTTTTCTGAAGGTTATCCTGCTGACTGTGGCCAGAGGAACTGAGTAGCTGGATGGTCATAAGTCTTTGTCTTTGAGGACTGCACACTGTGTTGGTGTCGCTGTGGCAGCATAAGTGATACAGGCTCACACTGCTGAGCTTAACAGAGCCCCGTCGTGGCCTTTCGCTCAGATCTCTCTCGGCTGTAGGGCTCACAGCGCTGAGCTTTCGCGGAATAACAGACATTCACACATGCACATAACACCCAGCAGGCTTGAGCAAGATCATAGCTAAAAAAGCCAAAGCGTAGCTGGTTAGACTAACACTAATGGAGAAGCACTGCCTGGATAGCTGAATGGAAAATTGAGCAGTTAAAGCTCATTTCTCCACAGCAGTAGTCCAACCTCTGTACCTAAGGAAAAAAATAACAGCCAGCTTACAATTACTTATAGCTAAGGAAGGAGACATGCGCTTCTGGTTATGAATTTTCTTGGACATCTACAAATATGCCTTTTAATTTAAAGTTGGATTTTCAGAGAAAAATTAAAACTTGAGTGATAAGTTATTTTCTCTTGACTAGCATTTGCAAAGTATCATGTGGTCTCTCAATGCTTTGTCATTGCGAAGAAGCTCCCCCCATCCTCTTGGCTCTTTAGTAGAAGATATATTAAATCATGTCACCAACCCATCGGGATAAGTTTGGGCCACACCTGAGTGGATATTTCCTGCCCAGCAGCAACGAAACATAGTAAAAAAATCTACTCAGGATCACTGGCAGGCAAGACGAGGTCTTACGCTTTTATCCCTTGACTTGACATTCTGTGACATTTAAGAAGTCGTTAAAGGTGTGAGCATGTGTAGAGGGAGAGCCTACCTCCGCAGGCTGAGAAACATTCAGTGCTGTCACAAATAACACCCTGTTAGATTTAGTTATTATACTGGTTCAAAAATTATAGCATCACAGGGCACAGTCGTCAAACCACACCGTCAAATTGTTGACAAATGGCTTATAATCATGCTTGATACAAAGCCACCCATAATAACAGGTTATGTGGAGACAATAGGCAAAAGAAAATATATCATATGCGGAGCAATCCCTCCATAGCCCTGATTGGTCTGGTTCTGTTTCTGTACGGTCAAACATAGCTGTGACAAAAACACACTGGTTCAAACATCCTTTTTATGAGCTTCTTGCTCACCACCAAGGAATGGTGTTTAAAGTACATCCCCATTTTTGGCTACTGCTGATGCTCCTGACAGGTTATGTTATCCTATTTGTCCATCTCTGGAACCAGCTCCCATAAAGGCCAGTGCTGTAAAACATTGCTGTTGACCTAAATTGTTAGGGGCCAATCCTCTCTTTACAACAAGTAGTAAATGTTTTTTTTTTTTTTTTCTTTTTTTTTCAAGGCAGTGCCCGGTTATGAAGTAGCAATTAGCCTCTGGTACAGAGAGGAGCCCCGAGGTTCTAAGCCCATTCTTCCAGTAAGAGGCTGTCAGCTCTGGCTGCCTTTAAAACACAAGACAGGGAAATGTGGAAGCAGAGACAGGACGCTGATTACAAAGCCCTCGCTCTCACCGAAGGGGCATGTACTGCTTCTCCAAAGGAAATAAAAAAAAAACCCAAAAACTGACAACTGGTTGTGTTCAGACGGAGGGAAAGCAAGAATTCCCTGACTACAGGGAGCAGATTTACATATCTTAGATGAAAACATATTCTTTTGCATGTAATGAGTGTGCTTCTGCTTTTTTATATATCACAAATGTGATGTGCATTCTCTGAACAATACAATAGAGTCCCCATCATAGAGATGTGACATCTCATTACCTACCAAAAGGCCACATTGAAAATAGGTTTGCGTTACAGATCCTCATTGCTATATCTAAACATATGAATTAATATGCTTTCTGCGTGTAAAACACTGCACCAGATCTACACTTTTGCAGAACTGAAGGCCTCAAATTAATTAGTTCAAATAACATTTAATTTCCATTTGGAATCAAAAAAAGTAGTTTTAAATTCTAATTGAATCAAACTTCCACTGTCCTGTTTGCATGTATCTGGAAAAAGGTTAATGATCATTGAGCTGCTACTTGTAAATATTTCTAAGGGTATAACTTAAGCAAGCAAGAGTTTCCTCTCTGGTGTAATTTGGGCTCTCTTTGGACTGTCCCTTGTCCCTATTACTCATTACCTGAAAATCAACATTATCAGAAAAAGAATCCAGAGAAACTCCTTCTTGCTTATAACTACTATAACTACTTATTTTTAACCATGGCTTAAGAAAAAATAGATTGTTTTTTTTCCTCTGCTCTTTCCTTTGGTTTGTTGTATTTCCTTCTAATTCATGGAAAGCACAATGAATTGCCTTATTGCTGAAAATATGCTACAGAAATAACATTACCTTACCTAACCCTACCTACTCTTTATTATAGTAGTCACGGACAGGATGTCAACATATAGTTACAGAGACAAGGTGTTTTTTTTGTGTTTGTTTTTTTGTGGAAGCCTCTGGGTCTCATATTTGCTTTGTGCAAACAAAGGCTTCGCTTCACATCTTTAGAAAATGACCATCCAGAGTGTGCTGAAGTTGTTCACAGGGAGCTATGAAGTGACCGAAAACATAGTCAGTGCCTCAAACACTGAGGCACTCAAATGGAAAAAGGTGGACTGTTCCTTCCAAGTTACACTTTTAAACTTCTTGCTATATTGTTCACAAGTAGAGAACAAGCTGTAGGTGGAGAGAGCAAGACATATTGGAGAGTCGCCTGCAGCTGGCTGAGCATTTGTCTGTTACGGTAAAGAACAAACTGAGCAAAAAAATATATATATTGTACTGGTCTCTCTGCATTCCAACCCTCACCTGCTATGATCATAAGAAATTAATCATGACCCAAACAGCAAGATCCCAGACAAAAGAGACAAAAATGAGCTCCCTCTGTAGGGTGGCTGAGCTCACCTTTAAAGATAGGACAAGGAGCTCTGTCACATGGAAAGAGCTTGGAGTAGAGCTGCTGCTCCTCTGCATTGAATGGATCTGCGTCAGATAAGAATACCTCCTTTGGCCTTCTGTTTTAAAGGTCTTCAAGTCATATTTCATTCAAAAGGGACTCTAAGGCAGACAGAACTTAGCAGAGTTACAATATATATATAATAGCTGACTGGATAGCTCAATAGATAAGGCATCAGTATATCACCCGAGAGGGCGGGGTTCGAATCCAGTCTGGGTCCTTAGGCAAGACCCTTCAAGCTACTGCCTACCTCATACCATGAGAGATACTAAGTTGCATAACATGCCGGCTCAGACGTCGCCCGGCCAAACAAGGTCTGCGTCAGGTGTTGGGGAAAATGGGCTACTGGAACAAGACGGAAATGGGCGAGAGATGAAAATGTGGATCTGTTAGAATGCTACTACTCAAGTAACCCTAGTCAGAGAGGTTACATGCAAAGACTGGGGAAGGAATGGTTACTTCGACATCTCCAGTCAACACTAAGTGCTAAACAACTAGTAGCTCAGTGTTCCAAAATCCGCAAACGTCAACTGCTATCACAACTTGAGATTGACGAGATACAACACAAATGCTACGGCAAAAGGGAGGAACCCGGATGTCAGAACTGTGGGGACTTAACTACAAGTCGAGACAGCTGGTGACCTGAGAGAGAGAATCATGACCCGAATGACAACAAGGCCTCCCCGGTGCCAATTACAACGGCTGAGTGAAGTACCATCAGAAAGTCTCATTGAGAATGTGAATGCAGCATTGAGAACGATCCCTACCAACACCATAACAGAAACCAATGATGTGCTGATCTACAACTCAGCACATCAATCTGATGAGATACTTGGGTCTCATGGTTGCTATAAGAGCAACCATGAGACCCAATACCCACCATGGAAAAGACGGTTAGAGGCTAAAATCAAGGTAACAAGGAGGGAAGTGAGCCAACTATCAGAGCTCCACAAGGGTACAATGAAAAGACAAGTACCCAGAAAGTACAGGCAGATGCCCATACCTGAAGCACTCGAAACTGCCAAACAGAGGCTCCAAGCCTTGGCCAGCCGCCTAAAGAGATACACAAGGGAGAATGAATCCAGAAGGATTAACCGGCTCTTCTCCACTCAACCAGCTAAGGTGTACTCTCAATGGCAGGGTAATAACAACAGAGCAGACCCACCAAGGCTGGAGACTGAACAATACTGGAAAGGCATATGGGAAAGGGAGGCGTCCCACAACAGCAATGCACAGTGGTTGATCTCTCTTCGAGAGGACCATAGCAACCTCCCTAAGCCCCAGTAACCATCACTGTGACAGATGTCCAAGAAAGAGTCTCAGGTATGAAAAACTGGACAGCACCAGGGCCTGACATGATCCATGCCTACTGGCTAAAGAAACTCACTGCCCTCCATGAGCGACTGGCAGGCCAAATGAACCAGCTGCTACAAAGTGGGACTCACCCTGAATGGTTAACTGAAGGGCGGACAATCCTAATCCAGATCAAAGTGGGAAACACCCCCAAAGGTGGTGGAGAATGCCAGAGCTAAGATCCTGTGGGACTTCCAGATCCAGACAGACAGAATGGTAATGGCGAACCAACCAGACATTGTCATAGTGGATAAACAACAGAGGAAAGCCGTTGTGGTAGATGTAGCAATACCAAGCGATTGCAACATCAGGAAAAAGGAGCACGAGAAACTGGAGAAATACCAGGGCCTCAGGGAGGAACTGGAGAGGGCCTGGAAGGTGAAGACCACAGTGGTGCCTGTGGTCATCGGGGCCCTCGGGGCAGTCACCCCCAAACTGGAGCAGTGGCTACAACAGATCCCAGGAACAACATCAGACATCTCAGTCCAGAAATGTGCAGTCCTTGGCACAGCCAAGATACTGCGCAGGATCCTCAAGCTCCCAGGCCTCTGGTAGAGGACCCGAGCTCAGAGGATAAGAACCACCCACGGTGGGTGAGAAGGGAATTTTTATATATATATATAAGGGACATTTAAGAATTGAGAGTGGATTTTCATTTGTGAGAATGACATCCATATTTCCCTCAAAGTCTTAATATTCTGATAACCCTGAGATGTGATGATGGATGGATGAACGAATGGATGTTTAAGTTAGAAAAAGTCATACTTTTAAAGCAGTCACCTCAGTCTCTGTCTTTTGCTACGTCTCTAGAGACTCCTCTATCTTGGACAAAGTGAGTAAATCAGTCCATGTGCTAAGAGTTAAAGTCATCCAGGTCACTTTTAGACCTCTGCACATCAATCTGATGTGAATGACATCCCTGAGCAATAGGCAGGAGATTCCCACAATGCGGACAGAGGTAATGGTAATCCACAGATGCCTGAGGGGGCATCATTCACAAAAAAAAAAAAAATGGTGACAGGGTAACAAAGGCGACAGATATGTGCCCTCAGTCTCAGGCACAAGCCTCAGGAGTCACACCAATCTCTAATCATTCACTGTGTCCAGTACAGCTGTATCCTCAGCCACCTCTCTTATCACATGTTTAAGTCTGAACAGCTTGTGGTAATACTGTGCCTTCCAAAGAAAATCAAATTTTCTGAACCTCTTTGCATTTTGATACATAGCCAGTTAACCAATATCCTTTTGGGGTTTTTATAACACCGAAAATCCCCAAACTCCAAAATGCAAGGTAGTGCATATTTTCTGAAGAGAAAGGAAAATTACAGGTACTTCTAAAATAAGCTGAATAGGCCTGCACACCAAGAAATCCTGGGATACTGTATGTCTCTATGAGTTTTGCCTATGAAGGGACAATAATTATTTGCACAATATCTCCAACTCAGTCAGATTGGATGGAACATATTTTTCAAAGTCTCCAGGAGGAACATCCTATGGTTTTCTTACCATAATTCAACAATCTTGCCATTCTTGCATAAAAACCTGATTCACAAAGTGCAGGCCTAATTGATGAAACCTCCACTCTTTCAATTTTCAGACAGAGGGTTGAACAGTGAAGTGTTCAAAGATAGGTTTTATAATCTAGCCCAGCTTTACACTTCTCCATAACTGTGTCCCTGTGATTTTTTTTTTTTATGTATTCCTTGGGTCTCATAATTTAGATTCACTAATATTCTGTGCAGACAGACACGTCACAATACATTTCTCTCTGAGAGCACCAACAATTTTTAAACATTTTTTTTTTGTTATGTTTTGTCCAAGAAATATTCTTACTGGTTATATTTCTGATATCTTGTTGCACCTTGCAAGGCTCTCAAAGTCTTTGCTCCTTCAAGATGTCACCTACTAGTCTATGTTTCCCACTGTGCATAAGGATGACCCTGGCCTTTTTAAGAAAACTGTTTATAACCAGGTAATATAACACTTCAAGTGAGGTGTAAATTAATACACATTTTCCATGTCATCAATGTCTATCTATGTACTCCCTCTTTTAAGTTATGATTTAATTATTTAATTATCACCAGCTGGGGACACTGTGACTAAAAATAAAACGTTATGTAGATTTTTGTTTCACCCTATCTGTCCCCATCCCCACCCTTTTGTTATTGGGAGAACTCTTGCAGCGGTCAGTCTGACCTGAACTTGTTTGGGCTAAAGCCAAAACTAAACAGGCAGACATCTGGTCCTTGTAATCCTCTTACAAATGCCACCCCTACTCTACACACAAACCTCAATGGGGAGTCTGTGGTGTCCATGACATTGTGACATGGCAATTAACTGCAAGTTATGTTTATTGATTATCTAAAAGTAGCCTATGCTAACAAAGGTCATGTAAGAGATTTAAATTCTTAGCACCACACTACTCAGAAAAAGAAGAAAATTTACAACTGAACTTTAAGTCTATGTCTCTATGTATGGTGCTTGAAAGTTAGCCTTTTGAATTTCTGCATGATCAGAAAAGCAAACAATGGATAACCTATTAATCACTTCATAAGATACAAACATTCTAGATTTACACACTGTCAAAACAAACACTATCAATAATTTCAGCCACCTGACATTCATGAGGTAAGATAAGTGCATTGTTAGATCAGGAATATATAAAACTCACATTTTTTCGACATGTTGATAGTAGTGCATTATGGATCATAAACAAAATTGTCAAAAGCGCAACAAATAGTTGTTGATATCCATGCTTAAAAGACGGTACAAAAAAGTTCAAACTCCACAAGTCAATAGTGGGACAGATGAAATACCAAACCTTCTCAACCAGGGAGTGAAAATGAAAAATGTTCGCAGCATAATTTCCAGCCTTAAAATTACTGGGGTTATTTTGGGACTTAAAGTGAGAGGTAAACGAAACAAATTCAAAGGAAGAGTCTGGGCCCATTTGTTCACAATGCCACAATCCAATAGATAAAGATTGCCATACTTTGGATCATGAAAAAAGTTGTTTCTTTTCTCCAAACCAACTTGAGCTTCAGATCAGCTCCAATGTCCTTAATTTCTACAAACGACCGAGGAATACATGAGAAATCAATCTTATTCACTGATCTTAGGTCTGAAAATCAGTCACTGTCCCCTTCCGCTCTGCCAAGAGAGAGGACTGACTAACTGCCCCTCCTACCTGGTCGTGTCTTTCCTTGCACTGTGAAGAAGCCACCCCAGTGTTGCCAGGTTAGACACTTTGTTGCCAAATTCAGTGACTTTCCAAGCAAAAAAAAAAAAAAATGTATTTACCAAAATCAAAATCAGCTGGTCAGACTTTTTAAAGACTAGTAATATCTAATAAACCAGAAATCTACAGTTAGTGCACTTAGTTTTATGACAATTCAGTGACTCCAAAATATGTTTAACATACTTCAATAAATGAAAGATATGTAGCCAGACTCATAAGTCGGACATAAATTATAATGCTGTATTAATTATCTTTTTGAATAATTGTAGCAAATTTATTACTTGATTGTGAAACACACTATGAAGAAGAAGCCGGATGCGATTTCTACAAAAACAAGGTCGGAATATTGATATTTTGTTTTTCTGTTTTGTGTGTGTGTGAAAGCAAAAAAACAGCAACATAATAAACTTTTGTTCTACTGGAATACAAGTACAAAAAAGTAGGATCCAGATGTTTCCACTTTGAAAGAAAAAAAACAGGAGCAACAGGAAAGCTTGAGTAAGGGCTTGGAGATAAGAAGAGGAAACTGCAGTGTCCCTGCCATAGTGCATGGCCCTGCTGTCATCACTCAAAATAACATCGTCACCAAACTTTGCATCTTGTTTCTATTTATTATAAGTTATGTGTGTCACATATTAGAATCTCCATATAGAAACTTCATATAATAGCCACAATGTAACAATTTTTTTCTGTCTCTGGCAGAGTGCTTGACAGAAGCGATAACCCTCTTTTTTAAGAGAAACTGCGTGAAACAGTAGTAGCAGTCATAAATGTTTTCCTGTTGTGCTGCTACACAAGATTCAGCCACTGCCTCAGAAACGAGGAAGCGAGTGAAAGACAATTTATATCATGATCACAGACAGGCATGAAAAGGATGCACAGGTTAAATGAAAATAAGAGAAGCAAACAGTGGTGACTCTGTTGGGGAATGTCTGTAAGTAAGAGGAGAGTAACGGATGGATCAAAAAATGGCGACTAAAAGACTGCATTGTCATTGAAATCATTAAAAAAGGGTGAGTTTGTTTTAACGACCTGTGCCGGTGGACCAAATTTTTATCATTCCTGAATTGTTGTGTGGGCATGCATAAAATCATTCCAATGGTTTTGTGCAGTGGCTGCTGGATCACACGTTGAACACCTCTGCATTGAGCATTGACAATAACCCTATTCTGCATATACATTGAAATGTTTTTACATTAAGAAAACATCAAAGATCCATGAAAACAGAGACTATAAGATTCGATACAGAAATATAGATTTTACTTGATTCTCCTCACCTTGGTTACTCAATTTGCACTAGACGTAAAAAGCCTATTCTCAAGTCAAACAAATGATTGTGTGAGTTGTGCCAAACAGTAATCAAAGTAACAAAAGCACACCAATAAAACTGAATTATATATCGATGGATTTATTTAGTCCCCTCTATATGTTTGTTTGTTAAATTTAAAATTGTCAAACTGCTCAAACAATGTTACCTTTCACATTCATCGTTTCTTTTGACACCCAGACATTGCACTAATTGAAGCTGCTGACCTAAAATTACCATTGTCACCCTACATGGGAAAAACAATGCATTTAAACTCTAAGAAATTCTATTTTGCTTTTATTTAAAATGTTCATCATAACTAGTGCTTTGTTGTTTTTGCTTGGGGTCTGGATTGATATTAGCTGGATTGATATTAATCTTACATTTATTTACATTAGGAAGTCTAGACCATATGCTATAGCGTTCTGTACTTAATTATACAAAGCTGCAGTTGGTGTGATATATTCTATCCCCATATCTCATTGCAGTCTGACAGCATCTCCTTGAATGTCTGCATAGCCTTGAACTAAAATCCTTAACAGGGCCTCACCCAGCTTTAATATGGGGTGTTCTTTATTACTGTTGAGCAAAAGATAGAACCGTGAGTGTTGTGTAGGTGACAAACCCCTCTGGGAAAACAGTAAAGATAGATGACATTTTGGCGTTTACTCAGGCCCTATTTTGATTTAGTAGCACTTTGTCACTGTCTTGACTTGCAGATATTAGTATGGAGCTGCTACACAGACCCTTAATGCTAAAGAAACACTTATGACTAAGGAGGTAAGAGAGTGCTTATGCAGACACAGAAAGACGAAAAGAAAATGATAATGTAACTTTAATCACAACCAGACCCATAAATGTAACTCTGGCTGTAGTAATGTTAATCAGAAACAGAGTGGTCCGGTCAGGAGCCAATTCGCTTTCTGTTTTTCATTAGAATGCTGGCCACTTCTCGTATCTCACTGTGCGTTTAAATAGTTAATGGACTGCCCATCCGCTTGGCTACTGTAAGTTGCAGGCTTTCAAGAGGCGGGATAGGGTTCTTCAAAAGTTTCTCTTTCAGATCAGAAAGAGTGAATTCAAAATCTTGCAAAATTCATGATGTGTTTAGGAACTCTATACTCTAGCTTGGCTTTGAAGTTAAAGCGATATCAGATCTCATCCGTTTCTCAGAAACCCTCTGCCCTTTTGGCTGGTCAGTTATTGGGCACCAGTGGAAATACCCAGCATGCTTTTATTTTTTCAGATTTTGTTTTTATCAAAAGTTTGAAGCAAGACTAAACCTTCACATGTTAATGTGTCACCTTTTTCCTGGGGAAAATGCTTGTCAGGAAATTAACCATATTACACTCTGCCTTTTCATTCTTGATAGTTTAAAACTATTCAGTCATACTGACTGAGGACATCACTGTGTCCTGGCTGCTTTTAACCCTACAGCCATCCACCCCTCTGTCTCCTTCCATCCATCTCCCCTGCTACTCTATTCTAGGACTGCTCAAAGTTACTGATACACAGCATGCCAAGCCAGATGGCCAGCCGTACGGTCGAGGCATGTACAACTCAGCTTCAACAACCCTCTAACAAACCCTCCTCCCAGCTCCAGATGGCATGCATTGCCTGGTTCTGGTGCCACAAGGGGGACTGCAACATACTGGTGTGACTCAATGCCTCGGGGCCACGCTCTGTGTCCGTGAACACACATGTACAGTATGGGCTTGTTTTAACTTGTGCACATAAGTGTGTGTGCTTGTTTATTTGTGTGCTTTAGGGATTCCAGTAATAAAAACAAAAAAAAAATTATCTCATGGGCTTCTGATATTTCCCCTCTGGCTGAATTTGTCTGCTGCGGTTCAATATAGATAATTACTGATAATTCTCCTTGCTGATCCATAGTGTTTAACAGCACAACATTTGCCATTCTACTTACTGCTCTGTCTTGACACATTAAACACATTTACTATCAAGAGAGTAGTGGCACCCAGTCATGACTAAATAAACAGATTTCACAGGGGCACTGTCAGCCTGCAGCAGTGTTTTATTTGGCTTTAAGCCATCAACACTACCTTTAGGAAAAACTGCATGATTTTTTTTGCATTTTATGACACAGAAGGAGATTCACTGTGGTTTTGGTGTGACTCACACCCTGCCTTAAATCATAGCAAACAGGTGAAAAAACTTGACAAGAAAACTTTGTCCATGATCTGGGAATATTTCTTCTGATCACCCTTCTAAATTAAAAAGCAGTTATGAATAATCTTCACTAGAGACTCTTCTTAAATTAATGCCTCAATTAGATTGGGAACATTAAAGGTAGTAATGATTCCACTCCTCTGTATTGTAATTTAAGGCCTGCTTGCTCTTCCCCAGGAAAGCAGCTCTTTGCAGTGAATATATTAGAGCAGATTAATGAGGGGAGGATATAGATGTGGCTCGCACTGAAAGCCAGGCCACTCCGCATCCTTTCTTTTTACACTACCTTAATGGCGTGGAAAGGGAAGGTTTATCAATCATGCAGTTTTTGTCAGTCAGAGACACAAACACTTCAATGGAACTTGACGCAAATGCCAACTCTAACAAAGAAATGGAATAAAGCATGCAGTAAAAAAAAAAAAAAAATTACAAGAAACTGTAATTCATACAAGGGCATGGTCCCGTCAAGACCGTCACCTCTTCATGGTACTGTAAGTCACCACATGGCTCCACCTGAGCCATGGGGTGGGGTTGTAACGATTGCTGCTTGTAAGTGATCCATCCCTTATCGATCCAGACTGTCAGCATGGACTAGACATTCACCTCTGCCTGTTATCTCTTTCTGTAAGGAAGCCTGCTTCAGCCACGTCAGTGACCACAGCCTAACCTCACCAGTCAGATCCAGTCACAACCTGCCGCTGTGCAAATGAGTCACTGCTAACATCCAGACAGGTTCTGGTGGGTTTAAATCCAGGTCCGGTGTCAGACTTGAACTTTGGCGAAATCTACACGGGGGGAGATTTTTCCGAGTTTGGGTTGCATTAAGAGTTTAAATCTCTAGCGACCTTATGTTGGGTGAGTTAGCATCATAATTAGAAGTCCTGCACAACACCAGAAGATTAACATGTTTATCCTTCAATAATCCCCATAAACATCAAGACACAATAAGCTACAAACTGATTAGCTTCCAGCAGGAAGCTAATCAGGCGATAAATGGCCCCTTGACGTTTTATACACAAGAAATAGGGTAAACAGAAGATTTTTGGCTGCTTAACCCTTCATGTGGTTTCACCAACTCAAATTTTAACACGTGAAATACTGCTTGTTAACACATACAGTGGATGCAATAAATCTTTATTAAGCTGTGTATTTCACAAATAGTTTGAAGGATTGAAATTTTAAATTAAAGTGGATTTTTAATGCAAAGTCATTCTGATAAACAGCCAATTCTCTCTTTAACTTCTACTTCACAATTAAGGTGTAAACATTTATCACTTGCTCCAGGCCTCAGAGAAGGATGGCTCCTTAGGCAGACAGGAGGCCATTTTGCTATGCTGCAAATTTGCCCATTCAGACAGGGAATGGGCAGAACCCCTCAAGCAGAACACATTCAGGAGGGGCGTTTTGAGGACTTCATGTTTGCAAATGATTTGCAAGTACACACATAAAGCTCCTCTGCCCCCCCCCCCACAGCCACGTCGCTCGATAAAGAGACTTGTTGAAACCCAGACAAGCGGTGCTGCTCAGCGACTCTTACCAGATGTAAGCTGAAGGAGACAGGTTGTGTAGTGAGATGGAAGACGGAGGGGGAAGCGGAGTGGGGCATATGCTCTTTCCTTGTCCATGTGACGCAACGATAAGGAGACACTAGAGCTTGTTTACATGCAGCAATGGGAAAACAAATTGAAAATCCCTGCCGGGATGCAGATGCATATCAAAACAGGATTATTTTAGGAATAATCGCCCATGCCACAAACTGTCACCAGCTAATCTCCACTTTGTTAGAATTCAAATTACTTTCCCATGTTTACATTGCCATTACTGCAAGGGCAGGAACCAGAGACTCTATGGGGGCCTATTTACACAAGAGTGAAAATAAATAAATAAATAAATAAATAATGACTATATATATATATATATATATATATAACAATAAAAAAGAAAAAAAAAAACTTCTATATGAATATTGCAGACCCAAAAGAATGCCCAGGTCCTGCTGGTGCAGAATGAATATTGAGGTGGCTTTTTATAATAAGGTAGAGACTGACATATTTTTAGTATTTTATTTACACCAGGTGTTCAATGTGAGGGTAAAACAGAAAGGTACGAAGAAACTGGCACGTAGAGGTTTGCTTCCACTGACCTCCATCTGGTCAGGATGTGTTGAACTCAGATTGAGCGAGCCTGGCAAATCTGGACTTGGCCAAGAAGAAAAGAAGTGCATTTAGTTTGAGCTCTGTCGGAGGCAGAGGCGTCTCTTGTCTCTGGATCGGGTTGCTAGTGTTTATCACTTCTAGCTGCGCTGGCACTGAGGACAGACACATGATCCCTTATCCAGTGCTGTCAGTCAGTGGCTTGAGCAATCTCAGTCATAGCAACCCTGAACATCAGCCTGCTTCAGCGGTGAAGGGAGTCATGGAAAAACACACAAGGCTTATTGCCCCATATCCCAACCGATCAATGGGGCTTGTCCTTAAGTGAGAAAGGAAGTACAGAGCTGTGTGAAACAGTTCTCAAGTGTCAGATGCACTGCCAAGCCATTACATTGTTAAATCTAAATATGTAGATGAAAAGGTAAATACAACTTTACCACCTCAGACCTAATTGCTTCAAATAAAAATACAAGAAGAAGTTCCTTCTGAAGAAATTTTAAAAGCACAACTTGTCTTCTTGTTTTTGTGAAGGCTTTTTTTTTTTTTTTCCAGCAGTCAAATGTTCTAAGCTGGCATATTTGTTGCTTTGGCATGCTGTTTTAGAAGATGGCCTTCTGGTTCCCAGAAGGATAAGGGATGTGTCTTGTGGTGAAAACCACTCTTTGTGACAGACAGAGTGGAGACAGAAGGAAAGTGGTTCTCATCCATGCTCTTTGCAGCAGTGGTCACATCAAAGACTATTAACTTGTTTTCCCTTTGGTGCTCCAAAAGGCTGCAGCATTTTTCTTTACTAATTTAATCTTGAGGCCAAAGTTGGGGGACCAAATGGATATTAGTGAGTTAAGCTGGAGTGTTAAGCTCACAACATTAACCTTCTTCTGCACAGTGAAGCCTGCAGTCTGAGAGGAGACACTGTGGTGGTGACTTGAATTCGTGACTCTGCTCTGACTTTGCTCTTATGTTCCCAGCCCTTGCCTGAGGCAGCAAACGGCTTTGCTCACTGAGGGAGGGAGGACAGGGAACATGGACCCAAATGGGAGGGGGAAAGCAGGCAGTGGTAGGTTTGATTAGGTTTGACAGGGTAATGCTTTGAAAAGAGGCTTCTTAGATGATTTATTCTCCAACACCTATCCATAATGGGCTGCTGCATGTTTCTATTAAGGCCGATAGTGACGGTGCCGCACTCACTTTTTTAGACACTCATTGGTCTGCAGTAGCGTGTGCGCCTGCTTTATATCTTCAGCCTCTTCATCTTTTTAAACTGTCCCTTATACACTCCCACTGAGATGCTCTCATGAAGGTTCCTGCCACACCCCCTCCTGCTCCTTTCCATCTCTTTAACAGAGCTACCCCATCAAAGATTCCCAATAGATAGTTTGTCAGGTAGTTCAGCTTGGGATCTGGAACAGGAGAACAGACATTCAACATCATAGCAAAGGAGAACGAGCTTTGCAGGAGCTGACTTCCTCTGTGTTAAGAGACAGCATGAGGTGTAGCCTCTACCAGCTGTGTATGACTTGCCTTGTAATTAAGCCAATAGATATCTGAGTTTTGTTTTTTATATTCTTGCTGTTTCACCGTTCCGCTGGCTTAAATCCCGCTATGTGGAATAAAAAAAGGATTTAGAATAAAACAGTAGTAGTGGAGGGGAACGTAGAATGATAGGGAAATGTATTACAATAAAGAGGGAATGAAAGAAGAAGTGAGACTGACTTCAGATGACATTGAAACTGTCAGCCAAAAGGGGCTGCAAAATCTCACCTGTGCAATGTGCATTACAGGTATGCACACTTCTTTTCTGCGAATGCATACAGTGGAATAATTTACTTTGCTGTCTTCTCCGAAGCTGCAAGTTCAGAAAATGACTTCCTGTGACTGGAGCAGAGCAAGAAAAAAAAAACAATGGTTTCAGTTAAGTAGGGTCAAAGTTGAGTGAGAACATCATATCAGCCTCTAAAAGAGAGAAGGCAAAGCTTGGACAACCAAACAGGAAACGGTGTTTCACTCTGCAAGGCCTGACAAAGATATTGGCCCAGAGAGTTCAGCGATGCGGGTAGGTTAAGATATGCGTGCCTGCTAAAGGCTGTGACAGGAAGAAGAAATGATAGATACCATTGAAAGACGCACCTCATATCCTACAATCACATAGCCTAAGTGAACAAACGCAGCCATCAGACAAGAAATTAGACATCTGATGACTCATTTAAGCAAAACATGGATATAAAGACATTTTTGTGGGTGGCCATGGGATTTCTTTCATCTGCTATATGTGACAGATGAAGTCCTGAAACAAAGTATTAATTATAGACATTTCCTTGTAATCAAAAATGAAAACAACACAAGTGCAACTCTTTTGTTTTGATGATAAAAGCAATCACTCCTTTCTTCTCCCTATGGTATTTTAAGTTAATGTTAGCAGTCATTGAGCCAGCATTAAATCTGTTTAATTATTTTTTTCCTAACCTTTAATCATGCATTTCTTTCCTACATAATTTACAGCCTTTCTGCTGTAAATTATCTAAAAGTAAGAACATGGATCACAGTATGTAAAACATCAAGGCCTTTCATTTGTTTTAAAGAATGTCTATCAATTTTTATTCATCCTGGGTTTAGTTCTGCATATGCACTGGGATCAAGGGAATATATTGCTCAGTTGCACCAAGAAGGGGAAAATCTGTAACGATGTCACTATCAGTTCAAAAATTCAGCATGTCAAAGGGATACAATCTTCATCAGGGCAGACAGCGTGTCTGAACAGTGTTGCATGATATAAAATAATGATATTGTGTCATTGCTGCAATATAAGAACTTTGGTGTAGTCTTTTAACATATGTCAGTTGTAGTGTCAAATGCATTGAAAGATGATGCTGGAATGTTATTTACGTATGACAGCATATGTTCCAGTAACTGAAACACAAAGTGTGTACAGATGGAAGTATGAAAGAGGTACAAATCTCTCTTTTCTGCTTGTGTAAAGTAGATGCATTTGTTTGACTTCACATAGCAACCAGATAAACATCCTCGCTGATATTTTGCAAACAAATATCATACCACCATCCTAATCTCGTTCGTAATGCACAGTACAAACACTTGTTTACATGGAAAGAAAACAGTGTTTCAAATTCATTCCTTTTTTTTTTACTATCCAACCATTTATTTATTATTCACTTATTTACTTACCTATCTTTGAAGTGTCAGACATTACAAGCATGAATAAAACCCACAATATACGCAGCGGCATAACCGGATGCATTAGTGTTTAGTTCCTAACAGCAGAGAGCGTGGGTCACCACGTACTGTTGCAATAAATCCAGTTAATGCATTGTCAAGACAGTTTGCTGAAAACCTACATTCATTATGTAAGCCCGCTCAGCGGAACATGTCAGCGGGCATTTTAGATGTTCAGAGTCTGTTAGTGTTTTTCATCTGCACAGCAGTGGCAGAAGCTGCAGCAGTCTGACATTCCGGTGACTTTTGAGGTGTTGAAAAACGAAACACTATATGCAACAGAAACTTTACTGCATACCTCCCACTCTCTCTCTCTCTCTCTCTCTCTCTCTCTCTCTCTCTCTCTCTCTATCTCCTTCTCTCTTTGTCTCTCTCTGTTTATCTCTCTCTGTCTGTCTCTCTCTCCCTGCTTCCTCGACCCCCCACGGATGTTGGTTTGCGCCTGTTGTTGCACCCAAGTTCAGATAAACAATACAGCACTCACACTCTCAGACACATATGTGAACCTCAGTGTGACCACCTTTACCACAAGTTTTTTATAGACCCCTCCTCCCCACCACCACCACCCTTCCCCTTCCTCCTTTAGGCTTCAGATTTTAACAGTCAGAGAAACTAGCTTTTCACTTGTTATAAGTACCTCTGCGAACACTCAATATTGTTTACACTGTTTACTCGCCAACTCCGTTCTAAGTAAAGTGTCTCTTGAAGAAAATGTTCATAGAGAAAAAAGGGTTCAAATCGGATTTAATGTTCCAATACGTCAAATCCGCAAGCATTGTTTATCATGCATCCTTCTTAAAGAGTACAATGGAAACTTATGCAAGCCTAAACAGAGATCAAGAAAGTGACAGAGAACTAGGGGAATAGCGGTAAGAAGGCAGTAAAATGTGAATGTTGCACACTTGTCTTACTCGGCTCACACATTACTAGAAAACAAGACTGCAGCGGTCGCAACCCCCGTCTTGTATCCCAGAGGGAGGAGTGTGATGATGATGAAACAACTGATGATTCACACTTTACTGTCAGAGGATGTCAAGGGAACACTCACTCATACAAAGGGAAACCTTTGTCAACTGAGACATCGACGTTGACTCAAATATTCTCCACTTTTCAGCGAGTTGCATTAAGTCACTTCAACAGACATGCAACCTGACAGTTTTGGATTAAAATATCCAGTTGAATATTAAGGAAATAAAAAATAAAAAAATAAAAAAGATTATAAAAAACACGTCCCGCAAGGGATGCATTGAACTTGACCATATGCATTGAATGCAAGAAAGCATTCAATGTGTTTCGTGCATATCTGCTGCTACTACTGCACACTGTCAATCCTGAAGTCTGTTTTCTATCAGTAGAAACAGATGCCAATGCTGGGCCGTGTGAATGTTTTCCTTGTGTCAATACTTCTAGGCATTTCACTGTCTCCAAGTTGCATTGAGTCTTTTTTTCATGAGGAGATTATTTCACTAAGGATTACTCTATAAAACACAATGTTTGTGTGATTGCCAAGTGCCACCTGGAGTTTCAATAAAAGGTTGGAAAACAATAAAAAATCCGCAGCAAAAAAATCCTTTGTGTTTGCAACATTAGATTGATCAAGAGCATGAAGGTACTAATTGTCATATTTTAAAGCTACTCTGTTGTTTCATGAGAAGCATCCTGAAGGCCTGAGGGCTCTTTGGTGTCTGTCTAAACACTGATAGAGCTCTTCCAGCGTTTCCCACTGTCATCTAAAGACCTGCCTGCTAAAACAAACACTGACCCGAGCGTAGGGTAATGACATGCCACAGGTATGTGAAGTCCAGGAAATGGTCTTTCTTTACACTCTGCTCATGCAGGCATTTGGTCAAGTTTGTGTGGAGACTGCAGCTTTGTTTTTCTTTTACTTGGAAAATACTGTGCTTGTTTCTAACATTTTGAACTGCATCATTGTTTATGCAAATTCAAGTCTTAGTCTACTTTAGAAAAAAAAAAAAAGTAAATGTAATGCATTTTCAGGAACATCTTACTCATATAAGACTCAGTTTTATCAGACAGACACTCTGTCACTGTCCCTCGTGCTTTTCTAACACTGGCCCATCGAGCAGCAGCCTTTATGGTCCCTCCGGACTCGTAAAGCTGCCAGGCCCAGGATGCAGCACACTCAACCAACCATGTCACTCTCAGGTCTCTCCATATCAGTGGAGTCTGCTCATGTCAAATGTGCCGCGGGATGTTTAATGGTCGTCTCGTGTGCCGAGGGGTGTTAAGATAACAAAAGGAGGTAGTTTCTCACCCCCTCACTCTGCTGCATCCTCTTGGAAGCCATTTACTATCACTCATTGAATGACAGAAAGGCAGGAGGAGTAGGAAGGACGAGGAAGCGGAGTAAACAGCATCATAAAAAGTTTAAAAGTAGGTGGATGGCACACAGATAATGTCTTTCAGAGCACCCCAGAGAGCACCCTCCCCCTTTTGCCAACAGTTTCATGATTTGCTTTTTACTTTTGCAATTCCATAAGAGCCTTCAGGGCATTCAGAAAAGACTCATATTAGACCAGAAGATAAAAAATCTATATATTTATCATCATTTTAAAAAATTAAGAGGCTTAAATGTAGACATGTTTTAAACAAGTCTGACAATTGTAAAAAAAAAAAAATAAAAAAAATAATAAAAAATGGCAATAGAGTCTGAAATTCCAAAGCCCAAACCCATTTTTTTTAATTAATTAAACAATACCTTAGGAAATGCTGTATGAGTATACATATCTAGGACTTTTTTTTGTGTTCTATTCAAATATTTACTATTTTAACAATAACATTAATGACATTTTTCTTAGAAAACAATAAAAACAAAATCTCCCCAGACACAATCTCCCCATGTTGTGTTTCGAGCAACTCAGTCATAGGCGCTTCTACTGCCAGAAAGGAGTTATGGTTGTGGAATATGATAAGGCTCAACCACTGGAATTTTTTTTTAGAAACAAATGCAACAAATTCTCTCTGAAGATTTTACGAATGTGTATTTTTGACAGCGCCTACCCTGTTCACCTTACATGTTTTATTGACACTTTAGATAAAAATGTGATAAGAATAAACATGCAGACATGTTTCCTGCATATTTACACTATTACAATAACTAGCACTGAATTATCAATACATCAAATAAAAGGGACACTGGCTGTGGTCCTCAACGCTGTTGTCCTGGGTCCGTTTCTTGGTCTCAAGCCATTTGCTATATGTTTTCCCTTTCTCTTTCCTCCCTACTTTCTTTCCATTAACTGTTTAATAAAGGTCAATGGAGCCTAAACATTTTTAAATAACTAAATCAAATGAACGTATGCTTTGTGGATTTTTTAAAAATTTAAGCCCAAGCTGAGACCATTTTCAGTCCAGATTTTCTTGGTCTTAAACTAGGTGAAATATATTGATCTAAAGCAGTGACATAACATTATTGTCTAAATGAGATCTTCATGTTGGTCTTAGGATAGTGTGATGGGAAATAATTGTGATGCAAGTTATTCATTGTAAAATAAGTTTACCGCAGATCCACTTCAAATGTAGGAGTTCACTTAAACAATTTAAGCAATGATTTACTTGAAGTTTAAAAGTCTACAGTTATACTTGTGACCAGTGTTGTATAGTAACGAAGTAAAAATACTTCACTACTTTACTTAAGTATATTTTGGAGTACTTCATACTTTCCTCGAGTAAGAAAATTTTTGATAACTTTCACTTTTATTTCACTACATTTCCGAACTTAATTGCCTACTTTTACTCCGATACATTTTCAATGTGTGGTTTAGTTACTCGTTACTGTGACGGAGGAGCGTCACGAGTTACGACCTAATTAAAGAGCCGCGTTAACACACACAAACACACGCAAACATACACAATCGCTAATCGTGGGTCACACGCGGTGTTCCCGCTTCAGTTCACATTAATCCTTATCTGTCATTTTCAAACATTTTCCCGGCTTTATTTTCAATTAGCTTTATTGTTTCCGGATCGTGACGCACCGAGAGAGAGTTGAGCGATGTGGTGACGTCATCAGAACGTACTGAGTGTTGGCTGTTTCATGGATTATTGTATTTTTTGGATTACAAGTTTATTTATTTTTTTCTCTTATTAATTATTTAAACCTTGTGGTTTAGGTAAAGCTCCTAATTTTCTTAACTAAATGATGCCTGCAGGTTTATCTATTAGCAGGTTTCATTTTGCCTGCACTTGGTTGTGTTCATTATTTTAAGTGTATTTTACAAGTTTACCAAAATATAAAAAATGTCATTCAAACTGCATTTGCCTTGTTTTACTTTTTACTTGTACTTTTCATTACATTACTTGAGTACATCCATTTTTACAGTACTTTCCATACTTAAGTACAAGACGTTTCAGATACTTTAATACTTTAACTCAAGTAACATTTCAGTCAGTGACTTTTACTTTTACCAAAGTCATATTTTGGAGCGTACCTATACTTTTACTTGACTCCGAGATTTCAGTACTTTATACAACACTGCTTGTGACCTGTTTTGGCTGTTCTTGTTACAGTATTGGGAGTACTTGATTGAACTTTAACGGAGGAGACTTTGGCAAAGGTTGGGGATTGAGTTGTTTGGGAGAGGGCCCAACTACACAAGGCACCGATCACCACTGATATTAAGATCTTTCTTTATCATTATGAAATTAGTACTGTTAAAAACTAGTGCTTAATCAAGTTAAATGATTTACAAATATAAAGTGACAAAAACTTGTAGGGGAAAAAAAGGCAGAACGAAACCTCAGAACAGACTTCTGTGGACCAGTTTAAGTTACAGCACAGCTGGGGATTAGCATTTAAACAACACACAGACACACTCATACACATACAAATGCAGTGTTGAATTGTAAGAAAGCCTCAAGACCGCAAACCAAAGACGACAGGGTTTGGTTTTAATCAGTGTACCAGGTTCAAGTTTACTGTACCATTTTGTTTTGAGTGACCGACTGAGCAGATGGTTCTACTGATAGAGACGTGGGTCTAGTTGCACTTTAATTAATGTGAGGGAGAAAGTTTTGACTGATACCAGTGAACAGCAAGAGGAGTTACATTTTATGTCAAAGGCACAGCTGCAAAGTTTTCCACATTTAATTATCTACAACACTGAGTTATTTTAGGATGACTTATTAGTTTTTGAGATAGCGCTGACTGAATCAAATTTTTCAATATCATTAAGTGTGACTTAAATGACCATGATAAACCACATTATAAATACAAAGCTTTCCGGTAGTATTCATGATTTTTTTAAAATATATGTATATATATGTATATATACCACATTTTTTAAGTATTCAGCCCTCTCCTCTTTCACGCCCATGTAACATTCAATTATAATCAATTGCCTTTGACAGTTCACTAATTAGTAAGTGGTTTATCTTTGTATAATATCTTATGTGTAATTCAATTTCAATATACATGCTTCTGATCTGTGATTTTAATTCCACTTCACAAGCACACACCACTTTGTGTTTCTCCATCTCAAAATGTCCCACTAAAATATGTACAAGTCGTGTTTTAAGAATAAAAACAAGTCTAGGAACAGATCTGAGAAAGCGAAAGAGACAGAGAAAGGGAGAAAAAAAGCTTAAAGCCCAGAGAGAGTAAATTTCAAGAGAAGCCTTTATTCCAAGCTGCAGCTTGGCAGCTTGTGTGATCAATATAAATAGCAGCAAATGGGTTGTTTTAAAATTGTCAAGACTTGTAAATGATCCCTAAAGACAAAACTGGGACATAAAAGAACTCCAACTCCTGCAAACACTGATGTACTGCCAAGCCAAACATATATTTTCCATCTGGATGTGTACACTACCGTCCTCTCTGCACTGTCTATCATCAAACACATGCACATGCAGCTGATTCCTGACTGGCTGAGCAATCAGAAACAATATTTCCAACTTGTATGGAAAAGGAGAGAAAAGTCAACAAAATATGCTTTTAACAGCAAATTACATTTGCACAAGCAGAAAGCACAAAAACACGTGAATATGTATTTTTGAGATTGCATGCACAGACACACATACATCCACACCCACATCTCTTACAAGAGCTGACCCAAGGCAATACATTTCCTTCAATAATGCAAACAAACATCTTTATTGCTTTGTTTGGTGGATGGCATGATTTATGAGAAAAACTTTGGTTCAGCAGTATTTCAGTTGCCGTATGCCAGGGGACAGTGAAAGGGCTGACTACAAGGGGGAGGAAAAGGAGACAGCAAAGCTGAGAACTAAAACATGCTGTACATGATGAGGCTCATGCTCAGAACTATTATATTCAATTTCAAAAATCCATTAAAGATGCAATTGAATTTGTTTTATCGTGATTCATTTTTATGTTTACACCTTTTTTTTGTTTTCACCACTTCCTCCGTCTCCTATTTACCTCTCACTGCCCATACATTCGTTCCAGGTAAGTCAAGACAAAGAGATCCAATGATTATATGAACTTATTGCATTATAACTCAGGGAAAAGATTAAAGCAGAAAACAGGGCTGGAAGGATGAGGGAAGGCTAAAGTGCTGTGCTGGCACTTTATGCACACAAAGACTTTTTTAATGCATATGCATCCTCCAATTCCTCTTCACAAATGGGTGCACCTTGAGCAAATATATTCAGGATATCTTTCCAACTTTTGAGGTAAAATAAAACAGGAGAAAAAAGAGCAGCATTCCAGCTGACAACAGAGCGCCCTGTGCGTAACCAGTCAATGCGTTCGCTTTGCCAGAATGCTCCTGGTGATGGTCGCTAACTGTAGCCACGATTCAGCGGATATCACACAGACTGACTAATGAGCATTAACATTATAGCTAAGAGACGCACAGGTAAAAACACAGAGGAAGGAACCTCCTGAGGATATGTCTAACTTTTAAATCCCCCTCTTTTTCTCTCTTCTTTACGCCCCTTCCCCCTCGCGACCATTAACCAGCAGATGCCTTCTACCTCCCTACTGGTTCCCCTCCTCCCTTTTTTCTTTCTTTCAGCACGGTGCAATTAGCGAACTCATTGAATATTGAAGGTATGAAGAAGAATGGGGCTTTTTAGCCAGTTCTCTTCCGCTAAGACCATGGCTCCACTGAGGGATGGCTGAAGGCTTCGACTAAATCAGGATGCTAAGCTACAGCAGCATTACTTAGAGCCAAACAATCACTGATCATTTATTTAGTCAGTCTTATTTATTCATCCCCATTTGCTTTTGCCCAGAGCTGTGATTATTTCACTTAGCATTATTCTCATGTGATTCTCATTTCTTAAAGCATATAAGTCATCAGAGATGCTGAAAATAAGTGAAAATCACCCTAAAGCCGAGCAATGGAGGCTCACATTTCTAAAAACTAAAACCTGGTCTGATTGTTCTGAGGAGGAGTCTTACAGTAGCTTGAGGAAAGATTGTTTTTTTTGTTCAATCTAATGTGCTTTCTCTTTTCTATCATTACAATCTTAGACTTCAAAGATGTTGCTTGCCAGATGCATCATATTCGTTTGCTGAAATTCTGAAAAGATATTATCCACAGTCTGAAGTTGTGTCCTGAGCTTTGCTTAGTAGGTTTGTGGTGGAGAGGCCGCATTGGATCTTTCAGTAAGATTTCTTCAAAATACAGTCAGTGATTGCACTCTTTGAGACAGAGCATACACCAGACATTCAGTTTCTCACCCACAAATTCCCAAGTTTTGGTAACATTGCATGTTGTTAAATTTGACCAAACAGTTCTAAGTGCTTCCAAACATCACTGTGTTAAGGAAAAGTCATAGAATAAGTGTTTTCTGATTGTGGGCTCTCTTTTTACATTGTTTCATATATTTTAACTGATATGCAATTCTACACTTACATTGTCTTGCAAAAGTAAGCATAACCCTAGAACTTTTTTATTTTTTTCTGATCACAATGACAGAGTATTTAACAACATTTTATATGTAGAGCAATGCAGAGAATCCCATAATTTGCGATGTGGAATAAAAGTTTTCAAAATAGTTTATAAACAAAAATATTAAAAGTTTTGTTTACTCTACTTAGTCCCCTTGTCAAGTCCCGTGCTTTAGAAGAATAAATAAATAGACTATCCCATGTATATTTTAGTCTTATTACATACAGATGCTCTATGAAGGCCTAATTAATTAAAAGACTGAACCGTGCACATTAATAGGTTAGTCCATACTTAAATGCATCTGAGGTTTGGAGGCAAGACTTTAACAATATTACATTAGTGTGAAATCGTCTCTATCCAGTCTGGTGAGGTTTGAGGTATTTTGCAGAAAATAGCTAAACAGATGTACAAACTCTGAAGAATTCCCCCAAATGACTGTCTGTATTTGCGATAAAATGTGGTTTTTCAAAGAAATGATTCGTGGGGGGCTGAATACAAATGCATGTGACATTGTTTTATTTTCAAAAACAACAACAACAACAACAAAAAAAAACAATAATAATTCAACATGTGTATTTTTCAATTCTCTTCTCATTTATTTGAAAGTCTGTCTTGGTCTATGTACAAAACTAAAATAAGATAATTAACAAGAAAAAATTACAATTCAGTAAAGTGTCTGGCGGTATTATTGTGAAAGAATTGAAAGAGTGTGAATATTTTTACAAAGTATTTTGTATTTTAAACGTTCTGAATATTTTCAAAATACTGAATCGACACGTCTGAAGAGCTTTAGCAAAAGAAATATGACAATACTGCTAAGAACATGCAGCACTGAAACACACAGTCACACACAGATAAAGGAAGGGAAATATCACCGTGTTATGTCTCCTACCACTTCCTTTCATATAGCTGTGCTCTGTGGTAAGTCATAATGCATAACATAAGTGCACAATGATGCAAATACAGGAATCAAATACATACACAGAGTCATTTCCAGGAAGTCATCTCTCACGGTTGTGCAAGTGACCACAGGCTGCCGCAGTAGCAGACACTTATCACTCTCATTTCTTGAGATTTGATGTGCCTCCTTAGACTGAGCAGCACTTGGTGCAGACAGCCTCATTTGACCACACTGAAATAACCACAGCAGCAGCAGCAAATGTTATCAAATCACAAAAGGAGGGAGAGAAGTTGAAAGGAGACATGTTTCAGCCAGAGAAGAGACTTCCTATAGGCAAAGGCCAGACCACAGTAGAAGACAGGCTCCAGCCTTCTCTTACAGATCCATCAATGTTTAATGCAGTGGGGCAGAGAAAGGGCCGAGCTGGGCCAGCTACCCACACAGAGGAGGTCATTTCTGGAGTTGACTGGCTAGAGGGCGAACACAGCGATTTTTAAAGCCTTTGACAGGAGACAAGAGTCTGTCGCACAAAGCGTCTCGTGGGAGACGCGTTAGCTTACAGGTCCGAGTCTTTTGTACAGCTTTGTTTCCACAGAGTTCAGACGAGTTTTCAAAAATGTGTTTAGTTCATTTTTGACAGCCAAAAATATCAAAAAATTTCACAGAATTTAAAAATGATCACAACATTTTATTCCAATCTTTTGCTAAAATCCAACATGTGAAATTCCATTTTACAGTGTCTAAGAGACTGAAGTCTGTCTGATGCAATGTCCCCACAAAATCTTTAATTCGGCTAAAGAGTAGAAAACAAAAGAAAGTCAGATTTTTCATCAGAAATACAGTGTTAAATATTTTCTCTTGAGACACCACTGACATTGTTATAGTTTGCTTTTGCGACCACGGAAATGTTTTAGGTCATAAAAGTTTGTGGGAGAGAACATTATTTTTTTCTTTTACCAAACTTCACTTTCATGTAAATTCATTCCATTACAAGCCTCCTGTGTGAAGACAAAGTGTATGGAATGAGTTTCCATTAACTTTACTGCAAGGAAGTAATGCACACACACATACAGTATCTATAGTGCAGACAGTAAAGAGGAGGATACTATATATGAGTATGCACTGGCAAAGTTTGAGCCTGTTTACGAGAGGACATCCTGAGGTGATAAACACACAGAACATCAGGCAGTGGCCATCCAGGGACCTACTCTGTGATCAGAGCACGGAGGAGCTTGTGTGTGCCTGTTCAATCGAACTCAGTGGGTTTCACTTCATAGTCTTCTCATTTCACAATGTGACAGGTTGAACACACTTGCAGTGGAAGCATCAGTGCACATTTTAGTGGCCAGATACAAGCTGTGATTACCTGGACCAGAGTCTGCCTCCTCTGTCATTGAGGCCATTCGTGAAAAAACAGAGCGTTCTTAGGGGGGATGGGCAACATACGGAGAGAAACACGGTGACCTTCGACTACTTTGCCTATTGGTCTGTGGGTCCTTTGTATAAAGGACAGAAATAAATGATGATGGAAAAAAATTGCTGGTGAATAGTAGGTTAGCAACAAGAAGGATGGCACTGTCTGAAAAGTGGTACTGCAAATGTACTCTACATGCCAATTTAAACTCTTCAAACGTTGACATATTGCAAGTTCTACACAGCATAAAAAGAAGTGCTGATTAATCTGGAAATGGAAAGAATATGTTACTCTTTTTTATTTCCTAATTTCTTTGGCACTAGTGGCCTTTATTTGAAAGTGGTCTGACAAGAAGAAAGACTGGGGGGAGATATGCAGCGAAGAAACCGAGGACGGAATCAAGTTTAGCTCAGCCGTGCTGACCCATCCCTGCTCTAAACAGGCGCCCGCTCGAAACATTGCACCACGCGACTTTTTCAAATTCTAATTAATATCTGAAAAGTGTTGCATCTTTTTGTAGTCAGCTACCATGGTGACTACAAATAAATTCTTCAAAGAGTTGCTGTAGATAGTGACAAATTTTGGAAGGGAAGTTTTCTTGTAACGGTCTGTATCACAGCAAATTTGAAGAAGCCTCTGACTGAAGAAACTCTGTTTTCCCAAGACAGCCTCATGAAGATGGTCAATTTTTGATTTTATGAAGAATCCTTCCTTGCATAATCATCTTCAGAGGTTCCACAGTCATGGAGATACCTGTCATAATCATAAGACTATGTTTGTGGCATGACAAAAAAATAACAGTTCAAGGGGTGTGACTGTTATTGATAGGAACAGATATAGTGCTATTTTTAGCATCAATTATAATTTGTCATAACATTTTTTTTTTTCAATTTTGGAACAGCCAGTCCACTAACAGAAACATCTTTTTTGTCTGGCCACATGCAAACATTCACCAATGCACATGTATGAGTCCTGAAGGAGTGTCAAACCTTCAGCATCTATAGTTGGCAGACACAAGGATGAAAAGGAGGGAAAGAAGAGAAAGAGGGACAGAAAGTGCTGAGTCTGACACTGTCTGTGTGCCACAAACACAGGAACCAATTAGCTAGAAGACGGCTTCCGTTGCCTCGACTATTACAGAGCCTCCTCTCTCCGAGTCTCTTGGGGCAGACTGCAGCTTCAGGGCCCTGGTAGCGCATAGGATGTGTACAGCAGACAAGTTAGACGCAGACGGTCAACAGACATGGCGAAGGCAAGGATGTCGTTTTGCCTTTCAGTCAGAAGGGGACAGACGAGACCAGAGAGTCAGGACGGTCAAGAGGTGAGATTTTAACACGGTGTGAAAACTGCATGTGGTCAGATTCAGATGATAAATGTTGTAATCCCTCTAAAGCCACTCCAGAACGTCGTAATCCACAACGACTGCAACTCATTTTTCCTCACGTAGCGTAGACATTTCTCAATATCCACAAAGTGAGTCTGTCTATATAAAAGTAAAATTTCTTGCCATCTCACAGTAAACAAAAAGATGTTCTGTCAAACTCTGGTGCAATTAATTTAGCATACCTCAAGATGGTAGAAATATGGATGTTTACATACTTGCATCCACTTACACACAAACCTTTGTAACCTACTCATACCCTCGGACTGTCCTGCTCAAAGAGGGCACTGGGTGACGCAGTCCTTTTATGACGATTATTGATCCTTTGGAGCGCAGTAAAAACTATCCCCAGACAGACAACAAAAATAACTGTAACCATATAACAGCTTCCTGCCTGGGGAACAGATCCCACAGAGCAGCCACGTGACAGGACTATTCCGGGATAGTACAGTAGACCCCTAACGGGCCCAGGGCACTAACCAAGCATTCATTCCTACATAAGATGAGGAGAGGAGAAGGTTATGGAAAAGTGTATATTCAATTTGTTAGTTCTTGCAGCTGAAAAATGAGCATTTCATGTATTTCTGCTCATTGAGAGGCTTTCAGTTTGATTGTTTATGTGCAGTTTTTCATTTCACCATATGGTGCGGTTCACTTTTAATTATGATAATATCGGAGTCTTTGTCGTGCATAGTCCATTTATATAATAACATTTTCTTGACGCAGCGCCCCTGACATATGATGCCCTTCATACCCAACACACACGCCACATTTCCTTCACAAGAGACACAGCTTATCAAATATAGCCTCTTTGGAGACCTTAAGGGGGTTTTTAGATTATTACACTGTGAAGCACATGCGGTGAAGTCGCTCAGCATAAACTATATCAAGTGCAAGAGTCTGCTTTTGTATTCAGTGCTCTGAGGTTTTTCCCACAGAGACAACGTGGAAGATTAGTCAGCAATTGTCCCAAAGAATAATTTTATTGGCAGTAAAAAAAGAAAAACAGTTATAAAATAATCCTTGATTTTTCCACCTCGTCATTAAAATAATCAGAAAAAAAACAACAACAAAAAACTAAATTCCTAGTGAAATAGAGACAAAACAGACAATGACAGAAGAAGTCACATGGTGGAAAAGGTTTGATGTTAAACTAAATATTGCTCACAGGCAACGTATTTCCACAGACGAGCTTAAATAATTAAACGTTTAATAGTGTTTCTGTGGATTCAAAACAGATGTGTGATTTGTCAGATTAATTTTACAGCACGGATCACCGCAGTTAATATTCATGTTTCGGTAATGCATTGCAAAAGTACTAATATCCCTTGAATCTATTTATAGGAAAACTGTTGTGCTCTTCACAGATATGACCTTCATAAAGAAGTGGGAAGATTTCCAACAGGACTTTCACCAGGGAAGTCCAGGCTACAATTTGGTGGAGTCAACAAATCAAAATCAGATGAGTGACGGTGGTCTGGTCAGATGTGGGCCACAAACCCATCTTATTGCTTGCATTCAGAATGCAAACAATAACAGGCATGTGAGGACGAATTAGCATCTGAAAAGAAAGTTACAAAATTGACCAGTAAAAAAAGCAAATAAAATAAAAAAAATATATGCATTATAGTTGTGATTTGAGCTTACACACAACACCGTAACCTGGCTGTTGCACAAACAAAAATTAGTCTCGTCAAACTCCAACACAATCCACATTGGAAACTGGCTGTAAGCCAATCCAGTGGCAGAACCCTCTCATCAGTGCCACACTTCATTTGTCCTCAGAGGCCCATTGTCTGCTGGATCTGGAGCACTTCAAGTTCTGATCTGAGTACAAACCAATATGTAATACATTAACTGAAGTACTGCATTTTAACAGCTTTTACATTGAGGACTTTCCCTGAAAGAAGCTTCAGTACTCCAGAACATGCAGCAAAAAAAAAAAAAAGAGAGAGACAGAACGTAAGAGAGCAAAGTGACTTAACAAATCTCATTTCATCTTCCTAACAACTTATCGTCTGTCTGTGTTATCACCTCATTAGTGGTTGTGGTATCGGCTCCACTAAAAGAGAAATACACTGACTGACGCTATGCAGCCCCCCAACCCCTCAACAGGAGCTTTCAACTGGGGGATGGTCTGTTTGATCTCAACACTCATCTGCTTCATTTCTCTTCTCTTATGTGGTACTCAACAACCATCACTTTGATTTGTGGTCAGGCTTGAGTGAAGTGCATTAACCATGTAGAACACAGATGCAGGCATTTATCTGCACAAACATGCATTAACAGGTACCCCCCTCAGAACAAAATGGTAATTTTGCAAACCTCACAAGGAGGGAAATGAGCGTGCTAACTTGTCAGGAATTTAGCGACACTTCAGAAGGTGTTTGTTTGTTTGTTTAGGCTTCAGAAGTGTGCTGCCTAAGAAATGACCAACATGCTGTTCCGTTGTTACTGTGTTAAGTATTTCAACAAGGACATTTTCTTCTGCTCAGAATGACTCAGTGACTCAGTGTTCTCTCTCAGATAAACCAGCCAATTTGCTTTCTTTCCTCACAACCGAATGCCGTATCCTGTAATAATTATAAACTAGAGCAAATTGTCTTTTCAAAACGTCAACTTTTGAATAGTAGAATAAAGAAAATTAGGCTATTGGAAATCAGAACCAATGGAGGTGTTGTTGTTGTTTTAAGGCTTAAAAATAACCGCTTTAACATATTGTGCAAGTACAGCGCATATCCTGCGATGGAAACAAGAAACTCTTTGCAGTTTTTACAAAACTAATCATCGGTAATTATCAGATGTACTCATACCACACAGTGCTTTCAAGATAAAGTGGGTGTGAACGCATTTGAATAATGAACATTAAGTGCTAATGTTGACTCAAATCAGTCAGAATTCTTTGACTTAGAATGAAACTTTCTATTATTCAAGGTGTCTTGAAGCAATTCAAATTGAAAACTGTTGGGACTTATTTCTTAATATGTGGAGTTTAAAAATAAATTAACACAGCGGAGCAGAGGTTTGTCCTCTGACCTCATAGCAAGACAGTCCTGGGTTCAGTTACCAGCTGAGGCCTTAGGTATGCTCTGTGGGATCCTTGAACATGGCAATCCTGTGCTTCCAACATGATTGTGTTTCCAAATTGCATACTGGATGCTCGAAAACAGTGGAAAGGCGATGAATGCTCTACTTCCCTTGTCAAGCTTCAAGAGGAAGCCTTACAATAAAGATCAGAAACAACACTAAATGGTGAGGGACTGGCAACACCAATGTGGCGCCAGCATATCAATCTAACAAACTAAATGACTTCACCACATAATGCAGTACCGTGGGGTTGTGGTCAGTTCACTGATATCTATGAGATCATTCTTCACTTTTCTCACATTAGATGTATTGATTTAAAGTTTGAAGTGTGGAGTGAGAATATGCAATCACACATTTTTGTGTCTAAGACTTTATAATCTAATTCTCTAAAACTTCCCATCTATTTCAAGAGAAAGATATTTTCTTACCTTCAAACTGTGTCTTAATTGAAAAAAAACTCTGATTTGGTCTAAAGCAAGCAGACAGTGAGGAAACACACAGATAAATAGTTTTAGACAATGGGTAACCATGGTGTAATGAGAAAGACAAGAAGTGAAACTGAAAGCACGTTATTTCTCTGCTGGTGCACTAACTCTGTGCAGCTACATGTGAAATAGATTACTGTGCCATCCAGAGTCCTTCATGCTTCTTGGTTGCAATGTACCTTAATCTAAAAGAAGGTAAGTATCCATGTAGATTAGCTGGAGCACGGGTGATGTACCCGAAGAAACAATTGGCCTGTTTAAGGAGAGAAAAGTATTTTCTACAGGTCTAGACAAAGACAAAGAAAGACCGATTCTTTTTTCTGCAGTGTCTACAATTAAATGTGTCCATTTCTTTTGGCATTTCTTTACAACAAAGATTAGTGTTAAAGACGAGAAGCCAAGGAGTGGAGTGGGTGGGTTTTGATGATGCTTGGAGTTTGCAGGTTGTGTGTTTAAAAAAAGCCTTGAAGAGCTGCATGATGAATAAACAGATTAACTAATACCTGCAGAAACACTATAGAAGAAATGCCTAAGAAAGTAACTTCAGAGATAAACACATACATAGGGGGTTAAATACAATATTTATCTTTTATGAAACATGTTTGCCCCATTTAAGGAAGGCCTGGATAAAAAAAAGTACTTTCTAGAAGTAGGAAAACTGATTTTAGAACAGGAAGGAAACTAATTTTAGGAGGTCTAAATTGACTTACTTTAATAAAACATAACTATGCAAAACCAACAGGATGTCCTACAGACCACATACATGACACAATTAAACAATAAAAAGCAGTAAATGCTTCAGCTGCCTGTTCACTTTGTGCGTGAGAAATTGTGAAATAAAAAGTTTTAACTCGCTCGTTATCATTGCGTCTGCAAGAAAAACAGCAAGAGGAAGAAAGAGAGATAACGAGAGAAAGAGGAGAACACACACTGACAGTTACACACAGAATGAAAGTGCTGCAGATAAGGCCCGGAGATTTCAGATACTGACTTTAGCAGTTCAGCCACAGTGACGGCTGAACACAGCTGTCAGACCCAGATGGCGAGGTGTTAATAACATTCAGTTTTGCAGCACACAGTTTATTTTCTAATAATAAAACTGTTAGCGCTTGCTAATAGCATAGCCACAGTCTGCCAAGCTCGCATTCCAGTACACCACTCCTCTGCCATTTATGTACTATACTGCAAAGCTGAATGGCTGAATAGTTGGTGTTCATGCAGCAAGACACTGGTCAATGATGTGCTATGTGTAATTACACAAATGAGAATTGTCATATAGATGTCGCAGGTATATCAAAAAACACCTTTGAATTTTCATTTTGAAAGTGTATAAACCGTACCATTTAACATCAACACCTGTATATAACCTAACACTGATAGAACTAGTTTTGCTTAGAACTTTGATGGAGCAAAGGCAGTCTAATCGGTGCGCAATTATATTTGAGATCAAGGGGTTTTATGCCTGAATCCTTTCAATTCCAGAAAAAAAGTGACAGATTTTTTTTCAACCCGTAACATGCAGCTGAAAGATCTCAGACCACCCAGTTGCACCCAACACGATTTGTCTAGCTTAATCACACAAAAGAATACTTTTGTGTAAAATTGGATTTCATGGATATCAGATAAGCCATTACTTTCCAAAAGCATTTTAGCTAATCCAAGTACCAGAGTGGGAGGACATGGGATCCCTGCTAATAATTTTCCCTATAACTGGTAAAAATGCCTGACTCCCTGGCAGCTGATGGGCAGGCAACTGGGTCAAATCTTCCAACCATCAAGATTTTTATTTCATTTCCTTTTAATAAGTGTCATTGTGAAGAGAAATGGAAGACAAGTATTTAGCTCAGATAGGTTACCTGTGTATTACATTTTTCTCTTTCATTTTTTTTTGTCAGTAGATCATAAAAAGGTAATTGTGAGGAATTCTGGCTGCCTGACTGTTTTGTGTTGTCATAGTCACCTGAACTTATACTACAATTTGGGAGATGAGAGAGTGAGACTGAGATATTTGTCTGTTCATATTATGCAGCTCTACCACCAGACACCAAGGAATCCTAAACAGTGGATATTTAAAAGGACATAAGTTTAGTGAAATGATTTTTCAAATCAGTTAAATTAATTCAAGTCATTAAAATAAGAAGAACAGGTGCAAAACCTGTGCAATATTTACAATAACGATGAAAACGATAGTTGTCTATTTCTGGTGTGAAGGGTAATTTATGAATGACTTGTGAGTGTGTAGTAGTTCTGTGCAAAACATCCAGACTCCCAGGGATAAAAACAAAAAGGTGCTGTTCCACAAAAGCGCTGACTCATCACAGTGTGCCCTACAATAGAGAGCTACTGTGGTGTGGCAAAATATGTCACTGGCCCGAAAAGACCACTGTTTCCGTTTACAGACTTTTCTGTTTTTAGTAAGATCAGTTGTAAAGATAAGCTCCTTCTCCACCAATATCTCTGTCACTCTGTTGTACAAAACCGACTGTCTCTCAATTTCCTTTCACTTTTAGAAATCTGTCAGCTTTCATGGTGACGGCCGCGAAGTAGAGGCATGGTCTTGAACGACTTGTAATTTTTAAATATTATTTTCAGTATTTTCAATGCGTAGAAAAAATGCACCTGTATTGTTCTTATGCTGCTCAGCACCGCCCCATATCAGTGAGGTACAGTACTTTCTGCCTGACTCGACGCATTTTCGTTGTGCAGCCGATCAGAAAGACTAAACATCAGAAAATATATTAGACTGTGGAACTATAATGTAGACTGTATAATTAAAAAACTATATATAATAATATAAAGCGAGACAGTGATGGGAACACGCCAACTATCGGCTTCAGTCACTATGTGTCACACAGCTTCAGAGGTGAGACACAACACTGCATTGCCTCCCCACATACTTCTTCCGTGTATTCCAAGAAGCATTGCAAGGATTCAGCTATTTCAGGATTACAGGTGACACACTACCTCACCTGCCTCCCCTGACGGCACACCACTGATCCTACCTGCAGTTTCCAAATATGCACGTAGGATTACACATAATTTCTGATCTTTTAAAACTAAACTTTAACTTTATATCCTGCATATGTAGCACTATTTGAGACATATTACTGCATATCACCTTGAAAGTAACATCCACGTAATAAGACATGGTCATGTCAGCACTTGAGCTGCGATGATGTGTTTCCATGAGCAGGAACTGAGAAAATTGTTAGAGTTGATGGAAAGGTAGATGGAACTAAATACAAGTCAAACCAGGAAGAAAACCCGTCAAAGGCTTCAATTTCAAAGGCTCGATTTTCAGCCTGGCAATTGCAACAAAATTACTAAGATTAAAGCATATGCGTTAGAGTGTATCAGTCAAAGTCCAAAAGTAAATTTAGATTAAGAATAATTAATTATGGGCTGCACAGTGGCGCAGTGGGTAGCGCTGTTGCCTTGCAGCAAGAAGGTCCTGGGTTCGATTCCCGGCCCGGGGTCTTTCTGCACGGAGTTTGCATGTTCTCCCTGTGCATGCGTGGGTTCTCTCCGGGTTCTCCGGCTTCCTCCCACAGTCCAAAAACATGACTGTCAGGTTAATTGGCCTTCCCAAATTCTCCTTAGGTGTGAGTGTGTGTGTGCATGGTTGTTTGTCCTGTTTGTCTTTGTGTTGCCCTGCGACAGACTGGCGACCTGTCCAGAGTGAACCCCGCCTCTCGCCCGGAACGCAGCTGGAGATAGGCACCAGCAACTCCCGACCCCGTTAGGGAGAAGGGTGACGGAAAATGGATGGATGGATGGATAATTAATTATAAAGCCAGTTATAATTAATGAGCTAAAAGTTCACACCCTAAAATGGATTAGATTTATTCTGTAAACAAGCTAAATTCAAGAACAAAATCTAAAACTCTTATTTAAAAAAAAATGGCTGGTTTCTTTGTGACTTCAATTGTATTTTACTTACAACTTATTTTATTATTTTGAGATTATTCCCTCAGTTTCTGCTCCTGGTGTTTTCCATAGTTACATCTTGCATGACCAAAAGACATTTTAGATTTCTATAAAACATGTTGAAACTCTGTAGTCCATTACTGCAAAAAGTTAAAGGTTAGTGGATACAAGATATCTATATATGTCTATATTTTTAAAATATTTTCTATAAAAGTCAAAGAAATAAAAGGCCATAAGAATGACATATAGCCAATTTTCTTTGGGTAATTAAAAAAAAAGTCCACCATTTGACAAACTGAACTGAAGTGTGTGTGAATGTTTGTGTGCATGTTTTTGAAAAGTACAGGAAGAAGATCGACATTCGTCTGTATCATGTAGTGCACAGCTGCCTCGCCGTTCGTGTTATTTATAAACTATTACTGCAAGAGCCGATTTCTAAGTGTCATTACAGTTTTTCCGTGCACAGGTAAGCTTTGTAGGTGCCAAAATTAATTGGACTTCATTCCAAGGAGATAATTTCCGAATGTTAGGCAGGCTGTAAAGGCACATTGCTGTGAGCATAATTACATTGCGAAGGCAGAGGCAGTCTGCAGAATTTATCTTTCGCCCTAAATAAGAGAGGTTTGTGCTCCCTCTTTTGAAGAGGCATTTATGTCTGTATGCTAACAGTCCCTAAATGAGCCAGCACTGTCATATCACTGCAATACAGCTTAATTTAGGTTTAAACCCATTCACTTTTTGCTTCTATATTACTTACTATGCCAAAATATTTACACATTAGGTGAACTATGAAGATGCTGTATTTAATTACACCAGTTTGGTGGACAGAAAAAAAAAAAAAAAAAAAACTAAAGAAGCAAAACCAGCTACCCACATAAATTAACTCTAAATTAACTTGGTCTCCAGCTGCCTCATGCAGATGAGAGAAGAAACCTGTGTCTTGGGTAATTGAGCTCCTCCCTGCCAGAGTTATTATTATGCAGTGAAATTTGACTCAGAAACAGGTAGATCTTTCTCTTCCCCGTACAGCAAGGTTGGAACTGAACAACTGAAAGGTTTACCAAGGAAGTTTCTGAGAAGTTGAGAAAGAAATTGAACAGATTTATTGAAGTATATGAAAGGGATAAAGCAGAGATAAATTGTTAACATGCAGAAATCTGGTCCCCTTCCTCGTCTGTTTGTATTTGGGAATTCACACACTTATTTGTGCGTGCGTGCCTGCGTGTGCATGTGTGTGTGTGTGTGTGTGTGAGAGAGAGAGAGAGAGAGAGAGAGAGAGACAGAGATATAGAGAGAGACAGAAGGTTCTGGGACTGCTGTGTGCTGTACCGGCTGGCAGGGTGGCTGTCAGAATGGCCCTGTTTCCTGTGTCAGCTCTAAAATAGGTCCAAACACAGCAGAGATGCACGACACACTCTGGCTATTTACAGCACTCACACAGTGTGTGTGCAGGATGCTGCCAAGTGTGTGGAACCAGACGTACTGTAGCTGCTCACAGTTGGGGAAAAAATGCATTCACCCTAAATAGCATACACAATGACAATGCAAAGGAATGTTGCAAGTGAAGCCATCTTCAAAATAAAAGATGGTGTATAGCCAGTATTCCTACGTGAATGCTTTTCAGTGCAAAATAAGATGTGTGTGGGAACAATGTCCGACCTTGACCTCTCCATATGTAGGTGTTGCGAAAGCATCGTGTATGGAGGGGCACTGTGCCCTGCTTATGTCATTGTACCCACCTAGTGTTCTCTGGAATGTTGCCCTCTGTGTGTCTACAAAATCCCCCCGAAAAAAACACAAACAAATCTCCTATAAGACAAAGATGCACTTCCACCTTGCTCCAGGCATAAATCTTTCCCCGTGTACACAGAAAGAAACAGATACACAAAGAAACAGATACAGAAAGAAACAGATACACCTCAAAGAAACAAAGAAACAGATACATCAACATCATGATTGGTTACTATCTAACTTAGTCATCACATTCATTCTATTAGTTCAAAATTAAAGTTAGGCATAAGTTTATTTATAAAGTAAAGCTAGTCATGTGTTCCTATGTATACATTGTATTTGATATACATAAAAATAACCATGTCTTACTCTTTTTCATCTTGTGTACTTGTTTTTTTTTCTGTCTTTTCTAACATTTTATGTGAGCCAGTTGTTCAGTAGGCAACGTTGACTCATGTAAAAGTATGTCCAATTGTAAAAACGAATAGTTTTACACGCTCTTAAGGTAGTCTGCAGTCATTTGTGTTTTTTGAACGGATCTGGTTTCAAAGCAAGCCTGCATGATTTCTAAAGTTTATAATTTTCTCACAGATTCTTTTTTCTCTGGCCTGAAGAGCTTCAGCATGTCTTTTCATCAAACGTCTGCCCACACAAGTATCATGAGTTCTATCTTCTGCTATTTTGGGGTTTGAAAACTCTAAAAATACAAATAACGTTAGGGTTCAATTTCATTTTGCAGGACGCCCACACTTTCTCTGTGTGTGCTTCTTCTCTCTTTCATCTAGTGTGACTTTTTTAAGCAACATTTTCATGTGCAGACTTTGGAAAACAAAAAGTGGATTTAAATCTGAGATCAAGAACAGAGACTGAAAAACATACAATAACATATTTTACAAGATTCTCTTTCTGAGTGTCAGCTAATCACCCTTCGTATGTTGCAACTGTCTTGATGTCCAGCTTAAGATGCTGAGAGTCTTTGACCTATTTGTCAAACAGTTCCTTAATGTGTGAACATTTGTTATTTTTAAACAAAAAAAGTTTAATCTGTGTTGAACTATATGAAGGAAGTGTCAGTCAGAGCAGTTGTTGATGCAATTTCTTAGTCACTGCAGCCTCTGATGTGGAATGAACTGAGGAAGGAGTAGGAGGAGAACAGAATACTTTATTTTCTTGAACCTAAAAGATGGCTATTTCGATTAAAGTCATTTTTAATTTTAAGTGAAACCAGCAAGGTTTGAATTTCATCACCTTGTTTCTTTTTGTGCATAGAATGTACTTCTGCATCTCTTGACCTGGGGGTAAGGGACATCATAGGCCTCTTCCTACAACTCATTGCATATTTAATTTTTCTAAAAATATTTTTTTGTGCTTTGAAGTAAAGTTGAATTTGTATTTTATGTTTATAGCAATGCGCTGGCAGAGAATGGTCTTACTGGTTGTAGGTTAATCTTTAAGGGTCCAACATGTTTTTTGCCCAAAGTCAAATTGTTGACTCATGGTTTTTGCATGTTCATTTTTGCACAAAACTTTTCACGGACTACAAAATCTGCTGAGCTTTCTGTGCCTCTTCAGTAAGGTCATGGAGTTTTTCCGTGTGATTTACAACAGCATAGTAAAACACAAGAGAGGAACAACTATTAGTTCACAAGTTTGGAAGAGAAAGAAATCATAATTGACGAGATGGAAAATCACATTTTAATTCCACATCATCAAAAAAACAAAACAAATAAATAAATAAATTAAACAGAAGGTTCTGGTAACACATTCCCCTTCTGCACTGGACCAGAATTGTGCAGGGGGAGTTTAATATTTAAGTATGTCTGCGGCCTTGAATCTGCTCAAAATCTGCTCTCTGATTGTTTTAAATCTTTGTGCTAGGCTATTGAAAAGTATGAGTCAGAAAATGGATATAAAGAAATCTCCCAGACACTGAACATCCCCTGGAGTTCAGTTGAATCTATTTTCAAGAAATGGAAAAAAGTTGGACCCATTTATAAGTCTACCTTGATCAGGCCATCTTCCCAAACTGAGTGACCGTCCAAGAAGGAGACCAGTGTTAGAGCCCAGCAGAAAACGGGGCTACTCTACAGGAGTTACAAGCGTCGGCAGCTGAGAGTTGAGAGAGTCTGCACACAACATCCATTGAACAGGGTTTTCACCATTCAAAGCTTTATAGAAGAGTGACAACCAGAAAGTAACTACTATTGGCTAATGAGACTAAACTAAAATGTTTTGGTCTCATCAGACCTAAAACTCTGATCAACACTATAAATCATCACAAACACACCATCAGCCATCATGAAACATGGCAGTGGCGGAGTAATGCTAATGCTAAATTGAAATGCCTTCTCTGCCACAGACCAGGCTTGGAAAGATAGAAAGTAAAATCTATAAAGCACTTTATTTTTTCAGAGAACATTTTTTACCAGCAGGACAACAACCCCAAGCATACAGCTAAAGTTGCAAAAAAATGGTTTGATGACAACATGGTGGAGTTCCACCATGTTGTCAAAGCCCAGACCGCAATCCCATAGAGAATTTGTGGCAGGACTGTTCGGTGTTTGCATCTTATCCCCACCTAACCTGACAGAGTTTGAAAAGTTTTGAAAGAAAAAATGGAGTAAAATTGCAGTGCTGAGATGCCCAGGCTTGATTGAGATCCATACACTCTGTGCTGTGATTGCAGCCAAAGGTTCACCTAGTAAATACTGACCTGAGGGAGTTGAATGCATATACAATTACTTATTTTATGTTAAATATTAGCTTATAATGGTGATCATTTTGTGGAAATCGGTTTTTACTTTGACATTTAAGTTTTTTAAATGTGTGTAATTATTTTTTTTTCTCCTTTATTGTTAAAAAAGACACATTTGCTGATCTGACTTGTGAAAGCAATAAAAGGATAAAAACCCCAACCAGGTGAATACTTTTTTATAGGCACTGTATCTTACAATGACTTTAGTGTCTGGAAATAAAGCAGTGCTATTATGTTTTTTGGATCTTGCTTAAGACACAGAAATAGTCAAAGAGCAAAACTAATATCTTTGGGGATACCACAAACACGGTGAGCCATGAATATCACACCAGGTGTAAGACCGAAAAGCCTGTTTCTCCTTCTTTTTTCATTTTTATCAGAAAGAAGCTTGAGGTTTTTGCCTGTTTGCAATAAAATTCTTCATGACATCTAGTCAAAATATCTACAAAAAAGTGAAAAGAATCTTAAAATGTTCATATGTTGCAAAACACCTCTGCTCTTTGTATCAAAACAGATACAAAGTGTACAAATATATAGAACACACAGACATATCTCGAACATTTGAGGGATCTCAAAGGTTTGCTTTAAACCAACATAAGCTTAAAGAGAAACGTGTCTGTTATAATGACAAGCAATCACAATATAGTTAATTTATTATGCCATGTCTTATACCATTCTTTAATTCATTTCTATATCATCCGACTTCAACCACTCAACCATGCCAAATTTGAGTCTGTGTGTAAACGGCTCTGTTTAAGTAAAATCTTTTTCCAGGACCTTCAGTCAAATCCTTGATTTTCCATGTTTATTTTTAAAATAAATAGTATTCATTCAAATATAAGGCAATTTTATCTCTATATTTATGAATGTAGTTTGAAATATCTGGAAATGTTAAGAATGCTAAACTATGAAACCAATTTGATTTTGATGAGCAGTGAGCCAGGTTGGTCTCTGGTCGTTTAAACAATTTAATGTAGTTCGTATTTGCAACGGAGGTTGTGATTTCAGTGTCTAACGTACAAAAATGAACCAAGCTGTGAACAATACAATACAACACAAAATAAATTCTCTTGTATTTGATCTGTGCGTGCACGTATGTGTGCTTGCACTTATTCAACTTGCTCCATCAGACCCAGCGTGGGTCGGATGTTTCCAGCGTTGTGCTATGAAAGCATCCAGGCTGCGCTCATCTTCTGTCTAATCTTCCTGCTTTGGTGAGTGTAGAGAGGATGAGAAAAAAATCCATACTCTTTACATCCTCCTGTGACCGCTGCACTCGTGAGACGGCAGCCGTGGGAATGGAGATGGATACAGGCGGCCCTGCCTCTGACCTCCCTCCACTTCAACAGAAGGGTGGAGATAAACAGGGCAACAAGGATCACTAACATCTTTCTTCCTCAAGCACACACAGATGTGACGGCGCACACGCGTGCACACACACACAAATACAGAAAACAGCAGAGATATCTCATTAAAGCAATAGTAGGTGAGTGTTGCAATAGCAGTGTGCCACTGGGAGAGAGGTCTATTAGGGATTCTATCAAGAGACGAGGGAAGGAAATGAGAGTCAGTGTGCTGCTTCGGTGTGCATCTAATTCTGGTGTGACATACGTGTTTGACGTATGTCTAATTTTGACCCAGGGGACCCTGCCTGAGAGCCAGTAGTTATAATTATTGACTATGTCATTATGATAATGTCATGAGTGGAGAATTTCTAAAAGAATTTGTACACTAAATATCTATTAACCAAAGCATTTATATGAGAAGGGTAAAAAAAAGGTACTGACATAAGCTACGGTGCAAAAAGTGAGAAAGACAAGAGAGGTAGATTTTCTTAGAGTGCATACTCATGGCAGCTCATCCTAAATTAATCTTCCCTCCTCTCTTTTTTTTTCTGGGGATTTTGGCGTAACACTCCCCTCCTGCTCCCTCACTCCCTAGGCTGTCACAACCCGTCACCACAAGTATTTTACTTTAGCTGCAGGGACGGAGGAAGAGATTTGTCCCCTTCCATCATTCCTCTTTCACATTCCTGTCACTAATAGTAATTTTGGAATGCTGGATTTCATTATGTGCTACATTTTCTTTCATTTTATTCCATACATACATCTATATATATATGTGTATATATATATATATATATGACAAAACTATGATGGCAGTAAGTCAAACTTGAGCTCAAACACTGTCATTCCTTTGGCTATGGCTCGAATTCAATGCTGTGCATCTGTGTTATTATGGTTCGTCAGGGGTCATTAATGTAATCCAAGTAGACAGAAGTTTATACCCAGAGATGTGCACCATAGTATTCTCCCTCTATTTGTGTCTCTTTTTTTTTTCCTCTCTCTTTGCATCTATATGCAGCCACTTCCGATAATGTCATCCTATACTGTTCTCCGCTCCTCGCAACCAGACACTATCAGCTGTGAACTCATCATTCTCCTTTAAAGACCAGGTCAAAGAGAGGAAGAAGGAGGAAAAAATAACTGGGGAGCTTTGAAAGCATTGAAGCTGCTATATGTGCTCAATAAATGAGCTGCACTGTCATGTGAGAAAGAAGATACAGTTTTCTGAAAACAGAGCCAACATACCAAGGCTCTGGAAAAGTGACTAGGAGAGGTCTGGAACAGTGCAACATTGGAAAATGCATAGAAACATATATATGCACATCTCAACTAAATTGCACAGTATCTTTCATGGGCATTAATTATCGGCACCATTTCAAGGCACCATTTATAAATAATATTGTTGCACCATACCATCTGTTGAAAATATACTTTAATGCTGTTGTTTTTTATCTCTTTACTTTGTAGTTGGAGAGCATATGGTAAAAACAAAAACAAAAAAATCAAAACATAGAACTTCTGATGCTATGGCCACAGCTTCATTCTTCTTTATTTAATTAGCTCTTTCATTCTACACTTTTTGTTTGTTTGTTTTGTTTTGTTTTTTTGGTTATAAGCTTAAGAACTGCAATCTGACTTTGAATGAATTTGATTTCAATATCATACTGACAGCCTTATTTGATTGATTGTACTTTATGTGACAAGACAGTTATACACCTTCTGTCTGCACTATGTGTGAGATGCCTATGAAAGAATATCCTAAACTTTTACCCAAATAGGGTTATTTAAAAGAAAGGTTTATGTAATATTAGGGAAATAGTTATAAATAATTTACAATCCATAAAAATATTAAATACCACAGTAAGTGTGGCATGATTGGAAATTTCTGAAGTGAAATCAATAAGGCAAAGAGCTGACCTTCTAGGTCACTGTCAGGTAACCTCAATTAGCCATGTAGAAGATGAAGAAGATGAAGACAAACATGACTTATAGTTGTCGTTTTTGTCCGTCGTCAAGGCAAGAAGTGCGATATCCGCATGAACAAAACATGCCACTTTATCAGTGGCAAAGAGTAGCAGTGTACCGTTTCTGAAATTCTAACACTTCAGGACCCCACTCTGTACACTGTCTACAGAAAACTCTGTTCTCTCAGGTCTCTGAGGCCATGTTCTCTCCGAGGGTGACACTACAGCACACTCTGTAATTATAAAACTCAAAGAGCATTCCTCAGTCTGGTTAACCAGAACTACGAGGGAGAGGAACAAATATTTACTTCCCCCAGCCCCCTCATTTTGTTCCTCCTACTTTAACTTGCCCCCACCTCAATAATTTAACAGTAAGAGCAAGTCAGCCTTGTAAACACAATAGTTATGTCTGCGCTTACAGAGCCATGAAGCAGACATGCAGGCTCCACTACCCTTACAGTTACAACTGCAGTAATACTGGCTCCCCTCTGTTCTCCTCTCCCTCTTTACCTCACACTGCTACCATAAGCTCAGTTTGGATTTTTTATATTTTATTTTTCTAAATTTGGACATAAAACATTGGTAATTCTAAAGCATAAAATGGGCATAGCTTTAAGATTTAACTTATTTCAGATGTTGATAGCCAATAAATTATCAAACCGCAACAGATGCCCTGTGTAACTCATCGAGAATGGTAAAATGGAGCATCTGTGCTGAAGTGAAATATACTGCTCTTGGGCTCCACATATTTAACTCATTAGATGTAATTTGCACCAGCTCTACCCACACTAAATGTTCATTATTTCCACCTTACATGTAATTCTGGTTAGTAACAGTGACGGATTTAAAATCCCCCTTTTTTATGTACTTTATTACAAATTTGCAGTGTTTTTCAGATTGACGCCAATAAAAAAGACCTGTTTGCACTAATGTCTAACAATGGGTTATTGGGAGGTAATGTATTTCTTGTGGCTCCTTTCAAATTGTGTCAGGCATTGTTCAGTGCCATGGAAACTTATCCAACTTATTTCTGAGTTCCACATGCTTGTATTGGGGTTACTGCCACAGACTCAAACATAGCAGTTCAATTCTGAATAGTATGGCTGGTATTTGTAACTTCTGTTCTGTAGAATAGAGTACAAAGTCTACAAAGCTCATGCAAACTCATGCAACCATAAATACTTTCTAGAATATTTTTATTTTTTTTCGTTTTGTTCCCTCTTTGGCACAATCACAAACTTCCATTAAATAATTGACAAGATGATTTTGATTTTTATTCAGAGTCCTTATTTGTTGGTTAGCGTTGTAAGATATTAAAGGCTGCTGAACATGTCTGTAATCATACTATGTTTTCATTAGAGTCCCTGTCATGCAACCACCCACAAATGGCTGGACTGTTTATGATGTCCTATTACATACCTAAATTATTTGCACCCCTAGTAGATATTGATTAGTTATGATTAGGAAGAGAATTGAATTTGAGATCCATTTTTCACTTCCTAAACAATATTTTGAATCTAAGTCTCTCAGTGGTGTGAATAATTTGGGCTTCACCATTTATACTGGATATACAGATGGATAAAAGAAGTAAAATATTTAATATACCTAACAGATTAAACTGATTTTTGCAATGTTATCAATATCTCTTTTGTTTTGCTATGCTTTTGGACATGCTTTTAAAGAATTACCGGCCCAGTAGAACTGAATATATTACCTATGGTGCAATATAAGATACCTAGAAAGGGAATGTTAGATTTGTTTTTTTTTTTTTTTTTTTTTTTACTTTGTGTGTAATGTAATTAAACAATAATTACAGTGATAACACTTACTCTTGTTTGTCTTTTTTTCTATAAATAAATGCTTAGAATGCTAAGTATGATTCAACACCTTTAGCAGTTCAACTGCATACATGCATGAAATGAAGAATAAAAAGAAGCGTTACAAGGATTTTCTCCTGGCAGCAAGAGAATCAAATAATTGTATTGTTCTCAAAGGCTGTTTGTGTCTATTGTTAACAAGCCAGAACAATGCATCAGGTTTGGGATGTAAGTAATGTGCACTTAGACTTACTGTCCCATCCACACTCCATGGACAGCATTGTTTAATGTCAAGCAATAACATTGTTAAGCTGCTATGTCTCTTATTTCCCATATTTCTTCCTGTTGCTACTTTATGTTTAAATCTCCTAAATAGCCCAGCATGGTGAACTATGAAGGATACGCATGTCAGCAACTTTCTGTGTACAATTTGGTTTCCATTCAGTTGTATTTTTAAAAGCAAGACACTGAAAATGTCCAGAAGCATTTGATATTTTTGCATTTTTACTTTCAGTGTAGAAAATAGAAAAACATATTTGGATTCAAGAGTCATGCTGAACTCTATCAGTGCAAATGCAAACCTGGCCTGCAATGAGCACCCGCGACCTGAGTAAATGACTGTGAGGGCTGCAGTATGGCAGAATGAAGTGTGTTCATTTCCTTATTTATTGACTCACTTGCTTTTCTCAGAGTGTTTGAAATTAATAACAGCCAGCAGAAATCAGACAGAGGAATGAAAATCAGCACTTTCCCCGCAGTGAAGCCATTCATCAAGCTAACGAGGGGGAGAATAAAGCAGGGGAGGAAAGCAAGGGAAAAGTGACGTTTGGAGAGGGAACGGAGAGAAGGAGGGAAGCAGGTGCAGTGTGAGGCGGAGGGAGGGTTTGAGAAAGTGACGCTGGTAAAAAAAGAACAAGAACAGAAGCATTATAAGCAATTGGGGGGTAGCTAGAAATCCTAAGGAGGAGGAGAAGCTGGGCGTTTGTCATTGCAGCCTGCATAAATAGCAATTTGAGTAAGATATGTTTCCTTCGAACTCAAAGACAAATACCCACAAATAGATGAATATCCTAAACAGTTTTAGGACAATCAGTTTATTTACCAGTTATGAGTCGACAAATCCAGCTTTTCCATGGGCCATCCCCGACCAATCAATCGATTACAAATGCATTGATATAGTAAAATTCCAATATTGTCACTTGTGATTATACAGAATAAGATAAAACCAAAATAAATCTTGGGCATTGCACTAAATGCCATTTATTTTACACAGCTTCCTCACACTACAGGACAATAGATGGGCCTGCCCTAATCTACAGGAATTCACCTGGCCATGATTGTGGTTCAATGCTGCTCTTCCTCCCCTGTAGTCCACCAAAGACCCCACAGGATCTCACACCCCAGAGTAGGGCTGACTAAGCAATTGCCACTGAGTCTTTCGTCACCAAGTGAGAAAGTAGCACCATGCTGAGATCACTGCCACAGGAAAATAATTAACAAAGTGGAGCTCAGTCCAAACTGAGACTAAATCTAATTTTTCCTCTGTGACATTATGCTGTAACTCTCTCTTTTTGCTTTCTCCTTTATTATTTTGTCTAACCATTATTGCATTCACACTTAAAGTTAGAATTCAAGTTTTATGTTTTGAAGTTCTTTTCTCATGATCCCAGGAACTTAATCTTTTGAAATACTCATAACGGTCATACATAGGACAGTTTAGTCTGATGCCTAAAAAAGTAATGCATTCAAAGTTTTGAAGTCGTTTTAGAATTTGACTCGAATGAACCTGACACTGTATACTTTGTTGCCTCCGAATACAAAAACTGATGCATTTGACTGAACATGGATATCTGTATTTTTAACTTTAAACTTAGTCCACAGTGTCTTTGGTCACCAAGGCTAAATATAGTCATCTCCTCCTGAGCAGGCTCCAGTTTCTCACTCCTTTCCAAGAGGCAGGTGGAGCAAAGAAGAAGAAAGAGGGGGTAGGAGGTGTAATACCCAGACTTGAATAAATCATCCCTTGACTTTTGACCCATATGGAGGCAAGAGGGTGGTTTTTATACATCTGCGCTGCCCCCTTCTCTGCATGGTCTTTGCATTCCCCTCCTCTATCTCATTCATTTTCTCCTTCACATGACAGGTCAATCTGGATCGATTTCATCTGCCCTCAATGACTGAGACCAACATCCTGGCACCCAGAAATAGAGCATGCTGTAATAAAAGTGTCTTGGAGGAACCATAACTGTTAGCATGCAGCCATGTGGTAAGCATTTTGGAAACATGCATAGGACTTCATTTACAACATGTATAGATTGACTAAAAAAAAAAAAAACTTCTAAAGACACAAAATTCTCTTTTGGTGAGATGAGATGTCTGGGTTTTATTGTTTCAGGAAATTTCAGTCCAATTGTCATCACATGCATTGCTTTTTCAGAAGTGAAACAGTGCATTCCTCATATTGTGTGCCAATGTGATCACATGCTTGTACATTTTCTAACCCCAAAAAATGTGTATGTATTTATATTTGTGTTCAGTTTTCTGTTCCAAAGTCTCTTTCCTACAGTGCATGTGCACCTGGAGTTACGTATATCTTTGTCAGCAAATTCTGGGTTTTTCAACTCCCTGCTGGGCTCTGAAGTCTAGAGTCCCTTTGCTTGGTGTGGCAACCCCCCTTGGTGAGTCTGCCTTTATAACACACACTAAACCAGTGGCAGGTGAAAGAGGTTGACAGCTTCACACCACTGTATACCTGTATATTTCTCCAGTCCTAACTTTTGTTCTTGAGCTGGAGGAGTGGAGCTATGGTGACACTGGTGGGGACTCAGTTGTCCAGGATGGAGTCAGGATGCTCTTTCCCCAGGCAAGGACACCTGGATCTCCATGTACATTTCTCACCCTGTCCTCCTGGAGCTATGTGGTCAGATTGTACATCAACCATTCAGCCCACCTCCACCCAACCTTGCTTCTTATATGCATGGATCTCAATAAAACAAAGAGATGGCTATTCTCCGATGCATCCGCTTTGGAGAAGGTCTCTGCCAACCAGACAGACGAAACCACACTGTTTTTTGTTCTGTCTTGGCTCAGATGAAAGGTTGTCAAAGCGCTGCATCAGAGCAGTGCAGCAGCATGGCTGGGAAAGTGAGATTTATGGGGCAGACTAAGATAGACACACTCATGGTTTTCCACTTTCATTCGTTTAACATCCGTTCTCTTGGCATTGTTTATATTCAACACCCCTTAGCAGTGACCAAAGGGCACCTAATTCACATTGATGACTTCGAGGTGGGGGGGAATCGCAGCACTTAAAACATTTAATCTAAAGAAGATTTGTCCTTGTCATCCTGGAGGGTTTTGTCCTGCCCCCCCACCCCCTTCGGAAGTAAAGTGAATCTGGAGAAAGGCCAGCAACTAATCCCACACCCCACGTGGACACAATCACGTAAATAATGCTCAGTACAAATACTTGCACATGGACACTCATCTCCACACTGTCTCCCTTCCTGTCATGACTCAGGTATTGTTAACTCATTACATAGACAGAAATATAAATCTAACTTGGGTAATTTTAGAGATACACTTAGGAGCAGTACTCTACATTTACTCTTAACTGATTGGAGAGAAATGTTGAACAAGGTACGTTTCTTTCACATTGGGCATGGAGAGTTTACTCCTACTGTAAATGAAAGTTGTACCACCATAGATTTTGTGGAGCAATTTATAACTAAGATGACAAAAAATGGCATAAAATCCAACACACTTGTTTCAAGGTGAAGCACCTCTATAGAGGCTTTCTTTCCTTTCATTTAAGACAAAATTACAATTGAGGTTGAGAAGTCTGCCATTTTTTTTAATGTTGTGAGAGTAATATTTTACACATGTAGTTATTTTTCTTACATAAATCTGTGTATGGAGTTGCACTTAATGGCATATTCTATGAAATACAACATTAATCTTTTTATGTTCTTCATAAACCTTAAAATTGTGGTTAAATTTTAAATAAATACATTGATTGCCCTTTTTCATATAAGTGACCAAAGTTGATATTTTCTTCACAAATAAGTGACATCACATATTGTTAGTCATTCTTGCATTTCAGTCAATCCCTTTCTCAAGAACTTTCCAACACGCAGATAGAATGAAACTCCAACCGATGACCTCATACACCAAGCCCCACCCCTGCATATAATTAACATTTTTGTGAAATTGTGCTTATTCACAAAAGCCTATTTTGTGCTCCCATAGTTAGCAATTAAAGAGGTGATGTGCCAGTTTAAGCTTTTAGCTCTGAGATCAGCTGGTGGACCCAGTCCATAACACAATACAAAAATATTTGCAGTAACTCTAAAGCAACGTCTCAGCCAAAACTCCTCTTGTGTGAACACAGATTCAAACTTTCCCTCAACAGTGCAAAAAAAAAAAAAATCTGTAACAATGAGAATAAATTCAACACTAAAGCTTGTCAAAATCTTTAGTGTTGAATTCTGTTCACCGCTTTTCTTAGCTGTACTCCACCTAAATTACATTAAGAATTTACATTCAGTCAGTCTGAACGCAGATCCAATTTATTATTCTATTTTCTTTATAAATATCAGTTAGCATCAGTCTTTATGACCATCAGTGAGCGTGTGAAACAGGCTGTGCACGATCACTTTTATGCATCTAGTCTCTGAAGAAATCAGTACAAACACAAAAATGTTTAAGCATATTTAATACATTTAGGCTGTTTGATTTGAAACAAAGCATAACATCACTGAAGACACTGCCCATTCATATTGAAAGTTTCCGTAAAATCAAGTGTTACACTTGATATGGTCAAGATTCAAAGAAGAAAAGTGAGATTTCTAAAATGGAACATGGCAGATATGTGTGTAAATGGATGTGACAGCTTCACAAGTTAAATTAGTCACATGCATAATGCTGTTTAACCAACTAGTTGTTGTTGGTTTGTTCCCACATTATTTAAATACATGCAAAAAAGAAAAATGATGATAAATGAATAATTACTGACTTGCATTGCTAATTATAGCAACGCAAGTCATTGAGTACCACTCTCCCTACTATTTTTCTCACCAGTAACTGAAACAAAATTATGTCTTAATTTCCACTTAAATGCAATGCTTTAAGGTCTTTTTTTTTCTTTGTTTAAATTTTAATATTTATTTATAATTGCCATAACTGCAGCAATAAATTATGACATTCATAATTCATCAACAGTCTAAATGTAGCTGTTTAAATTTTGATGTCTGAAATAAGATCTGGTGGAAAGAGAGAAAGGAATGATAGTTCTTCACAAAATTAAAAATTTTAAAATAAAACTAAACTGTAGTTCACAAACTGAGAATAGACACAAACCTTGAATTTGGAAGACCACTGCACTTTCAGTGAAAAGTCATGCCTAAGCTAACATCCTGTCATGCTTTTGTCTCATGGCTAAGTGAAATCATTAAAGGAACAATCGGGTTAGCTACACACAGTCTCTTTCTCACAGCATTGATTTCAGCCCCAGAAGCCCATTCTTCACTCTTCTCCTCTCTTGTTGTCCGAGACAAAAGAGAAAATCTTAATATTTAATTTACATTTGAATGGTGGCTATAATCTGCTGGCCACACTCTTCGTCAAGCATGGCGGAAATTTTACAACTGTGTTGTTTGTGAATGTGTTGGACTTTTTTGTGAACTCAAAAGAAGGATTGGATACTTGACTGTACGTTGTTATTTTCTGAACAGTGAAACACATCTGAGAAGGATTTTGCCAAAATCCAAAAGGTTTTCCATTGAGAATTTACTTTAAACCACCTTTTTATTAAGTGAAATAAAAATGCATAAACAATTTAGCTGTAAGGTAATACATGAAAAATGTTGAGATGTTTTAAAAGTAGTTTTTAGATTTATAGCATTTCAAGTCATGTTTTTAAACATTTGCGGTAAAATAGGACTAAAAGGAAAATGAAGGAATGTAAAGGAGGGCGATTTACCTCAAAGAACCCAGGGCAAAGAAGAAGGGGCGTGAAATCACAGATGGAGGAATTTTCTTGACGACCTAAAGAAGCAGATAAGATTGAACACAACATATCAGCATGGATACATTAATTTAAATACAAACACACATTGTGTCACCTTCAGTGCCGACTTCAGTCTCTTCCTTCTACTATCCTGCTCACCGCACAAGCCAACCCACACAAACAATCACAAAGGAACAAGTCGAGCCATTATGACTGAGATTCACTCTCTACATGTCTGTCTGCCGGAAAACAGTGCATGTATCATAGATGGCATGGGGAAATGCAAAAATTTGCATGCAAATAGATTCTACAGGCGTAGCTCATGCATCAAAACACTGAAAGCAAAAAAAAAGGCAAAAATACATGTGCAGTGCTTCATCAGAGAAAAGGTAAAAAAGGTTTTTAGTTCTGTTTATTTTGAGAAATTACATGTCATCGTTCTAAACATCTAGTGTTTTTTTCTATGCTGGGGATTCAATTCAATTTTTCCTAATTACTTGTGACTGAAACTTACATTCAAGCTCACCAGTAAATTACACAGAGGTAAGCAGGTTGTGTAAAGTGGAATTAAACCCAGCTATTTATAACCTCAATAAATGTTGCTACAGATGTGGAAACATGAGTGTAACGTTCTGGTTGTGTGCACTTATGCCAAACAGGGTCCCTTTTGAAATGCTCTGAAAAGTGACAGCTGTGGAAATATTTTGCCAATACACTGCAGTGAAGGAAATTTTAAGTGAATAGTCTTTCAAATAAATGACGCATAATTCATTTCCACAAAAGTAAATAGAACCTGCAGTGAAGCAATATAAATGCTCCACTATGACAGTGAAACATAAGAATGTGATGTGAAATTCACAAAAAATAAATTAAAGCATTAAAAGTTCTTTTAAAAAGGGACGCTCACTTTGCTTAGCATTGCTTAGATGCAACTTCTAAATTCAGGTGCAAACATTTGTAGGAATATTTAAAATGTCTCATTTGGAATGCTGTGTATTTTTGAGCTAAATCTCACATAGATAAATGTATTCATATTTCAGAAATTAGAATATGAACTGTGATGAGGTTCATCTGTCAGATTAAAAGTAGGTAAAAAACAGACTTTTAATCAATTATTGGTCTTCTGAATTCTCATGTAAAATGCCGTATTTGTCTTACATGTAAGTTATCACAGTTATCAAAATTTAAAACATCAGTGTGTGTGTAATAATTAAATATAAAGTATTTATCGTAGTGGATTGAGTTACTAAAATGTTCAAATCTGTCAACAATATTGTAATAAATACTGTAATCTATCTATCTATCTATCTATCTATCTATCTATCTATCTATCTATCTATCTATCTATCTATCTACAAAGTGAAATCAGTTTTTCTGTCAGCGTTATTTTGTCAGCTATGGTGTCGCTACGGTTTAAAGATAATCTCGCATTTGTTTGGGTCTATTTACAGACATATGAAATCATCCCTTCAAGTGGCTACACCACCTCATTACCAACATAACCGGCAGCAAGTCTTTCAAGATCAATTCTCTAATGACACCATGCATTTCCTCCTAATATCTATTTGAGGCGTGCTTTCTGCCACAAAGGAAGAAGGTGTACAAAGGGCACAGTCAACTCTGATGATCGGTGACAGATGTTAACTGCTGCCTGAAATTCATTTAATGACAGACAGTCTTTAAATTAATTTTGTCTGTATGGCTGTTCAAAGACAGAGTAGGCCAGTGTAGCTGCTGTGTTGTTGGATTGTCTGCTGTCACTGGTAACCATGTGAACATCTACTGGGATCTTATTTGTGGTATTCTTTTTCTCATGAACAAGATGCAAAAACAAAAAAAACAAAAAATTATTTTTTTTTTTGTTATTACTGAGAACATTACTATAAATGCCACAACTACAATTGCTCTGATGTTTTTTGGTAGCTTTATTGTACTGCATTTCATGGTTGTCTTGATTGAATCCCATTAAAGTGTGAAACAAGACACACAAAAGTTCAAGTCACTAAGTTTGGGTTACTGCCAATTGTGTAGAATCCATACTGAAAGTCTACATACACCCAAAAGGTGGAAATTGAATACATTATGATTGGCATAAAGTTGTCCTCAATGTTCTTCCTGTACTTGACATTGACACTGTTTCTGTGGAGAAAAAACCATGGAAGCGAGGATAGAACTAACCTTCTGCTTTTACCACACTGAGTAAAAGTTGGACAGAATTTGAACACATTTTATTTGTCTTAATGCCACCAGCCTCATGGAGGAGATTATCCACGTAATACTAGTTTTACTCTCACAAATAAGCTATATAAAATATAGTTTATACTTAGAAAATCCTTAAAAATGTTGATTTTTTTTTTTTTTTTTACTGTCTGGGAAATGTATCGCAATTTGACAGGAGTGTTTGAATTTTCTGTCTTCCGTGTTAGATGCGCATGCATATTTCACTCAGTGGGGTCTGTGCAGAGGAAATGAGCATGAGGTCCCCAGGGTTAGAATTACTCTAATGACTTTGAGAGCAGCCTTGTGCGCTGTAACTTCTGACCTCTGTTCATCCTTTTGTCCAAAAGAGAGACAGCGACATGCATGCAGAGACACACTTTAATAAGTTTACACACACACCCACGTTGTACTTGTCTGCACAAGCACCAATCAAAATCTCACACAAAATTATTTAGGAAAGACGAGCAGCAATGCAAAGATTTGTTTTATTCCTTTCAGTGCAACCTAAACACTGCAGCATTTCACATCTAGAACCAGCTTTGAAGTTTCATTCTGTCAACTGACCTATGGTTACATCGGTGAACGTTGCGCTCATCTTGTAGAGTCAGCCCACAAAGCACCAAAGTTTCACACGAGCACAACTCTGGAGTATCTATCAGTTCATTACCAAAGTAACCACAGTGCACGGGTACCAGAGTCAAAAAGGCAACATGTTTTTGACAAGTAGTTTTGTCTTGACTCAGATATTGGGTAGCTTTCACATTGTGGCCTTTTAGTTTGACTGCATTTACTGAATCTATTCCAATGAGGTAAGGGTTAAAAATTGCTTTTTAAAAAATCCACAATGAAGAATTAACTTTAAAGCATTTTCTTTTATTTTTTTACATATCACTCAAGGGACTTAGAAAGCCCTGCCACAAAAATGCATGGCATTCAGAGGAGTGAAGCCAAACATCTGGTCAAGAAGGATTTTGTCTCTGAAATGTCAAACACATATGTAAAATAGAAAAGGGTAAAAAAAAAAAGAAGAAAGAAAATAAAGAGTTAATCTCCTTGAAGTGATTTAGTTCAGTGTTGTGGTTAAAATGAAACATCAAAATACAGCAGCACTACTGCTTAGATCAAATAGATGTAATTAGATAAATTGAGGAAGAAGGAGAGCAGCTTGGTTGTAAATTGCATGGTGTGTGCATGCTAAGACCCAAAACGGGTACAGCTGCACGGAGCTGCACTCACGATTTATCATCTCTACATCGCAGGAGCCATTGGCCCACACCACTATTAATCATCAGCAAAATCATTTAATGCAGCCCAAGACCGACTATTGTCTCAGCCTCTCCGCTCACTCGGGGCAAATCAGCCACCACAGCAGCAGCACACACGTCTCAAATGGGATACAAGTGGTGGGTTAAAAATGCCTTTTTCCTCCCCTCTCTGTTTTTTGGGGAGGTGTGTAAGTGCATCATCATCTGCAGGTGGTGTAGTTTGGCTTTTATCTCTTTGTCTCTGTGTAATTTTTAGTAATAAATGTGTACCTGTAAAATCTACAGTCTGAACAAAATTAGATAAGTAAGTGCTTTATTAACACTGAGAGTGTGGTTCACTTTTTATGAATCTGTCTTCTGAAGCCCTGAGTGTTTCTTCAAAATGTATTTTGGCGCATTGGTTTTCCTGTTTCAAAAAACAGATTGTTCTGGGATGGTGAAACAAGATGCCCAAGCGGCTACTCCTCGTACCAGAACTTACAAAAGCACTTTTCATCTTGTGTTTCAGAAGACAAGCATTTTCAGTTAACACTATGGTGCAGTAACACAGCTATGTTGAAAGAGGTCAACCAAAGATGTGTAAACAGCAGCAAAAAAAAAAAAAAAAAGGCAAAAGATTTAGTTGAGAAACGCAGAAGTTTTTTCCTGCTCACCACAGCAGTTGACTTATACTGATACCTCCTCGTGCGCCCCCTCACATGCCTGTCACAGCTGTGCCCTCATTGCAACCCGTCGACCTGAGTACATCCGCATGAGGCCAACAATCAGACCCACTGACTAACAGAGCAAGGCTGAGCGAAACTGGGTAGGCCGAACGATGACACGTCGATGACAAATGCTCTGAAGCAAGGATACCACACAGAGGCGAACAGGACAATGAGAAAGAACTAAAGTGAGGTGCAAATCTGAAACATGCAAAACCACTAGAAACTTGCATGTAGAAATGCAATTAAAACTCTCATTCAGGGAAATACACCCACGTTTGAGTCCATACCTATATAAACACATGCTGCCACAAGCTTTACACACAGGAACACTGAAGAACACGCATGCACAAAAACAATTAGAAAGCCTGGAAACACACTCTCGCACGATCACACACTCATCACAGTTTACAATAAAATTAATAGAAACTGTCATCTAAATTAACCTCATAATCAGTTTTAGATAGAGATGGTGGGAAATGGTTTCATATAGAACATGTATAAAATCGAATATGAAACTCAAATGGGAACAAAGCTGTGTTATGCAGTGGGAAGATTTATTTTTCTGTAAAAATTTGAAGGTTGAAGGTAGCTCACATATGATTTATGGGAGCTAAAAAAAGACATTAAACTTGTCTTAGATAAATAAATAAATCACTATAATCAACTGGGATAATCCAGATTAGACTATCTCACAATCATTAGAATGTATGACCTCTATCAATCTGAGCTACTGTCCAACATCTTACTTTATAAATTTAAGCTCAAAGCTTCAAAACGTTTTGGGAATTTCTCCCCACTGCTTTGACATGAGCCGTCATTTAATCATTAGTGGGATAAAAATATATTAAATAGTTAAGGAAAAAAAAAAAAAAAAAGCTGAAAGTAAAGAGTCAATGTGGCTCATCAGCTTGTTTGTAATTTCCAAAATGAATGCTTCAGTCACGAAGACAAAACGTCTGTAGACAAATCAAAAGAGAAAAAGATGAGAAACTTAATGAAGACAGTTACATACATTTATTGCATATCTTTTAATTGTATGAAATGGAAAAAAAACAAAAAACGAGCACATATGAACATCACATAAGGTTAGTGAGTGATATAATTTTGCACAGCAAAATATATATTTATATATATATTTATATATACTATGTATAAGAAAAAAAAAGAATAATTAACATATTTTTAAGATTCATTAGCGAATGGTGCTTTCGTTTTTGTACATGCAGGGTAACAATCCCTGAAGATCCAACAATGTCCAGACATCATCGATTAGAATAATAATAATTATAATAATTAGTTATTGCTTTGCAAATATTGACTTAGTTTCAAGACAAAAAACATTCTCTTCCGACCTGATCATTACACACTGAAGCGTTACGATTAAGTCGTAACAGGGTGTCAATCTTATCTTTATGAGAGCTCTCCAGAATAACTTTTTTATTTCCCTGATTCCCACATAACGATAGGCGAAAGCTTTTTTTAGTGCAGTTCAGTACGTCAGTTTGAAAGAGAGACATTTCTCGAAAGTGTATTGCAAGTCACTTCGCCTTCAACGATGACAAATTAACAATGTTTTTCTTTTTTTTCAAATTGTGTTTTTATGCACTTTTATTATTTTAAATATTGCTTTAAAATAATAAAAAAAAATACATGTATAATAATTAAATGTGTGAGCGCACAGTTCAGTTTATTAATGCATGCTGCAAAAAGCACTGTTTCTGAACAGGACAATGTTTATCGCTTTATAAATTGGAGCCAAGCCAATTTTGTCTCAACGAGTTTTTTTTCTTTTCTTTCTTTCTTTCTTTTTTTTTTTTTAAAAAAAAAAAAAAAAACTTCTCATTGCTTTGGCAATCTGTGTTTCAACCTGTTGTTGTTTGCAATTTGCATCACAAAACTTCAGAATTAAATTATGTATTGAAAATTATTCAAATGTTGACATATGCACAATGGTATATATTTAAATAACAACGTCTTATAGCAACAGACTAGACTTCCAGAGACTGGACTGGTAATTTTCTTATAAATGTGAAGTCTTTTTTTTTCTTCTTTCTTTCTTTCTTTCTTTCTTTCTTTTTGCGTCCTCTCGCTGCAGGATCTCCGCCGACAAAAGTTCCATCAGGTAATGCTCTGCGCACTTTCTGCAGCCTACAATGACAGTCGATGGTGGAGCACTTCAACACAGCTGAAATGCACTTGTATACGTTTGAAGGGGAGGTGCGGGAGTGGGGGGTGGGAGTCCTGTCACTTTTTTGTGTTCGTCCCAAAAAAGTGAGGAGGCCAAGATGGGAGTTATGAATGACATGCTGGAGTCATCCGGCCAAATATAAAGAAAGGGGAGAAAAGGGGAACATCTTCAAGCACAAAAATAAAGAAAAGAAAACCATACATGTCCAGCATGCAGGGCAGTTCAACAGCAAATTTCTTTAAAACAATGGATAGTTTGTGATGAAAGTACAGTCAATTTTCGTTGCTCAACACAATGAGAAACAAACGCATGAGATGAGGTGGCGTCAAATGGCAGGCTTGCGATCCTCCAAGTAAAGAAAAAAAGAAAAGAGAAATTAAAATAATAATAATAATAATAATAATAATAAAAAAGCCCGTTTGCAGCTTTGCAGGGACCTGTACATTGAGTCAAAAGTAAAAAAAAGTTGTAAAAGGGAACACTGATAAACTTCATAGGAGTATGCTTAATGCATGCATGCACACTTTATGAACAGCGGGACGTTAGTCAACTTTAAAAAAAAAAAAAAAAAGAAGAGCCTGCAAACCTTATGAATGACAGACATCGTATGCGTTATGTACAGCTAACAATAAAAAACAAGAACAAACAAAAAAAAAACAGTTGATGAAAGTTTCCTTATAATGCCTGTCCAAAATAATAATAATAATAAAAAACCCTCCAAATTTAAACAGTCACAGACTTGAGGGAATTGCTTCTTTTAAAAAAAACCCACAAAAAAACAAAACAAAACAACAAGAACAAAAAAGTATAAAATCATAAAAACAAAACTTGACAAATTAGTTCTTTGTCTATTTGGCTTTGCGCAAAAAAAAAAAGATGATAAAAAAAAAAAAAGCTTCATAACCAAAACTTTTCGGAGGGGTGACTTTTTTTTTTTTTCTTTCTTTTTTCGCGATAAGTTTGAGACTCACATGAAAAACTCCGGGGATGAGGGGTTGTTGTCACTGCTGGATCCATTTTCTCTGAAGCCGTTGCTGATGAGCTTCTCATACTTTTCCTTGTACGCGTCCCTCTCCCGGACCAGCCTGGAGATTTCTTGCTTTAGGTGCTCGACCTGCTGCATGAGTTGCGTTTTCTCCCCCTCCAGGACGTGCCGCTGCTGAACCCGCTTGAACCGGCATGACTGCGCGTAGCCTCTGTTCTTTAGGGTCCTCCTCTTCTGCTTCAGTCGGATCACCTCTTCCTTGCTGACCCCCCGCAGCTGCCGGTTGAGCTCCCGCACCGACATGGTCACCAGCTGCTCGTCTGAGAACCGATCCTCCAGGCGCATGTGAGGGTGATTCGTCCCAGAAGTGCCGTTGGACTGAACGCCGGGTGCCTGGTGGTGACTGCCGTTGTGGTGGTGATGGTGGTGGTGGTGGTGTTGCGCCCCGTTCTGGGCAGCTGCCGCAGCGATCACAGCTGACACCACGGCCGCGGCGGAGCCCATCTCTTCCCCGGCCATGGAACCTCCTGTCCCGGCCGCGCCAGTAAACTGCTGGCCCCTGGCGTAGCCATCGAAGGACTGGAGCTGGTGACTGCTGTTGATGAGCGCCTCGACTGCGTCTTCGGGGCTGAAGCCCAGCGCCTCTGGATTCAACTGCTGTTGATAACCGGACATCCAGTAGAAATCCTCTATGTGTGTCTTCTGCTCGCTCCCCGAGCCCGGACTGGGCGCCGAGAAGCTTGGGGAAGGGGGCACCGAGCTGCAAGGCGTGCTCATCGGGGTGGAAGACAAGGATCCCCCGGCGATAAGGCGACTGCACTGGCTGATGTTGCGATCGGGCTCCACCGGCTCCTTTTTCACTTCAAACTTCATCAGATCGAAGTCATTAACATATTCCATGGCCAAGGGACTGGTGGGCAGGTCGGAGTTGCTCATTGCCAGCTCTGATGCCATCCTCTTGCTGCTGCTGCTGCTGCTTACAGTCCTCCAAGCGGGGTGAAGAGCAGCTGTCAAACTGGGCTGGTTGGGAAAGACGTGAGCCAGTTTGATTTTTTAAGCGTTTGTCTTGAAACTAGAAAAAACGAGGTTTTGCAGCGTCCTTTCTGCGCAGCCACGGAGTTGCAGGCGTGCGAGAGGAGTTTTTCTTTGCGTCTATTGCACAGACGCAGCAGTGCCGCGCGCACGAGTAGCGGAGTCCTCTTTCAGCATGTGAAACACGGTGGTTTTGTGTTTCAAACATTTAACACTTAACGCCTTCTTCAGGAACACATTACGCGAGCGGAGAGAGGTGTTGGGGGGGAAAACAAGCCGAGAGTCGGTCTCGCACGTTTTGATGCCGCTGAGTACCTAGTGGGACGATTTTTTACTGGGATCACACAGCAGATGAGTTTAAGAGCATTGTAGCCGCCCTGACGTAAGGCTGGAAACGGGAAATTGACTCGGACGAAGAGCCAATAGGGTCGCACACTCGCAGAGCTAATTAACATATCAGAAGCGCTCAGAAAAACTTTTCTCAACTGACAGAGGCCACCAGCTGTCTGTCAGCTGCGATTGACTCTCTGTGGCTCCGGCGATTGAACTTTGTTTAATAACTCAGTGTTTTAGTTATTAGATAAAGTGTTTGCCATGAATCATAACGATGTATGACATACGGACCACTGTGCCATTTAAAACCAAAAAAAGTTTTACATGCTGACATTCAAAGGAAACGTATAGATAGATAGATAGATAGATAGATAGATAGATAGATAGATAGATAGATAGATAGATAGATAGATAGATAGATAGATAGATAGATAGACAGCCAGACAGACATTTTTTTCCCTGCTTCTCTGCCTGTTTCACTAAAATAAATGCACTTTTTTCTTTTCTACATATATATTGCAGAAAAGAATTGTTAAACATATGGTTTGTTTCTTTTTGATATTTTTTTCTTAACTACATCTACATGTTGTACCGCACATTGACCGTCAACGGAGCTCTGATACAAGTTTTTTTTTGTTGTTGTTGTTTTGTTTTTTTGTCTGAGCGCTAATTCTGAATTTGTCATGTAAATAATATGACCAATGAACTCGGAGATTTGTCCCGTCTCCGCTATCAACAAAATTGCAAAACTCAACACTGCCACCTTTTGGTCATGTAAGCATTCCTCTCAGGCAGTTCTATGCAAAAGTTGCAAGGAGAAAGAAAGTGAGTAGGAAGAACATGATACATGTGTACTTAGAAATAATCAGAAGCACACGCGTACACACATATATAAAAGATACATTTGTATGTACATATTTAGAAGATGCAGTGACATTCTCGTCACTTAAGATGCGTCCTTCTGGAACTTTTTATGTCCAAGACGTCATGTCCGAAGAAATGACTGCTGGTGACCCCGGTGTTCGGTTCAAACTATTATGATGTGCAGCTGTAATAAAAATTCACTTTATCTGAGTTCTAGCCCAGGCGTTGCTTTAGGTGTCATAAAAAGATCTCCAGCACACTGAACTTTATCTCAGTTCAGAGGTCTCCAACTTCTAATTGACTTGTGTACAACAGGGTCATGAGACAGTATGGAATTTTTCTTTCTTTCTGCAGAGCATATCTCTGTGTGCCCTAGCTCTTCATACTGTCATGCATAGGTTCAGGGAGAAACACTTTAAAGTATTCCTTCATTATTTTTTTTATGATTGTACAGAATTTGATCGAGATTTAAAACTGATACATTTACATTTTGGTTCCCATTTTATACTGGTTAAATGCATTTAAGATATAACCAAAAGGATTTCACCAATTTGTTGGAAAATTAATTGTTAGAAAACCAGAGATGGAAACAATGTTAATTGTCTTGCAGTGTGTCAACTTCTCAAATATTTTTACTAATTAGATGTAGAGAAATCTGACAAATCAATGAAGAAAAAAACAATCAATAATTCAGACATAAAACTATCATACAAAACAGTGTGCCTGATAACTTTAGTTACAAGTTTAACGTATCTATGTCTTCGAGTGTATATTTTAACACATTAGTGAGCATTTGTGGGGGAAAGGGAAAGATCCGTCATTGTTCTCATTTTTGACAATTCCCTGTGTTTTCTGTTTGGGTTACTTGCTTGTGGAAAAGCACATACAAACAGAGAGAGATCATTGGTAACAGCAGGAGAAAGTAGCAGATTTAACTTAGTTGGTTTTGTGCGTTTGAAGTTATTGATGGTGCAATCAAAAGCGAGATCTGTTTTGGAAAAGTCAACAGCTGAAGGGAAAATTCCTGAAGCCATGAGGGAGGAGGTAATGATAAGAGAACCAATTTTGGGCAATCTTACAGAAATATATAACATTACCATTAGATTGCAAAAGTCAGTCTTGTTCTTTAGGTTTTAAAATGAACCAGAACATGTTACAGATATGAATCTATTATCATTAAATGAAATTTTGGAAAAAATGTGTTTCTATGTTAGATAAGTAATATGGCTTACTTTCAGGAATACTTTGGTTTTGTTGTTTCAGCAAGTTTAGAAGTACGTCACTTAAGCATTTGACAAAGAATAAAAACTTTTAAATTTGTGATTTATTTAGAAGGCAGAGCTTGGAATCAGTAAATGACACCAGAACTACGTTGATCATTTCCAGTTCTTAATCCTAAGCACTTTTTTTGTCTCACTCAAAAAAAAAAAAAGCACACACAGTCCAGCATAGTTGTTTTTTTGTATGTTTGTTTGTTTTTTTTACATTGATCATGTTTGTGGTGTTCATGGGAAAGACCACAAGATGTAGTCATGAAGAGGAGGACATCTGGTTATGGATGATGGTTTTTGTCGACATCTCCAAGTCGTGAACTTTAACATAAATTACAGCAGCTTACAGTCAAGTGTGATGCAACTGGGATGAGAGTCAGCTCTGCTGGGTCTGAGGCCACGATTCTCAACTGGAACATAAGGTTGACCGTTTACTCCGGGTTGGGAGACACTCAGGGTGGGGAACTCAACTTTCCAGCTGTAGCACTTCTCCATTGCCATGTATTTGAGGCATAGGTGTTTTCTGGACACTTCCCGTTTCTAGGTTTACCAGGCACGTTTCACATTGTGGAGACTCCAGGGCATTCCCAAAAGACGCTGGTTGAAGCCTTTGCACCACAAATCTGGAACAAACATCCAGAAAATTGTAAAACAGACGAAACACTGAGTTCCTTTAAGTCTGACTTACACCCCACCTGTTAGCGTTGATTTTGTACCATAATAAACAAAACACGATCCATTTCTGATGTGTAAAGAAGGCACTTGCAAAAATGTAATGTTTCACTTGTCAATTTTTGTGCTTTTATTACGTGAAGCACTTTGAATAAAATTGAACTTTATTCGATTTGATGTACCTGTTCGTCCTGACCTGGACATTGCAGGATTCTCCTGAATGAGTTGGTGAGTGGCTCTGAGGAGAGAGATGTCCTGCCATTTGGCCACTCCCATTTCAACTCTCATAAACAGAAGGCGCTGACAATAAACTTGCTCACATTACATTTCACATATATGTTTTAGGAAAAAAAATGTACTTTCTTAAAATTTTTACCTTTCAAAACCATGTGTGACCCACAATAACACTTGACAAATATGAAAGCACATTTTATTTTATTTTTATTTTTTTATGTTGAAGTAATAGATGAGCTAATTAATTTTCTTTCAAACAAATCAAGGGTTTAATTTTGACTCTTTTTTTAAGAGTCAAAATGAAATAGGGGCTTTTACAAAAAGCCAAAAAAACTGTCAAATGTTACTATTACCTGTATTATTTTAGTCATTAATACATCTGTTATTGATCAGCACTGCCTGCCTAATTTGTGAAGTTGTCTTCCCAATTGTTTTTGACGCGTTGACATACTTTAAGCAGAGCGGGGCCTGACACATTAAAAAAAACAAACTCTGTGAGACATGAACAGTCAGCTGCTTCTTTGTGATAAAAGTGCCAAAGGTGATCGGCTTTAATTTGTTCTGAATTCTCTTTTTATGAATTGTGCAAGTGATTAAAGCTGGAAAATTGCACAAGAAGTAACATTTATTAGTTTATTAGTGCAGCTTTACCTGGAATCCCTCTGCGTTGTTGACTGATAAAAGTGAATCAAGTAGGGTGACCAGAGTTCACTGACTTCTTTTCTGTTTTTCAGATGGTGTTTGCGTGGATGCAGGTTGTGGGGGTTGCTCAGTTCTAGCTGGGACTTGATAAGGTACATTTTTTTTCAAGTTTTTTTTTTACATTCCTCACAGCTGTTAGCTCCCTGCCAGCACATAGTTAACAACAGGAAGTCACAGTCTTATTCTTAGTATTATTCTTGATAATAAAATCAAAGTGCACAAATACAAGCCTAAGATGACTTACATCTCTACAGACAAGAAATTGTGGTATTGCTCAAGCGCAGTGCAATTTCATCAACAGTCCAGTGAGAACAGCAAACTGGAATATCAATTTTCACCCTACCAACAGAATGTGGGCACAGCCATGCCATAATTACCTTAATCCATTAGTCGGAAGGAGGGTGAGGCTGAGAAGGGTGCAACAGAGGACAGAGCAGACAAAACAAGGTCAGGAGGAGATCACATCTGTAGTGTGAGGTTGATTTTGGATGGCCTCCTTGAGACTGATGGAAAATATTTAGTCATCTGCAGCTGATGGGAGTTATGTGAGAGAAGAGTGCTGTTCAAATCAAGCCAGGATCAACTCACAGGCTGAATGGGCAACAGTGAACCAGTGTTACAGGCCTGTGTGTAGCACACTTCCACGTTTTCTCGGCTGTTGCTCCACACTCAGGTGGCACAGAGTTTCAAGTTTTATATCAATCCCCTCCAAAATGAAGATTTGTTCAATTAAATAACAAATTTCAAATTGCTGTTGTGAGGTTTGTAAATGTGTAATATACTATTCACCTCATGTAAAGCAATCGAAGAAGACTGGTCAATATTGCATCAGAGCTAGCAGAACGGTTTGCATATTGGCCATAATTACATTCACATGAACATAATGTATTGGTTTGCTGTCATGTGTAAGGTTAATATGTATTGCAAGTAAATGATATATTAACTGTTGGATAGCTTTCCAAGTTATCTCTGTGACAGTTTCAGACTTTCATCTTTAACTGTATGCATGCAATGCCCTAGAGTGACCCTTATACTCCGGCTTTACGCATGTGTCTCTGAGTTATGCATTCCCGCAAACTGGTTATTCAAATCTTAATACGATTTTAGGTTAAAACATATCAGAGGTGTGGATCTTCCAGGGGGAAACAAAACAAACAAACAAGCTCAGAGTTGTACTGACAAGAAAATTGTATTTTAAAATATTGCTGAATGTGGCTGAAATGCTGCAGTAAATTTACATGTTTGACAATTATGATTTCAGAACTAATCATACTCTGCTCAAGTTTCTGGTAAGTCTCTGGTGATGCCCTCGGGCTATTGTCACCTGGATCTTACAGTAACAATAAAGTGTGGTATTCACAATTACAGAGTCAGCAAGCTAATTAGAGCAGAGCAAAAGAAGAAAGAGGAAAGGCCAGAGGGAAAGACTTATTGACTTCTTTAGGTTAAAATATTATGAAACATTTTGGTTCCTGACCATTACTACTTAGAAAGAATACCTTTTTGGTCAGGTGTTCCCCTTAATTAGCATTAATGTATGTACACGTGTCAGATTTAGTTGGTATTTGTTGGTATTTTACAAGAACAAATAGGTTCTTCTGAGATTTCAATCCCTTAAGGTAAAAAAAAAAAAAAATCAGAAATGTTCAGAATCAGACAGCTTGCAATTGCCAAGCAGAAATATGTACCACTTTAATAGGCTTCTCAGTGGGAGATCTAATGTATCTCAGAATTTGTTTACAGTTTGGTTTCATTATTTATTTATCTTTTCTTTTTAGCTCTAGTGGCCTTTATTTGATAGTGAATTGACAGGAAAGTAGGTCATGGGAGAGGGGGAAGACATGTGGCAAAGGTCGCCAGGCCGGGAATCAAACCTGTGACGGCCGCGTCGAAGACTAAGGCCTCCATATGTGGGTTGCGCTTAACCCCTGCTCCATCACAGCACCCCAGCTTCATTTTTGTTTAGTAAAACAAAAATAATAAAAAAAACTGGTAGAATTTGTGGTTTATGAATTCAAAGAGTGTAATTTCTTTTTGGCAAGATCTTATGGGTGCATGATTTGCTTGGTGATCAGACTACCAAATCATTTGATATCAAATAATTATATTAACATAACAGTACTCAGACCTTTTCCTACACAACAGTTGAGAATATGAACCCCCATTAAAAACTAAAGTTTTACTATCAGAGAAAATTATTTACTGTAATTTCAACAAGACTTGGATCTTGCTGCCATAATTGTGAAGTGCAAAGGGGTGGACCATTGTGGAAGTGACCTTTTTAACACACTCTACTAATTCACAGAGAATAAAATTCAATTGAATACATGTAAAATCTGTGGCCAACTTTAAAAGTAATACTTATAGACTACAGTTTAAAGCAATAATTTATATTTAATCCTAATTTTGATATTTGTTCTACTTGTTTTAAAATACCCTTAAATACCATTAGAAAAAAGGAAGAGACATTTTAGTGTTTTCCACATGATTTTGTGAATTAAGCACCTTTTTTCTTATTTTTTTAACATCTGTTATTCAGTAAACAATACAACAACATAACTCATGAAATCAAAGAATCTGTAATAACATCTCAATCTTTTTATAAGTTCAAGCTTTCTGTTGAAAATCTTGGTCACCACTACAAAATTTTCTCAGATGTTTTGTTCCTAAATTCAGTCAAAATCTCCTAATGTTAACTACATAACCAGAGGTTCTGTCACATTTGCTCTTATTGCAAAAAGACTAAGCAACACATTATGGCTACATTGTTAAGTAATAATGTGAATCATCTGATCATCTCTTACTTATAAACTTGCATGACCTATGACACTGTGTTGTTAACAATATGGGCTGTTGTATGTTTTAAAGCTGGAGTCTGAATCACCTTTTGATAATGATGTCTTCTCAGTTGGTATGCAGCTAAGACGGTTAAAATGTCATCTGACTGTAATTGTGAGCCTAGCCCTTCAAACATTCCCAGTGGGTGTTGCGTTTAATGTTCATTTGAGCTCTGCAATAAAATCCCAACTGAAGTCCAAATTAAGATGATTTAAATTAACTCATTTGAGGAACATTTAATTACCAATGGGGTGTAATTGAATGTTCCTCTGAAGTGCTGAGTGATTCCTAATGAAACGGGAAAGACGGTAGAAACTGCGGAAGTCTCACAATGTTGCTTTCTAAAGGGAGCCATACAGTGAATAATGCAATGTGAATAATGTTTGAAAAATGCAAGTGTGGTGCGACTTAAAGGGTTTTCCTCTGAACATGTGCTGTTGAGCAAAGGCTAACCCTAATTATTAGAATAATAGTCAGCTGACATTAATAATCTCGCCTAAGAACCACTGTACATCTCTGTAACATAAATGCCCCAAACAGGGTTGCCACTTGGGGAATTTCTATATATGTACATATTCTTGCATAGAGAGAGATGTGGCATAAAGCAGTGAACAAGAATTAAGTTTTTTTTTCCCCCGGACAAGCTATGACATGGTTATTGTATGTCCATAGCAGTCAGATTACTTGTTAAATGTCGCAGTGTTTTCTGAATGCACTTCCCATGGTCACACAGACACTAAATTGCCCAATAAAAGGCTATAAACTAAATTGGAGTTTGTGACCCCAGAATCCTGACGTTGGAGCGCTCATGGACAATAACTCCCAGTAGTCCAAAACACATCTTCTAACTTGCCTGACATTCCAATCAACAATTACAGCACTGGGCCCACCAATCTAGACTGAAACACCTACTCGTAAACACAATGGCAATAGTGTTCACACACAAGGGCAACTCTCATTCCTCTGTCTCCTTTTCTCCTCTGCTCCCACTGCAATCTTGTTATTATTCTTAACTCGTTCATTAAAGAGTTCTCAGTCATTTAATGATTGCACTTTAATGGAACAACTGCAACAGCAGCACAGGTCTCTATACATTTGTCATAAATACCTCACTTATTTGTGATATTATTTTAAGATGAAATTTAAAGATTTGCCCACAGCTCACAATAAGAGTGTTTTGTAAGAGGCTTTGGTGCATTTCATAAAATAGATTGTATTTTGAGGATTGCAGAGGGGAAGGGGAGAAATCATTTTTTGGAAATTTTAAGACAACTTCTGTTTGTTGGGAACAAATGCGTCTTGAAATAACTAGTTTTTTATTTTCTGGTGAAAAATATCTGGAACAACTAAGCCTGCACATATCTGTGGAGGGCTCCAGACTCATTGCCCTCCTGCTTTTGTTGTGCAAACAAACCAGTTACCTACGAACCTTGGCACATTTACATTTATTTGTACAGACTGCTAGCTCAAATCCATGGCAGCCAAAACTGACGTTCATAAAGGTCTGCCATCTTTTTACCAAGTATCCCACACACTGACTGCCCATAAAATATGAAAGACACACTTTCACAAAACAAATGGAAACACACGTTTGTTTGACTTATAAAAAATTGAGTAAAAAGTTGCTAATAGAATAACATTAAAATAATGAAAACTTCTTAACACTTTTGTCTCCAATGGTAAACACGGTCTAAGCTGAGTGGATGTCATGGTCCTTAGTTGATATTTTTGTAAACAAACTGGATACTTTCAGTAAGTTACCAGCAGAAAATTTTATTGTGAACACTATAATTCACTTTTTATTAAGCACTCAGATCCATTTATTCCTTTAAGTTCTCCATTTTCTCTAAGGCATTGACAAACTAAACGTTGCTGAAATGCTTACATGTAGCACACAAAGCATTATGTGCACCACATAATTATGTGCTAATAATCTGGACTGAAGTTTGTTTGTGAAAGTCTGTTTAACAAGTGGCAATATTCCTTTGCAAACAGTACATGTTGACCTGGCACAGTTGTGCTCTTGTAAGTGATTCCTTAAAACAAAGATTCCATGTGGGTCTGATTTACTGCGTATTTAGGCCTCGCATATAAAACTGCTGCTACAACTCCAGCTTCTTCAAATGAGTTAAGGGCGATGATGTTGAAATATTGAGGCTGATTAGTTCCCATTTAAGTAGGCCATGCTTCAGCTTCTTTGATCAATCCTGATCAATGTGTAAAATGATTTGGCTAGTGCTTAGCTGCAAACAAAGTGAAAAAATGCAATAAAGCAAACACAAATCCCAATCTTCTTGGTGCGTTGCATCACATATCAATTGAACAAGTAATGTTTGCCATGAGCACGTTTGCTGGTGGCTGCTTTTCAGAAGCGTTTGCAGCAAAACTGCTGGGCTGTGCTTTGAGCACAGTCTTGTGTAACTCACCCTGAAAAGAATATTTGTTCTCCATCTGTGAATACTACTCTCACTCCATGTAAAGCTGAAGTTGAGACACAGTGCTGCCCAAAATATGTTGCCTTTTTATTATATATATATATATATATATATATATACATATATATATATATATATATATATATATATATAACATACTCTCTCCTACCAAAAGACTCAAAAACTACAAGTCAACTAATTTTATGACTGTGACTTGGCAGGCTTCTCAGGAATCATGAAAGCTCATTCAACGCATAAATTAAGCGTCTTTTTTTGTCATTTGAACCCCTGGCCACAGGAGCATGTCTTGATGACAGCTATGTGTTTCCTGTTGTACTCCATTCAGGCTGCATCTGGCTGGTAAAGACATTAGTCTCGGCTGGAAATATTGTTACTTTGCCAGTGAGACTCACATGTCTGCAGACTCACAGACAAACCTCAGATATATAGCCACAGTATAATATATCCATTAAAGACCATTACTTTGAATTTAATACTTATTTAATGATGTATAGATTGAATCAAATGTAGTTATAGTTTGTGTTGTTTCTGCATTAAAAAAAAAGGGAAATTCTAGGTTTTTAACCATCAGTGCTTTATGACATGTCGTTCAAATTATATTGATTAGATAAAATAAGCATTTAATCACTTTCTCCAATAATTATTTAAAAACAAGGGGAGTGTTTTTATTGTTTGCAGACACGTGTCAAAGAGAAAGAGGTAATGCGTCTCTGTTTCGCATTGTCACATTTACACACGTCCAACATACAACAAGTCGTTGTGCAATCTTTGGTGATTTCTCTGGTCTTTTCTTTTCCACCTCTTTTGTTTGGTTTAGCATAGACCAGAGGTTTGGCTTTATCTGTGCAGATAGAATTTCCACAAATCCAACTAGTTTAAACTCCCCAGTTATTACTGGCTCATCACCAATCTGAAGCCTTGCATAACTTATGTTTTCATTTTCATCCACAAAATCTACTCCCAGCACTTATTGGAACAAGGCAGAAGATTAGACATGTACATATTGAAATTATGTGTACTGCATTGTACGTGTTCATTAATAGTCATACTCATAGATAATTGAAATAACATAGCAAATAACCAAAGTTCAGTCATCCTCAAACATATTGATTACTTGAACATGTGACTTAGGTACGTGATTTAGGTGAAAAAAAAAAAAAAAAAACAAGTGATATCTGCTTTACCTGAAGTGGTAAACATGTCTATGTTAGAGTGTCATGTTTCTCTTTAAAACGTTTATTTTCTCAACACATTTATTTGTTTGTTTCCCTTTCACTTAAAACATGACACTCAGATTTAATTTCACAATATCATTATCTTCATGAATACAAAATCAAAGTCATGCTCTAGCAATTCATGAAGGTCAGAAAAAAAAATAAATTTAAAAAAAAAAAAAATATATATATATAATGACTTTCCTCAAATATCACTATCATATCAATGTCAGCAATATAGTTTGCTGAAATTTTCCCTAATTCCTTCCATCCTGCAGCAATACCACAATATGAACACCATGCTTCATAGATAGGAAGTTTTCCCCTGTTTTATTGAGATGTTATAATTATGGTCACACACTTCAAAAGTAATTTAATCACAGTGCAATTGTATGTTTTATTTTCTATTTTGTTGAATGGTGGTTTTCTCTTTGCTGAGTGGCTGAGCCAATGATGGCGGAGGACTGACTTCACAGTAAATTCAGCCTAGAGAGACTCACATGGAACAAAGCTGCTGTTAGAAAGTTTTATGTGACACAAGTGAATTAGAGTTTTGGTGCTCGGACCCCGGCGTTGTGAAATGCAATAGCTGGGATGAGTAGTTTGAGGGATGAGGGCTACAGACGTTTTTCCCCAGGGGCCAGACACAGGTGGGGGAGGTTGACGAGAGGATGGAAGCCTGATGGAGAACAAAAGGGGAGAAGTTGCACAGATGGGTTGAATCTCGCCTGGTGAGCTCTGTGATTGGCTATGATGATTTTGAAATTATTTCAAAAGCATAATAAACATAAACCTTAGACTTTAAAGTGACCAAATTATTTTGATAATGGAAGAGCTTGTATGTCTAACTAACCTAAAAAAAATAATATTAAAATTCAAATAAAATTTTAGACAGTGAGAAAAAAATGTCCTCAACACATTTATGTAATTATCTGGTTTCAGCTATATATATAAAAAAAAGCTCATTTAGATTGTTGTATCAGGGAACGATTGCTAAAATGGATCTGAACAACTAATCCTTGAGTTAGGAAAGAGGTAATACTCCTTACTGATTAATTTTGAAAAAAGAAACATTATTGCTGAAAAAACTAACAACTTTTTCTTGTGTGTAAGTGAGGATAATTTGTTTTAGAAACCTGTGCTAAGACCTAGGGCCGGCCCAAGCCTCCATGGGGCCCGAAGCGAAATTTGATTTTGGGGCCCTCTAGTTCTGCTAACAATGTGGATTGCTGGAATCAACAGTTAGATGTTCAGATCATTTGCACACCATTAAAACCTGAAATCTACAACTTGCCACAATTTGCAGAAAACACACTTTTGTATTTTCTGATTTTTTTATTATAATAAAATACTACAATTAGTATTTTAAACTTTGGCAATTTTTAAGGATTTTTATGTAATGGACCAACCGCCCCATAAACCAATCATGACTACATCAAATTTTTGTAAAGTACTGGATACAAAAGCTTTATAGTCTGAAACGACTGAAGTATGTGATAGAATAGATGGTCACTGAAAATCCCTTTACTTGTGAATACATGTGTTCATGTTCAAGTACACGGATGGATGGATGGATGGATGGATGGATGGATGGATGGACTTAAATATACCAAGGAGGGTAACAGCTCTTAAATTTATTTAATCAAAAGAGACCATCCCATTGATTTTTAGCCAAAAATAAATATGGAGCAAACATAAACAAGTATAAAATACATACAACAATCTGTCAAGGAGCAAGCCACGGTGCTCAGTCTCTCTCAGGAATGTTAAACAACAGATTATCCCACAACAGGGTTGTTTTGCTTTTCAGAGTTCAAATATTTTCTATTTTTAGAAAATTACCAAGTTGACTTCCTCAGGGTTATAGTCTATCTGAATAGTTAAAGACTTTAGACATGCAGAACAACAACGACAAAAAGAATCTGCATGACTTCAGAAGATTAGATGTAATAGGGACTTTGCACTTTGGGTCAGGAGTGGTTCTAGGAAACTTTTATCACCATATTTAATTCTGTGGTTACATGCTCACTGACCACAGAACCTAAACTTTGAGTTTAAGGTTTACAAAGGTTACGTTCTGACTAAATATCAATCAATACATGGAGATCTGCCTTGTTGGGTATCTGTGTAATATATTTAATAAATGCTTTATATGCAGAAAATTATTAACCACATCAAGTTTTAAGCTGAACACCCTCGAACATTAAGTACTGCTTTGGACATTCAAAAGATTCTCTGTCAACTGAATCTTTTCTCAAGGGAGAAGTTACTTTCAAATTCATTGAAACCCTGAAATTTGGGCCAGTTGACCTAAGATATGTGAATGAAAATCAAACATGCTTTAATTGGAGGTTAAAGGTCGTCATGGGTCAATGATCTTGCTTGGAATCTCCATGTTAAACTCCTCAGGGAAAAAGAAGGATGGCACTTTGTCTCACCAGATCAGCAGCGCTGGCCTAATTAGAAGACCCAAGACACTGTAGATTATCCTATTTTTTTGAGGATGTAAGTGAAAATGTGAGTCTCCTTGTGCTGCTGTTATTGTTTTAAATGAACCTTGGGTTCTCCTCTTTTTTCTTTTTTTTTTCTCTTGAAGTTGGTAAAACGCTATTCGCCACCAATAAGGATTTATTGTATGAAGAGTAATTTGGAGATGCTGCTTTAGGGAACAGCTTCCTCAGGGGAAAAGACAATTAGTCCTTCTACAAACAACACAAATCAGTTGCTTTAATTAAACCCCTCCCGTGATTGCCTTGTTTCTGTTTCCACCTATTCGCTCCCCTCTTTGTCATCTCTACTTGTCCTTCCATTTTTTTATTTTTTTATTTTTTTCTCAAATAAGTGTGGGTTTTAATCCAGAGTCAGAAGACACCCAAATAATTTGTGGTGTTCTTAGTGTGTTCCTAATCAGTGGATTAGATGGACATTGTTTGGTGGCGCAGTTTGTGGAGTTAGCACTAACAGGATTTACCATCTACTGAGTATATCAAAGGCAGACTCCTTTGCTAAGCACTAAGCACTTCACCAAATTAAAATGTGACCCACAGGTAGCCTCTCCACAGTGTTTGTGCCGACGGGCCTTGACGCTAATTGCTTTCTAACTCTGTTACCGTCACCATCAAATTACACCCATCAATTAGAGTGAGGAGGAGTTTGAGAAAGGTGTGAGACCTTATCCCTCTGATTAGTGGTATGTCTCTCTTATGAGCACTGAGTTAGACACAAACGCAACACAACTGACCTCTGCTTTTCAGGAGAAACGTTCCATTTTCTCAGAAGACGGAGGAGTTCCCCAGCTGGGTAAACATAAGAACAAAGGAACACAAAAAGCCTAGAAAGTATCTGTGAACCCCAGAAGGGAGAGAAAACAAAACTGAAACACCACAGGAAACGACTGTACGCATACATGATTTTAGAACACTAAGTCAGCGCCTCTAAGTGTGCCTTTCCTTTAAAGTGAGGTGTTGAAGTAGTGAGAGGAAGGCAGGATGTTCTGCTGCATGTACATATATAACATCCTGTGATGTTGGGGATCCCCACTCTAGTCTGTGACTTTGAAAAAAAATATCTGTCTACCTCAAGATTTCCAGTACCCTTCAGTGTGAAACAGTTCTTTAAGAATTGTATATATATATATATATACATATATATATATATATATATATATATATATACATATATATATATAGCTACATATATATATACATCAGTATATCACACATAGTATGATCATATATAGTATAGGGTACTTAGTATAGATACTATACTACTATATCATACTATGATATATATATATATATATATATACGACACATATATCACTATACTATATATATATATATATATATATATATATATATATACAAATGGGCTACTGGAACAAGACGGAAATGGGCGAGAGATGAAAATGTGGATCTGTTGGATCTGTTGGAATGCTACTACTCAAGTAACCCTAGTCAGAGAGGTTACATGCAAAGACTGGGGAAGGAATGGTTACTTCGACATCCCCAGTCAACACTAAGTGCTAAACAACTAGTAGCTCAGTGTTCCAACATCCACAAACGGCAACTGCTATCACAACTTGAGATTGACGAGATACAACACAAATGCTACAGCAAAAGGGAGGAACCCGGATGTCAGAACTGTGGGGACTTAACTACAAGTCCCCACCCAGTGAGGGGATACACGGCCCCAGTGAGCGAATCAGAGCTGAACGAGACAGCTGCTGACCTGAGAGAGAGAATCATGACCCGAATGACAACCAGGCCTCCCCGGCGCCAATTACAACGGCTGAGTGAAGTACCATCAGAAAGTCTCATTGAGAATGTGAATGCAGCATTGAGAACGATCCCTACCAATATATATATAAATATAGAAAGAGCAAGAATTAGGATGTGTTGCTTAGAAGCTGCTTAGCAATTCAAAAAAAATATTGATGGAAACTTAAAAGGAAAAAAAAACAAACATTTGTTCATTATGTTTTCATTATGTTTTTTACACCATATAGGGCTTCTCTTGTGTAGAATCATTTTGTTTAGTTCAGCATGAACTTTTTCATGCTTTCAGCTGACAATGTTTTTGGGAAAGTTGTGTCGCTCTGTGAACCATAATAACAGTTAAAGTATCGGGTCAAAGGATGGGGGTGGGACTTCTGTGCAAGATGCTTTACTGGCATTGCAAGGCATACAGCTTTCCTGGAAGAGTCCAAATAATGGGGGATGAGAACAAAGAGAAAAACTGTCTTCCTCAGACATCCATATCAGACATCACACCTGTAGTGGGAGATGACTGTGTCAAGCGGCTCGGTCAGGGTAGTAATTCCATCCATGCTCCTCACCCCTTCAGGCATTAAACTAACCCAACAGCCTTTGTTTGTGACAAGTAGGAAGAGAAAGGCATGGTTCTAAGTATTACTGATGAGCTTTGATATTTAACAGGCAGTAAGCAATAAAATGTCTGTTGCACTGAATAATATGATATAACATCCTCTCAGATTTCTTCAGATCATCCCATCAAACAACAGAAGTTTCTCTTCTTTTGCTTTCAAATGTTGATGGTTTGATTCACTAACTGCATCAGGGGACTTTCAACTGCTCCATGTTACACACCATGTAGCATGTTTTTACATCTGTAAAAAAAGAAAAAGGAAAACATAAAAGGAAAAAAAATATATATATATATCTATATTTGTATATAGATATATATATATATATATTCATTCCACCAACTTATTATAAGCCTAATTTAATTACTCTACTTCTATAAACTAATAAACTAATGACTTACACTAACAGCACAACTGTTGCATTTTGATATTCCAGTAAAGGCAAGTAGCTCTGTGCATTTAATGTTGTTGCATTTGTTTTGTAGTAAGTTAATGTGTCATAAAGCTGTGATTCAGATGTGTCTTTGTGGTTCTCTACAGGCAGAGGCATGTTCTGAGTTGGGACTTCTGCCAAGACAGAAAATCTTAGTTTTAACCCATTTTATTCAGGAAGCAATATTTGACAGAGCACTTCAATGATTGAGTGAAATTCATTTTCTACAGGAATGGAAAGGGTTTCTTACATAATCTAAAAGATCTTTAATATTTTGTTTTTAATTTTGAATAAAATAGGTTAAATTGTTTATTGGCAAATGCTGATTCTTAGACTCATTGCTTTGCATGTTAATGAGTAAACATATGCAGCATGGATGTGGGAATTAGAAAGTACAAAGACAAAGACTAGCATAAAAATATGGCTTTATTTTTTGCCACTTTTTTTGGACATTTCAAAAGTCATTAAAGTTTGTGCTCTTCCCAAAGCACAAATCTTCAAATCAATGCATGTTGGAAAATCCTCATGTCTTAGAAATTTATTTTCTAAATCAAACAAGTTTTCTTGTTTGATTTAGAAAATGTTTAGTGAATTTTGCCATATTCAGTCTCGAAAAACTTTCAGTTATCTTCTCCACCATCTGTGTCCAGCATCCGCCCAACCTTGAAATTGTGTCACTTATTTATCTTTGATAGCGCTTGGTTGACCTTTTATCTGCAAAAACACTGTCTTTAGTCACAGCATCGCATAATCATTTTAGTTGTAGGGAGAGGAGTGCAGAGGTGTAGCAGCTGGACTGTGTTACATCCCCAATGTGGATATTTGTTTTGCCGTGAAGTAATGCTTTGTGGTATGTTGTAGGCTCCGCCTCCTCCTCTAAGATTGGATGCTTCTTCATGGATCTCAAGCCAATCATTAATCACCTGTGTCCTATTTAATGGCTGTGAAGCTGTTCTTCTGTGCCTCTTGGCTGCTTGACTGCCACACACCAGTGTTTGTAAAACAGACTTAAATGCCCGTTGTACTGCTTGGTCAGACTGCCTTTAAGGCAGAGTTACCTTTTATTCAGTCTCAGTTTTCTCTTGTTATGTAGGTTGTTTTTGTAGGTTTGTCTAATTATGTTTTTATTTGGAGTTTTATTTTATTTCAGGGTTGTTTTGTTTATTGTGTTAGTCCGAGCTCTCCATGAAACTAGTTATCAGGCTGTTCAGAAATTCACTTAAAATATAATATCATAAATTAACATCTTGAATGCCATCTAGCCTCCTCATTCACTGTCTAGATTTATGTTCTTTATAGACCATGGACCAAGCCAAGGGACGTTACCGCTGCAAAGAGCGTTGCAATAACCATGTTGGAGTGTTGAAATTGTTGGTCAAATGACATTCTAAGCTAACACTGTGCTGGTTTGACAACTCCTGCTTCATATTTTCAAGGCCAAAATCATATTCACACAAGCTAGAAGGACTAAGAACTTTTTTTTCTTTTTTTTCTTTTTTTTTTGCATATTTAAGACAGTCAGAACCTCACCTCATGCCACAAGACATCATCAAGACACAGCATTGAACTTTCTATTCGGACATATTTTGACATCGCAGCGCTATAAAGGCTACACAGGTGTGTGTGTGGAGGAGGCTATGTATTTGTAATCCCTTTGGTGGGCAAAGGAAGGGATTTCCTAAAATATCAGCTTAGCCAGGAAAGAAAAAGCTTTAAAGAGAGGCAATGGATTTCAGATTTTGGCCTAGGATATGACACATATTTGGTTTATGAACTTAAGTGATGAATTTGCAACGAGCTGTATTCTGCACCACAAAGGTGTATCTATTTCACTGCCATGTCTGCTGCTAGTCAGAAATGTGAAACATGGAAACCCATTCTTTGTCTATTCAGAAAATTCTAGTAGAACTATTGTTATGGGTCACTTCTGGCATTTGTCATAATGTTTGCAATTTGAATGCTATGCAAAGACTATCCATCCATCCATCCATTTTCCGTCACCCTTCTCCCTAACGGGGTCGGGAGTTGCTGGTGCCTATCTCCAGCTGCGTTCCGGGCGAGAGGCGGGGGTCACCCTGGACAGGTCGCCAGTCTGTCGCAGGGCAACACAGAGACAAACAGGACAAACAACCATGCACACACACACTCACACCTAGGGAGAATTTGGGAAGGCCAATTAACCTGACAGTCATGTTTTTTGGACTGTGGGAGGAAGCCGGAGAACCCGGAGAGAACCCACGCATGCACAGGGAGAACATGCAAACTCCGTGCAGAAAGACCCCGGGCCGGGAATCGAACCCAGGACCTTCTTGCTGCAAGGCAACAGCGCTACCCACTGTGCCACTGTGCAGCCCATGCAAAGACTAAAAAGGATGATATTGATTTTAGCTACGTTAGCCAGATGATCAAATGATGTCTGTAAATGAGTTGCAACCTTGGGGATTTGACTGAATTCAGCTCACTTAAAATGCAGTTTAATTTTAAGACATACCACAAAGCTCAGTGCTATTTTTTTATGTAAACTCTGCACTTTTTATGAAATCCCCCCCATGCTTTGGCTGTACAGAGAAACTTGTGTCTAATTGAAGAAGACACAACATTTGTTCTCACGATTTGGTCAACTGCCAAGTTGAGTTGGGTTAAACATCGGGGGGTACGCTCCTCCAGGCCGTGGAAGCTCTAAGATTACCTCCTTCTGCTGGCTTGCGTCGTCCCTGGGTGTTAGATTCCTCCTAACCCTTTTCTTTTCTGTCTCTCAACATTAGAGCAATTTGTTTTGGCACGCGTGTGTCTCTAAGTACAGATCTCGTTACACTAATTTAGACTTTGTTGGAAGATTTTGAATTTGGTTGAGACTTGATAAACGCAGCAGCATGCAGCTCCGAGGAGCGCCAAACAGAAAAGACATGATACAGGCTGTTTGATGAGATTTAATAAGGCAGTCGTGTGGTATATACCAAGAACATGATCTGTCAGCTATGATCTTACAAAATATACACGAAGTGTAATCTGAAAGCGCATATTTTCACAGCTTTGTTCCAATTCTTGAGACAAGTAACCAGAAACCAACAGATAATTGAGCACACATGAGAACAATACACAAAACTGATCTGTCATAACCAATACATTTGTTTGAACGGCTGTCATTTCAACTGCTCTTCAGTTCCGCTCTCATCTTGATAGTTCAGCGGTCCTTTTTTTTCTCCACAGTCATGCTTGTCCCTCGACAAACAGAAAACAAGGATTAGCTAAGAGCATTCTCATTCTTTCCCAGACAAAATCCTTTTGTAATCCATATCACAAACTGCAGTGGCCATAGGATATGTGCTCAGAAGGAAGAGAAAGTGCTGCAGGTTTTTTGTCCACCCTATTGTGGTTTTAGGAATTGGTTTGATGATGAGGTTGAGCTGAGGTTGAGATGTTGAACAGGGATATCCAGCAGGGATAACCATCTCAAGGCAGTATATTGCAAATCTGATGATGGTTCTGAGGATCACAGTTGAGATAACACATCATTGGTTCAGTCTCAAACACAATGCTTGGATAAGCTGCACTTTTATCTGGCACCAAACACATCCAGCACATTTTCTGGAGGCGAAATTCAAAGAAAATTTATTTTCACTGTGATGTTTTCTAAAATGTTATTTCCTAAGTTACTTACGTAAATTTCAGCTGAGCTGTAGCCAAAGCTCGATTTCATTTATTAAATTCCAGTAATATCACAATAATTTCATTTGTTTTGAACATCCAACATGAGTCCTGTTGTTCACAGAACAATGTCTTATTTTCTGCATAATGTTTAAAAATGTCCAATTTCTCATGTATTTGACTTATTTTGGTCACATGCTTTTTATACTAAATCCTTACTAAGTCCATATTATTCAACTGAATATGTTTGGACAATAAAACAATTTTCTGCACAATTTGACCAGAAAAAAATGAAAAAAAAAAAAAAAAACCCAGCACAATAAGATAAAAGGATTTAGATCTGGATATCATCAATAGTGTCTGCAGGAACCAATGTGTCTGTTTCCTGCATAGCAGTGGGAAGCAAAGCAGCAAACAGAGGGCAGAGAGATCCCTTCAGAAAGTAAACAAGCACAGAATTGAAGAAATAAGGAAGAAGAAGGCATCTGAAACATGTGGGCATTATGGGAATGCTTGTTTGAATGGACAAAGGCTAACTGTGATGGCTGGAAACTATGGACTTGTCCCTCCTTGTTTGGAATTACAAAATTATGACCGAAGTCGTTTTCCCACAAGTCGTAGGTAAAAGCATTCTGGGCCAATTTTACTGACAGGCATTTCAGTGTTCAAGTAGAGAGTGGGAAGATATGTAGATAAACTGGTCATCCATTGTGAATTAATATGTTGTTAAACAGTGATCAGTTTATTGGCGCTGGACTTTTTCTTTCAATCTCACAATCCCTATATAAACTGTAGAGACTGAACCAGACTGTTTTCAAACAGCCAAAGACTCCTTCAGCTGTTCGAGTTCAAAGTTAAAGTGGCATGAATGTTTTTGTGAAAATGTGACATATTGGCGTCATTAACAGCATTTCCACGCTTTACTTTAGTTATAACGTCGTCAAACTGCCTGACATGCAGAGGGTTTAAAGAAAACATTTTTTTCTTTGACAGATTCTTCTTAAAACATCCAATTTTCCATAAGCATGAGACCAAGAGCAGCACGTGTCACAGAAGAACATAAATCTCCTCTTTCCCTTCCCCCTGCATGGCCCCGCACACAGTGTGGAGGAAGAGAATACAATTCAGCCAGAGCCGCTTTCTGCTTAACCCTGTCTAGCAACTGAAAAGAGAAAGCTGAAAGGAGAAAGATGCAAAGCACTCTATGCTTTGCATCTTTGCATTTAGCTGTGATTAGTCAACATAAATGCAATATCCATTTTACAAATCTTAAAAGTAGTCATTAGCACCTCGTGTCCTTGTATGGGGCTGCACAAAACCAGTGATGGATGACTTCTCACTGTACTCTCTGACGGCAAAGAAAAGCTTCACCAAAGATACTTCTACCTAAGTTGGTGCAGGTTTGACACACAGTTGGAGAGAAAAGACAGTGAATACAGTCACCCAGATCATATTAGGCTCCTGTGTCAATCTCTGTAGGAATATCAAACACCTAAAGAAATGGATTCCAGAACATCTCAGACTTTGGCTTCCATTTATCCACTTTGAACAAATAAAAGGCAATCTTCAACAAAAGACCTCAGTTAGAAGTGATTGCTTTAAACACAGTTCTTTTTTACTTAATACTTGGGCCTTTACAGTCCAAGTTGAACCTAATTTCTGTTATTTTACACAGAAGTGTGACGGAAGCATGTGGTGAGAGTTTTTGGGTAAAGCAGAGACAATCAATGGAAAGTGCTTACAGCTTAAACCAATCAGGAAAGTTATATGTTATATACCAAAACATATCCAAATGGAAGGAGTATTATATGTACGGTAAGCATATATGAATGGACAGCAGTCGCCAAGCTCTGACTTTAAAACTCAACATCACATCAGCATGAAAAAACTAAATTTGGACATGAAAGTTGCTCAGTTTATATCTATTGTTCCATTGTGAATAAACCACAGTTTACCAATGTGCACAGAGAGAGCTGTGCTCAGTTAAAGTTCATCACATAGGAAACAATATGAAGCTTATAGTTCACTAAATAATTATTGACAATCATGAAAGCGCAGCAAACTTGAATCAAAAGTGTATTTTTTTTTCCAAGTTTTAAAGCAATACTCTCTATTTACAACTTCTCCTTAATTCAAAGTCTTTATTTATGTTTTACATCATTATTTTCTTATTAAATGTAAAATTGTGACTGCCACGTAAAAAACGTTCTGAGGCATAAAATCTGTCTAATAATAATAAAAATGAAAAATTCAATTTCACCACTGATGTGATGTCCGAGAAGCAGGGGTCAAAGTTTATCCACCTCTGAGAGTACTTAGGTCGTCATAAAGCCTTAACAAATAAACCAAAGTAATCCTTCACTATGAGTGGAAAGTAAAAACTGTAGTTTTTTTCTTCTCTTCACCAAAACTTCTATGGCAATATGTTTTGCACAGAATAAGTTTCTATGTCCACATTTGGTGCTTGCATTTTTTACCCACTTTTAATTTTATTTAAATTAATTTATGCCATGCCAATCCTTAAAGCTTTGCTCTATAACTGGTCTGATGCAAACAGAAACAAACATCCTTATTTATGCTTTCATTAGTAGTAACAGCGTCGATTCACAGAATCAGATCTGATGGTTTCTACCGAGACAGATAGAAAACAAACTGGAGGATAAAACAAGGCAGGAAAGCCAGAGCCAGTCAATTATATTGCCTTAGGAGTCGGGTAGTTCTGCTGAGAAGGTCGCCTTTGGACACATCTGCCTCCCATTGCAGATTTCATTCCTCCCACCAGTGCACATATCCCTCCCTCTCAGAGAACAGGCTCTTCCACTTCCATAATCCTGTTTGAGACGATATATCCAAGGCAGAGAAATGCCCTGTTTCCAACCCAGACAAATAGTCATTTACAGGCCTTGAGGTGCAAGCTATGTCGTTAAGAATACTTGAACGATCACCAATAAAATCATATATTGACATTTAACGTTCAGGTTAATATTGTTGATAATGGTTTACCTGAGCTTATACAAGGAAAACAAATAAAAGAAAGAGACTGGAATCAGTTATTTTTACTAAAGTTACATTTTCTTTCAGCTAAAGAGTTGTTTCAAGTTTGCTTCTGTATGACTGCAAAAAACAAAACCAAAAAAAAAAACTGAAGGATTTTGTTAAAAATGTATTTATTAAAGGTAGGACCTGGTGTCCAAAATCATATGAGGTGTTGGTGGAATGGAAACAACACAGCAATATACAGAAATGCAGGCAAAAGCTCAAAGTTAGACTGGAAAAAGTGCAGCTGTCTCCAGCTTTTCCTAAATGACACCACACTCAATGGTATTCTCATATGTCTGGACAGGACATGGGGCTTGAGGCCCGGCCAATACCCATCACCAGGCACTGCTGTCGGGCACTGAGTTGAGTGATCCTCTGTACTCAAAGCCCTCACTTAAAACTTAAAGCAGACCGATTTTAATGTCTGCCAGACCAGTCCCATTTAAGGCATTCCGTGGAATGAATGAAGGTAACATCTAGGAATTTGAGAATTAAAGAGTGCATAAATATACTGAAAAGGATTTGTCAAATAAATAAACACCATTTATGGATTAGTAGGTGTTCCATCTGCTCTGTTAGTGACTAAAAGAAAAAAAATCTGCTCATACAGGTCTACCAGTTTTCCTACCTTAACTAAAATTTGGCTTTGGTAATTGAAAAGCAAATAAAGAGAATAGTAAGAAATTGACACAGAGTCAGTGAGTGATGAGTTACTAGCTCAGTTTTGTCCTGCTGAGAAACACCCAAGCCGCTGCTTCTCCGGAGGAAAATGTTTTCACCGTCCTCTAAGTGCCCATTAACTATCTATTCCCATTCCAGCCACACTCTGCACTGCGCTCCGGCACAGTGGGAGCTGTGGCCAGTGCAACCCACAGTATTCCAGAGAGGCCGAGGCAAGCTAAGAGCAGAGAGAGGCTGAGAAGTGTGGAGAACTGTGCATTCCCTTCTACTGCTTGAGGACATGTAGGCCAGTACGTTTACAAACAGCGTGCACAGAGACACTAAGAGATCCAACATTTAAGTAGATGGTGGTGAAACTTTGCTGTGGTTAGGCTCTATCTAGACTTTTCACCTTTTCTCCACTTACATGCAATTTAAAGAAATTCATCACACTTTGACACATGGCAATCACACACCTTAGTATATTTTCTTGTTTTCGGATGTGATAAATCAAAACAAAGAAGTGGATCATTGTGGTGAAGTGGACAGCAGTCAGTGGAAGACAAGAACGACTGTGGTTGTTACAATGCCGCCAAGAAAAATAATAGTCAGGTTTTCAAAATAATAGAGAAAAAAAAGAAAACGACAAGAGTGTCAATTCATAACCCAGTTTTTTCTCCAAAAGAGGTGAGAAGACTGTGTGAGATTATTGACCATTTAGCATAGTTAGCTTAGCTACAGACCTCTGTTTGCCTCTATTTCACTAGCATTCTATGAATGAAGGAAAACAATTACCAGAATATTCATATATTCAACTTGTATCTGTACCTCTTACCACACTGAACAACAGATAAGTCAGTCAGCAGCTCTAATCCACGTCTCTCCTGAACCGTCCTCTCCGAAGTGAAACTAAAGCTGCAATATGTAACTTTTATATAAATATTTTTTACATATTTGTTAAAACTGTCATGTTGTGACAGTTTTTGCACATTGCTTTTGACTGTTTCTCATGGGGAGAGACATTCAGTAATCTAAAACTAATAGAAAAAATTTAAGCAACCTACTTGCAAAATGTTTGTGGACTGTTGGATGTTGAATTCACAAGCAGGAAATATTGTGCTAGTATCAGCATCGAACCGAAAATAGCAAGTTGAAGCCTTTAAAATTGTGACGCTTTTGATGGGTCACATGGACTCAAGAAATTGTAACAGCAGCGGCGCAGAAGGGGAGGGGGGGCCCAATTTAATTTCTTTGTCATGGGGCCCAAGATTCCTGGAGGCGCCCCTGGTCACACTTCTTCACGTTTTGACTCTTTAAAAGTCAAAATGTGACAAAATTCAAGGGGTATAAATACTTTGCAAGGAAGGATATTTGTTTTAATCTTCTGTCACTTATCATATTCTTATTTTGTTAATCCGGTTGATACCACTGATAGAATTATATTGGGGACATTTTTATTTTTTTAAGGGCAATTGGGCAGTACAATTCACAAGTATTATTAGCTTATTTACTATCTGCCATTCCCATCATTTGATTTGAACCTCCTAGGGTGAGAGTGATTGCACCCCAATTAGGGCCTGATAACTAATCAATACTTGCATATTCTGCAAACAGGAAGTAAACGATTAGGCTCCTGGGAAAGGCAGTTCAAATTACAGTGTTGTCAATGGTGTAAGACGGAGAGAGAAAGGCAAAGAAGTGGAGCTCAGGGGTAAGAAGTGCGCATTGATACAAACAAAGAATTTTAGAGCCGTCTGTCTTTAGCTCCTTACTTTCGCTGTTTTCACTTAATAAAAAAACATCTTGAATTTATTTTGTGTACACCTACATATTTCACAACTAAGAACGTCTGAAAATGAAGTAAATTTATGTAGTAATGGAAGAAATGAGTTACATCTTGTCTCGGATTTGCTGTGGGGGCGGGGGTGATCTGTACCACCCAAGCTGAAGTTTGCGGTGTACAGAGCGTATGAGGGAGTCTGTTCCAATGATAGCCTGAGGCAAACCACGGACATGCAAACCACAAGTGGAAACAGGGAGAACCACCACAATCTCTTCAACCCTATGCCCTTATTTCTGTACTTACTGTACCATGCTGCAACCTCAAGAATGAGGGGAACTATGAAAACTGATGCCACCAGAGATCTTCATTCAAATTCTTCACTATTATTGTCCTTTTACAAATTAATCATAGCTGCAAAATTCGTAGCACTCAAGTTCACCAGGGGCTGGGTAAATCAATTACTTTAAAAATTGAAAGGTTAAAAGATTTAACTCAACACCATAAGAAGCCAATAAAGTTGATTTTGAACTTTTGTGAGACAAGATGATTCAATTCTATCAGACTGATCAGCAACCGGACTTTGCAGATAAGATTGTTAAGGAATTAACCAGTTACTCAACAAAGAAACAAAGGAGTAACTTCAGTAATTTCAATTTAACAACAATCAGATATCTGTGTGCAAAACTGATCTCCAGTTGCTAGCAAGGCACAGTATATTACAAGCAGAGGAGCTCAGGTTCTGGCAGTGTCATGGCGGGCCTGATGTCTGACGGGGAGCAGGATGGGACATATTTGGATTCTGCGCAAAGTATTGGATGCCTTTCCAAAGTACGCCATTACAGATCACCAGTGGCTGATTAATCTGAGGGAATCTGACCAGCTGCAGCTTGAGGAAGGGCAAGACATTTCATTTCTAGAGTTGATGCCTAAAATGTTAATCTAAAAAATAAGTTGTTTATTTTGGTGTCTTTGTTGCTTGAAGTTCAAACCAGAACAAAAACGTTTAATTGCATATTACAACGTACGCACCATATCAAGAATTTTTTAAATTATTTTCTGCATTACTGTCCATGAAGGCCTACAGAGCCAAAAAAATCTTAATACAGAATGATCATTAATTTAGGGGTCGAGAACATCTTGAATTTATGTGGGGGCTGCATTATAAGGCGCATAAAAGCTGAAGAATTCAACTGACTTATGTGGCCAGTAGTGAAAAATGTTACCTTCTGACAATGAATAATATACCTTACCTGGCTACAGAGCAAACCAGGCGCAGATTCTACTTGTACAACGGTGGCGACGTGGAGTTGGGCAATTCGAGTGCAAATTAAAACCACTGTCATGTGAATTGCCCCCCTGCTGCAATCCCCCGCACCTTTCCCCTCAGTGATTCATTTACAGCAGCTTCTGGCACAGTAAAAGTCAAATGCTGTAGCCTGTAAACAGCAAGTTCATGGGTGTTCACAGAGCTATAAATCTTTCTTTTTTTTTTTTTCTTTTTTTTTTTGTGGCCTGTGAAATATTTTAAATATTGACATTCACAATAATATCTTTGCTATTTTCAAAATGTAAATCTACCATCTTTAGCTCACTTTCACAAATAGCTCACATATATAAAATAAACATAGAAGTAAGTATGCAGAAGTTTTACTTTTGGTAGAACTAAGACAAAAAAAATCAATTGATTACAGTTTCCCTTTTGATGCAGCGTAATCCGCGCCTTATTGTGAGAATGTTAAGAGTATTGCATTTGCATATCAAGAAGTTTTGGACTCTAGGTGCTCCTTATTACTAATACTAATGTATTGCAATAATCCCTTTAGCTGTCAGAATAATGAAATAGGGGGATAGTATACGTATGTGCGCATCCCTTTAAACCTCAATCTTGTGGGGGTTTTGTGTGACGCCTGCAGAGGAACTCTGAAAAGAACCATTGTGCAGAGGGAGTTTTCTCCTGGTGGGTAAAGCTTGTAAGCTGCTCTCCTCCACATGGGGCCTGCAGTCTAGGCTGTGAGCTGTGGTCTGGATGGCACCAGAGACTGCTCCCTCTGAGACAAGGCCAGTAATAGCCGTGCTAGTTGCCCAGAGAGAAAATGAGGCACAAAGAAAATATGTGATACAAAACGATGCTTTCAAAAATATTGCTATAGAGACAGAAAGAAAACGAGAATGTGTTAAAAAGTGCTAAACTGAGTTGTTTATTTATTTGCACATGTGGACTTAACTTTACTTCTCCTGTCAGTATCAAATGATTGAAAATCATTTGATATATCGTAAATGGATATAATGAAAAAACATCTAGAATCCTCATCTAGAAAAACATCACAGAAATATGAATACCTCGGTATCAGTTCCTGGTGTCTTTGTTTTGTTGGTTAATTGCATGATTATAAATTCACTGTAGGTGTCACACTGCTTCTATATGTAAGGATTCATGTTCCACAGAGCCTTATGATCTATCACTATTGCATTGGGATTTCCAGGATCTGTTCCTGATCACAGCCCATGGCTGAGGCCATGTGGTAACGACCTCTCTTAGCTCGACAACACAGGAAATCGATACCAGGCACTCAAGGTCAATGTACTGTTGGAAAACTACTTAAGTGCTGATGAATTGAGGGCCTGCCAGCAGATGAGACAAGCTAGTGACAACTCCTTCTTATAGTTTCATAAGTACACACATTTCAGAAACTTATGCATTTCCTTTCTCTTGGTTAACTTAAAATGGCTTCACCAACATTAAGGCATGCATATCAAACTGCCAAACAAACAGTACACCAAGCAAATGTAGAACACAAAATTATTGCATTGTTGAACATTTCTAAAAACTATTTAGAAAATGTGTATCTTTGCAGCATTTGTGCTATGTCATTATAACTTTTTATACTGGTTCTGAAAGACCAGCTTCACATTGACTTAATGCCATAAAAGCAACAGACCTCCTATGTGGACATGAGAGCTCTGGGATGTCTTTTTCCACTCTTGAATCTTTGCTTTCAGGTCCTATTGTCCTTTAAGCACCTTGTCAAGGGTGAGCTTTGCTAGCTATTAGCCTATGTCACTAGGTTCACTGTCATGCTTCTCCCACAGAGAAAAAACGGAGTGGTTCAGTACTGGGATTTACTTTTACAACAAACCTATGCAAAGAGTTTCTGTCAGTGGGGTTGGGGTTTATGGACAGTGGACCATAAAAGGCCCAGGTCTGCAATTAAGAATTTGATTCTGACTCACTGATGTAGCTCACTTGAATATTTTACATTGCGGCCAAGTGGTGTTCAGAAAAAAGCAGAGTGATCACAGACTAAAAGTTTACTCAGTGAGAGGATAACATTACAGATCTTCACATGAGAAAAGGTGTCATTTCTTTGGTTAGTGGCTCCTTGCTCTTACAGGGACGATTTTCCACTGTTTCCTTTCCACTGACCCAACTTGCATACTCAACTCAGTACAATGCAATGCTATGACATCAACTCCACAACGCCAGCGATTCTCTACTCATTACATGCTCGTCTAGGAAAAGTGAAAGATCCATGTCAATGACTTGGTGTGATCTGTTTCTTCAGATATAAACCTGTAAGCCAATTGTGAATGATAAACTGCATTTAATGCACTATTTGATAGCTAAGAGTGCCTCGATATCACATGTTGTGAAATAGAGATAGCTAAAGTAAATTATTTGAAATGAATTGCAAGAGTTAAAGTATTGACTCATAATTTAATGAAGTGATAGACGAACTACACTGTGTTAAAAAGAAGGTATTTTACTTACTGCAATTATATGTGTTGATGTGAAACATGCTCATTTATTTTTTCCTTTTTTTTTTTGGTAAAAGCTAATTACTCTGTGTTTCCTTTTCCTGTAAAAGAAATGTTGGGCTGGATGTGAATAATTCAGCTCATGCATCAAACCGCCAGGACAAAAAAGTCTTGTGTGTTTCTCATTCATGTTGCTCAAGGCCACATGGTACTTTCATTGAGGTTAAAAGTGCGCTGTAAATGAAGACATCAAAGACCAACATCCTGTACAGGAGTTAGCAGGCTTTCATTGTAAGACCTCAAGAAAAAGTCCGGGTTTATCAAGAAGCGACAAGCCGGTATTGAATCCTCACGCAGGAAAGCCACAGCGAGGCTTTTCGAGTAAGAGATAAAGAGTTTTCAGTTCAGTAATTAACAGCCTTACTCAGTTTGTGTACTGGGTGTGGGTAATGTAACTGTTGTCACTTACAAGCTACTCACAGCTGCTTTTGATATGTTTTATGATGATGACATTGCATATGTAAAAAATGGGAACACCATGACCACATATGAGCGTTTTCAGAACAGCATCATAAAGAACCTTGATGTATCTCTGATAATGTCCTACTGAGAAGTGCTGCGTTACTAGCAAATTCAAAAGCAATTAATTCAATTTCAATGAGAGGAACATTTTAACATAATTAGTATTTCATTTTCAGATAAACACTAGTTTCGAATGTTACTGTAAGTCACTAGAAACGTGTGACAGTCAAGCTCAATTCTTCTCAAGCTGCAGAACGTACATTTATTGCTACTTGTTTGTGTCAAAGAAAAATAAATTTCTTACTTGCTACCGTCTGACTTTATTTTTTTTCATCCTGGAAAAAATTGCACACTCTTACATTACATATTATGCTGCATTCAAAAAGTATTCACAGTTGTTCCATTTTCACATTTTATGTTTCAGCCCTATTCCAAATTACATTCAGTGAATCACTTTCTTCAAAATTCTACCGTATTATAAGAATGTGAAAAGAAACCAAGAAATTACATTTCTGTAAGCATTCATAGCATTTGCTTATCACTCTGGAGTTCTACCTTTGGCATCATTTAGTCCTGTTTTGGATGGGAGACAACTGTGTCGTCATTTTCAGATCTCTACAGAGATGTTCAATGGTACTCAAGTCTGGACTCTTTCTTGACCGCTGCAGGACATTCCCAGATTGGTTCTTGTGTCACTCCTTTGAGATCTTGGCCATGTGGTTTGGATTGTTGCACTAATGGAAAATGAGCCATTGTCACAGTTTCAGGTCGAGAACACTCTGGAGCAGGTTTTTATCCAACATTACTGCATTCATCTGTCCCCCTATTATGACAAGCCTTCCAGTTCTCACTGCTGCAAAACATTCCCATTGTATGATGCTGAGTTTCCTCCAAATGTAATCACTAGCATTCACACCAAAAAGAGTTCAATCTTTGTCTCATCAGACCAGAGAATTTTGTTTCTAATGGGCTGAGTTACCTTTTGACAAAATCCATATGGGCTGCTGTGTGCCTTTTCTTAAGGACTGACTTTCTTCTGGCCACTCCACCATACAAGCCTGATTGGTGGGTTTCTGCAGAGATGATTGTCTTTTTGGAAGGTTATCGTCGCCAAACAGAGGAACACTGGAGCTCTGACAAAGTGACCATTGGTTTCTTGGACCCTTCTGCCCCTGTCACTTCATTTAGACAGCTCTAGGAAGATGCTTCTTCTACTTATGAACAATGAAAGCCACTGAACTGAGCCTAATTAGTTTTACACTTACAAATAATTAGTGAAGTTACACATCACAGCACATTTCATACACTTGTTTCAATAACCTACTTAAAGTCATAGGTCATTTAGACAACAATCTGGATCAACTGCTTTCTAACTGCATGCGCCTTTGCTTCAATGGTATTGTCAACCCATATAGAGTTTGCTTTTCTTGCTGCTGCAACATGATCTACATGTATAGTGTTATGATGCCAACATCAACATCGCCAGGCTGGAAGGAAAGTGAAGAACTTAAGCACTGGCAAAATTCAGCTGCTTTCCAGGGAGCTGAAGTTGGAGGAAAATGTAAATAAACACTCTTCCCCCTGAATGCAGTAAATGAGAATGAACATAACGACACTGCATGAGTCAGTTTAAATGGACATGGGTGAGCAAAGAACAAGACGAGAGAGCAGGGAGGAAAATAATATGTGTACTGCAATATGCTACTTCTTTTTTCAAGTTCTAAACAGATAAATAGAATATTTGAAAGCTCAAAAATTGTATTTTGGAATGATAAATTAATATTCCTCAAACATCTGTGGGATCGAAGAGAAGTTTTGGAAGACATACAACCATAGGTTTAATGTGTCATTATGTACTGGGTTACAAACACAACATTTTTTTAATGTGTCAAGCATTTATTTTGGTAAACTTATTTTAACATCAGCTAATGGTTGCTAAGAGGTTTCTGCTGTGAATTTCATGCAATAGATCAGAGACTCAGGTTACAATGTTTAATGACCCCTGGAGGGTACTTAGACCTTAAATAAGTCTGGGCCTGGCAGTCAGCAGCCTGTTTGTACTTGAAAAATTAGCCAGGCCCTGAGACACTGGTCATTATGTGGTCACCACTCGCCTTTTCCACCATAACTGGGCCAACTTGGACATACTGCTGGGCCGAAGAGATCCATGACAGAATCTTCTTGAGGAAAAGTAATGGCTCTCTGAATTGCGGAATTATCCAGAGAAAACGTCAGAGTGAGTAAAGCTTACAAGGATTGAGAGGATAAAAAAAGGCATTGGAAATACCAAGAAGAAAAAGTGTGTAATTATATTGACTGGTGTGAAAGTCACTTTACTCTTTCACCTGGATCCACTGGGATGCATGCAGAGATGCCATAAACATGCAAACCAAAATTTTCTTTCAGCTGCATGTTTACATTTCCAGGCACAGCGAGCCATTTTGTTGCATAATCAACAAAGTATGTCAAGATGAGTTGTAAAAATGTTGTATTTGTCAAACACACCTTAAAGGATAACTGACTTTGCAATTTGACACCTTGAAATTGGCTTGTGCCTTTAAGAAACGCCTGCTCTTTCCAACACTGTCTTCAGCATGTAATGACAACAATGCTTCTCTGCTATGTCATTTACAACCATTCTTAGGAGTTTATATGTGGCCTGAGAGAAAAAGCTTGTGGAAGGGATGCTTTATTTGGCAGAAGCTCAACGGGAAACTGTACCTCCAAGGAGGAGCTTTGAGAAATTGGAGGTATTTTGTGAGAGCAAGCATTGAGGCATGTTTAAGCACTTCCAAAAGACTGCCACAAGAAATTCAAGAATTGCTATTGCAAGGCAATTTGTTTTCATACCTAACGGTATGCACAGAACTACATTTTGGAAGTTAATGTACTTGCAGTTTAGTTAAATGTCTTCTTTCTCTGTTTTGATGATCACACACCTAAAGGCAAATCCCTGCAAAGACTGGATGTGTCTGGACATGACGACATGTTGGATCGTTGCCTGCTGCACCTTTAAGCAGAGAAGTTTACTTGTGATACCATCAGGTGTGTATAAAATACAGTCAAAGTGAAAACGGGTGATTATGGTGGTCAGTTGATCATTACCAACAATCGTTAATCTTTAAATGCAGTTTTTTTTTTTAAATGAGTCTCAACTTAAGTGATGAACAGTTATGAAATGAATACACTGGATATTTGCAACATTTAATCACAAGAGAACGTGCATTTTACAAAAAAAAAAAAAGAAAAAGTGAAAAGTTCAGCCCCAAGACACAGACAAACCTGTTTTAGCCTACTTTACAATATTTTTGTTCACTCTGATAGAATTGGTACTTGCTTACACAAGGATTATCTTAGGGGAGCTGACCTGCTTTTCAAGAAAGAAATAAAGAAAGACGGATTTTTTTTTTACAGCAATTTAGAATTTAAATTTAGTGCAGGTGCAGAAAAATGTACAACTATTGTTTTTCAACCAGAATTCTCTGCATGCAAGCTATTTGTCTTTGTTTAAAGCAAAGTTTATATTTCTCCTCAGCTTCTCATTGCATTTATAAGACTCAAAATATTCAAAATTTCAAGCACTCTGTGTTTTTAGAAGGTAAAAGTACTAACGGACAAATGAGACAAATTAAAAAAGAACGCTAAGTGAGAGACTTTGATATTCATTATCATTCTGACTTTCTTTGATTGGTGTTAGAAAAGCCAACCTAAGTCTGGAGTTAAATTGCTATGTTTTGTTTTACTTCTGTGTTCCCATATTATTCATTAAAAGAAATCTGCATATTCACTGACAAGACTTTATGGCACCTGATGACGTATGATCTGTGATTGAGTAGGACCCAAGTTCAGACAGGACAATGACAGCCTTTTTGATGATGAGTAAAACAGGGAATGCTAAATAGATAAATACCATCAGTGCCAAGAAAACCTAAACGAAAAACTTGCAATAAAATTTGACAAAGCTATTTTGGGGGAGGATATGCAATTATTAATCTTTTTTTTAATCCACATATAAGTGTAATATTTGATGCAGTCCTGTAGAATATTCTGCCTTTCACTCAAGCTCTCCCTGCTGATGGCCATGGCAACCTTAAGGAAACCACAGACTGCGTTAGAATATATTTTCATGAAACGTGTCCAACCACACAGCTTCATGTAACAGGAGGAATTTTATATGAACAAATGAAAGGGTTTAAAGGCGTCTTTAAACTCTTTCCTGACCACACTTCATGAAAGATCTCCTTTGTTTCTCTGTCTAATTGTTGCCTCTTTAAAGTTTTAATGGCAGCTGTAAAATATTGATAACTTATATCAGGTGGAGGCCAGGATTACAATTTGGCAACCAGAAAAAAGGCCTCCGTTCTGGGTGTGTGTTCCCTAGCTGGCATATTTGCACAAGCTTGAGTAAGTGTCAGTATAAACAGGCTCCTAATGCTTAAGCATTATTTAATTGTTTTTTGGGTTTTTTTTGTCACAGTGAGATAAACAGGAGCAAAGTTCACAGATCGGCAACCTAATGTTTAGTGTGAAGAATCTTAAGCTTGACAACAGCATCATTCTGAGCCACACGGCGGTATTGTTGTAGTATCCACGTCCACATGGTGTTATCTACATAAGCCTGGCAGATTATTTGTTTATTTTTTTAATCAGAACAAAATTAAACAAATCTGCCCTAATTGCTGTTTTACAGCAGATTCCTGTTCTGCAAATAATGAAAAACACAAAAATATCCAACATCACATCACATTAGACACACATTTGTGCCAAGAAGAGCAACATATACAATTGCCAGGCAGGACCTATGATTTTCACAGAAGACACTTAAAACATATTTCCATGTGTCAATTCAAATTACCTGAAAAAAAATTGTCAAAACTAACATAAATTAAACTTAGAAAATGAGTAATAAATACATTTAGTAGAATGGCAATATACACGTCAAAGCCTGTGTTGTTAGATCAAATTATGCGCAGAAACACAAAACCAACAAGAACAGCAAATAAATAACTGTGTACAAGAATTACGTTGTTTGTGACACTATTTCAAAATCAAGAAATCGGTACATTGTGAAAAGATAAAACGGCTCTGTTTACTCTCTTTGTAGATTCTGGGGAGATTTCTCATTTATCTCTCTGCTTAAACATTGCAGTTCACCCTGCTGTTAAAAGCCCACCTCAGCAGTTTTTCTCCTTCTCCTTACCCTTTAATATTGATGATTCTCACAGGATAAAATAAGTTAAGTGGAGATATGGTAATCCCTCCTCTGCTTGCTGAACTCATTTGTTTACTCTGGGGTGACTCCAATGATGTAGCCATGTCTTTCTTGCAGCATATAATTTCACGTTTAGCAAACACTCTCCCCTTTAATGTGCCGACTATCAAGGTCATGAACAGCTCCTTTTTTTTTTTTGCTTCTGGAATAAATTATACCCAGCAGATAAAACAAAAGACGTTTCTTTCCAAAATGTTTAACGGCAAACTCCCTTTGCAACATCTGTGCGTTGTGAACTGTTTTTCAAACATATCTGTACATATTTGAGAATAATTGTTTCACTGGAAAAGAGCGTCTGAAATCCTAAAAGTGGCCAGGATATTTTTTATTAATTAGTGTTGGTGACAAATAACTTTTTTCTAAAAAGTAATTTTACATAGTACGTAGTAGGGGATGTCATCTGGACTCTGCTTCAGCACACCGGGAACTTTGTTCTGCAATTGATGTGGAGGAGAAAGATTGCTTTGGCAGCAGAAATCCTCATGACAAAACTGAGAGACCATTCAATGAAACCGGGACCTAAATTATTTTATTCTTAAGGCTATTGAAGAAGAATTTGTACCCGGTCATCAAGATCTAGAAGTTTCACCTGTGCATGAAGTAAAGCAAAGCTAGATTCACAACCAAGGTTAAAGCACTGATAGACCAGGACTCCCTGTGGATTCTCTCCAAGTTCAAACATTGGTAATAGACTGTGAATACCACCAGATTAGGACCTTGCTTTGCTGAATAGCTTGTTTGATGAGGGATCAAGCTTTGTAAAACTGTTCCTTCATTTTGAAATAAATGTTTGAATTATCTTCTGCATTTTAAGACAGTTTGCAACTCATTTTCCTCACTTTTTTTGCATTTTTGAAAGCATATATCCATTAAAAATATGCTTTTACTGAATCTGTGTTTACACTGATAATTTCAGTTCAAACAAAGGGCAAAAAAGAGTCATAATTTGAAGCTACAGCAGTAGTAAGAACAATCCATTTCAACTGCTGTTAACATTTGCAATTAGCTACCATGCTGACATATTCATAAGCTCTGCTTTGTCTTTGAATGAATCACCTGTACACTTTAATTATTGAGCCTCTTTCCCCTGAGCCCACCCATAGACATCAGTCTATCTCTTTTAAGTTTCATCATCAAATCATGAAAATTACATCCCTTATCCCATCCCAGCAACTCCCTCTCTGATGTGTGGGTGCTTTATGCAAGAGTGATGATGGGAAATACTAATCTGTATGTGATAAATACAATGACAGTAGCTGCAACCAACATAATGTGTCTTATTTGTATATAATGTAAATATGTGGAGATTGAATGAGGACAGTAAAATTTGACCTTGTCAATGTTTAACTGGATCAACAGCTATTGGCTTTCAGGTTCATTCTTATTTCTGGATGCCAAAATATATTCTCACTTAAAAAGGTTTACTTTTGAATTGCAGTCAAATTAGTGACTAGCTTTAGCTTTAGCTTTCTCTCTCCTCTGGGTTCATGCTTCACCAAAAACAGCAAATAACTGAAAAAATATACAAAAATATACAAACATTACTAAAAATATACAGTCACGATTTGATTTAAAGTGAAACTATTAAAGGGGCAGTATTATGTAAAATTGACTTTTTCCAAAAACTTTACATCATCCTATAATGTTATTCCCTCACCAAAAACACACCTGTAGTGTCGCTTTGATTCTTTTATTCATGTTTGAGAAATCGTTTCATCTCCATGGCAACCATCCAGCTGTGCAAAACATTTGGAGAGACCAAAGTTGCATCTCTGCCCGCCTTCTAGGTGCAGCGCCACCTCAGAGCTGCAGTTTCCAAACTTCCGACCTTCCGTCTGACAGAGCAGCTCTCCTGTCTTCACTCTACCAGGACACATCGTTTCACTAAAAAGGAAAGAACTCAAGTGGAAATTTGAGAACTATAAGTAAGGCATGATGCCAATAAAGTTGGTGCATAGTTAGAACCAATATTCTGTATGGGTTAGGGTTAGCCTTCATGATACTGATGACATTGTAACCTGTTGTGTCTACCAAGGATGATTACAACCTTAAATCAATAGTTGTGTTTTACCTGGTAGGATTAATAGGCTTCCATAGCAAACATCATGTTTATCCATTGAAGTTCATTAATACCCTCACTAAGAGAAGATCAAAATTCAAGGTGTAGTGTTTTATCAGTTCTGCATACATATGTCTAATAAGCCTTTTTCAATTGATTCCTTTGATAACCAAATTGTGGTTGGTTGGATTATGTCAATGAAACATTGCTGGAAAAAATGGCAGATGTGTTTTTGACATGAAAATACATCCTAATAAAGACTTTGAGTCTTTATTAAGAGATGCATTGAATATGGGTACAATAGCCTATTTTTGAATAGTTCGACTCTTTTGCTTTGCAATTAAAATGGTGAATCTTTAAGATAAAAAAAAATATTGCAATAGCATAAAAGCATAAAGGAATACATGATCCAATTTAACTGGTAAAGCATAAAATTTAAGAAATGAAACAGGTAGCAGAGAATCATTGGCAAGCAAGAAAACACAATGGTTGAGCTCAGTCTGAGAATCATCTTGTGAAACAATAGAAATAATTTAGTTTCTTGAAAATGAATGTTATGCAATCTGGGAGTAGGTTTTAACAAGAGACCTTTGAATTCATTCTGAACTTTACACTTAACACCACACCAACATTGTGGTTTTGCTCAAATAACACTTAATAGCAACTGGAAAAGTAACATATTAGTTTTGTAATACTTACTCAATGCACAAATTTTTGACCATGTTATATTATTACACACCTTTCAAAAAAAACCAAAAAAACATTTAATTCCTTTTTTGAGTATCCCACTTGGTGAAACTCAATTCTTTGTGTGAATAAATGTGGAATAAAAGCCAGTGGCTCACATTTCAGGAATGGTTGAGAGGTTTAGCCATGTGGAGGATGAGTCATTGCAAATATGCATCAAAAGTACAGCAAAGCTAGAATAATTTTTTAAAGAATTGTCATATTTCAAAACTGGTGTTAATGACTCTGCCCTTTGGTATCTGACTTGGAAGAATACCATAAAACATTGGTAATCAGGCACATTTCTGAGTGGCAGTCTTGCAATAAACAGTAAGCTACCAGAGCTGTCTGTCTCATTTAGCAAAAACTAAACCTAATGGAAAAAATTATGAAGGTTAGACTGGAGAACACAGCAATCATAAACTCACCATGAGAGCACATTCTATTATTTGACACTTGCTGTCTTTCTTTCTTTTATTGGTGCTTGTGATGAGACTTTTTTGTGTTTCTGCTCTGTGGTTGAAGTCATAGGACTACAGGCCAAATCTCTTGTGGGTAACCATAAGTCACGTATGGGTTTAGCACATTGCTGACGAGCCACAGCCTAATTCACCCAGTACCATGAGGAGACAGTCCGTCTACAGCCTAGAGGTATGGCCAACAACTGGTATTACTGTAAGTTTGGGGTTAGAAAAATTACTCTGTACATAGTTTTTAAAGAGGTGAATGAATAAATGCATGGGTGAATGAATGTTGTATACCACTCCACCTTTATTTTGGCACTTGTTTACTTAGTCTTCTTTCGGTTGTTGTCTTACTTCATCTTCTACATATGTTTATATGACTTACAGCTTTAGATATACTCATCAATGCATAGTTATTAAGTGCCTGTTTAATAAACACACATGTCAGAGTTCTCCTGCCAAATTGAAAACAAAAATATGTAAATGAACAAGTCACTCAAGAGCTGACTTGACAGTTTAAGGATAAAGGGAAAGGAGATTTTAAGGGTTTAAACAGCACAACAATCTTCCCATACCTCTATCTCGACAAGGCACGCTTTCACTCTGCCACTTGCTGGAGATGTGTGGACATGATAACAGAGTAAACATTGTAAGACTGTGTTCAAGCATGCACACACACTTTGTTCAAATTATCCCCTTGTGCCACAGCAGCTACTTTAAGAATAATAGCCCCCATGTGTGTGTTTTGGGCTCTGAGGCTGTGTGAGGTAGGGGGACTGGGCTCTTTGCCCAGTCTGAAATCCTGTCAAGATCATTGTAAATTTTTCCTTGTTTTTAGCAGTGGTAATTTAAGAGCCAGATGTGCAGGAGACTACAAATTGAGCAGGATAATCAGCTTGTTACATGATTCTTTACCATGTACTGAAAACTTATTTACAGGGAAGTATCTACATCAAGGTAAGCATGCTTTTGTCAACCCCAACTGTAGCTATAGTACCCAGTAGTACTCATTAGAAATGCACAGCATATATATTGTTTTTCCTAATAGCTTATGTGGATAAAAATAAAGTATTAAATATAGTCATTTCATTTATGATCTTAAATGACTTATGTGGCGGGACCAGTGTGATCAAAATGGGCAACTTGAATTTAAGACCACTATTTTAATAAAGAGACAATAGCAATAACTCTCCTTGAAAAGTTACCTTTAAGGCACACAGAACCGCTGCAGATGAGGCTTGAGACATTTCAATCATTTTATTTATTACACAATTGTTTTCAGTTTAATCAAAAATATACTAATTTAAAACCACTCACACATTAAAAAAGCAGTTACGGCTCAACTCAGAGATGGCAATGCAAATCAGGGTGGTGACCCAAAAAAGAAACAGCAGCGTCTGTCAAAATTAAATGTCAGTTGTGGAATCTGGAAACATACAAAAGATGAGCATTTCACTTACCTCTGAGCTCTATATGTAGCACTCAGTGGGGATTCAGGTATAGGCCTCCTGGATATACAGGTAAAGCTGAGCTAAAGCTATGCTAACAAACATTGAGAGCTTCTCTGTTGGTCCTCCTTCTTACCACAAGGAGGATTGATTGGCGATTAGAGTGTCGTTAAGCACACCATGCAAGCATGCATTAATATGTGGCTGTTAAATAGAAATCACAAGTAATAAGCTTAATAAAGGGAGATGAAGCCTGCCTTACCTAGAGTGCAGCACCAGCAAACGCAAAGGTCTGAACTGGAAGGAAAACAACGAGATGTCAACCAGGTGAGGGAGGGCCCTTATACCGACAGCCAGCGCCACTAATGATTGGATTCAGTCACTGGTATGGTGCGTTCAGAGCCTACAGGGCATACTGCCACACTTAAATATCAAACATTAAACTTAAATAGTATATACCTTTATGCTGTCATCCCCACAGTTCCTTTCCTTTGAGCAGTGTAAAATCATTCAGTATGGTGGAGCTGAATGGGGAAGGTGCAGGGGAGGGGTGCTCTCTGCGGCAAAAGCTTGGCTGAAGACTGTAACTCCAAGGAGTAGCTTTGTAGAAATAAGCAGCACTTTGGGGGAGCAAGTGTTAAGGCGCCCACGAATGGCTTTCACCAGAGATTCAAGGATTCCTCAAATATATGAGATAACACACAGATAAACTTTTGGAACTATACATGTGGTACAGCAGATTTACAGTAGTAACTTAAATCAATTTTTTCACTGCTTGGGCGCTTTGTAGGTTTGAATACTTGTGATCTCTACATAAGTATACATGTGTGTGACTATGTGTGTGGATATGCATCCTCTGAAAAATCCAACGCAACATTGACCAGACAGTCTGTGACCACACAGAGGGAAGCAGCAGGAGGTCAGCACCTCCCTCTTTTATAACCTTCTGAACAGGTAATCTCATTCTCTAACTGTGGTTGTTTTGACACTCTTACTTTTCTACTTCTGGCATGAGCTCTAACATTAGATGGGCCATGGCTGCTGCTCAGTAGAAATTGTTTTATGCTTATTAAAATAATTGCTCCTAGTTTTACAACCTTCAAAATTGCCATTGTTATTTGGTGGGAAATTTATCTTTTGAAACCCTCTCTTGCTAGACTTATGGCAACAGTTTTAATTGGTAGCACTAGATATCCAAAGAAATTAATCCAAGGTGCTGCACAGAGCTATAATTGCTGCGGTAATAGTCTTATTAATTCAGACGCTAAGGTAAATAACAGCTACACCTTCCAATGCAGACACACAAACACTCACACACAGCATAAAGCTATTTGTAACCCAATAAAATTCATTTGAAATACATAGATAATTAGGGGGGTTTTTTGTTGTTGTTTTTTTACACTCTTTGGCAAATAAGTAAAAATAAATGCCATTAGATGCCAGCACAGACCTGCTGTGCTGCTTACAAAGGCAGAGGCTCTGTTGGTCCAAATAAAGAATTCTACCTAGAATTTCTTTGTACCACAGGAATCCAAGCAGCAGCCCGGTTGCTACTGAGTGCTTTCATAAGCATGGACCCTACTGGTGTAATCCCATAATCCTGCAGCACAGGGGTCTCAGAACTGTGATAGAAAGTGGGGAGGAATAGAGTGCTTTAATTAAGAAACGAAAAAGGGTTCAGAAATGTTGAGAGATTAAAAAAAAAAGAAACTGATGTTCAATTCATAAATTCTTAATGATGTCCTTATTTTTGTTGAGAACTTTAACACTGAAATTAAATAATTCAGTAACAGAAAAGGAGACTTTTAAGATACAAGTCACAAAAGGAAATATTACAGGTCAAATTTATAGAATGATTTCAACAAAAGTGTACTGCACAATGCAAATCATCTTATGTTCTACTTTGCTCATGTTTTGTTTTGTCATATTTTGTTCTCCTTAGTCTCATCCATTGGGCTATTGATTTTGGTGAATGGGGTTTATTCTACATAGCAACATTTTCATGTTCTGTTTTTAAAGGACTGGGTAGCAGTGGTATGCAAACTCATATCAAATTAAATTTAAAAACTCCATTTCTATGCTGTCAATACAAAAAGAATAACATTATAGTAGTAGACATAATATCTGGGAAATGGCTACCCAGCTTGGGGCTCAAAGACAGCAAGAATCATTTTTATATGTTCTACATTAGAATTAATGTATTTTACTAAGGACATGATTTAAGAAACATTTCTGTCATAATAGAACTTAATTTTTAAAACTTTTTTTGAATGTGCCTTAAAGTAACAAAGCACCTGGCTGAACTTCCAAAGGGCCTCCGAGACAAGGCAGCAGGAAGCACCTGGGGTTTCCACAAAGCTGGCAGCAATGCTAGACCAACATTAATCCAATCACAAAGTGACAGCAGGGTGGCTTCAGCCAAGTCTTGTGCATATATTGCTCCTGTCAAGACTTGACCCCAGAACGATGGGCCCCATCTTTTAGAACTTTAATTATGAACTTATTTTCAAATTTTATGAAACTGAATGATTTGTGTTAAAAGCAAATAGAGCACAAAGCAATTATACCAACATTTTAATGGATTAGCTGTTTTCATTTTGAATAGTACCCTTTTCATAGCCTTAGCCATACTTTAGTGCTGCAAAAGAGGTCAACCTGGCATGCAGTCTCTGGAGTTACTGATAAAGGTGGATACAAATTCCTTTTCTTTTTTTCTTTGAAAAGTCACAGGATATTGTGTGACCCTGATTCTCTCTGTAATCCTTGCAATAAGGCAATGATTAAATTGGTTGTCTTTAATTCTTCAGTACAGTATAAGGTTTACTTTAGAAAATACAGTCTTGTTAAAAGTGAAACACCATAAAACAGGTTAAACTTCAGGGCAAGACAACCGTTTGTATAATAATTTGTGACTTTAATGCCTGAATATTGACCTCTCCTGTTTCACCAGTGATGTACAAACAAATGAAACTAATATTAGTTCACTTTTAGCTCTTTATTTTAGCATGTTAAATATTAGGCTATTTCCAATTATTTTTCGTAATCTGTATAGCACCAATTACAGACTGTTATAGTGGGAAAAAAAACACAAGGCCAATGGCCATGTTTTCATTCATACAGAAATGTTTCTTATCAGAGCATGGTACTGTAATCATATGATACACTCACTTGATCTGTACAAGAGGGTTTGCTTTACTGCATGATAAAATATAATTACATTTCAAAGGTTCCTAAAGTGTGGCCAGCAGGAGAAAACACCCCTGTGTTATTGCCAAAATATGGCTGTGTCTTTAGAGATAATACAGACATGTACCCAGTAGTGTTTAAAAAGATAAAGGTTAAGAATTTCACCCATTAGCTACAGTGTAGCATATGCTGTACATAATTGCACTGAATATTACAATGAATCTGCCATTTAATAGTTAAAAGTGGTTTCACATTTTCAGCATGTTTACTCAGAATTTTTTTTTTTTTTTTTTTTCTGGGGGCAGGAGAGTGTTTGGGGAGTAAGGAGTACAAATTCAAGCTGACTCAAAATACCATTGGCAGAATGGGAGCAAGGCTTTAAAACTGTTGTGAATGTCTCATTGAAGCTCAGCATTTACTGCTAAGGCTGCCTGATGAGTCTGTGGCTGAAAGGAAAAAAAAAAAAAAACACTACCAGAAAACCTTGTAATTAGGTGTACTGCTGGATAGGTCTATTATAAAACAAAACTACAAGACTACTTATTCTAAAGTCAAGCAAACCCAACACTAAAAGGATAATACCTTGGCCTTAGAACGAAACATAGCTGAGCCATGGAATAAAAGATATTATGTCCAATTGCTTTGCTGAATACAGAAACTGAATCAAGTAGGTGCAAATTAAGAGATTTCTTAATTACACCGACTGCGAGAGAGAAGCACTTCAGAAGAGCAAGTTGAAGACTACAGGATTCCCTTGTGACATGGTTGGATTAGCTGTGTAATCTTATCTGTCACATAAAGCGAAGCCCCAAATCTCCCTTTGCTCTGAGGAGCATTCAACATGTCAGTTGAATTGAAAGAGGTCTTAACGAACATCTCTCCTACTCATGGAGTGCTCAAATCAACTCGCTGTTTAACATGGGCTTTATAGCTCCGACTGATGCCATGTGTTGCACTGCTAAAATAGATCAGTCCACTGAGGAGTAGGGTAACACTCTTTCGATAACAAAAGAAAGCTATTTTTTCTTTAAACACTTAGTTTTTGTGTGCAAATAAGAGACTGTTATCTTGCTTACATTGGGTAATTTGTTTCTCACCAATGTCAAATATTTGCATTGACAACTGCAGAACATGAGATGCACAGAGTGACTGAAATGATTTTGGACAAAGACTTGACTTACATGAGATATTAAAGTAAAGGTATTTACTGTAAACTGAAGAATTGTAGTAAATGCTAATTTCGCGATTCTTTGCTGTAGTGAAGCGACTGAGGGTAGAGCCCCTGTTTTTTCTTATGCATTATCATAAATCATAGTAGGCCTATTTAATCATTCAATACCACACTGTCCCCCAGGACTGTAATCTGTTTACAGGAGCACTGCAGCTTTGCATAGTACTTTCAAATCCATACCAAATGCATTTTTAATTGGTAAATAAATGCAAAATGCATGCTAACAGGCTATTGTAGCAGTGCTCCTGAATGCTTAAATATGGTTTTAAGCATGATGTTCACATTATGGATTTTGCATCACCATGTGTTTCCAAGGTGATTTATAATCAGGTAAGCATTCAGTTTGTACCAGAAGATCTTGAATCAGACTGTGACTTCATCACTTTTTAATATGAATATTTAGTATTTTACACTATTTTCTGGAATTTTCTGAAAAAAAAAAAAAAGAAATCTGTATAAAGTTGTTGAAAAGGTATGAATATATTTGTGTTTTACAATCACAGGCTTAAAGGCTTAAGGAGTTCTAGATATATTTTTGCAAACCACAATAATCTTCCAGCTTTTGCAAATGCTTGTGGGATATCACAGACAAATCAAGAAATCTCTTCACTGGTTACAATTCTGTAAAAACGTGTTGTCTAAACATGATGAGGGGTCTTTAAATGGCATTTTTAAGTACATAAGTGAACATAATAGACATGAAACATTAAACTCAGTGGAAACAAGAAAAAAAATCACATGGCTGTATCATGAGAAGGCAGTTGTTTCAAATCTTTGGATTGAAGTATATTTCCTCGTATAGTCAGAATAAAATTATGTTGGGTTATTTGGTGGCTATAATTTGACTTTATATGTGAAGGTGTGTCTGAATATGGTTTTCTATCTGGAGTGTCTATATACAACTCATCCAGGATGCAACCTGCCTCTCACCGTTTGCCTGCAGAGCTAGCATCTAGCTCTCCCTGCAACCTTGAATGGGATTATTTAAATAAAAATAAATATGCAAACATACAAAAGTATGAAAAGTAAGCAAAATTCAGTGCAAAATTTGTTGGAGAGAGAAAAATACTTGTGGTTCCACTGGCTGAAACAATATGTCCTTAAATGCTTTTTGGAGACCAAGAAATCCAAAGTATCATATCAAAAGTTTGTCAAAACCTCTTGCCCTAGAAAAAATATAAAACAACTACCTTCCACCAAAATCCTGTACATAGAAAGAAGTAGATCTACAAAAATCTATTCTGCAAAATTTATTCTCATCCCAACCCTGTCACATGAAAATATGTCAAAACAAGAGCAAAGGGAGATTTGGGGCTTCGCTTTATGTGACAGATAAGATTACACAGCTAATCCAACCATGTCACAATGGAATCCTGTAGTCTTCAAAACAAGAAATCAAAAATCTAAAACCTATAAACATTTAATATTTCATCCTACTGGCAATATATTCTGCAAAAAAAATCTGAAAAACAAAACAGTAATATCTACCAAATTCACTCCCATTTTTCAACTCTATTTAGAGAAAACTAAAAAAATAAGTGGACTTTCTTTTCCTGCAGTACCTCAGTTATTTCACCAGGACAAAGAGCATACCCTGAAAAGTCACTGCTGCCCCATATCTAACCATTGATCAAAGGCCAAAGTACAGTACCATGTGCCAGAGCATGTGATTTTGTCACTAGTGAGGGAGTACACATCATAAACACTGCTTTATTAAGAATGTTTTGTGAATGGAAAACAAAACCATTCATGTTACTTCAGATGACCCACCATTGTATTGTTTGACCTGTCAGTCAAGTTCTTCATTCAAAATCTTTGACATTCAAAGATATCAAATCACAGCGTACAGGATAGTTATTTATTTTATTTAAATTAGTTTTATTTTATTTTCCAAAACTAAACTAAATTTATTTGATTAAAATATATTTTCTCAAACTAAAGGTAATCTGAGGGGATATTTTTAGCATTGTTACTGTATTACTTATGTGGTCAGCTTTAAAAGTTTGTTTACTTAAAAATACTTTTGCGGTAATCAGTTACCATTATGGCACCATGATACCATCCTATCAGTAATCCTGGCTATACTCCAACAGGATACATTACTGGGAATTAGGTCCAAAGTTGAAACCTTTATGTTGATGACTCAGTTATGGTGAGTAAAATCAGACATTTATAGCTTTGTAAAAGTGGACAGCATTTATCTTTATTCTAAAATAGTTCCATGGAAAAGACAAATGCTAGCTATGACATTCTGTATCGAGGCCATTTTGAATTAAACTTTGAAAGACATTCATTTTGCTGGTGCGTATTTGTACATATAACATCTGTGTTGACAAGACAAATCTAATTTATTGTACCTTAACTCACAAATTGAATCTAGGGTTAAGAAATAACATATTTTCGCCAATATACCTTTCCAATGTGAGAATATGTAGTGATATGCGCAAAATAACAACCTCCTCTGACTATCTAAGAAGTTGTTAAAAGAAGGAAGGAGACGTGGTATGTCATTTGTAGAAGCCCGAGCAGTAAATCAATACAGCCAAAGATTTAAGATACTGTCCTTATCGTCTTTTTATCAAACTCTTATCGAAATATAAGCTGCTACAACGTCGGGGGGTGACCAATGAACAATCCGACTGCTACTGAAATAAACACAAGGGCACCCTGTGCTCTGTCTGCTGTTATCGTAACAAGTTATCACATGGTCATCAAACATTACATCGTCAGTAATCAAAATGAAGCGCTTTCTCTGAATTTGTGTCACCTTTGCCACTAGATTCCAAAGTTATTTCAGGTAATAACAGTAACATCTGATTCAAGCATATAATACTGCTATTAAAATAAGCATGAATATTTGATAAAGTATACAGAAAATGTGTGGATTTGATCATAGTCATTCATGCATAGTGACACTATTCTATAAAAGAGCTATTGTGTTTTATCAAAAGCTGTTTGAATCTTGTGTTAGCCATGAGATGATGGTAAATGAACAATGAAGAAGTTAATATTTACCCAGCAAAAGATCCAGGGAGAAAAATATTGCTGTTTATGATTTCTCAACACAGTGGTATAAATTTTTTCGAAATTCTGTTACATTGCGGTATTGTAATTTATATATTTTTACCTTAATATATAAATAAGGGTAAGAGTATGTCTTTTACAGTGGAATTACATAGAATTAGAAATTGTTTCTATGACCCCCAAGTTACTACAGTGAAAAATTGTTCCTCACATTAGAAAATTTATTGTCTGTTAATTTCACAGGTTATTATAGAAAAATAATAGAGCCAAAATTTATTTATCCGTTGTAAAGCATGACTACATGAATTTTACAAGGCAAATGTTGTTCTTCACTGAAAAAGGTCTAATGTCTACACAGAGAAAGTAGCAGACGCTTTACGAAGACCCACCATTGTATTGTTTGATCTGTCAGTCAAGCTACAGGAGAGGTGAAGGGTAAGAAGGTGACGGACATGCTGACTAATCATTTTGTAATCAGGAATCAAAACAAAACAGAAAGAAAATGTTTATCTGAACGGCGCAGGCAGCTGCCAGAGTTGACACAAATGTTTTCTTCTCCTGTGTCAATATGTCAGGGCTAATGGACAGTGCTAAAGAAGGGGGCTAATTACTTTTGAACACACTTGCTCTAATTTTTTTCATAATATGATGTCCCTTTTCTCCTCTAGTATCTGTTAGGAAAACTGTAAAGACAGCAACAGATTAGGCTGAATGCTTACACCATTAATATCTCACTATTTACTCACATTTTTTTTAAGAAAGCCTTTAAGTACATGTCAAAGCAATGCTATATCATTACAGAGCTGCATCTGGAGACAGACTTTATTATTCTTATTAAAAACAAAATATCATCTACAGTCTTTCACATAGAGATATGAAGGCCTGGGATTATTTCAATTAGTGCCTTATGTAACCGAACTCCAAGAGGACTTTCATGGTTGACTCAGTGACTGCAAGAAGTCAGTGTCTTGTGGTAGGAAAACAAGTGTGAATCAGAATCCCTCTAACATCATGCTGGGATCTTTACTTGAAAATGATGGTTTTCATTGTGTGCTAATTTTCTGCAAACAGTGACTTTGCTTTTGACCTTTCGTCAAAATGTCACCCAAACAATGAATAATTAACATCTGCCCCAATCACCACAACCTCTTTTCATTATCAAATGTTATCATAATGGTAGCAGTCACCATACATAATACCCATATGGCCCTGATGAATGATTTTCCTCCTGGCTGATATATGTGGAAAAGCTCAAAATGCAGAGGAACATTTCATTCACTGCCATCAATATGAACAGGATTTGTGAACACAAGTGCAGATGGTGGTCATTCATTTTACAAAGTTCATTGTGGCCTAACATTGCCCAAAGCATGAGTTGATTATTCCTCAGGTCTTAACTTGGAAGCTGAAAATGGTGCCGTTTTAATAGATTCTTAATATTGCAAGGCAGTCGTTGCCAAAGATGCTTTCCATTTGAAGTTGGGTAAGTTAAATGGTACAAACTGAAAAATGTCTTCATTACTTCATTACGTCTATTCAAACAAAATCGAATAGACGAGTGTCTACGGAAGAATTTTAGGATCTCTGGGATAAAAAAAAAAAAATTCTGAATTTTTTCAATCTTCATTCTATTAAGAATCCTCAGTGTTTTATAGAGGATTTCTGTCTTTAACTCAATGGCAATCGGTGACATCTATATACCTTGTAGGTCATAGAGATAAATGATGATACTCAGACAAAGCTGTACCCTTTGTCTTCTTATTGTTTGGGTGGGGAATAGCAATGACTATTTCTGTCATAGAGACACAGAAATGCTAATCGTACCACTTACAGTTTCTTTTAAAATAAATGTATTCTTACAGTGAAGGCTTTCACTGATAAACATTTACAGATGACACCAATCAATCAGCAAGACAAATCCTCTGTACCATGTGCTACTATGAGAGACAGGCAATCTCCCTGCATGCAAACAATGTCCCCAATTTGTCAGAGACACAAAAGGAGCTCTGGCAGACCCCATTTGCATCACTTTGTACACAACAATGTATTTTATCACAGCATTGATTATTTTATTGTTTGAAAAAGAATGTCCCTATAATGCATATGAGCATTTTGATCAATCAGTTTCTTGAGTTTATCTGCGTTGACCTCCCCAAAAAATTATTTTAAAAGGTTTAAGATAGGAAGAAAGATTAAATGTTTAAAGGCTCTAACAGGCAAATTAAAGATACACTGTTCGTAAGAAACATTCACTTAAGAAATCAGTTTTATTTATCGATTTAATTCCTTATTGATTGTCTAGTGAGATTGCACTGAGGTTAGAAAAAAATCCTGAAAACATGCACCGTGTTGTTTTCTATTCAAACAAAATTAAAGAAGTCCTCCTTCAAATGAACATTTTAACATGCAATCCAACGTTTTGCACAGCAAAATTTGTGACAACAAATTTACGTTTACCTGTTCAACAACCTTTCAAGACTTATGGTCCTAGAGCCATGGGAAAGAAATCATGCTGTCAGGGTTTTTTATTAGCAAAGTCTTTGTATTAGTCAGAACTGAAGGAATGATAAATGGCTCCAAAATATGGCAAATATCTAAGAAAAACAGACTTTAGTTTTTAAGAAATTAAGAACTAATGCTCACCTTTGCCATGAAGCCGCCTAAATAAATACTTTTAGAATCACCTATGACTGCAATTTCACCTCAAAAGTCTGCATGTCTTTTCATCAAAAGGCTTATACCAGACTTTGCACATCTACAGATCAAAATTTTAGCACATTGGTGTACTTGTCAGAATTTTTCGTCTCACTGAAGACTTTTAAACTAACTTAGGCCTGGAGTTTGATTGTCAGACTAACATGAATAGTCTGTTATCTAAATATTCCAGCATTGATTTCACAAAAACTGCATAAAGTGACAATTGAAAGATTAAAGAAATGATATCCAGATCCATCTAGTTAAACTAAAGAAAATGTTTACCATTATTGGAGAAAAAGATTTCTTTACAAACATATATCAAGGATGATCAAGAATTTTGTCTGAATATTATTCATGCAGTAAGATATATGGTCAGATGGAGAGGCAGTGCAGCAACGCCACTTGTTTAAACCAGCTACTATTTAGCTACGCTCTCTAATTGAGCATGTACATCACATTTTAGTGGTTGCATATTATCACCACACAAGGACCAATTGATCATTAGTCCATCAATATGTAGTTTGCATAAAATTATTTCCCCTAAATAGTCTATGTTTGAGGTGATTCAGGGTTGGTTTATCAATAATGTAAATGAGCCATTTGGGCATTAAAAGGCTGTCTCTGAGAATGACAGACCACAAGGCATTAGTAAGTTAATATCCAATGAAATTCTCCCCTGCCACAAAAGCCAATGACTAAAGAGATCGGTTCAGTCACTGAGTTTTGTACTTTGTTTGTTGCTTCATTTAATTGTTTTTTTGTTTTGTTTTATTTTTTGTTTTTTTAAAGAGGCGTTACCTAAGAATATTGTAACTGTGATTTCAATTTATTAAAAAAAAAAAAGACTACACATTTGATTGATAAAAGTTTTTGTTTTTATGTTAACAGCCTTTATTTTATTTTTTTTTTTGTGAAAGTTTTAAAAAGTGTACTTACACATCTCAGACTGAACCTTTTCCCTCAATCTATATGGGATTCTGTCTGCAACTTTGACACCAACCTCTCCTGCCAGTAAGAGACCAGGAAGAGTAGTGTGAGGAAATATTTATTATCAATTCTGTTACAGCATTTCTTTTCAATCAAGAGAAGAGAAAACATTGTTATCTTTCAAGAAATTGTTTTCAAAGTAAATGATTCAAATTAATAGCAGAAGATGTATCAGAAACAACAAAAGTTTGTCACTGTGTATATTGTTTTTTATGGTGTTACAATATATTATAAATATATTTATAACATATAACATATATTCATATTCTATCTTTTAATTGGTAGTAAACTCCCTTTCACTATTTCACCATGGCTTCACAGAGAGCCAAATATTGTCAGTGTTTTGGATGTTGAGAGGATGAGCTCTGCAACAGTCTGATTATATGTCTCGGTATGACTGAGTCATATCTTTACCTGCCACTCAGCACCAATCCTCTGCCATCATCATGGAATGCCAGCACACAAGGGGACTCATTAGCCTGGTATTACAGATGTGACAAGCGCACCATAATAGGCCAATTATCCCAAAATGCCAAATTTCACTCCAAAGGAAAAGAAGTGTGTTGTGATTAATGGAGAACACTTAAGGGGAAGAGTTAGACAACGCTGTTGGATAGGAGAAAATATGTATCAGGCCGCCGCCACTACAGATGCTTCCTCCCTCCTGACAACTGCAATTCATTTGAGATGCTATTAACATGCATAATTATGCTAATCAACCGGTAATTAAGTGGCAATTCATCAGAGACCATTTTTTTTGTCTGTAATTTCATCAAGCGTGGCTGGTGGGTTTTTTTGTTTTTTGTTTTTTTTTTCCTTGCATATTTCTTTATGCAATATTGCCCAAATGAGACTGTCTTATCTCATCAAACAGCTCCCTTGCTGTATGTATTTGCAGTTTGTAAACAGGATGTGACAAAAAAGAAGATGCAATGTATTCTGGCGATGGTATTCATATTTACGCAGGAGGTTAATAAAACCACACAACCAGGTGTTTTGTTAATAAATGTGAAGATCATGTCCTGAAGAGGTGGATAACTTACACAGTAAAATAGTATTTTTCAGTTTATCAAAATAGTAAACGTAATTATTTATGAGTACTCTAAATTACACATTTTGGAAGAAAAGTTTGAATGGCTGTTTTGTTCCTCAACTCAGTGGAAATGTTTCTGTTTCCTCCTTACAGACAGACCATCAGCATTAATGTCTCATGATTGAGTTTCCTTGTGTCTCATATCCGCCGAACAAAATTAATATGAAATATGTAATAAATCTCTTATGACCCCAGCTTTTAAGCGTTCTGTTTATTCAAAGTGATTTTGCAGCAAAGTGAAAAAGTGTATGTCATTTGTATTTTTCTTTTGTTTTTGCTTATTTGAGTCACATCTAAATGTTTCAGATGAGACAAATATTAAGATCAGTGAAAAATAATTTCAGTGATTACAAAAAGAGGTTTTCAAATTGTAATTTAATTTATTGCATGACAAAAGCTATTCGAACACACCTGGCTCAGTGTGAAAAAGCAATTCCCAATGAACCTGATATTCTGGTTTTGTTCTACACCGAGTAGCAGCAACTGACATCAAACATTTTGCATTTCTGGCACTGAGGAATTTTTGACTTATTCTTTCTAGCAGTATTGCTTTCATTCAGTAATAATGGAGGTCCTTCAATAATAAACAACTAGGTTAAGGTTTTGTCATATGATCTCAGTCAGAATGAAGTCTGAACTTTGACTAAGCCCCTTTAAAATACATATTTGTTTCTCCCGCTAGTCACTGGTTGGTTTGGGATAGTTAATAAATAAATATTGAGACTGATTTTGGTAGATATTGGGTTAATTTATGTTTGATATTAAACTACCCAAAATATTTCATTTCAACAACAACAACCAAAAAAAAAGAAATTAACTTTTTCCAACTAATTATAGATTAGGAATTAGATCAAAGAAATGGTAACGATAGAAAAAATAACAACAGCAAAAAATTTTACATCATACCATATGCTACAATTTTGTTCTTGCTCTGTGTTCTCTCTTTTAGTGCACCACAAAACTGTTGTCTGAGACAGCACAGCACATATGAAATGTTAATTGCATTGGCAAGCCACTGTCCAGTTTCATTCTGTGAGTCAGACAGGTGTTCTCATCAGACATGAAAGCCTTTGGTGATGTGTGTCAGTCTTGATCACCCATGATGATGGCCAGAGGTGCAGAAACAGTTTCTATTCTGACATGGAAACTCTTTTGACTTTCAGCACTTTTATGATAGTTCTGGCTGAATGGCTGGTTCGGAACCAGCCATTCAGAGTACATTAACTCAGATTTAAAAGTGGGTAACATAGCATCTTTTCTTTCTTTTCTTTTTTAAAATTATGATTGAAATTTTACAGTCTGACAGTGTATATGTGTTAACTTCTTTGTACAAGGCTCTGTTCTCAATGATTTCTGGTTTGAAGAGGCTTGTCTCTCTTAGTCTTATTATGTACTTCAAGTAAAACCAACATAAACAGTAAATTATTTAAAGGAATGCAATATTATCTTCAATTGTAGAGACATTTAAAGGTGTTCATAAGAAGTAAACACACCTCTGTGCAACAATACTTGCACATACTTATTTCAATGCTTGGAGAAAAAAAAAAGGAATTTATTTGTATTTTGTAAAATTGACTTTGTTTTTTTTCACTCTATTTGATCTTACAATGCAACTCCCTCATTAAAAGCAGACCTGGATTGCTTTGATTTGTTGTCATGCATGCTTGAGAAATTGTTAAATGTTCCTTGGAAACCATTTTGATTTGTAAAACATTTGGTGGAACCAAGCGCTGCCTTCCAAGCAGCTCCTTCTCATAGCTGCTCCTTCTCATAGCTGCAGTCTCCAAGCTTCCAAGCCTTCCCCACTCAGCTCCCTCAAGCTAGCAGTAGCAGCAACTGACTTGACGCCAAAGCAAGAGCTGATATATTTATGTCCCGGGCAGATTTAGCTTTAAAATAATCTTTTCACTTTGCAAAAAGGTTTCACTGGAACTAATATTCATTGTCTCGAAGCAGTGCAGTCTGAGTACCAACTTGAATCTGAAGAGGGAGCTGCTGTGTAGGGGGAAATTTTGGACTGTTTAAATAATCTCTGTGGGCATTTTTGTATTTATGATTATGTCATGCAATCATCCTACACAGATGGTGATTGTTTTTGAATTTTTTTTATCATCATGCATGTTAAAAAACCAACAGCGTCACATTTACGCAGCAAATTCAGAATGTCTTTAGATAGCTGAAATATTTAGACACAAACTTATCGTTAGAGATATTAAAACCATCTAAGTCAGATAAGTCTGTCACATTAGATGAACTCATCGCAGAGAGCAAAAAGAAACAACCAACCAGGGCGATGCTGCCTCATTCGATGGGATGAGATGGGCTCTGAGGTTTGATGGGGCAGAAAGAGACTCATGTAGACGGCTGACTGCTCCTTTAGACGGCATGTCAGCGTTGGCTCGGAAGCCACTCTGCCACATCTGGGTGATGCAGTCATCATTGTGGCAGGCCTGTCAGAACAAACTGGTGTGCCGGAGACAGATACAACTTCAGTGGCTGGATGGAGAGTATGCAACACATGCACCTCCCTAACATCAAATATGTTCCCCCGACTGGCAAGCTGGTGGTACATTACTGACAGGAATGGCCAGTGACATCAGATGAAAACATGATTATGCCTCACTTAGGGCATCTAAAAGAGTAAATTGATCAGGCAGAAACGGGGGAGGAACTCAAGCACAAACACACTGGTTGACGAAAAGAAAAAAAACAACAACTGTTTTTTGTTGAAATGAATAAAAAAACAAAACAAAATATCAGGGACAAAAGAATAAATATAATAATAATAATAATAATAATAATAATAATAATAATAATAATAATAATAAAGCTTAAAGGTGGATAAAAAAAAAAATAAAAAAAAACTGGAAGCAGATGCTGCCAGTAGAAGGTTTATGTTGCATCACCTATTCATCGTTTTTATTTGCAATGCATTTAAATAAACTGACAGTCAAAGTGCTAGAATAATGTGTAATCATTAGTAAAGAGTTTGCAAAAATATTTATGTAATGTAAACCATAATAATTTAATTTCACTTTTTTTTTTTTTCTGATGTGCCATTAAAAAGTGACTTGGAAACCAATGAATGTCACAAACACTTACACTTAATTAAAACAATAGATACCATATTGCAAGGTAATATGTCAGTCAAGCCCTCCTTGCCTGCAGGTAGCAATTTACAACAGAGGCATTATGAGAGAGGGTGACACAAATAATAGCTATTAAACTGTCAGCGGGTGCAGGCTGGATCACATTACTGAAATTAGCCTAAGATGCACTGTTATAAACAAAGCATCTCTTCTCCACGTAGACATGCACAAAAAAAAAAAAAAAGAACTTGGAAAGCAGAGTAAAACTGAATTAAATGTGGATATATCTGACTTGATTTTAGATCTAATTTGTTTTTTTGTTTTTAACATGAAAAGTCTTGCATACTTTGTAATTAGAGCAAAATGACAACAGAAGATTCTTAAACTCTAAACCACTTTAAACTCTGCATGCATTGATTGTTCATAAATAAAGAACAAAATGGATGATTAAATGATTGTCCCAAAATACATACAAGTGATTATGATACGTGACAAAGAGCTGAAACCAAGTGTAAAAGTTCAGAACTGGCGTTATTCTATCAGACTACATAGGCAACACTGACACCTGCTGGTTTAAAAGGATTTGTGTTGCGCTCAACATTCAATTCATGTAACCTCGCCATATAATAATAATAATAATATAATCGCCAGCTTTATTAAACCTTGTGTAACAATTGCTTTATGCATTTTTAAGATGTTCATCTACCGTAATGCCAACCTTCACACTAACATCCCTCCAATTTATTTTATGTTGATCAGTTGAATAAAAATAAGGACTTATGACACTGTCATTTGCACTTAATCATCAGAATATCCTTTCTTTTCAAACTAATGAAATGCAGAGCTACTATATTGCTTGTATTTTTTTATATGTGTATTTCCAAAATAGTATAACAGTCTTGTAAAAAAAAAACTCAAATAATGTCTAAGCTAATTTTAAATATTTGTCAACCAGTTGTTAAATAATAATGACAATAAAAAAACAAAAACAAAAAAAAAACAGACAACTTACACCATCAGAAATGAGAGATCACCATGTGAGATGCCCCACATGTTGATCAAATACTGACAGGTAAAATATTAGAACAGGGTGAGACCAGCAAACACCGTCACAAAGAAGATTACCAAAATCTAAGATAAACTAATTATTTAAATACATCGAATAGGTAAAGTTCTCCATTAAAATAACTGAAAAATAAAGAAAAAATAAGCTTACTAGTGAAAAAAAGACAACACCTCATGTTTCTCTTAAGCAGAATTTTTTCTATCATAATTTCTATCTTTGAAATGCAGAGTAAAGCTGCACTGAAATAAAACGAGATACATTTTATTAGTATTTCTTTAGGCTGTTCCAAGCACCAGCAACATGTCCCCAAGTGAGACCAACATCTGTGAAACGGCACCATAAAACAGATGTGAAAATACATATAAACAAAAAAAGAGTAAAGCAACAGTCTGAAGACTGGTCTGAGCATATCTACATTTTCCATCCCGGTGATCATTTGCTTCCAGATGCAGCTTTAATATGTACTGCAGTTTCTAATGGATTAATAAAACTGACATATGGCTACTGATTACTTGCCAGTATGTAACATTTTTTAACAATTACATCCTGTTTGTCCAGGTATTAAATGAAACCTGGTTACAGTTCAGATTTGTCATACACTTTAAAACATTTTGTAATGTCTGTTGTCAGTTTAATAACTTAAACTGACAACAGACTATGCAAATATTTTGGTGTATTATAAGTGTTAAAAAAAAAATTCGAAAAGAAAATTAAAAATTCTAGTTTTTGTAGTTTATCCTCCTGTATTCCGGGTGGAAGTATTTACACAGCTTATCCATAAGCAAGTTATTCTTCCACACCTCTTAGTCCCAAACTCACATCCTCCCAGAGGGTGCTTGAGGGTTCTTCACTGAATTTTAGCTGTTAAAGGTGACCATGCACTCGTCTGTCTGTCTATCCATATCTAACGCTGAAACACAAATAAATATTGCACGCCATTAAAAGCTTCAGTAATATTAGAAACCTACCATTTATTAAGGCATATTGACGAATGACAATTTTATCTTCTAAATAGGTTAACTGTCTAATAGGCAGACAGTAAAATCATTTACACAATGACTTTATTTTAAGATCTAATACACTCAATGAAATAACTATTCCAAAAATGAAAAGACAACCTTGAAGTACTTAATATCAATAACTAGCTGTACATACAATCCTAATTTACATTAAAAAAAAATACAGAAATATTTAGATACAAAATGGTCAATAAGACAATTTTAAAGCAGTGGGGTAAGCTTTGGAATAAATTTTCATAAGGAATGCTGGGAGCAGCCTTTGTAATACCATTCACATCGTATTAGACACATTTAACTCTTAAATACTGAGATTTTCAATCTCACATCTGATCAAAAAGACAATGATAAATAAAACACTTGCATGTATTCATAAAGTCTTCCAAACCCACCCAGCAAATCCCAACAGAAATACATCCTGGTCAAAAGCCATAATAATCTTTCAGCAAATTTTAAATCAATAAGTGGAAGATAAAACTGAGTTTCTTGTTTATTCAGTTATTATCTGGAACATTACTGTGAGCTTTTACAGCTGCTGGTTGCCACTTTTCAGGTTGTCTGTCCAAAGTTGAGCTAAAGCCTCTGTGTGCTGGAGTGAGCATCCGGGAAACTCCATTCACCGTTAGTGCCTCACTGTCAATTGGGCAAATGTAGTCTGCAGATTCATCGGGTTTTCTCTTTCTGAGATGACTGAATTGGGTGAAGCCCAGCTTCTTTGGCTGAAAAAACACAAACGGTACAATACAATATTAATACATTTTTATATCTGTTATTTTTCTGTAATAACTCCATATGGATCTGCTCGAATGGCCCTCTTACTTTAACTTTAGCAGTGGTAGTAAGTGGGACATGGCCTGTGGCGTTACCATACTCTCGTTTCTCCTGCATGGCTTGAGGCCCAACCAAGGCAGCAAAAGCAGTAGCAAGATGACGTCGGAGCAAAGTCTTCTGTGGAGGAATATTTAAAAGCAGCGCCAAAGTCTCAGAACTGAAGCGAGGCTCTAAGATCTATAAAAGAACAAAAAAAAAAACTGATAAAAGCCACAATCTGCTAAAAAAGGATTTAAGCAGCAAAATTTCTTCTCTGAAGCCATTTTCTGCCTTTTAGGCTGTTGTTGGGATGAGAAAGTGGGAGAACAAATATGAAATGAATAAGTCACAATAATTGCAAGGAGTTCATAAATATATATAACTAATCGATTTGTCTTGTGGTTTTCTACAGCAGTTAGTTGAAGGTTTCACTTCAAAGCTAGAGGTATTTTTTTTGTTTGGTATTGTTGCTCAGCATGTCAATTCAATGTGCTGCATTGTCAACATTAAAAGTTGTAGAGCATCTTCCAGATTAATGAATGCAGAACTGCTAAGACATGGAGACATATTCTAAGTGGAATATGCAATTTATTTACATTTAAACATGAATGACACAATTTATCTACTTAGACTTAGTCTTGTTTATTTTGTGCTGTGAAAAATGATCTGTAGAAAGCATTACATTCCAGTGAGGCAGGTGCAGGTTTTCTGGCTACTTTGACATCCACAGTTGTTGATTAGATTGCCAAATAGATGTAATTTGTAATTCCAGAAAGCAGGTACAGTGACCTCTTGACAGTCTTGTGGGAGTGTGCTTTACACCACTACAAGCATTTAGTTGGAAGATATAAAGCTCAGATCCAGCTGCAAAAACAAGTACATTTTATGAAAAGTGTCTGTACACTGTTCTTGAACTAGCTTGAAGGCTAAATGAAGCTTGTAAGTCTGCAGCAAGTGACATTGCAGAAAGTTGGGAACCTCTTCTCTGTGACTTTATGTAACCTATAATATTTTGCTTGAGTTGCTGTCATACCCAATCAGTTTCCTTCTGCAATATTACACTTGTAGCCATGGAAGTGACTGAAACAATTGAATGCAACGATGTGGATGGGTGACTCAATACTTTTGGCAATACACTGTAATAGCATATTTGATTGATTTGATGAACAATCACATGTGACCTGAACTGAAGAAGTGGCTTAATTTGCTGCACAAATAATCAAGTTTATGCATATTAGATGCCGCAGCACTAACACTGAGTAGCTATATCTTTTATATTCTTTGATTTGTCACCCATAGTATTTCATTTGACTAAAGGAATCTTAATGTAAAATGTTAAACTTATTTTAAAAACATTTTAAGATTAAAAAAAAGGAAAGGTCTTTGGGTGGTTTTTTTGTTTGATCTTTTCTTTAAATCGTCTCTTAACCTACTATTATGTTTCATTCAGAAACCAAGTGTAGTCTTTTTGATGTTGTTAGATATGCAAGACAGAAATGAAAACATTTTATGTAATGTAAAACCACAAAAAAATAACACAGACCTGCTTTTTTTTTTTTTTTAGCAGTACTTACAATCAGGCCGCCATGAACGCCACTCCCCCGTAGATTTGGAGCATACTCAGCAAGATCAACTGCTCTTAGCCACTCCATTACACAGTGGTTTGACCACTGTACTACCTCTGAAGGAGAGGGATGTTTCTGGGAATAAAAGCAAGATGTCATTGAAATAACATGCCATTGGAATAAAAAATATCTACTGGAATCTTACTGTATAAGAAAAATTTAATCACTACTTATAGATAGCAAAATCAATTGTTTAAAAACAAACATAAAGGTTGAGATTAAACTCATTTAATCTCTGCTGCCATCCTGTGGAAGATTATGAGATTACAATTTCAGTAAACGCCTCCCGATTAAGAACATCCATGCCTTTAAATAACGGTGAGGCATGACCATATTTGTCATCGTAATACAACCACAAGTATATTTTTAGTTTCAACTTGGTTCTTTTTGTGTTTATCCACCTCTTCGCCTGGCCTGCGTCGAAGACAGTTTGGGTTGAACTTATTGGCATGAAGAACATGAATGGCACACTTAATGCTGAGATGGTGAAGCTGGCTGGTGACCTTTAGAGTCAAGAGGTCATTCTGAAATTCCAAAAAAAATAAATAAAACATTGAATTTGATGAAAAAGTTTGCTTTCATACAACAAAACAGCGTTATTACTTTAAGTGCATTAGGAAAATTATGTATTAATTTGATTAAGCCTTACCACTGTGAGATACTGGATCATCCGGCCATCTACTCTAGCCTCATGGAATTGGTCTTTATACTGAGGCAATCCAATATCATCCAGCCAGCCTACAGATTGATAGAAAATCCCACATAGATATGCTCACTAAGATACAACATTAAAAACCATATTTTGCTTCATGCAAAAATATGTGAAGTTGAATTTTTATGTTTTGGCAAATGATAATATGTACGTTTTGTTATGATGTATTACACTGTGTATGATTGCTTGGTTTATGACCCTACTTTATCATTGTGGATTTAACTAAAATTAGAACGGTTTGAGGCATATTTCCTGCACATTAACGCTTACGGGTGACCCAGATGTGATCCAGCTCTGACGATTTCTCTGCAATCTTTGAAGTAAAGGCCCTCAAAGCAAGTTGCAGCTTTTTCCTGTGAAGGGGATGTTTCATGCCCATCTCCTGAAGTCAGAAAGAAAAGTCAAAGTGACTTGTATGACTCAATATACAAGTGTAAAAATATGTAGAATCCATTTTATACAAGTTTTCCATTTGGCATGCAGTTCTCAAACCTTCTCAAAGTCTTGAGGTGTGGCTGCCAAAAGTGTCTGACCATTTTCAACCCACTGTCTGGTGAGATTGATGTATTGGCCAAGACCGTAGTCCTCAAGCCAGCCACACACCTGCTCCTTGGTCCATTGACTGAATGGAATATTTAGGTCGCTGACAACAACAAAATTAATAATGAGACAAAATAAACGATTTATTAAGGTACTGAAAGCACAGTAGGAAAATGTTGAAACACAAAGTGTTTTACCGTGTGGGGTTAGATTCAGGAGTTCGGGTAAGTCTGGGACCCGCTGTTGCACGTAAGCCTCCTCTTCTGAACTGACCTGCATCTGGATCTGCAGGCTGGAAACCACCAGACTGGGTTCTTCGCAGCCTGTGTGAACAAAAGTGCAAGCTGGCATATTAAAATGACTGCAGTTTTGATACTCAAAATAAATGCTGACAAACACTTTGCACGTCAGTGTTTTGGGATCAACCAAATGTAATTCACAGTGTACTGCTTTACCAGGGCAAGGTACATCATTTTTAAAATCAGCAGATAATCTGACGAAGAAATGTCAAGTGGTCAGTTCATTATTAGGTCATAACATCAGTTTTTAAACTGCAACTGCAATAAAAATAACATAATAAATGTTGCCTCTTTCTTACTTGTTTTTGTCTCTGTACTTACTTTCCCCAGAATCTCTTGAAGCTCCTGTTGTTCTTCATGTACTCAGGAGATCCCACACTTCGCTGGCCAGGCTGTGCCTCACAATGAGCAGGGGAATTCTCACTGGGTGTGCAGTCATGGGCTCTCTCCAACTTTCCTTAAGTGCGTTATAAAAAGAGCAGTCACCAACTAAGAACAAAGAGTATGCTGACTTGATTCCTAAAAGCGCCAGCTATTTTAAAGATTTTTTTTTTTTAACAGGCATGTTTGTGTTGTTGAAAAAGTGCTGTGCTCAGAATAGCGACAGAGCGCAGACTATGCTTCAGTAACTTCCTGTCAAAAACATGCTCTGATTAATGACATCTGAATAAAGATTATATCTGTTTCCCTGTGGTCAACGCAACAGAAAATATCTTGATAATGATGAGTGAGAATGGAGCCAGATTTTTTTTTTAACATGTTTAATTCATGTGACTGTTCACAATGCTTGGTTGAGTTGATAAATACTGGTTACAGATCACTGGGTAAATGTATCAACAAAAGTTTTAGGATAATTTACAAGGTGATATGTTTATGATAAAGTCTGTTTTCTGTGCAAAAGCTTCAAAGAGATAACAGGGTGTGGCTGGATTTTAAACTGGTCAGTCACATCAAAGAAGGGTGGAGCTGGGCTGAATGTGGTTGGTTCAAGAAAGGGAGAGGTTGGGCTGGGTAAGTAACCCTATCCCACGATCCATCTGCTCTGACAGGAGCCTCTGCAATTAGCTGTGATCAAGAGTTCAGTGGTCTTCTGGTCAGAAGAAAGTGGTTATAGCTCCAAAATTGAATCCTATCTGCTCTCATGGGAATCTATAGACTCTGAAATAGATTATGCCAAAGCATTTTACACTGCTCATCCTACAATATCATGAATAACAGTATGAAACTTATTGTGTGAACTTACTTTGGCAGGAGTCTCCATCTTCAACTGGATTTTTTTGTCTCTGAATATCTGTATCATCGGTCTCATTTTGTTCCAGGAGAGTAGAATTCACAGGCAAAGTCTGACTTCTATTGTCACCCAGACCACCACGGAGAAACTATTTACAAATTTAAAAGATATACACATAAAAATGCAGAACGTTCTTAATAATTCTCATGCAATTCAATAAGCTCAGATCATTTAATACATTTATGGCCATCTGAAAAAAGTGTGTTTTTCTAACAGTTGGAGATGAGGCTATGTTTTTTGTAAAATGAATAACACACTCACAGATTTATCACCACTCAACCCATGAATATAACATCAGGATTAACCAGAATTTTGAAAGCAATTGACTATTTAAATCTCAGACATTTAGTTTGGTGTGATTCTGACTTTTAAGTGAGAAGGAACAGCACGGTAAGACAAATGCCTCTGTCTGAGGATTTCACAAGGACTCTTTAACTCTTACCAGACTCTTTAGTCTGAAACACAAAGTGTTTCAGACTAAAGACTCTTTAGTCTGGTAAGAGACTAAAGAGTCTCTTACCAGACTCTTTAGTCTGGTAAGAGATTTAAAGAAACTTCTAAAGAATTTGAAATAAGTGATGGCACTTGACTGTGTTCTCAAGTAAAGGACACTAAACATAACGGCTATATCTCCAAGTTTAGGCCAGTAACTTGGTCATTTTCAACCATGACCATGCAACAAAATAAATATTCAAAAACCCTAAATATTCATAATGAAACCAACAGGAGGCACTTGCTACTTTTGAATCAAATGTGCATGTCTGCTGATTAAAATAAGGGAAGGTAAATACCTCACTAATACTACAAATACCTTGGGTGAATGTCCATTTGTTATGTCATTCAAGCTGCTTGATAAAATCTGTAGCTCCATTCTGTAAAAAAAAAAAAAAAGACAAAACACACTCAGAAAGATTCCAATAAGAGATGCAAAATTCATTATGATGAAAAAGTATTCTACTACCTGGAATCGCAATCTGTCTGGATTGATGCTTGCTGGGAAGACGAACTATTTGTTGAAACCTATTGTGGATCAAAAAGTTACAATACACAGAATTTGGACTGTTTAGATTTGTATTTTTTATGCTAACTTTAAAACCAGCTAGATTTATTTGAACTCACCTCAGACTTCACATCATCGGATTTTGTACTGGTAGAGTCAACAGTCTTGGTCAGGATCTGATCTCCTTCCTCACTGCTACTTGAAGCAGTCCGACCATTTGACAATGAACTGACAGCAGATGGAGCTGCGACAAGTTGTGGAAAGATTATACATTATAAGGGTGGAAATTCAGTCACTCACATGGAAGGGTAAATAATCCCAATACCTGGTCTTGAGATGAGAGTAACATCTCTGAACTGTCTGCACTGATTCAGGAGGAGAGTGAGCTCTTCAATCTGCCTGTCCTGCAGAAAACACAGCAGTGGAGCTTTAAAGTCAACATAACCCTATTAGGATAGTCATTAAAAGTTAAGAAGAATGAACACCCTCTGCTGGTTTTACTCAGCTGGTGGCTGATACGCCCACAGACATTATCCTTCGACCATATGGCCTTTACATCAAAGTAAAGGACAGGGAGGGGACAGACGTAGACCTCACTGGAAACTGTATTTTGCAGCAAACAGCTGCAAGGAGTGTGTTTGTTTTGAAGTGGTGCCCATGCCTGGTTTTGCCATAGTTATCTTAATACAGCTCATTCCAAAATTAAACTTGGCAGAGCAAAGCCTGCTTAATTGTGGCTAGTCTGAAAAGGCTCGTTTCAGGATGTGTGTGCATGTGTGTGTGCAGGTTCTCACTAGTGTGCTACACGCAAGTCTGTCTGAAAGTGCTTAAAGTGCAAAATACTCTGGGCGAAAGAACACAAAAGATCCTCTGTGCTAAATGTAAATGATCAGAGGGTGGTACCGCTAGGAAATAATAGGATCTAAAAGCTGGTACTTTCCTAAAAAATAACTGTTCCCACATACAGAGTTATGGTGTAATGAAATGTTTTTCCCTAATGAAATCATTTTAAAAAGTTGATTTCAATTTATTTTACAGCTTACCTTTTCATCATTGGTAGCAACCAGTGATTTCATTCCACTGCGAAGTCTTTGGAGTTCTTGATCTAAGTCACAAAAAAGTTACCTAGTTTATTAATCTATTTTGGCTCCCGTTTATTCAGGAATACATCAGCATTTCTAGTAAACTATGATAATAACTATGAGTCAAGATCTCAAAAGCAGACAATTTTTGGCAAAAAGAATTGTGTTCTTTAGAAACACATAAATACTGAAGTAGTAATTTATGCAAACTTTCGATAATTTTCAAAGCAGTCTTTCAATGCAAAAGGAAATAAAAAAGATAATTAAGAAAAAACACCCTAGAGAAAAAGCATTGAATCTACAGTTAGTAGTAGACAAGTCCCACGAGATTTTATGGAGTGCTTCACAGGCTTACATTTGGTGCTTAGTCTTTTCCTGTACATCTCCTCTGAGAGACAGACACACAACCCCGAATCCAAAAACACAAGTTATATAGGGTTAAGACAAAATGTTTCCATTGCTGTTACTGAATGCAAAAGTTATGTGCATGTATTTGTAGCATTTCACTGGCAGGTTGTTGAAAGCTTGAAGTTGCACAAATTGTTTGCTTACCTCTCTCTGATATCTCTGTTGTCAGAGGAGGTCTAGCCAGCAACTGAGTGTGCAAGCTCTCAATTTCTGCATTCTTTGTGAGGAGAAGTTGCTGAAGGCTGCTGATCTCTGCCTGAGGGTGACACACAAGGAGGAATTTTAGCAGAAAGAAAACATAGGTCTATTCACGGTTTACAAAAGGTTGACATCCAAAAAGTTTACACTCAATACAGTCTAGACACATGCAGGCATTTCAAATCTCCTCAAAGGTTGCTATATATGAAACACCCCAAACAAAGAATGCAGAAGTTATTTTCACTGAGTTCTAAAGCACCAAATGTTGAACCACAACTCTCCACAGTTTAGTTTGTTTTTAAGGAAGTTACATAAGGAGGACACAGATGAAAAAGATTTGTTTAGGCTGAACTGTGTCACCATCTTTGGAATAAAGTTAAATGTGACAACTATGATCATTTAAGTCACAAGGTGCTATTGTACTGCCAAGTAATCAGTTTTGTAATCCAGTTGGATAATTGAAAGTTACATCTTAACTCAAAAAGTCTACTAGAATTCATACAACCTAAATCTAAAGAGACAATTTCTGTAAGACTGACTGTTTGAACTTCCTTTCAGCTGTTTCTGCAAACTCGAGCTTAAAATCTTTCACGTAGTTTCAAACCCTGTGCTCCATTTACTTCTCAACAGCATAGTAATCTTGCCGTACTGCTCTTTAACAAAATTCTTGTGCCCAATCTGTCTGATGGTATCAAAGCGACAGCAAATGTGGTCCACAGTTCCCAAAAACCCAGACAGAATGCAACAAAATATATTACAATGACACATCTAGACCACTGTCACAGTAGATGTTAAGTAGATGTTAATTTACAAAAGGTGGTTTCTGAAATGTACAGGTTCTTATGACCATTTCCTTTGTATTTTTTATTATGTACTGTATTTTAAAAGGTGTGCACTTGTTTTTCTAACTGACGTGAAAAAAAAATGCAGAGGAAAGTCTATAATAAATCCACATAAGAAAACATAAAGACAGTAATTCAATAGACTAAGCTATTATTAATTCTATTTCTATTGAATTAAAAATATGCCATACCCATAAGCGCCTAAAAAAGGGAGCACGTGCGCAAGCGAATGACTCACTTAGCTGGCTGAAACATCAGACTGGACTGCATTCAGGAAAGTTGAGCGGACAATTAACAGTGGAATTTGGGCACTCTCAATGTATCGCAATGTCAACACAGAGATATTTTACCTTGGTTGCCTTGAGCTTCTTTTCATATTGTAACTTCTGGTCCTCCAGACACTGGACTTTGTCCTTAAGAATCCTGAGCTCTTTTAGCAAAACCTAAACAGGAACATTTGGAAACTTAGCAGGTTTACAATCCAGTTGCTTTCATAAAGACACTTACTCTAACAATTTCACACAGCACACAATCTTTAATGACTGACAATTTTTAATATGTCACATTATTCCATAATCCAAAATGTATTTGTTGTCTTTCTTCAGCTATATTTAGCACTGCTTAATATTTTAGTTGAATGTTTCAATTCCATCTGATGCTCAATACAATAAAGTAAGACAACCCATGCTGTGCACAACATTGGAAGCCATGCAGGTGAACTATGCCTACTCTTTCTCCTCCGCAGTGGCACAGCTGCTCTGCATCTGAGCTACCCTCTCCCAGGCTCCCCAAAGGTCTGTCTGGAGTCTCCTCTAGCTTCTGCATACACCCCGAGGGTCCATCACAGGACACCGTGAAGTTTTTGCCTCGGCCCTCAGGGGACTCAGTGGGGCCCACCACTGGAAACCTGCTGTCAGTCGAGATCTCCAAGGCCTTTTTCTCCTGGATCTTGCTATTGATCTCCTTCTGAAATTGACACATCTGCTCCTGCAGTTCACTAATGAAATTCACTACAGTCTGACAGAGTGGGGAAGAAAAACATTGAGAAGAACATGTTTAGAAAGAGAGAAAGAAACTATGTGCAGGATTTGTGCATATTGTGGATTTAAAAAGACTACACCCATGTTAAATGCCAGGTATTTGTGATAAGACAAAAATGTAAGACAGAAACAAAATAAAATAATTTAGAAACTTATCCAGCTTGCATCTGACATGAATGTTGTGCAAACCATCTGAGAAATGAATAAATCTGTTGCTATGGAAAACTCTGAGAAAAAGGCATGCATCAACATTTTTGCATATGTATGCACACAATTCTATTAAACCACCTCTTTAATTTTATTTCACTAGGCTGTCTTTGTTAGTTGGAGTCTGCATCAGAGTGGGTTGATTTTGCCCACTCTGTCTTGCCAAAATCATCTAAATCTTTCAGGACTTCTGACAGATTTGTGGGCTACAGATAAGCCAGCGGTTCTTCACAGTTCCGAAAATCTGTAAGATGTCAGACTATTTTTGACAATCAGGTGATCCACAACCATTTTCTGGCAGAATTAGTTCTGACCTCATATTCAACCTGAACAAGTTAAAAAAAAAAAAAAAGGAAAAAATAAAAACTGCTGATATGCTCTATGTTTTGCGTTAAAACTGACTGGCATTAAGAACTCATCCACTTTAAGAAAGCTTAAACTACATTCGAAGAAAAGTATCCCCATCATTCAGTATTTGCCCCACTATGCCCTAACTGTGTTTTACAGGAGGCGTGGTATTCATTTGGTGAGATATAGTATTGTTCTTTATCAAAAGTAAAAACTATCTTATTAACAGGAGTGCCTATTTCATTTTATGTGTTTATGTTAAGTATTATTTTTTTTTTGATTTCACTCTTTTATATTATCTATAAAATCACAGAATTCCAGGTTTCTGGTAATGAATGTATGTTCATGTAGCTACATTTGACATTAGGGCTGTTGTAAAGTAATATTTTAGTAATCAAGTTGTAATTGATTATTATTACAATTAATTGAGTAATCAGATAAAAAAAATTATAAAATAAAACATTGATAAATTTGGCATAACACTGGTGTCACTATCAGATATAAAAATCAGTCCAATTTTTCATTTTTGAGCATCCCTAACCGTTACTTTTTTGTAGTTTAGGAAACTAACCTTTAACAATAACAGCTCACTTTCTAAGCTAACCTGAAGAAAAGTTAAACAAAAATCTGAAATTATATTAAATTTAATAACAAAGAGGCAGGCTCACGTATACACTTATAAAAAATGTCTATGCTCCAGCTTTTAGTTTATTTATTCATCTTCAGTCAGTTTAATAGGTGAATTCTCACATTGTCCCTTATCTGTCACGCTTTGGGTTTGAGAAAACGGGAAATCTCGCCTGGACTGGGGAGCAGGCAAGCAAACGAACGAATGAAGATGGGGGCGGTGGAGGGGAGGAAATAGACCAGGGGACAGACGAATGTAAGTCTGGGGACCAGTAGACCAGGGGACGAAAGTAGAAACGGGTGGAGCAATATGGGATATTTACGGCGCCTTCATTTGTCACACTCGGAAACTCATCTAGCCATGTACCTCCACAGTCATTTCCACCAGCCGTTGGCTGAGATCGGGATGATATGAAATTTATTGTGCGGTTTGTCCATAAAACTTCACTTACACTGTAAGCATCAACTACTCAGCCACCTGCTGTGCTCAGTCTATCTGCTCACCTGTATAAATACTGCTGCAATGCTCTTTTCATTGTTCGCTTTCAACCAGCAGCTCTCGGAGGAGAAAAGCTGCCATACTCCAGGCACCACGCCAGTCATTTTAAGAATGCTCATCGGCACCCCCAAAACGATGAAAACTCTGGCATTAAATCCCCACGGGCGCCGGAACACGGTCTGCTAAATAATAAAACCTCTGAGGCAGGTAAATTTTCCTCAAAGACTTTTAATAAATTGAGGTAATCTAATCATTCAAGGAATTGTTTCAGCCCTATTTGAAATTAGTATTTAAAGGGACACTTACTGGTGCCGTTACACTTACTGAGCCAACACTGGTTTGTCCAAAAATATATTTTATGTAGTTTTTGCAAACATGGAACTAAAAAGTTCCATGTTTTTCAAATTAACAGACATCAATACATTTTCAAGGTGATTTTTACCCATGTTCCCCCAGACAGTGTGTAAACAGCACACATGCTATGCCTGGACAGTGTACAGAGGAAGTCTTACTTGGGGTTCAGTACAACGGATATGACAAATGATATGGAAGGCCTCCATGGCTAATTTTAACCATAAGCTTGTTGGCTCCAGGACCAAGTGCCATGCGCGTGTCTGTGTGTGTGTACATGCAAACATGCATTTGTGAGGACATAATGTTTAGACAACAAAGGCAGCATGTTGGGGACAACTATAGGGATAAAAGCAGTTTCTCTGCTCTCCTTTAGTCAAAGCAGGAGTTAAAATTTAATTGGTGTAATATTTTGGACCTAGAAATGCAAATCTCCAGAAGTATTAACTGTATTCAGATGATTCCAAGAAAATTTTATGAAAAACATTTATTTAAACTGAGAATTTATTTCAGTTTACTAAGGGCTCACATATTTGGGCCATCACGACAGCTCCCTTGGGTTTGATCTCCTTTGAACTGAGGACAAAAAGATCCTTTGAGCACCGTTTGGACAGTAATTATATACATTACAGTATCCTGTCTGGTAAAAGTTCTGATTTCCGTTTCTATAATTCATCTGGTCTCTGAATGACCAGGAAGTCTGCTGGTAACCTAACACGCCAGTCTTAAGCAAATAAATGATCTGGTTAAACTAAGAAATTTTTTTTTAAATCCCATTCACTATTTTTTTTTTCCCCAGGTACAATGAAGTCAGTATTTGGGTGAATGTTTTGTTTCCACAGATTCTATAATCTGTGGGCTTCCTTAAAGTCAACAGCTTCCATTCAAAAAGCAGATTATTATATTTACTTGTCATTACAGCTGGCGTTACGTTTAAATGTCCTGTTATTAAAGATATTCATCTTCAGTAAGTCAAACTATAAAAGGTAATTTGGAAACAAGACTTTTATGATGTTAAAAATCGGGTAATAGTTCCCTTTGGAAACTATGACAAAGCAACTGTCATAGTTGCTTTGCTAAAGTGATTGTTCTCTGCACACCGCTTTTTAAACTGACAGACACTGAGTTTAAGATAATATAATAAACCCAAAATGATCTCTTTAATGTACCTCAGGCGTTCCTGACCCATTAAGAAGTCTCACCTCAGCTTTTTGCTGCCTCTCTGACCCATGAACCTGCGTTCCCTCCATGTCTGCCAGCTTCAGTTTCAGATAAGAAACCTCCCCCATAAGATTCAGCTTCTGTTTCTCCAATGACGTCCTATGCACGAGTTCCTGTCGTCAACGACACACAGCAAGAGTGTGAAAAACACAGGCAGACGCAACCCTTTACATTAAACCCTATACATTAAACCCCCAGTTCTGTAGAGCACACAGAACTTGCTCTACAAAGGCAACATGAAGTGTGAGGCACAGCAAGTTACCAGCTCTGTAATGACTGTCCCTCCAGACAAACCACACTGGTTTCTGAAGCTGTTTGGGTGGCTAAATATACACAACCCATGACCACTATTTATAATGTGTATTTCGCAGCTCTCTCAAAGTACATAGCAGAGAGGAGGGAGCGGGTGAGACCAAGAAAAAGCACGCAAAACATTCATTGACAGAATATCAAAATAACTTTGACAGGTGCATTTCCCTGTCCTCTGAATAAAAATGAACTCCTGTCAAACCTAATGCTGAGGGAGATTACTGTTTAATAGCTCTGTGATATATTTCCTCAAAGGCTGTTAGCAATCAGAGTTAAACCAGAACATAAGGGTAGATGTACTTCTTTCTTGGCTCATGCCAAACAGGTGCAGAATATCCAGAAAAGAGCAGAAAACAGTGACAGTAGCCCCAGTAAACATTTAAAGTGTAGGCTTTTTGAAAAGATCTGAACTTCTTCAATACAGCACATGGAAAGTATTTTAATTCTGTCACCAGGAAGAGATTTAGGGCTCACATCCAAAGCCTCATAATGACCACATCTCCAAGAAACTGGCTGCCCGTTTCATAATTTGCAAGCTTGCTAAATAAGTCTAAGAAGAAAAAGACACAGTTATAAATATATTTTTGACTTATTTAGATGTTTTCATTCCGGGCTTCAACGAAGATTTTGCAAGAGTTGCAACATAAGAAGGAAAGTTAATACCTGGTTTATCCAGTGTCTGTCAGTATTTCCTTCATGCAAACAATGTGTCGGAGTTCAAGTTGGCCAAGGTTTCACATATCCAGTTCATCCAGTGGCCTCTAACAAACTATCTCAAATCTAAAGCAAAAGTCGAGTGCCAGCAAAGCACATCCAGCTCTTGCAGGAGCACCACTACACTCTTTTTCCTTCCCATCTCTCCACCTTTTTTACAGCTGTTTCTCTCCTCCTCATTTGTTCTCTTCTCCCTCCCTCTGTTTTTCCTTCCTGTCTCTCTCTTTCTCTCCAGAAGCCTGCATGTGAGCAGTCATGGTTATTACCAGTTAGGGGAGTGGCTTGCTGTGCAGTTAATCTCCTCCCCAGACAGACTAGTTTGGCCTTGCATAAACCAGACAGGCACCCAGAGTGAGAAACTGTTTGGGAAAATGTTTGAACGTCCTAAATATTTTTGTTGCTGAAGTAATCCAAAGCTACCTTCCCCAGAATCCAAGTAATGAATTTCTGAAGAGGAAGTTCTTCCTGGGTGCAGCTTATGAAAAACAAAGTGCAGAAAAGGTCACATTTTAAAAGAGACGGACTATCATAGTACCATGAATATTTTAATGGGAACAACAAGTTAATTGAATTACAGCTGGTCATTATGAGGCTTTCCAGACTTTGGTCCAGATTCACACAAATTAATTGTTTTGTGCTAATATTGTCTGAACAAAACAGCATAGTTCAAAGTCTAGTAGAGGCAACTACCTGCTGTAGCATCTCTTCTGTACTGTTGAGTTTGTGTTGATGCTCCACCAAAGAACTTTCCAAATCATGGATCTTCACCCCTTGAGCCTCCACCTGCTCTGTCAGCACACTCACCTACGAAGGGTTTTGTATGTCAACAGATAATTTAGAACATGATAAATAAACTGCTTAGGTTCCTAAAATGTCCACATGTGTGAGATATGATAGAAAAAGTTCCTTTAGAAAATTTCTGTGATTCTAAATAAGAAACAATTGAGACATTATGATGCAGACAGATATAAGGGAATACATGTAATCAGGCATACATAGCATGGGGAGATTGGTAACAGACCAATTCGATTGAATAGGTCTCTCTTGGATCTCAATGAATGAGGGGAAGAACAATAATGGAACATGAGTCATAAGGTAGCTTTTTTGGTGTAAATCGGTCTGTTTGTCATCTCAACTCCCACACGGTCCCAGTGAAATCCACCAGGTCTGAACAGGGCGCAGTACTCAGAGAAACCACCTTTATGTGTTGCAATCTCAGCAACACATAAAGGTAAATATACTTGGCACTAAATGTAAGAAAATTTCAGTATATTTTATGAAACTTGTAGGTTGAGCAGCATCATTCAGTATGTTTTGTCAATGAAAACCTTGTCAAAACCAAGAGCTTATTTGAGTGACTCTCCTTTTGTCTAAGTAAGTATAATTAATTTATAAACCAGCATGTCATGCAGAAGTCTCCACATGCTAAACAGAAGAAGGCAAACACTATGACTTGAACAATCAAAAACAAAACTATGGGTCAAAAGAAGCACATATATCTTCGAAAACCGCCGACAGGATAAACTAATTGAAAAGTGGCAAAGAAAAATATTTTTGATGCTTAAAAGATTTAACTGACTCAGTCATGCAAAGAGAAAGGTAATTTATTGCACAACTTAGAATAGATCAGAATAGAAATTTCTGTCTACTTCATTGGTCTTAAAAATTAGTCCGCTGCACTAATTTTTGACCAGATGATCTCAGACTATGAGAAGGTTTATGAACCAAATGGTGTAATTTATTGGATTGGATAGAAGTTTAAAAAAAAAAAAAAGAAATATTGGCTGTTACACAACTTTTTTCATTTAACAAGCAGAGGTCTAAGTAGAATGCAAAAGAAATGTACACAACCAAAATAGCTTTGCAGCTCCTCTTTTGCTGCTCAACAACTTGAACACAAATTTCTGTGGGATGACCTTCTTCAACCCACTTTTATCACATGGGCTGATCACTGATATGTACAGTACCCTCAAGTTTAGTTTGTAATTGTGGAGAAATCAAAAGATGGCAAGCCTTCTTTTTTATTAGTACTTGGCAAGTTCTTCAATGGTGAGACCCAACTCTGCTACTCAACCCACAGATGAGGTTTCAAGCAAATGTGAAACTGTTTAAGGGAAAAAACTGAACATGCTTTTCAACACCATGAAGCTTATTACCAAAGAGAAACTTTACAAGAAAGAAAAAAATAACCAGAAACAAATTATCTTACCGTTTGTGCTAAATCTATATACATGTGCACAGAATCTACCCCACATATGGGCAAATAATCAGGTGCTATTGTACTAGCATCTGTGTTTTGATAATGAGAGGCTAAGGCTGATTTGAAATAGCTGAGCTTTGTTTCAACGGAACACCAACCGTTGAAGCAAACGTTTCTAAAGAATTCATTTTCTTTCTCTGAGGCCTAACGAATTATAAAAGGCACCTGCTCTAAAATCACTCTGACACACAAACGCGCCTACATGCAACAGGTCACATAATGGTGCGAGCCTAAGCCTGTCTACAAAGCACTTACTCAGCCGCCCGCAGTGCTACACACACCTACAGGTATAAAACAAACACATCAGTCAAAACAGGAGATCGTGGTGTCATTATAGCACCAAACCCACTTTGTTTCAGTTGCTTTACCTGAAGCAGAAAATTGTGCAACATTTACAACACAATGCTCCCATTTGTTCTTTCACCCTCTTTTTCCCACCTCTACCTTGTCTCGGTGTTGAGATACAAACAAAGGTTAGAATCAGTTCCTAGGTAATTCACTCTATATTCAGATGCCCAGGAAAAAAAAAAAAACAGTGTTGGGAACATTCTCATATTTCCAAGCAATCTTAGTGTCATACCTGCAGAATTAGTGTCTCTTTGTCTCCCTCCAGACGTGATAACCTCTCTTGATAGGACTCACTGCTGCTGTTTAAGGTGAGGTTTGCCTGTTGAATAGAAATAATTGAACAATTTTTGAATACTCACAAGATAGAATAGTTTCTCAGTGGAAATTAGCTTTTTCATTTTTATTATTATTTACAGCCTGTAAGCACTGAACTGTTAAACCTCTTACAGTCCCACAAGTATGTGGAGATTGTAAGAGGTTTACAAATCCTAATCCAGCATTTAAAGTCGTGTTCCACATTTTATGCCAGTTACATAGTGTAGAGGGGAGTTCTGTATTAGGTCCGTGTTGCCTGTGTACTATTTCAGTCATACATGAGTAAATACAAAATAAAGTTTTCAAATTACAATTTCAAATCATGCTACTGGATATTGATGGACCTTTAGAACTTTTATAATTAAGAAATCACTTAACTAGTATCTGACAATAAACTGCAAAAAATAAAAATTCAAAGCAACACATGTCAGAGTTTGAGGAAAATGAAGAACAAATAGCAAACAAGGCTTTAGGACTCCAGCAAACCAAGGCGACTGCCATTATCCTCAAATAAAAAATAACTGCATTAAAAACGTATCACTTTAAATGTTCCAGTTAGGAAAAAAAACAAAACAAAACAGTGTACTTGGGGAAAAATAACATGGGTCAAGTTTATTTTTTCACTGTGTGCATGAGGTGATTAAGAAACATTTTTTTTAAACTCAAGCTAATTTGGTTAATTGCTTGGTAATGTTGCAGTAAGCCAACTGCCAACTAATCAGGGTCATTCTCAAAAGATTTGCATATGACTCTGGGCGAGTTCATTGTGCAGCTATGAACATCATTGAATATACACAATGATGGTGGCAAGCTACCTAGTAGCCAAAGCTGCCCTGTGCACATAAAAGAGGCTGCCATGTACAGGCACCACAGGGCACCACCATCATTAGGCAAGGAGGGTCAAGTGTCTATTCAAAGGACACAACCATTCATGCAGATGGAGCTTACTACTCAGAGCTCATTTTCTATTAATCTAATTAGCATTGAATATAAAAACCTAGTAGAAACCAATAGAAGTGGTCTCATACATAACCAAATGGAAGATATTTATTAAAATATACTTTATAGATAAGATTAATTATCTCACACATTGTACTATCCTCCTTTAATTCAGTTTAAACAAATTAAAAAGTCTGAAAAATAAACAAGACAACCGTAAGATAGAAAGCTTGGGAGGTCAAGCAACAAGAGAAATTTTCTTCAAAGGTTATGACAGCACAAAACTATTATGCAGCAACACTTCATGTTTGAAAGACTAAAGTCTTCCACTGAAATACTGACTGTGGGACCTGTAAGCATACAACTGAAAAGCAAAAAGAACAAAAAACTAAATAAAAAAACATGCAGGAAAGAGTTGCACAACTATGTTGAATGAAGGTATAAAGAGCAGACATAAAAGTAGTGAATGTCTTACCTTTCTGAGCCAAGTGAAATGTTTGTAGAAATCAATATGATTCTCCATTCTGCCGACCCATTGTAGTAGAGATCTTACATTTGATGTCTAACAGAACTGAATATATGCTATGAAGCACCAACACACAATCAAAACAATGGCTGTTAACTGCACTGCATGCTCTCCCTCTTTTACTACAACCCAGTGCTGGAAGGAGTGTGCAGGAAGGGTCTATGTCTGTGTGGTTTGGAGCCCGGACTGCCTCAGACTTTTAAAGCTGAACTGAATAAGTCAAACTATGCCAGTTGGCTTTACGTTACCTCCTGCCCCCCATCCCCCACGCCCTCTTATTTTTTTCTATCTACTTTCAACTGCCTTTTTTTTCCTCTTTCTTTCTTGCTTTCATGCCTGACTGGAGTTCTTGATTTTTAGCTGCATATTTTTGCATTTGAGCTCCATGTGATTAATGATTTTCTCAACTATTTCTGTCTTAAACCTTTCCCTTTTCTCCTCTTGTTGTTCTTGTATCGCCTAAGTTTGTTCTCGTAGCACCCCTCAAGCAATCCAAGTTTTGTGGGTCTTTCTAAATAGGGACTATAGGAGAGGAAACTTCTTTTTTTTTTCCACCATATGCTTCTCAGATGTGGTGTGGGGCAAGAAGTCAGTAAAGGCTTTACCGAAGGGGAGGAGGCAGAGGAGAAGAGTGGAAGTGAGCATTACGTTTACAATATCACATCTAAACAAGCACAAATACTTTAGGTGTCTTATGTGAACCACTTAAAACACTACTTCTGAAAGGAAAAGACGAAAAGAATAAGAGATAAAATGTTAAAGGGAAAATTAAACGACTTGCACTCCAAACACAAGCTCTGGATCTCATTACTAGTGCCATTCACTACATCCTCCTTCCGGCTCACTTCTGAGCAGGCCAGAAAACAGTTCCCCAGATGTTGCTAAACAGGATCAAAGACCAAAAGTAAAGCAAAAAATAAAAAATCTGATCCTAGAAGTAATTCTTGCCAGGTCCCAGCAAAACTTCTAAATTCAATGACCAAACCTTTTAACATTATAAGACAAAGTTTTGTGGAGATCTGCCCATTTTTCACTATATAGGCAGATCTCATATTATGTCTATAATGCTATTATGTCTGTATAATGTGTGCAAAAACTGCCACTATCAGTGAAAATGTACTTACCTCATCTCTTTGGAGCCATTTTAATATAACATTTGCTGTGTGTGTAGACAGTTGTTTACAGAGAGCAACCTGCTTTTCCTCACTCCTCTGGCCCTCCAGCACAGCCCTGAGGACCTCCATCAGCTGAAGTGCCACAAAAGCAGGGTCCACGGGCATGGGGAGGGGCAACTCTGGGTCAACATCTGAAGATTTGTAACCTTGGTCACATGGCTGCATCGGAGGACTGAAAAAACCTTCATACATTTTGCCTAGAGAATGAACAGAGGAAATCCACAAATATAGGAATTTGCATTTACCTCAAATATTGTGGTTAATTCTACCTTCATGCATTTTTGCAGCTACTCTGAGTTGAGTGAAAACAAAAAAGCATGACTTGCAGGGAGAGAAAGAAGATTAACAGGGATGCCCCCTTGTGGGCAGTATACATGATCCGCTGCTGCATAGATAACGTAAATAGTATCAAACTTTAACTGTGGCTTTTCAAATCCACAAATTTGAAAAAAAGTACTTTTCATGTAGTGCCTTTTCAAGCTAAAGCAAAAGGTAGAGTAATGTAAACATTACATGAAATAAGAATCTGAAGAAACAAGTAATGCAAACGTTTAGGCATGTATTGCTTTGTTTAATTATTAGCTTCTTTTCAGTCCTTTAAGTTGTCGCTAAATGTGATAATGTCTAGGTTGCCACCTCTGATTATAGATCTTAGAGTCATGACTCCATGCTACAACACTGCTGTTGTCGCAGCATGAGCTGTAAGCAAAATGTATCACCAATGTTAGAATAGTTGTAAAATGTTAAGAGGTATGTTAAAGCTCATGTTGTTCTGTGAGAATTGTACAAGAAACAACAGAAGCTTGAGTTAAATTGCTGAGAGAAACAAGGTCAATTATATACAGTGTGAATGAGGAGGAAACATAAAACAGTCCTTCCTTACCATGCTAAGGAAGGATTTGTCATTAAATACATATGCAAAGTGGTCATAAGCAAAATCTGTTGGCTACTGGTGGTCTTATGAAAGCCTAACATTAAAAACTGGGCAGTCTCTTGAGACTTTGATGATGAAACACAGACTCTTACCAGCTATAATGTCATCCATTTGCTCCAAGGCAGCTTCTAACATATGGCTGGCATGTGCCTCCATGGAAACTCTTAAAGCAGCACAGATAGATACTCCTTTGCATGTGAAAAACAGAGTGAAAGTTGATAGAATAATGTGAAAGATGTTCTTCTGAAGGGCAGGACTGCAGAGTGTGTTCCAAGTTCACAGCAAAGCTCTAACATCTATCCTGACATTTTTGTGAAGTAAATAACCTCCACAGTGTGGCTTTTGGGTTTAAACTCTCCTCTCATTTTGTGACCAGAGTGTCACAAATTGTCAGGCTTGTCGTCCAAATGAAGCTCAAGCTCAAATTTAGTGTGTTTTGATTCACTTCAGTTTAGTTTATTTATATAGTGTCAATTGACAACAAAAAATAAACTCACTGGACTGTATGATTTTTTTTTTTTTTCAAACTAATGAGATTTTATGTGATATAGTCATATTTATGGTTTCAATAATAATAAAGCAGTTTGTAAAACATCCAACAAAAACTTTTTTTTCCAAAACTGCTTGAGCTAGCCTGGCCGTCGCCTTCCTGTCCAAATAAGCTTTAGATTCTTTCTACATGGGTCAATCAGTAAACAGAAGGAGAAGTTGTGAATGATCATGTTTTTTTGTTTGTTTTTTTTATGATGTTTTAAAATTGCAGTCTGCCTGTAGTTTCTTGTCATGTTTTCTTTACTGTCATTATTTATCAGTCAGCCACTAAACACCGTCTTCCAATAAATTGTATTTGTATTTTTTTTTATTGCTGACATAAAAGGATGTAAGCAAGATAGCAGGACATAAAAAATTACTGAAATATTACAATTACTAGATAAAAGCTATTTCTAATTGCTCATTTTTGATAGTTAATATAATTTTCAGGCCACAAATAATAAGTATAGCATTTATATCACATACCATGAAATACTTCTTCATTATTTGATGTATGAGAACATTGTTCCTCTCTTTTCAAAGAAGGAAAAAAATGCTTTTAGAAACCATGGGACAGGAATTGACCAATCAGCTTTAAATTTAGGTTGATCAGTCGTTCCACACAATTGTCCTTGAGAACTGGAAAACATTTTGTCTTTATTTACTGAAATTTAGAGGCGGGGAGGAACAGTGTTCTAGTTGCTTGAGGTAGTATCTTTCCATCCATAAGATGGGAACATATGAATTTACCAGTAAGTCTTTTACTGTGCTTATTCCTCTCATCGTGTAGAACAAATCCTGCCGATTTGGGAACATTTGCTCTTTATTTGCCAACGTAATCTGGGGAGAAGAAAATATTTCAGCTGTTTGAAATAATCTGTCAGGAAAATCGTCAAAACCGCCTCTGATTGCACTGCGCGCTGCGGACACCAGGGGGAGCAGCAACATGGGAACAGAGTTCCCCATGAGACGGGTAAGCTGCATAGCGTCCAAATGGCGTTTTTCTTCATAAATTAGTATACATTTTTAGCTCGTCAGCAGCAAGCTAGTTAAATATGCATTATGCAACGTTTATAAAAGACATGGTGAAACTGTCACCATGTTTTGTCTGTAGGTTATGAGACAGATAACTTGTGAAAAGATTGATCGTATCCTTGAGCTAGCAGCTCAGAGCTACTAGCCGTCTGAATATATGCACAACTCCTGGCCAGGAGTCTTAGCACTGTCGTTAATCCTCTCATGTATTGGCTGCTAAATGTGCTAATGGTAAAGAACTAACTTACCATTACAGGAAAACCGTGTATCCGCCGTTATCAGCGGCCATTCCAACTGGAATAAGTGTTGATTACAGGCTTTGCTAGCTTTGCTAGCTGTAGCATAGGAGAGCGCAAGCGAGAGGGGGGATGGGGCGAGACTGAGGGCGCTAAGACCCGCCTCCTGGCTCTGATTGGTTGTTTCAAGATAGCGCGAGAAAGCAGAGAAGCTCGATTTTTTTTTATCAGCGATAATCTGTTTTACCATATCATACTGTCACACGATATAGTGAAAGTATTTTTGTTGTTGTTTTTCCATTGAATCTTACAAGATATACGATTCAGCTAATATTTATTTATACTCTGAATAGGTTTAGATTTATCATTGTTTTTCATTTAACCAAAAAGTTTGTCCGCGATATGAAATGAGACAGGCATCACTCAAAAGTTTATAAATCAATGCAAACGAAGAAATGGTTTGGAGGAAATGATCTGATCCGTCTTGATTTACATGACTGTCCTTCCTATTCAGAGGAAACATGCTGATACAAATAAATACTTCCAAAATACTTTAAAACCTAAAAGCATATGTAAGGAAAAAGTGTTGAAAGGAATTTATCAAAGTCCTTTCACACTATAAAAAGACTGCTATAAATATGATCCACACTATGTTTGTGCAATTGTTGCTTGGCTAACTATGTGGCATATTTATTATAAAAAATAAAATAAAATAAACCCTGTTTTTAGTGCATACTTTATGAACATAAGTTAAAACTGTTCAGCCACTCTTTGACATTTTACAGCTAGGAGAGTACAAAAAACAATTTGTTTGGACTGGGATTATGATTGCAGGCTCATTTATCCATCTACCACAAGGTTTCCTTGTTCAAAAGGGAAAAGGATCCTGTTGTTACCGCCCTCAGTTACCAAATATAAGTATATTCCTTAGCTCTATATCAACTTTATATACTCACCTCCAAATCTTTTCTCAGTAAATACATTAAACTGAAAATGTATAACACAATTATGTGCTTAAATTGTTTTATTTTTGTTTTTGTTTTTTTACAAAAATGCTGTGTGAGCGGCTGCTGAGATTTTTATTTTCTAAAATGTGATTTTCGTTTTTTGCCACCAAGGGGCGCTAATGAAACACAGATCAGGCGGGCATGTTTCATCCAATTTAACAAAAAAAAGTATTAACATTATTATTCAATGCTTAGCCCTGAATACAAATTATTACATGAGTGTAATCTAAGCATGTCTAGTTTGTTCATAATGTTTAATATAGTTATATAAAACATATTTATATGAAATATATGTTCACATAAATGAACATACGTACCCTCAATGTACCTTCAGGTGTACATTACGAATGTACACCTTCTATCATATCTAGATGGTTGACTTTTTTTCTCTTCATCAGGAAAATTATTTAAATTAAACATCATTGTTATAACAATGATGAGGCCAAACAAAAATGTCAGTAAAAAATAAAAATTAAATAATGCATTTATTTTTACCACAACTATATATATCTGGATAAGACAAGGCATATCAAATAGATGATTTTTCTTTTTGCTTTTCCACAACAACAAAAAATCCTCTGATGTGATTTCAATACATTCCTGATCAAAATCATGAGACTCTGTGTTCCTGTTTTCTTCTGGGTCATAGTCAGGCAAAAATAATTCTGAAAGAAGAAATAGGTGGAAAGTATTAAAGTAGCCAAAGTATCAGAATAACATGCTAACTTAAATCATAGCCTTAAGAAGTCTAAATCTTCACACAAATATGTCCTTCATGCCGTTTTGTGAAAAGTGTTCACACCACTATAACTCGAGGCAAAAAGGCTTTCTGGCTTTGGGCATGGTAGGATCGTTGGGATCTACAAGCAGGATTTCTGATGGCAAAGGCTGGACGCAGTAAGTAATTTTAAATCTCTTAAAAGTTCCTGTGGGCCAAGACCTGGTTATAATTCAGCAGAGCACCCAAATACGTGTCATTTTACCCCAGTCTTAAGACTTGGAGCAGGAGTGGATATATGTAGTTTAAGTATTTTGTTGCTGTTTCACTGGGTTTGACTGCAGGGAGAAAAATGGACTATTTGTGTGGATATCTTTAAATCCCAAATGTTTTTTGCCAGGTGAACATTTTAGTGTCATCAGATCAAACCAATAATCATTATCATTAATTACTTTGTAAAATACCTTTCTGAAGTACTTTTGTTAGAAATGTTCTATCAATGTAGCTTTTTACAATGGATTTTCTTCAGCTTTTAACACTAACAGTCTTTGGTTGCGTAAGCCAAATGTCAGGTGGATAATTATTTCACCAGGTAAGATGTTAGGTGATAACATCTCTCTCTTTCTTTGTCTTTCTCTCTCGCTCTTTCCCTCTCCTTGTCTGAAACATTAAGTACAGTGCAGTAGAAATGTGTCATACACAGTGCCCACTAACAAGGCCTTAACAAGCAACCCACTCACCTCTGTCTCTGCAGTGACAACCAACACTCTCCTTCCTTTTTTTTCCCCCCCTCTTTCAAATGACAATCCAATCACGATACAGTCACATGGTGTGTTATAATCAGCAGCCGACTAAGCAGACAGGGTCATGGTTGTTCACTGCTAACTCAAATATTTGAAGGGCAAGATAGTTACAGTCTTGGGGTATTCATCTGTAACAACATATCACCACTGCTATAAATAGTTGCAATAAACAGAACCTGCAATAACTCAATTTGTTGTAATCCTGCTAACAAAAACAGGGATTTACATGAACAGAAGTAAAAAATGCTGTCAGGTCCACATGTCTTATTTTGTGATTTGGGATACTTACTAATTCTCCTGGTTCTGTTTCATCTACAGTTTTTATTCCCTTATTATGTTTATCAGATAAATGTCTTCAGAAATCTCTGTCAATTGGTCCAGATTGGAACCATTTTGTTACTACTGCAAGTCCACAAGGCACTGTTAATATCCTATCCCTGATGTCTGCATATATATTACTTCATAAAGCTATCAACAATGAGGATTTTCTTTTCACAGATTATCTGTCTCATATAATATTGTCAGAGCGTAGTGATAGTTTTAACAGATATAGAAAAAGCTATTTTGTTAAAGTTAAGTACTGCAACTTAAAACAATTTTCTTACACATTTGTAAAACGTGAATATACATATTGTAAAAATATCTATCTATCTATCTATCTATCTATCTATCTATCTATCTATCTATCTATCTATCTATCTATATCTATCTATCTATCTTCTTTGTGAAATTTAATAATATGACAACTCAACAAAAATGGCTCCAGTTATTTTTATTCAACACTATTTATTTCCAACATTCAACATAGTTTTGCTCACATATACGTTGTATGTCAATTAACCTTTACTTCACATCAACAAACAAAGCAACACACTGCATTGTAAAAATAGAAACAGAAGCAAACAAACTAGGAGATTTCCCACCAAACCATGACCTCATGCACCAAGTCAACACCAAATAAACAAAAGAAATGGCATGGCAGTTCAAATGGTTTTAAGTACATCTTGCAAGTATAGACTCACTTTATTAAAACAAGTACCAAGACTATGTAAAAATAAATAACAGTATAGTCTGTATAAACGCAGGAATTGCACAGACTTAAAATGTCTGCAAACACCTGTTTTTTCTAATGAAACATCATAAAAAACAAAACATCCGTTCTTGCAATCATTCTACATGCAACATAAGACAGTGTGCATCTCTCCTTTCCATAGGTGTTACTAAATGTCTGCATTTAATTTTATTGTAACCATTTTTGAACAACATTCAGCAGCACTCAGCAAGAGCTTCAGGTTGATCAGTAGTTTCATTTAAATTTTTGCTGAAGGCTACGGAGAAGGAGGAGCTTTGAGGGAATTACAAGATCCTCCTTGGCTACTACTTGTTGTCCCCTGGTACTGTAATAAACAGAAGTGAAAGAATACAGCAAAAAAAATATTAATGAAAAAGTAAACAAATAAAAAATAAAATAAATATATATATTTACAAATAACTCATAGAAACAGATCGCTAATGAGAAAAAGTATGTTTATTTTATACACAAATTTTTGTTTTTGACCATACCACCAGCACAGAATTGGGTAATAAAACATAGCAGCAAAGTTTAGCCTTTTTTATTTTTTTTAATCAACTTTCTGTTCAGTTATGTTTTTAGATTATTTTTCACTTTGGTTGCAATAGTTTGACTTCTACATAACAAGCAAATATTTTGAGAAATTACAGAAAACACAAATCAAATTACAGTAAAACAGTAATAAAAAAATACAGTAAAACTGCAATACAATTACAATAAAACTGTAATAAAATTACAGTAAAATTGTAATAAAATTACAGTAACCCTGAAATAAAATCACAGTAAAACTGTAATAGAATTACAGTCAGGCTACTGTACAAAACAAAATACTGTAATTACAGTGAGGTCACTGTAATTTCTTTACCAAAAAAATTACAGTAACTTACTGGCAACCCTGCTGCCAGTAAGTTACTGTAAATTCTACAATGACTTTTTTTACAGTGTAGAATGTCTTAGTTGCTGTTTTTTTTTTTTTCTGCTAAACTTTGATGTTTTTCAATGGTACAGGAAAGTTATTGTCTCCATTGAATTCCTGAAGGTGAGTAAAACTCAATTATAATTTATTTTCTTTTTCTACTCAAGTTCAGACTTTATAATTACTTTATTCTCTACTGTCAAGGAGTTCCTACTTCTTTTCTGGAAATGATTGTTATTTGAGGTAATCATATTTTTTTTTACTTTATACTTATTTTTATAAGTGTCTTGTATTTGTCAAATTTGATATATATCTGGACTTTAATTTTACATCGTGTTGAAAACAGAATGTATTTAAATTACGACTTCTCTTTGAAAAAGAAATGATACAATAATATACAAATCTTGGGGAAAAAACCACATGGTTTAATCATTTGTGGGACCAACTTCAGAGACAACAAAATTAAATAACTTTTTTTCTAATGTAATCAGCCTCTACATAGCAAGACTGTTACAATGTGTACAATAATGTTTTCTTTTATTGCCGTTTCCAGGCATTTATTTTTGCAGATATTTCTACAACCATGGCACTGCAGCAACTTTTCTTTATCATACTTTCTGTTCCAGATTTGAAGATGTCCTGAGCATCATTAAACTGCTGTATGACTGGAATCAGCTTTAGGACAAAAGGCCCTGTTTACCTTTGCACTTACATTTGTATTCTGGTAAGTGCATGTGGTTTATGTTTCCACTTTGGTCTCTTGTGTCTTAAGACCATTGTTTCTAATACATCTAATTTATTCAAATACATACTGAATAATAGTATGTAAAAAACTATCTTCTCTATGCTTTTTTAGAGAGAAGGTGCTTTTTTGTTCCCAACTTATGTAGACAAGCAAAGAGACAACGTTTGAGGTTTTATTTGTGAAAAACTAGGAAGTAAAAATATGTGCTTTTTTTGTATTTCTATCTTTTTATAAGTTTGAAGTTTTAAATCTTTTGGACCACTTCAATTTCTAGAAACACAATAATGTGTTTTAAAATGTCCCTGTTGAAGAAACAGTACAATTTGGGAACTGGGAAGAAGAGTCAAGGTTTTGTGAAAAATCCCAGTTTTGAAATGGTTAGTAGAAAACAACAGGAAAAAAAAAGAAGAAATCTTTGTGTTTGAAAACTGGTCAGTCATCCATGCCTGGAAACAGCTGTCACATCCATTATAGAAAAGCCAACTCACCTCAACAAGAGGATGCCAGTGGGCGACAGGTTTCCGTGGATATGTGAGCATTTCACTCCAGTGTTCTCGACCGAGGCTGTCTGCATCATTGCCGACTCGACACACACCAATGACCTCATTATGACCCACACTACAGGCGCAGGGGGAAGAGAGAAGAGAAAGGATGTAATCTCAGCTTACCTGGCATTCTGGGTCAATGCCATGTTATATTCTTTATGAGAACATTTTCTGAAAGGAAAGTATTAAAATTGTTAAAAATGTTCAATCTTTAGACACTTACACATCCGCAAAAAAAGGTTTCAGTGTGTGTTTTTCTGTTTATTTTGTTGTAACTATTAGTGAAAGGTAGCTATATGGTGTAAGTTGTAAGCTGACCGATCATAGTCCATCACGGCTATTAAAAGGCTGATCTGCTCAATGTTTTCTGGAAGGACATCAAAGACAATGGCCTCGTTATAGACTGGGTTCAAGGTGTTTCTTTTGGTAGATGTCTTCCTTTTCTTCAGTCTCCGACCCTCACACATCAGAGAAACCTTCACATACGGATCTTTTTAAAAGACAGAGAAATGTTTACGTTATGCATTTATTTCTTTCCTGGACTGCACCGCAACTTTCTATGGATTGACAAGGTATTATTTCATTTACCTGATGCACCAGTTATATCCATGGCCTTAAGATTGCGAGCCTGTATCATGGTGATGGTCAATCGGCCTGCTGTAGGCAAGTAGCAGAGGGAGAACATCAAATCCCCAAGGTCCACGTTATCCTAAAAGACATCAGAAAAACATTTACTCTCACCTCAGTTTGAATCTTTGTTTGTTACTCCTTTATGCACTGGAGCCAAAGCTGAGGAAGAACAGCAGGAGTGTCTTGACTTTCATTTACAGTGCTTTTCATGCTTTTTTTTTTTTCAAAATAAAAAACTGTGTCCTATGCTTGGCTCAGATAAAACCCTCCCATATTTCAGCTAGAATGCAGACTTCTGCTTAGATGCAGCTCACTTATCACCTGCACTGAAAATAGCTCCACTAAGAAGTGAGAACCATAGCTGCAGACAAAATGTGTGGCGAGAACTACTCCTACACTACAATCTCTTCTGGAGTTATTGATGTACAGTATTTGTTTAATTTAATAAAATGTCAGCACATTAAACATTTGAATGCTGTGGACATCCATCCATCTGCCCGCCCAGCCGTCCATGCTGACAATAACGTTACACCTCGCAAATGTTTTAAAATTTCAGTGGTGAAGTATATCCAGGCTGTGCAATCTTATGTGTGTGGGTCTTGATGAGACTGATGAAAAAATCAAAACATAAAATATATTGAAACCAAATATGTGTGACAGAGCAGTGCAGCATTTTACAATGTAATTCCAGAGTTATTGTTTTGTGATCATTGCAAGTTTTCTCTGTCAGCAGGGTTTTTATAAAGTAGAGGAATTTAAATACATGCTCCAAATCTATGCGCACCTAGTCACCTATAGTATACTCAAAGTTTATCACGGATAAAACGGTAATCCTTTTTTTTTTTTAATTAACGATAGAGAAGCACAGACACTATCTGAACAGTAATGCAATCTTTGCTGGGAAGAAACATTCACATCAACATCACTACCAGAGGAGCCTCAAATCTGTGACTTAAACAAAAGTCACTTTTAATTTGCAAAAACTTAGTTTACAGACTTGATTTCACACTGTAAAGACTCAAGACTAAACTCAGACACAAGGTCTAGGACTTGAGTCTGTTGAAGAATCTTTATTTGATGCAATCAGAGGTGAAACTAAGCCAGTAAAAGTAGAGCATTTGTTTTTAATGAGCAATGCTACCCCCGAGTTACCTGCATACAAATAATTGTTTGACATGGCAATGTTATGCACAGTAAATACGGTTTCTGTTCACTGTTTCTGCCAGGATATGCCAGTTATTACCTTCAATTTCTGAGTATGTTTGGTTTTACTTATTGATGCGTCTCTAACAGATATGCTTGTTTTCTCCTGTGAAAGTGAAACGGTTCTTGTGATTTATTAACTTCAGATTGTTGAACATGGTTGTGTAATGGCTCGCTCAATTTAGCTGTAGCTTCACGATAATTACCACATAGATGTCTCTCAAACTGAACTCTGCAAGCTGCAGAGTTCAAATAAACACCCTTCCCATTTGATACAAGTGGAGATTTAACATGAAATGGTGCCATCAATATGCTATGGATATAAAAATAGATATGTGATACATATTTATGTATAAAGTGCGGAAAATATCCATTGTAATTAAAGCAGGTGAAATTTATACATTTCAGATAATTAAATAATATTTTCAGCAAGTATAAATACTGTACAACTGTGTTAAATTAGGCTTTAGAATAATTCACAGCAATTCTTCAGCAATTTATGACCAAGAGACAACCTGAAATGAGGACCAACTGTAAATTCATTATTTAAAACAATAGGTGCAAGCATAAAAAAACATTTTCAGTCCAATATTTACAATTAGGATCACCAAGGGCTGTCATGGCATTAGAGATTCTTGAAACAGTTCTTATGTTTAATTCTATGGGTGCTCATACAATGGTTGAGATTACTTTACATGAGGCATTTGTTTTCAGTAGTCAGAAATACTCAAATGTGACAATACGAGGCAAGAAAAAATATATATATACTAAGGGTACACAAGTGTATATGTCTCAGCATGAATCTTGTTTACCAGTAATCAGAAATTAATAATCAAACACAGCCAAGGATTATTTATTTATCTATTGACGTAGTATGGTCCAGATCCCACAAAGGACCTGCGGGTCTTACATGCTTCATGTGCCACCGTCAACATGCATCATCAAAATGCACACAGGTAAACAATTTCAAAATCTAGGATCCAGCTTAGAAATCAAATGCTGAGGTTTTTCAACAATATAACAATATAACATTTATTGTTATTCTGAATTTACCATCTGTGGCACATTTTCCTTCATTACATGAAGTTGAAAAGCTAAAATCATCAAAAAGAAATCAAATCCAAATCCCCTTAAGCGATAAAAACAATACGTAGCATTTGTTTTTATTGCCAGTGCCATTCTCAATATCGGGAAAATAACACATGTTCTTCCATCAATATACAGTCTGCTTCTGCTGTGGAGCTCAATGAGACCAATCTGGCAACAAAACAAACAGTATGGTCCCTCCCTCTGGCAATGAGGCTTAATGAAAATAACATCATTTATATGTAATCATCTGTGGTGCTGCAGTTACTGAATGTCCTACCTTTGTATGTTGTACTAATTTCTGAGAGATTTCTGTGCAGATTTTGTGGACACAAGTATTTGTGCATATTTTACAGTCTGTGCTCAGACGAGGCATGCAGCCTGTGAGCTGTATCTGGTTTCTCTGAGTACTGGGAGCGTGAAAGCAAAGTGTGAGAATGGAGGATGTTGGGTTCTGTGAATCACTGGTTCTCATCATCCACCTTTCTCATGGGTCTCTGCTCTAAATGGACAACATTGACTAACAATTAATCAAGGGCATAAGTGGAGGCATTGATCCACAAAACAACCATAAGCTGGGAGTTTGCTCAAAAATATCAATACTTTTGTCGATATTCCTGTGAAGTCGCTATCTGGCAGCATGCCGACAGAATAATGTCTGTGCCTCTTTTTCTCTGTTGATTTGTGACAACTTTCTCTATCCTGTCACTCTTCTCTTACACATGGTAATAAATTTAAAATGTTTCTGACGTAATGTATAGTATTCATTAATTATTAAGCTCAAACTATTTTTGTCTGTATGCATTCAAAGTGAGACCTTCTTACTTCTTATTTGATTGCATAAACTTGCTGTTAGCTCAGGGTATTTGAAAAATCATGATCTGCACTTGATTAAGGGTGCTCCAAAATCTACAGGATGGTGAGTATGAGTCATACACTTTACAAAAACGAAGACTCGTGATTGCATGTGTGCTCTCATTATTCACTGCTGCAGTTCAACAACTGTTTCTGCAAGATAGTTATAGATAGCAATACATTTGATAAAAGGGTTCAGCTGCAGACCAAAAGGCTAATTTAATTTGGAATTGTGGGTAAAATTAGTTAGTTAATAAAATATGTCAACAAAATGATCAAAACTGGTTGTAATAATTATAATACTATTATTTACACATGCTTTCCAAGACATTATCTATAAATTTAAACTATAATAAAAGGTGTTTTTTTTTTGTTTGTTTTTTTTTTTTTTCTGAAATCAGTGCTGTTTAACTAAAATGTTTTACTGTCAATAACTTTCTCTTTGCTCAACAAATCTCATTCTCTCAGTCAGGTAAACATTTTGCTGCAGCTCTACTTGAGCTCAGCGAGTGAAATGGGCCTTTCTCTGAGGTATGTATGCTCAAATCTTTTAATATTGACTCAAACATAAAAATCAAAGTTTGCATTGCTCTGTAGCTTTGAAGCAAAACTACCAAACCCAGTTTACGTCATTGCTCAAACATGATTTCCTCCCATTTGTCTTCTTCCAGAAAATCTGTTGAGGCTCAGCAAGCAGTCCACTCTCTAAGGTAACTGGAGATTACTCTTACTTATGTGAAGGTTTAGGATATATAGAGCAGAAAAAAAGCTTCATATCTAGGCTAATTGCATGACCGGTTAAAAAAGGTGCATCTCTGGTCAACTATAGTCTTTTTTTTTTTTTTTTTTCAACAAAAAACTAGGACAGTTTTGCAAAACTCGTTATCCTTTCTGGAGCCCAAAAGCAAAAGCGAGAAATGATAGGCTTCACACAAAATAAGTCACGTTCCACTGCAGGATCTAAGCAAAGACAGATAAGGCTCACATTTAGGGGTAATGTTTGTTCTTTCATGTTTAACTAAGTCACATGAATAAAGACTTTAGGGCATAACCAGAGTACATGAAGAAAGTCCACCCATGCACAGTGGAAATGTATAAACTCCACAAAGTTTGTGTTTCCAGCTTTCAAACTGAGACCTTCTTACTGTGAGTTTTGTTTTTAAATTCAAGGACTTAAGGGACTAAAAGGATAAGGCCATGGCATGAATAATAAAAAAAAAAGTTATATAGCTGATAGTTCATTTAATGCAAGTAATAATTTCACTACTACAGTAAAGTATTTCAAAACACAATATGGAAGCAATAGTAATAATAACTATAACATTACTGTCAGTGAAGACAATTGTGACTCTCATGCTGTATCTCAGGTTGACAAGGAAGCCAATTAATCTGCTGTAGAAAAGGCTCAACAAAAGATACTTTGTTACAAAGAACATAAGGTAGTCGTTGTTATTGTTGTTGTTATTGTTTTATTGCCTCGTGCTTTACGCGGACATGCCGGTTAAACTGTAAATAAACATAAAAACAAAACATCAGTACTTAGTATTGTAATCTTCAATAAAACAGCCTTAAACATAAATTTATATTAACCATCACTTGGTTATCTAACTGGTTATAAGGCTACGTTTACTTTTAGAACACTTTGTAACATATTAACAATCGGCGTTCAACACCAAAGTGCCGCAAATCACAGTCAGCTTACGGCTAAATACGTTTAGCAAATACTAAGCCCGCAAATAAACTTAACAAGAAACTAATCAGATTATAGCATTAATATATCTTACCACGTTGGGCAACACTCGTGAACGGTAATAAATATGCTTTTTGCTCGATACGACGATCTCCGTGCGTCGCTGGCCTGCCGTCAGTTTCTTCTTCTAACGTCCCTTCACGCACCAACGTAAAGAACTAACGGAACGGGAGGAGTGAATCCAACATACTTCATTTGAAATATTCTCTAATACTGACACTATAAGCCTCTTATGACAAAACCTTATGACAAACATATAATGCTGTTTAGGACATTCAAAAATGCTTTACAAAGAAAGGACAAACACAGAAATCATAAATCTCCCCACATCGTCTTTCATTAAGCAGAAAAATGTTAACTTATTTGTTAGACATGCTTAGTCACAGAATATACCCTTTTTAGCATTAACCCAAAAATGAAATGAGCCACAAAACTCCAGTGATGATGCTTAGTGTTCTTTTTCTATCTTTAGATACATGAGGAATAACAAATTAAAATAAATCCCATCTTTGATCATACTTGTCAAATGAAATAGCAGCTGTGATCCTTAAATAATCTGCCATTATAATTTGCCACCTTTTAAAATAGACACAAGCACAACTATAATAAACCTGATGTGGGAAATGCTTTTTAATCCTGTTGATTTTCTCAAAAGTCTTGTGAGTTTTTTATCTTTTGGCTAGTTTCAGCAGAAAGAGAAATAGCAGCAGACCCAGACTAAAATGAGTCATATGTCTGGCAACTGTGAACATTGTAAAGGACTGTATTAGATGGGCATCTGAAGGCTACTGATGCTGGTTGTTTTTCCTTTCAAATATTTATCTTTTCTGCTGTTACAATGACTAGTCAACCTAATTGTAATGCAAAGAGAAAAGCAGACAATGATTATATGCTTCTTCACACAACAAAGAACGTCAGAGAACAAGTGTTTAATGAAGAAATGTAAATTCAAGAAAAGAAAAATATATAAAAAAAAACTTCTAATGAACCATGATGAAACATTATTTATTTATTTTCTTTTACTTTTCATTACTATAACCACGGAACAAAATAAATGAGTACCTGAAATGACTTACCGAGGAGACATATTGGATTTCACGACAGAGTTTTGTCTCCCTGGGAAAATCTGCCAGATCCAGGAAGTTGTCTACCACTACTTGACCGATGATATCATGGCGTGAAAAGCGGTCGAAATCGTAGATGCTGAAATGCAGCTTTCGTGTGGGAAGCTCAGAGTAGGCCACAGGGAACAGAAAGACCTCATCAAACACAGGGTTGAGCGTCTTGCGGTGCACCTTGGTCTGGTGTTTCGTCTTCCGATCAGGCAGCAGGTAGATCTTAACATAAGGATCAGAGGTACCAGAGAAATCCTTGGCTGGGAGGTCCTCTGCTCTGTGGATTTTAACTATTAATTGTTCCAAGTCGCAGTCAAATTTAAGAATAAAGTGGAGGCGCCCACAGCCCCCACCTCTGCGACTGCCCTCGTCCCCCTCAAGTGAGCGCTGCTTGTACAGCTCGGGTTTGAGGCGGCCAAGGCCAAGACCCATTCCAGTAAGGGAATCCTGTCTTTGGAACTGTGCCACATTGAAATCTGGGTTAGAGAGGTTCATATGTCTGCGAATGGAACCTTGACTGAGGACAAAGAAGGCAAACAAATAATTAAAGTCAGAGTACATCAAAAAGAATCAATGGCAGTAGGATTATTTATTTATTTATTTATTTATTTATTTATTTATTTATTTAGTTAACAGAGACATATGAGTAGTAATATTCAAGATAATGGAAAGGCTGGACTCTCAGAACAAGAATACGTCTTATTTGTGACTATTAGGAAAACCGATACCTACCCCATTTCTGAGCAACCACCTGGTGCTGGTTCTGTTGTCTGCCTCTGCATTCGAGGGTTTGTGTGAACTCCGTTTTCCCGAGTTTTACTCTGAGCATCCAGTGGTATGTCTGGGGATGTGTGGCTTATCTTCATAGCTGCCTCTGGTGTGGCCATCACCACAGGTGGTGGTGAAACGGGAGTCATGGGAGCTTCCACTGACACAACAGAGGCCACGGGTGTAGGCTCTTTGGCGACAGAACAATGTGAAGACTTACGGCGGTTGTGCATCGGAGGGTCGACGGCAGTGTAAACTGGCTGTTTGGGTGCAGGCTGTGTGGGCAGAGGGCTCATGGTGGGGTTTATGTGCCCTTGAGCCTCCTTTGTTGTGGGTGAAAGTCCTCGCTCCCTCCATGGTATCCAGCAGAGTTTCCAGGAGACAAAGAGGGAGACGCCAAATAGGGCTAATCCACAGGCAGTAACCACTAGTGAGAGTAGACTCACTGATATATCTGAGAAGATGACAAGTGAAAAGAAATCAGTTAAATTGAGATTTTACTTGTGATTTTGCTTCTTGCTAAAGTTACACCATTGCTATCTTAGAATAACAATAGGAGAAAAGTAAGAATATAATCAATTCTTAATACATACACATTATCTTGATCTTTTATCAAGATAGTTTTTGTTATAAATTACACAGAACAGATACATGCTAATTATGAATTACCAAATAAATGTTCTGAGACTTTAGCTATATTTGACTTTTTTAGTTCATTTGGGTTCAGTTTGAACATTTTGACAGGATTTTTTTTTTCTCTTAAGACATTTAACACTGATGTATGGTGCACAAAAATGCTTCTATACTCAAAGGATGTAGCAGTATTTACATATGACAGTATAATTAATAACATTTAAATTGTTTGAGATTTAGATTTTTTTGCAGCAAATATTTTTTGAACAGAGGTATCTGCAAACATTAATTATACATTTTCTAATATTTTGCCCTTAGTACTGTAAAATTATAAGACAGTTTCTTGAGAGAAAATCTTAGATCAAACATCCAGTTTAAGATTTTGAAGATCTGCTACAGATACTTTTTAAGCTCTGACAATTATGTTCCTCTATACCCATCTATCCAGTGCATTTTCTCTTGACACTGTACAATCTGAGAAAAAAAGACCTGACTAATAATGTGCTGACAAAGCAACCAAAGTCAATAGAAAACTCTGGCTCTTCAGTCTTTCTGGAAAATATACTGCTGATCAACACCACTTCAGAAGGTATAATGAAAGGCTAACTTCATTCAAGTGAAGTACAACGAAAAAAATGTTGGATGGTACTGCATTTGTACAACCTCATTTATGTATTAAATCTTGGAGAATTTCATGATCCAGCAAAAGGTGGATAGATTATAAGCCTTGTGTTTCTTTTATTTTTCACTCATTCAAACTACAGTCTGAATGTCCTTCAGACTACAGTTTGTTCTTTTTGCTTATCATAGACGAGGAATGATGTGAAAATGTCAAGCCGGTTATATTTTCTCATCACATTGTACACTCATATATATAAAAAGATATAACACTGTGAAGGAGCTGAACTACTACCTTGTGCTCAGTTCATTTTATACATGATCAAATATCCCAGCCAACCTTTATAAGTAAAAGTGAACATGTAATGTATTTCTGTGGCAAGACAGGAAAAATGCAACTCTCAGGAGTTAGACAGACATGGCAGAATCAAACTTATTTTACTTGCTGAGACAATAAAATCTAATAAATATGAAACCATTCATACTTTATAAAAACCTACAGGCTAAGAGCTTTTTTTTCTTGACAGAGCAGAAAAGACACTTATCAACAGGATCCTTTCTACTCAACACAAAGAAAACATCACCAAACTGAGGATGTTTTGTGTATTTTTTATTTAAAAATGTTGAAACTGAGAATCCTGCCCAATATCTTAAGAAATACTGTGATGTAAGGTCTACCTCCAAGGATGGACGGACGGACGGACGGACGGATATTTTTAAATATAGAGGGCTTTGCAGATGTGGGTTTACATCTTGAACCCTTTGAACCACTTTGCACTTTTTCCATTACAGCCACAGCCTTCTATGCAATTTATTAGGATCTGATGTAAAGGTCAACCCATGGCACTGCACAGTTTTGATGATGAAAGAAATCATATGCAGTTTTTCCATAGAATGTTTTCCAAATAAATGTTTGACTAGTGTGCCTCATATTTCTATTTATCTGATCCAGTTGATACTGTGCAGTTGATACTGCCTCCTGCTGCTATAAAATTTGCAAGTATTTAAAACGTTTTGCAAAATAGCTCAGCCATATTCAATGAAGATGATCTATAAATATCACATTTTAGGTCTTGCCACAAATTCTTCAATGAATTAAAGGGCTGGATTTTGAGCAGCTTATTCCAATCTCTTAATATGCAAATAGCGGTGGGCCTAACCCGGGGGTCGGCAACCCACGGCTCCGGAGCCGCATGCGGCTCTTTAGCGCCGCCCTGGTGGCTCCCTGGAGCTTTTTCAAAAATGTTTGAAAATGGAAAAAGATGGGGGAGGGAAATATATTTTTTGTTTTAATATGGTTTCTGTAGGAGGACAAACATGACACTAACATTCTTAACGTTTTCCAATGCTGTAAAAATGTGCAGAATAAATATTAAATTTCAAAATTTCTGTCAACGAAGATTTGCGTGATAGCCTGCGACACACGTTTCTAACAGCAGGGCGGGATGCCAGGCAGGTGGTTGTTGTAAACAAATCAGCGGCTGTGTGATGATTACCAGGTTCATGTCAAGACTCAAACTCGGCTACCACAAAGTAGCTCTAGTCAGATGAAGCATGTTAGTAAAATTAAAGGATTAATTTAAACCAGCATCTGCCAAAGATATAGATAATTTGGTGATATAGGTAATAGATATGTATGCTTGGACGAACTTCTCTAGTTTGTTGTATTGGTTATTTTGTCAGACTTCAATTGTCATATTCACCTTAATATTCATTAAATATGCCCCCAGATATTTTTTTTTTGTAAATGACTTTTTCATAAACTTTTTTTTCATCTTTCCCTGCTTGTATAGGACTTTTATTTTTTTTAGTTGTCACAATTTATTTTTTTATAAAATTCAAATTCAACTAAAGTCTGGGTGTGTAATGAGGTCCTCACAACTATCATCACACAACTGTGTGTGAAAAATCACACGTAGAATGGTCTTCAGATAAGCAAATTGTTCTACTGATACAATCTTTTAACAATAATTTGAAAAAGGAACTTTTACATGAACCATTGAGTATTAATCCCAGTAGTTCTGGACAGTATGCAACATTTTTATATCATGCACATAATGGTTTCTTCTCCTGACAACAAGGTTGGTATTTATGTTGCCAAGCCATTTTGTCACAAATTCCAACCAAGTATTTTTGCACTAAACTTTTGGTGCAGCCTCTATCTTTCCAGTTGCAGTTCAAAGTTCTATGCTACACAATATTATTTTTTAGCAAAGCTGATGATCAAAACAGGAAGTCAATTCTGAGTTATTAAATATAGATATCCCAACATTTATGTCAGAATAGGTAGGATTTGAATTAGAGAACCAATGAAATGAAGAGGTAACCAGAAAGTCAGCCGCAAGCTACTATCCCTGCTATGAGGGCAGTAAAAATTCTCATGTTTTTATTTTATTGTTTTTCTTTTATACACACTGATTTAGAATTCTTGCCTCACCAATCACTTCCAGTTTCATGAATCAAAGAAAGAGCTCTTATCCTGTAGTTAGTATAGGTGCAGGTGAAAGCATCAGCCTATATCTGACAGAGCTGAATCTGACAGCTATAAAAACATTATTTTACAGACTGAATAAACACGCCTTTGCTGGTCTAGAGTATTTCTTTGTTTAAGGTCTAGTTATACAGCAGTGTTTCGTCTTTTGCTTGGCACTGCTACAACTTCCATCAAAGAGTCCACTTCCTACTTTTGTCACACTGGCAGATTCTTGAATTTGATTTAAATGTCTTCATTCTGTTTTCCATTCTATAGTACTTGCTACATCAAGTTTTTCTTCTTTAAATCAAACAGAAAGCAGTCACTTAGTTTATAAAGCACTTGTCTTTTTCAGGTCATAACGTCATAACGTTATGTCATAAAAAATACTACATCTTCTTGTAGTATTTTGTCATTCATCTATTCCAGACATTCCATTTTTTCAGCTTTGCAGCAGAACTTTATTGTGCGATCATGCTCATTTATTGAAACGCTGGCCACCCGCTCCTTGAATTCAGCTATGCTGGACACATAGGTATCTTCTAAAACTCCACCCACTTCCACAGTGTTTTCTAATAGCAGCAGTATCTGCAAATCCACCTGACCATGTCTATTTTTGGATATCTGGTGTGAGTGGTGCACACATTCTGCCTTTTTATGCTGACTATGCAAGGTACTGTAAGTTATCTTTTGTAAAAGAGAAAAGATGGAATTTTGTGCCATATATTCAAAATAAATTTGGCCAGGGGAAGACTTGCACAGAATTTTGAAAAAAATACCCCATTACACATGTCTAGTAATAAGGAGGGTGGTCCTTTTGTTTCTATGCTACTGTGACCCAATCATAGAAACTTGCAACTTTTGAAAGCAAAATTGACGTTTGGAGAAGATGGACACTTTAATCAAAAGTAATAGTTTGTTTTGTTTCTTTTTTCCTAATTAACATTAACAAATTATTACGTGTTAAATATTTCCCAAATGTGTCAAAGCCGATGGTCTTACTTTTTATTATTTTGTTTTTAGAGATAATACTGAAGAAATGTATAATTTACTTCTGTTTAAGTTTATGCTAATTAGCAGTTACAAATAGAAAACATTGTGTCAACCTTGACAAACAAAAGTAAATCTGGCTATATTTTTGGAAACCATTAGTCAGGCAGTTTTTAGAAAGTGCAATGAGCACAAAATGATATCAAATTAGCAATTAAGCTACCTGAAATAAGTGCATCGTTTGGCATGAAGATAATAGACATGGTCATAAATGGAAAAAAAAAAAAAAAAGATAGCTCTTTTTTTCCTCCTGTAGCTCAGAAATCAAATCCAGTAAATTAGACTAGTTCGTTGTTGAGCCTGTGTGTAGGCACAGTCATAAGAGTTAGCACAAAAACTTAGACCAACTGTTGTTTCTGTGCTGCGAGATTCTGTGAACACCAGAGTAAGTGTGATCAGGAAGAAACTGGGGGATTTGCCATCTGAGGACACCAAACCTCAGCTTGGCAGAATGTTGGAGAACTGACTGATTAAAAAGAATCAGCAGACATCTGGAATGGTTTGGTGGCAGCATTGCAATGAAGAAGGTGAACCAAATCTAGAACACAAGTCCTTTAGAGCTGCAATAGTGTAGGAGGTGAGCAAGCGATGAAAAACCAATGTGCAAGCTCTGAGATGCTGCTTTCTCAATGTATAATAAGCAGCATTACTTGATTTTCCAGTTGTTAATTAGAAGTTAGTATCCAGGGACAGACTCCTGCATTTTAAATTGTTATCCTCCGGCTCTTACCTGCTGCTTTGTGTTCATATTCACAGAAGCTTAGTTTTATAGCTGTAACACACACTGGCAGATGGTTAGATAGAAACGTAATGGAATTACAAACAGCAGCAGTTTGTGTGCTAGTTGTAAAAGCAGCAAGAAATGTTGCACAATTGCTGCGTTTTATATAAGGCAACCTATTTTGGTCATCTCCTGCTCAGTGTTTTTATTCTGGGAATCTATTATACTTAAAACTGGGTCTCAAAGGCAAACCAAGAAACATTTCCTTTTTCCTTTATGATTTGAAATGGAAAATTGGATTGTTCATATTGAAAATGAAATCATCTCCAGGATAAAAGAGATGACAGCAGGGCATCTTTGCACTGGTATGAAACCAAGAACGGCATTCTGAAGAACACATGATGTTGTTGCTCAAAAGTGTTTTGTCTCAATGTCTGTCAGTGTTCTCTGATCATATGATCTGTGAAAATAAAATCGACTTTTATGAGCTTTATATCATGCTCTAATTTTATTCCATCATCATAAACATATTTGGAGTGTTGCTTTGATTGATTCATGCATGTTTGAGAAATTTTTCAATCTCCTCTAGTATCCATTCCGAAGTGCCTACATGCTTACTCATACAATGCATCTCCTGTCACCCAAAGCTCCATGTTGGACCTTCAGGCCACCCAGACTCCCACCCCACAGACGATCCCTATCTGCCTTCCCTACACAGCTCCACTAGACTAGCGGCAGCAGTTAGCAAGCGGGATAGAACTGTACATCGCTTGAGCTTGTCATCTGAATTACTTCTCAGTCCAACCCTCCTAAGAACGTTTGTAAACGGCACCAGGGAGAAGCACCGTTGTGATGATGATGGGGAAGTGTCCAAAATAGTAGGAACTTCCCAAAGAGCGAGACAGATGACAATTTCAAGATGTCAGTTACAGCTATGAAGCAAAGTCAAATTTATTTTAATAGTTTAATGTTGCGCCTGTCTGACAATTTGATCTAAATATGTGACTGGCATTAACTGTTGTCAGTGGTTAACAATAAAAAGATTTGTATGAAAACATAACTTACATGTTTATGGAAAGTCTTTTAACACAGTCGTGTGTTAAAAGTCTAGTGATCCAGATCTAAGACTTAATCCAATGGCTGTCCACTAACTTTCTCATTCTATTGTAGCATCATACAGGATGAGATCGTTTGTGAATAATAAAATGAAATATCATGTGATTTGAGATCAATAACCTCCATGTTTGCTTGTTAGCCCATACAAATCCTAAATTTGGGGATGTGAGTGAGTTTACTCAGGACAGAAAATGAAGGAGGAAAATGACTAAAGTAAAAATAAAGAATCACAGAAAGGACCTAAAATGCCACGATTTTCTGTATAATCAGAAATCATCACCCAAACTATATAGACAGAAATAGGTTTGTGGAGGATTGCAGGAATCGTGCCCAGCACGATCTAGGAATTGTTTCTGTGCGCACGCGCGCTCAACCAGCCGAGTCAGGTGAGGTTTGATAGCCTCAAAGCCTTAATGCTTGAGCATAATCATCTTTCTTGACGTTTGGTTGTGATTCTGATGCGGTGTCAGGCAAACACTTTATTCCTCCAAAGCAGAGACTTTTAGGCAAGAGAGGAAAATAAACTTTTAAATAAGTAGGAGCCTATTAGAACTGCGAGTAACAGAGGCAAATAATGGACCTTCTGCTTACTCAACCGAGAGAAAAGACACATTATGCAGAATTAACTATGTGAAACAACGTCAGGAATTCAGTCAGTTTAATATTTTCTTCTGGTGGGTACCAAAATTAAAACCGCATAAACGAATTGGGGGATAAAAATAAATAAAATAAAACTAAAAACATGACATTTCTTCAAATATAAAGTGAAATTTTGATTTAACAAAGGGTAAATGACTTTAAGGGACAAAATAAAAACCAAGAACGTTGATTAAATATTTACTATAATCACATGCACCCCCCCTGCACCCCCGATCAGCGCCGCCACTGAAGGAAAAGCGTGCAGATGATGCCTTACCTGAATCCGAATATCTTGGTCTGGTGAGATCTCGGAAATAGTAGATAAAATCCAGACAGTTTTCGTTCTGCACTTCCCCCTTTGAGCAAAGATCTGACAGGAGTTCGAGTGCTTTTTGACAAATCTCGTCATCTCTGTCTCCAGGCATTTCCCACCAGCATCCTTATAAATGGACGGTCTCTCGTCGGCACCTGCTCCACGCTGCTCGACACGGTCTGTGGAGTGAAACGCTCGCCGAGCGGCACGCCTTCCGCTGCCGGACTTTACTGGAGAGCGCGAAAAACCCCCCAAGTCCAAGTGCTCCAAAAATAAAGCGAGCTATCCCACATGTGGAGCACGGAGAGTTGTTTCCTTCTGTGTAACAACGCGTGAAGCACTCCTCTCACTCCGCTGCTCTGCCGAAAGCCACCGGTTGAATCCACGCACCGCCTCTGCGGCGCCGCGCGCTGTCCAATGTGCTGAAATGTGCGCGTGTACTCCTCCCGCTGCAATGAGTCGTTCGCATCACGCTGACTTCTGTCTCCAAATCATTTTTATATGAGCTGCGAGTCCCGGGGAAAGCCGAGCACATTCACTCCGAGTGGGCGAGAGAGAAAAAAAGCCGCATTTGCGAGCTTTTACAACCAGGACAAAATAATAATAATAATAATAATAATAATAATAATAATAATAATAATAATAATAATAAATGAAACGATCAGTGCTCTGACAAACCTGGTGTGGTTTTACGTTCCTGCACGTGGCCAATCAGAACCTACTTTTTTATTATTTTTATTTTTTTTCTCTCTTTGTGAAATCGTTTTAGGCTTTCATTGGCAAAACCGCTTTCCACTCAAAACCCTTCAAAATCTGCGATACTATTCGTGTAATTACCTTAGAAAACTTGAATACAGAATAGTTTGTGGTTATTGAGAGAAATTGTGCTTTTCATTGACGTTTTCATGTTACGATCTTCTGAAACATAAATGGCAAGGTTGTTTTCCCACACGCTAAACTTAATAAGGAAACAACATATCAATAATTCCTGTCTTTATTTATTTATTTATTTATTTATTTATGTTCAGAATTTCAGATCGTTTTTTGATCTTATTATAACCAACTAGTAGGCAGCCTTCTGTATTTCTCATGGGACAATTGGTGTCAATGTGTACCCTATTGCATTGTTGTTCTGTTGTTCTTCATATGCATTTACTTCACCTGTCATTTCTCACGGGAGCCCAGTCAATTTCACATCCACTGAATCACTGCATTGATTAAGAAGCCCATTAATTAAGGTATGTAGTTTTAGTGGGCACACTATTAATCTGAAAGAGAAAAAGCAATAACTTATAAGATAAAAGGAGAAGCAAATGCAAGTTAATCTGATTATCATAAAGTGGCAAACAATTTTGTTTAATTGTACATCTATGAATCTATTGAGGTATAGAAATCAATGAAGAAAGGAGCAGTATGAATGTTTCAAAAAAAATTCCAAAGTTTTTTTTTTGTTGAGATTTTGCAAGACACTGACCATAAAAGAAAACTATGTCAGAAATGACTAAAACGAGGTAAAAATCCTGGCCGTGTTTATGCTTTTCACACTCCTTCCACGAAGAACAGAACATGCAGCTTATTCTATTCCATCAAAGATAAATACGATCTATAATGAGCTGTGAATTCATTCTGTTGCACTGCAATTTCCCATCTCTGTTGAGCTTTTGTCACATGATTGCAGGCAATGAGAAAAAAAAAATTGCACTGAAATGAACATTTTTCATCCTTACTGAATACTGTTTGGGCTTTAACTAGAAGGACAGTGATAGATGCAGCTAGTGAGATGAGAAAATACATATTATATTCACAAGAGTAGGACAAGTCAAGAATTAAAACAATTTTGGAAAAAATGAATAATGCCTTCATTTCCCTGTTTTCAGAAGCACGGTAATCAGAATTCAAAACTTTGTATGAAAGAACCTCAGAATAGTGTAGTTTGAACTCAGAATTGTAATAACCTATATTTAACCATTTAAGAACCTTGTTGAGATGCTAAGGTAAAAAGCACTAAAGTAAAAGCAATTAACTTATCAAAAGGTTAAGATTTTGTTCTCACTTTAATCTAAGGCTTTCCTAATACCTACAACAAAACTCCCCTATATTGTTTTCTAACCAACAGAAAAAATTGTGCAGCAGTCAATAATATTTTGTTTAGAATTAGCAGGTTCAGACTTGACCAGTCCACGTCCGCTAAATTTTAAACTAGAGATTAACAATTCAGTCAAGCAGATGCCTTAAGCATCATTCGTGGAGAACAATTTGTTTGTCAATTAATTATTGCAGTGTTTACAGTATCTATTTTTTACTATATTATAATTTCTCTACCTGGTTTAAGAAAAATTTAAATTAGCCAAATTCTATAATATGGGCATTCTGGATGATTAAACTTGGCTTTCGGCTATGAGACCTTTTTGTTAATATGGACACGGCTGGGGGTTCGCATTACTTGATCTCTGTAAAACATGCTTTTGCGAGTTGCTGATTATGTAAACTAAAGAGTTAAGGTTGTGTCAGCTTTTTGTGGTGAATGGTTAATGAGTCTAATGTTTGGTTGTGTATATGGGATTTTATTCAGAGAAAAGTGTTTGCAATGCACAAAATCAGCGTACTTGGTGTCCATGGCAACTGAAACAAGGCACTCTTTACCTATCATCTTCACTCCAAGTCGTTCCGCTTTTCTTCTTCTTCCTAAATATAATAATATGCGGTTTTATGCTTTTCTCCTCATCATAATTACTTTCATTTTCACTTCTTGCAGTCTTCACAATTATCATCTTCTTCCTATTTCTTGGAAGACTGCACTTTGTTTCTCCCAATCTCCTTCCAATTTAGTGATTTTCAATTAGCAATGTTTTTTTTTTTTTCTAGCTATCAGCTAATAACATCTGCAAGGGTTCGCAGAGTGCTAAGAACCAGAAAGGAATACTGACACCAGTGAATATTAGCCTTTCTTAGCCATTCCCTGTTTAATGAGCAGAGACTCACTCATAGCTCTAAAGTTTATATAATTTAGGATCAAGACGATGAGCCCGTTTGAGGGTTATTTATTATGATTTCACAAATGATAAACAATATGTCATTAATCGTCAGCAAAACTCGTGGGCTGTTCTGGCTTGTTTGGCCCCCTTTTAATGGCCCTACCTTTCGATGGTCTAGTCATGGTTTGGATTGAAGCTGTTTGGGCGTTGAGTGTGCCTTGTCTGATCTGATGGGCTTCTTCATCACTGCAGGATCTTGGTCTACTTGTCTCCACCCTAGAATAAAAACGACCACCTTCTGGAGAAGTTGGAACTTTACGGTATCATATATAAATATACATCTGAACTGAACAGTATTAAGCTGGGATAACAGCCATAGAAAATCAAAAAGATTATTGGAAGGAACAACATTGGCTGTCTCTAAAATCAAATCGACTTTTAAATTAGTCAGTGGCATTTAACACTCATTCTTTAGTTGTCGTCATCTTGGAATAAAGTGATGTTTCAAGAATAGAGCTCACTGAAAACCAGACGGTGTTATATGTATCACCTGGCTTATTCAATTGTCACTCAAAGCAGCTGCAGCTATAAAAATACAATTTCATAACAAGACTGTAAAATAGCTTGCCCTGTCTGAGTCATTTCCCTTTATAAATATTGTGATGCCACTCAGTGCTCAGTATGTGAGAACACTGACATTTTATGTCTCACTGCATGAGTTATGACAGTTTGACTTGACAGTATCGGTGATGATTTGGTCATTATTGGGAGTTTTTAGGAGGTGGATGTGGGTGTCAGTTCACTTACAAGAGGACCCAGATTCATCCCTCATCCCATTAAATATCAATCATGGTTTTTAACATGTAGGTAAGTAGTGCCATGTTGCACAATAACACTGCTATTGTGAATGTTACAGCTTTCTGGTGAAACTGGTCTAAAGTTGGCAAATGGTAAACACAATTTTAAGAAAAGAGTCTATGAGCAGCCAGAAGAGCCCAGCAGAATTCACGTGTGGCTAAAAAAAATATGATATGACAATTATTATAAATTACTCTCATGTGTCCAAGTTTTTCAGCTTACTTTACATCAAACAATGTGCTTTTCTGAGGAGATTCTTGCAAGGAGAAGGACAATGGAAAGAAATTCACCTCAACTGCTCTTTTTTGAATTTCCTCTTCTGCGCTTAAGAAAGGCCTTGAACATCTTTGCTCTAAGTGAGGAGAAAAATCTTTAAATAAAGTCAAAATGTTGTGAGAAGACAAATATATGAGAGCTAGAAAGTTATCCGATTAACATATTCTTGACTGTGACATCTGAAAAACAGCTGGCAGAGTTAAACAGAAGACATCAGGTTCATCCACTGAAGAACACAATGGAAAAAAATGCTCTGACTTTATTGGACAATGATGTAAGCCAATTAAGATGACAGAGACACCAAGACAGCTTGAAAGGTGTGATATATCCCTGTGGAAAGACCCGGAAATACGTACAGTTAGCATAATGAGTCAGTGAGGGACAGTGCGTGTGTGGCAGGTGTTGCAGGTCACAAAGAGGAACCAGATGAATGGGATCAGGTGCACAATCCTGAGGGAAAAGATCTAGAGAGAAGGTAAACAAGAGAGGGCATTTGATTCTCTGAACCACACTCTCCCTACCAAAAATCACTTTAAATTGCATGTTCACATGCAAATACAAAATAGCAGTGACTTTATGAAAAAAAAATACAAATTTCCATTTAAGAATGGAAAACACAACAAGCAATACTAAAACTAAATCTTTTTATTTGCAGTTGCTGTCCACAGGGATCAAATTAGAATATAATCCCACTGTGAAGGGAACAGGGGACATGTCTTAACAAGCAGTAAAGGAGTCAGTTTACAAAACGGTTTATTTTCAACTTGCAATCTTTATTTCCTTTGAAATTAATTATCCTGTACAGAACATTGCTGAGCAGGGGCCACTTAGCCCTTTAGATTAAATGGAGTTATGACAACAAGCAGTGTTTAGAGATTTGCAGAATATCTCTACAGTCTTATCTTCAATCAATGGAATCTTTTGAAAAATCAAGAGAGATGATTTCGTACAGAAAGCAACAAATCTGTCCTTGCTAAGCTTAGGCATTGAGTAGTTGTAACCTGCTTAGAAAAAATTACTGATCCAAAACCAGATCCCTCACCAAAACACACCTAGAAGTGTGTTTCATTATTTATACATGTCTTTCTCAATCAATTGTGTCTTGAAATCTGCAAATTTCAAGACACAATCAGTCCTTACAGTCTTTAAACGGTAAAGACAGTAAAATTCTTAATCTTCTCATTGAAAAAGCAGGAAAACAATTTCAAGCACAATAACATCTGTTTTAAATTAACTTCTTCTCATCCTGGCCATGGAAATTGAATGTTCTTTATCCTGAATGGGAAAAAATAATATTTAGACAATGTTGAAATTAGCCACAGCGGTACAGAGCATTCTCAAGTGGCAAACAGAAGTGGAATGGATTATTTTTTTCTGCATCCTTTGGTGCCAATAGCTGGAGGTAATAATCTACGTTGGCTCAGTTGCAACTCCCAGCTGTCAGACCTGGTGTTATGAAACTCTAAGCCAACCCTTACTTCTATGAAATCAAACACGCCAACCATATTCTGAAGACATTTGAGGAGGATTTGGACTTTTGGACTGACTTTTGGTCAGTCCAAAATCAAAATTAGGATTTTGTCGACATAATTCATCCATCTGTTTCCTGTTGCTTGATGGGGGCTAATTAGTGCAGCCTTTTAATTAAATGTATGGAATTTATTGCAATCATGATGATCTTCATCCAAAACACAGACCCACACTGTATTAGAAAAGATTAATGCCAAGTGTTTGATTTATACATACTGTAAAAGGAAATACATAATGCAACATGATTTTTTGCAGCCTCATGCCTATATTTATTTTATGAAAACATTTAGTCACTTTTGTCGGGTTTACTGTGAAATTTTTCTGGTAGGAAATCACAATATTTTCATCCTTATTTATGTTTTTTGTGACATCTATTATTCGACATCAAGCAGCTACAAGTATCTGATTAAATTAACATAAAAGACAAAAAGAGTGGATCAAAAATCATCAATTAAATGAGCAAAGTCTGTACAACTAAAATAAGTTTGTGTATATTATATGTGTGTGAAATCAGAGTGACCTTGGGGATTTTCCCAGATATTACAACATTGTTGACATCAGTGTCAGGAAAAAATTGAGAGATTTTGTTTTAACAAGCTGAAAGCCTAGATAGATATTTTTTTTTCCTAAGTAGATTTTATTTTTATTTGTGTACATTTAAAAGAGACATATCTAAAAACAATTTAGAATCAACTTGTAAAAATCAAGTCATACCAGCATTATGACTTGATAATGCTGGTATGCATTATCAATGCATACCAGCTTTATGCTGGTATGCATTATGTTTAATAAAATAAACATTTTATTATTGAAAATAAAAATGTCCTCTTAAGACTTGGTTACATGACAATTATAGTCTTGTTTTTACCTACCACTTGTTTGTACATGCATTACCTGTAGTTAAATAATAATTAGGCTAACTTATTACTTTACCCTATTTAATTGACACGATTAAAGTATCCATCAACTCTTCTAAAACATCTGGATTTACATTCTGTATATGTGAATTGAAGTAGGTTGCATACGAGAATTAGAGTTAAGGCATCAAAAACAATTCTGGAAGCAAGGCATCTGGAATCAAATGGTGTGGCTTTATTATGGCACTAATCACAACTCATACAACTACCAAACTATAAATGCAATTATGAGTTTGTTAAATTAAAAATAGAAGAGCAGCAAAGTTCTAAGCTATGAGCCAGTGTATAAGCTTGACGTAAATGTAAGTGAAACAGAGGTCACCCACCAATCATGGGTTAATTATCTTTGGGATTTATTATAGAGGAAAAGAACATCCAGATACAATAAAAAATTATCTAAAGTATGCAGCACTGTAGGACAGTTGGTGTGTTATTTCCAGAGCTGGAGAATAGAGTAATATTACTCAGGGAGTGAGGGAGCCTCATCTGTCCGTCATCTCCACACTTTCATGAGTGGCAGATTGAAAGCCGCTGCAGGAATGAGAGGTGTTGCTCAGCTAGACATTGTGTTCCCTTTGGGAGGGAACATCCCAGAGAGAGGTTAGAGATCTGCTAATCCTGGTGAGACTCAAGGGAGAACGCTCCCAGACAAAGCCTTCAGATTAGAGGAGAGGAAGATGAATACAAGCACATCCACACAGTGGTTCCTGCTCCAACTGGTGACCACTGGTGCCAATGAGGAAACAAATAAGAATGCATACTAGTCCAGCATTTAGACAGTAAATAAGAAAGTTTTTCAGTCTTTAGATCACAATTTCTTGCTGCCTTTTCATTCTGGTTTTACAATTTACAATATTTTTTTTTTTTGCCCCCTGCAAAGGTAAAAGTTAAAAATGTTTGCAATAAATAGAAGCTGGTAAACTTCTTAGATGCACCTTGTCATCAGTGAATGAGGAAGCACAGTTATCCCATAATGACAATGTTAATTGTGTCCTGAAGTGTGCAGCAGAGTGAGTTGTTTACTCCAGGGTTGATGTGAACGATCTATTCCTGTGTGATCGTCTCACACGTGTTCAGAGCATCACTGCGTCTTTGTGAGAAAAAGATGGCTGGAGAAAAGCCTCTTGGGAGCAGGGGTGGGCCAAAAGTTTGGAATGTGTGTGTACATGGTTTTCTGTCTGTGTGTTAAGGTGTCCCCTTACATGTTTTGTATAATGCATACTTTCTGGACTCTGACGATATTGAGCATACAGTACAGTCGCTCAGGGACACAGTAAGATGATGTGTTTGTGAAAGCATTTCAGTAATAATTTATCAGAGAGACTGGGTGAGGCTGTGTGTAAATGTTGCATGTATATCCTCAGGGGTCAGAACACTGAGGGACTCAGACAAGCTCCACTGATTGACTGCTCCACCAAATACACAGAGGTGGAAAAACCATATAATAGATTGATAAATACTTAAAATATTAATAATTTTTTTCTTACTTAAAAAGATTATAAAATAAACCAACAAAGACTGACTGAATGTTGAAGACGCTAAACAATGAAAGCATTTCTGAGTTTAAAAATGAGCAGAATGCTTCCGTTATGGGAAATTCTGAAATACTTATTATGTCACTGAATAAGGCTTTTTTTTTTTGTTATTGTTTTTCATGGCTTTAAGCAATTATTCAAGGCTTCAATGACTCACATCTGCAGTCTTTGCTGCTTTTGCATCATAAATCCAAGAAGCCTCAGCTAGTTCAAGGTGCAAAAAAAAGCTAGGCTGAACCATTGCACCAAACAAACCAGCAACCAATCTCAGAGAGCCAACATTGACACCCTCCTTACTGCCATCCCCCACCCCTCCCCACATGGCTTGTTGCCATAGTAACAGTGCAGCGAGTTCCTCCATAGCTCTAATATCTCCGGCTATGGGTGTCCGTTTCCATTCCTGGGTGGAGGGATTGATCACTATTCTGCTCACCAAGTGTCGAATCATGGTGGCACTGGTGCAGAACAAGCTAAAAATGGCATGAGTCGAGACTGACTACTTGCTTCCCACTCTACAAACCAAGTGGGAGGGCAGTCCTGATGGGAGTATGGATCCTTCCAGGGTGAAAATCTGTTTCATCCACCTTTCACTTGGGCTCCAAGCTAATCTGTGTTTATTCTGCTTTACATTTCTACATAGCTATGCATACTCAGTATGAGTCTGAAAACGTTTTAAATGTCAGTTGAGAAGCACAGAATAAGTCCCTCCTAAAGCAGCATGCTTCACAAACTCTTCACTGAAATTACCTTGTTGACAGCCATTGGAACTAAATAGTGAAAAAAAAATGTTCTGTGATTAAAATGATTGCTTTCGCAGCTCTTTTCCTGCTGGTGCCGTTGAAATTGCTTAGCAACACTGAAGTAAGCTAATTAAGAAATTATGCATTTGGGGTATGGCTGAGAAGCACAATGTTATCATGTGATAACAGGGTTAGTCACAAGGGCAGCAGAACCTGCTAAAATGCAAATAGCCATGGGCTTGACACAACTCTATCTCATAACAAGGAAAATAGAAGCTTCCACTATTTATAATCTTATTACACCACATTATGTCAGCATTATTAAGCTGTTTTACCCCACATAATATAAAAGCTACAAAAACATTTATAGAATGTGTCAGAATCCAATCTCTGGATGTTTTTTTTATTGCTTTGAGAATATCCAGAAGCCACATACTGGAGGTTGTTTTAAAACTTGGAAAGACCTCTAGGCAACAGCACCAAAAGCTTTCTTTTGAGACTCAGTAGATATCTGCTGTTTGAGCTTCCACTCATGCTGTTGGTGTGCTCAAGATCTTCAATAGCAAATTAATTATTCCACCTAGTCTGCTGAAACCTCACAGATCTGGGACTGTAGTCTCCAGTTCTATTATGTCCCTGCTCATGCTTCATTTACAGCTGCACACCCTCATTATCATACCAAGATTAGTCCAAGACAATGGAAATCCAGCGCAATAAAAACTAGGATAGATCATTTTAAAAAGAAGATATCATTATGCTTTGTGGTTTTGCAAAAGTCCTGAAGGTCTGATTTGTGTCAGCCTGCATCATTTAGCGCACTAGAACTGGCATAGCGATACCCAATCGATTAATTTAGTTCTAAAGACATTTGATGTATTGTCTCTGTTTGATTAGATGTTGGGGGTGGATGGATGTGTTGGAGTGCCAGATTTACTGAGGCTTGCTAATGAGTTTGTATTCCCAAGTCACTTATCCCAGAAACACTAAGACGTTTAAACAACAAGTGAAGAGGTGGAAGGGGTGTTCGTGTCTTTCTCTTAAGCAAAACTTTTAACATATCTATCCAAAATACAGATTTGTAAATAAAGGTCCTGTAAGTACAGCATATTACAAAAGATAAACAGGGTTATGCAGGTGCCTGTGGCTCCCAGGGATGTATTGGGGTGACCTTGGGCTGGACATCTCGGTCTCCCAGGGTTTGGGGGTAATGTGACCTCCCTGCCCCGGTCGCTTTGAGTTCTGGCTGCTGTTGTGGGTTAGTTTCTGCCCGGCATAATGGAGGCTTCAGGCAGGAAGCAAGGAAAGAAGGCTTAGTTTGTAATAATTTGCTGTATATTTAAATCACATTACTGGATTGGTTGTGTAAGAATTTTGTCTTATGCTGTTAAAAAGATACATAATTCCCAAATCATCAAATACGGAAGATGGAGCAAAAGAAAAACAAAGAAACCAAATTTGCTGAAGTTGAAAAATTTCACCGAATTGTTCAGTCCTGCAAAAAGTTGTCATTTGTTTTTCCATCCTATTATTATTGCAATCTGGAAACTTGGAAGGTTTTTGTTCGGTAGTTGCGATACATTCAAAATAATAGTTTATAATAATTACTTTTCCTGGGATTTATAAAAGAGAGTATGTCCTTGTGGGTTTATGATATTCAATAATGCTATCTCTGCTTTGCAAAAAGACTCACTAGATGTGACAATAAATAAAATATGATCATAGTGAGGTCTGGCACATGTGGACGGATTAAATTGGTCATAGCTGAAGGAAGTGGCTGAGTTTGATAATGTGCATATAGACCTAGATTTTTTTTTCACTGCCTACTCATACTGTAAGCTATCCTCACGCTTCCCACATTCTCTGCTGGTCTACATTGTCAAGAGATAACCAAACCATGGAGTACAAAGCCCATTTGGTCAGGGGGAATGACACTAAAGTCATTTCAGGATGAATAAATGGGATTGACAAAAACAGCAATTGTATTGCTTGTGATAAAGAATTTCTTTTGTAGAGAGAAGATACCAGAGGAGAGTCTGCATGAGCACGACAAAACAACGGGGTTTAAATGGTGTGAGCAAACATTTGTAGGAGCCATTACATGCTTTGGGAGCCATTAGCTTAGGTAATTCTTCCATGTGGGTCTCTTCATTGATTTGCAGATATTCTGTTTTGCTCCTCATAGTTTTAGTAACCTGTTTGATCATGTCGTTCAAATTTAAGTAAAGATGTATTGAGAAGCTTTAATTTTGGTAAATTAGGTGCAGTTGTTATGAATGTAAGAAATAAAGTTCTTGAACTGATGCATGTTGTGTTAATTTGTAGTATAAGCAATGGCACAGTGTTTAAAAGCATAAATATTGAAAATATCTGTTATGAATGTAATTTTCTTTTCTCCAGTGATGCTATGACAGCCCCTATATTCTCTACTACACAAACACTCTGCATAGAGCCTTTGTGCAAGCTGTCATATCAACTATGCTACACTGTAATTTACCAGAAACCTTTTCATCCACCTATGGTTTCAAAATCTGTAGAGAAAAAAGTGAACATTAGCATCTGTTGTTAGCGAATGTAGCTTCCCAAAGGCCTCATTCTGAAGGATTTAACTTAAGACCAGGAACTCTTCTGGATAAATCGTTTTTCTATGTGTACTCTGGGAACATACAGAGAACAACAACTTGTAGTTTCAATGGGCATAATATGGTATGTTAGAAATTATTTTTTGAGTCTCCAACATGACTTATGTGTTTCTTTGCTTCTGTGTTTTTTAAATTAAATAATTAAATTCATTCTATACTTAACTCCCAGCCAGTTAAATCCACAAAAAAAACAAAAAAACTAAATGTAGATGTTTGTAGTACTTGGTAAGATCATTCTATATTTTTTCATCAGTGAAAATCAACCGAACAGTTTAAGAAATTTGGAAAAGTTATTATTCATATTGGCCTACATGCATGAACTACAAAGAGCAAGAAGGTTGGTATTAGAACTATTAATCCCACAATGAATTGTTTCAATCAATCTTTATGTTAAGAAAGAATAGGAGTAGATTCTTTGCATGAAAATGTTACTGTGTTAGCAAAGAGGAGCCACTGAAGGAAGTTGTTCTCTTTTGCAACCCGAGGCCACCATTGGGGACACAGTATGTAAATTTATTCAACGTTGCTGGTAAAGGGAGGTCTGCTCCTTACCAGGACCACTAGATCCAGAATATTTGGAGTCTTCTGTCTGCATGTCCATTAACTCTGCCCCAGCCATATAAATAAATCAATATAACTTAGACCTCACTCACAAATTCCTTTTAAATAAACTTGATTTTTCCAAATTTACAGTTCATATTTAATTATAACATCCTTGAATTATTTTATTGATTTGATTCTTTACTAGTATATTCTTACTGTTACTTTTTGTAGTTTTAGTTTTCCTCATCCTTCAGCCTTTACTTAGCATTTTAGATGAGTGTTACTAAGCAATAATTGCTCTTTTTGGTCATTATTTACGTATTTTTTTGTGATTCCCACCTTGTGAAAATTTAGGTCAAAAAGAAAAAGCTTCTTTTACTCCATATGATCCACTTTACTCCATAAAGATTTCAGGTTCAGTCCAGAACATATCAGAAATGTTTATTTTAGCACTCTCCAAACAATAGATTCATTGTGTTTTTGGTTTAAAAAAAAGATTACAACAGTTAATCCAAACTGTGAAAACCTCTATTAATCAGACAGAGACACAAACCTCCATTGCAGAAGCTTAGTCCCAGGTGAGCTCAATATTTCAAAAAAGAGAGGAAAAAAGAACACGACTAGTTGATTCATGTTAATGATTTAATGAGTTTAATGTACTTTCTTGTCTCATGTGGGTTTTCCTTAATTACCAGATTTTATGTTCTAATTTGCTGGCTGACAGAAATGAGAAAATATATAAGAACAGATGGGTGGTCTGATGGTGGTTCTCTGTGTCTCCCTCTGAGTCATTGTGACCCAGAGCAATCTGGATGGAAGGAAGAAATCAACATCTCTGCTGACATCAAGGTTCAAGCTTTCCTTGTATGAAGCTGCAGAAAGTTACTGCATAAGTACCCACCAACCTAAACGCAGACTTCTAGATCTGAGAGTGTGTATGGACAAATTAAGTCTGTTTAATAAGAGACACTACTGTATGTTATAAAGTTATATACAAAGTTTGTTCAAAGGAAATAGTTTTTTTTGTTTGTTTGTTTTTTTTTAGAAATGAAACAAAATATGCATAGTGCATTTTGAAAATTCTCTTTTTATATATTGATGGCTGAAATTAACATTTTTATTTCTAGAAATGGTTTTACATCAAACGGGGACATAATGTGTTTAAAAGTTAACTGCAGTTTAATTTGTTCTGACCTGTAGTGTTAGATTAGGTCATTAATTGTAAAGTTTGACATTGACTGACCTCAACTTGAACTTTTCTTTTAAGGGAAACAACTGATATTGTTTATTTTTTTTATTTAAAAATAGTTACAGTTCATAAATGGAAGGTTAATCTCATGGAACTGCAGTACGGAATCACTCTGCCTCTCTTGCGGGCAGTAATTTTTCTTAACACCAGGAATGACAAATCACCACTCACTGAAATGCATTAGATATGATGATGGTCCTTTTATTTCTTTATGAAACAAATATTTCCCTAAATGCAATTACAGTAGCAGAGAACTGAATGTTTGAATCAGTAATCCTGATGTCTTTAAAGTCGCTCTCAAAAAGAAAAAAATATATATATATTTATATATACATTTCTGTCATGTTTTGTGTTTGTTCTACCAAACTTGCAATTTTTTTTTTTTTTTTTACGAGTAAGCGACTATAGCAAATGGGAGACAGCAAAGAAGATATGTGGGGGTTGTGGGAAGGAGCTGAGACATTGGGTAGAATAGCCATTGTCATTTTAAAATAACCTAAGGATGCATCAGGTTGGGATAATGATCCATACCCTGAGGGAGATTATCACTCCAAGCTGCAAGCTTCACACATCAAAACCCCGACTCTGCCTCACTGACTGTAATTGTTTATAGAATGAAAAATGTTGAAGTCTTCTCTGATGCTACATGAGACAGTCTTCTTGCTCTAAGTCTTAGCAGGTCATAGATTGGCAGTATTTCAAATATACCAGAGGTCTATACATTTGTGAAAAAGAGATGTTGCAGGGATTGCCATCTTCTTACAATTTATGAAATCCAATATTTACTGTACATTCATGTAAGGATGTGAAACAAAAAACATTACCTGTGCTTCTGCTTCATTTTGGATCTTTTTTTCTGCTTTTTTTTTTTTCATTTAGATTTTGTTAAACAAAGAAGTTTCACAAAATCTGTCCAAATTTGGTATGCTCTATATCAAGTCAGAAGGACTTTGTGATTTCGTTTGTGAAAATGACTATATTAATAATCATACGTACTTATTAAAACTTATTAATGAGAGATTGTTCTTTGACATTATGAATACTACAAAACAAACAAAGGTTTAGTTTTTATGTTTTTTGCTTCAGGTAATACCCCTGCAGCACATCTGCCTTGCCTTGCAGTGGCATGACAAGGTACTGTATGCTGCACAGCATCACACTGCAGCATGCACAACTTGACATGCAGGTAAGCCGGACTTTCAGAAATATTTTTGGTTATGGAAAAAAAAAATATTACAATTACTCACGATTTGGATATGTCATAAATAGCACACATACACTTTGCTGCTTCAAAATCGACAGGTTCAACTGAAATCTTTAAGCAGTGACCCGACAATAACATTACTAATTCGCATATTATGCAATCTGATGAAAATTCAACTCACCATGCTGAATGCTCCGTGAGATTCATCCTGACCTACTTTCTAATTATTTCAGCTAATAATTATGTGGCCACTTAGAGTATTCATAGACTGTGTGGAGTAGGAAACTTTCATCTCCAGATCATTAATTTTGAAAAAAAAAAAAGCCCCAAAAAACGAGGTAACATCTTAGGAAATATCACATGCCCCATCCTAATGCAGTTGAACACCAAAACTGGACATACAACACAAAGTATCAAAGGCGACATTTCAAGACATAACATGATTCTCCACTAAATGAGAATCTGGATCTACGCAAGACATGCTTTCAGACAAACAACATAAGAAAAAGTGTGACCAATTGAATGATTACTCACAGACATACTGGTATAATAACTTGGATAATGGTTGCTTTACCAAACTCTGGCAAAAAAATAAAATAAAAAAATCTATGATTTTTCTAATAAATGCTAAAATATGAAACTGTGACAGAGATGCCAATTCATTGTGGGCCACAATGTCTTGTTTAAGACGACCTAGGTAAAAAAAAAAAAAAAAAAAAAGCTGACATAGAAATAGGACCAGAATTTGGGTTAGCACTGTGGTCTGTACCCAGTATATAAATGTTAATGAATGTGTTCACAGACAGAGGAAACTCATTCTAATATCACAGTATTGGGGAGGGACTCATTACATACTCACTGTGTTTCTTTGAGTTGGTTTTTAAGCCACATATTAGAGCAACAAATGGGTCAGATTACCAGGCACGTCCACAGAGCAGCTTATTAGAGCTTAAGGAGTTTCAAATCCTCTCAAAATCTAGAAAAAAATATGATTATTTTTCTTATTTTCTTAACTTATTCAGCTCTCCTCTTTAATGCCTTAGAGAACTCTCTAAGGCAGTTCTTTAACATCTCAGTCATGCTTGTAATAGTTCCCTTTGCCATGTCTCCATTGCCTGTGAAGTGTGTAGGCTTTCCCCATGTGTGGTTGTGTTGGCATGGAAACAGGAAAGGGATTGTGATATGCATTTTTTTAACCCCTGTCCCTGGGGCTGCAACATGAGAAAAACCTGACACTCCCACCCTTCACTCACTACCCAGGGCAGAATATGTCCAGAGAACATATTATAAATAAATAAATAAATAACTTCCCGTTTCTGGTTGAAAATGCATTTTATTTTTAAGACAAAAATAGCTTTGAGAAGTCCTCACATTCTGCCACAATCCTTTGTAAAATTTTGCTGTCTAAAATCTGTTTTATTGTTTTGGTTAAGATCAATCTCCACATAAAAAATTATTAATAATACAGTAGATTTTTTTGGGATCTACAGAGGCATTTCAAACTATAAAAATCCAAAAGAAAATCTTCATAAATTACTTAAAAACTTGTAAGAACATATGATATATAGTATATATATATATATATATATATATATATATATATATATATATATATATATATATATATATGTATATATATATATATATATATATATAGCAGGGCCAACAAGAACTGATGGCTTCCTTCACTTCCTCTGCTGCCATTGCTAAAACCACAAGCAGACTACAATTCTAAAACGGCGCAGAAAGTCGACGTCATCATTCACAACTTTTCCTTCCGTTTGCCAATTGGCCCGGCTTAAAATTAACTGGAAACAATCCGAGTCAAGAGGAGAAATTCCAGACTGTGCGGAAGTGATTTTTTTTTTTTTTTGTTGCACAGGTAGTCAATGACCAGGTTATTTAAATTGAAGAAAAAAAATGGTTAACAGTGACATATCAAATGCTTGTCATTTACTGATTTAAAGAGAGGTTGATGTTTTAATTACTGAAAAGATAAGATAGAAACTGGTCAGATACTTTGCTAGGAGGCTGAAAAAAATATCCTAAAATATGTTGAATGTCTCACAGCCAAAGTAAATTAACTGGGGAAGTTTTATTTTTTTATTTATTTTTATTTTTTTAACCACATTTCAAAAGTGTGTCTGGCATAAAAAACACATCCACATAAGAAAAGATGCAGTCGCAGTCTGAGAAGAATATGCCCAAATAATATTTGCCCAAATTTCTTTAGACAAACATTTGTTCAATATGCACCAATATTGGGGAAAATATTGTAAATTTATGGTGTGATATACTGACAGACTTCTTCCTAAGACATCTGATTGCAGAAATCGAATCAAAGTTTCACAGACTATTAGCCTTATGTAAACTTTTATTTCCTCCTAACAGATATATTTCTTGCTTAGTTTAATTGTTAGGTTATGGGGCAACATAATTGATAATTTTTTTATTTGTATAAATCAAAATCATATTTTTAAAGGGATATGTACACTTGAGGGGGAGTATATTTTGTGTAAATACTTAACATAACTTCACATTGTTTTTTGCTAATCCAGGAATGTTTTTATTCAAGAAGGTTATAGGCCTCCTGTCACCATCTAGTGGCAGCACAAGCACAAAGAAAAATAAACAGAACATGTAATGCATCTGAACCGTGTGCACAAAAAGACAGATCCATGTGACAAGTTGTCACATTTAGTTTTATTGTAAAGGTAATATTATTCCAAAATATTAATATGTTAGCAGAACAGAAATAATGGAAAAAAGGGGGACACAACTAGAAAACACCTACACAACACTTTGGTAAGAATCTTGACACATTGTTATAAAAAAATACACTGCAAAAAAGATACATACTTAATGATGTTCCAAATTATACAGTCTTCAAACATGATGTATCTAAAAGTACCGCCATCAAGCTGGATAAAAATAAAACGTCAACTTGGCTTTATGGGTCCTAAAAAGCACTGAACAACTAAAAGTGCATAAAAATCACTGGAATGGCTGGACACCTGTGCTTCATCATCTACTTAATTATTTTGGGATACCACAGGTTAAAGCAGAGTTGTTGTTTTTTTTTTTTTTATTCTTATCAACAAGTAATTTTAGAATCATTTTCTCAACATATATATACCACAATAAGTTTACAGTAATGCTGCAAAAGAGATATATGTGTGTCAGAGCTAGTTTTTGAAGCACAGCAGATTGAACAAAGTTGAATCAACAGATTTCCAGAGAGATCATAAAGTTCATTTTCTCTTAATAACAAATGACCTGAGCTCTGGATTTACACGTACAGATTCAAGAAAGTTGTTGTTTCAGCCCTAAACAGAGTGCATTGGATCATTGTGCGATAGTGTGCTCTGTCTTCGTCTTCTCAGAACGCATCTCTTCGTGTTTCAGCCTCCCTCCCATTGATACATCTTAGCAGGGTTGGACATTACATGCCCTGATCTCTTTTCTGTCCTTGCAACTGGACAGCTGGGCAGTCTTAAACTTCTGCTTCACAGTCATAAGTCGTTCCTGTATACCTCCACCACAGAGCTTGGTGCATTCTGTCCAGCTGGACCAGGGCCTCATTCTGCAACCTTAAAGGTAGAAATAGAGAAAACAAGGAACGGCCGTTCAAACAAATGATCCTTCTTTAAAAATACTTCTATTGTATTGCAACAACTAGAGGTCAAATGCCAACCTGGATGCTCAGAGGCACTCTCAACTCTGCCCTGTTTGCTCCTCTGTTTTTCACGCTGCTCCTTGCGTCGTCTCTTCTCGTCACTGTTGGCTTGTCCTCGACTGCACTTCCTAATTTTACACTTCTTCCTCTGGATTGTTTCAGTACAGGAGTCTCCACCGAACTGGGGCTCCATGGTGACAATGCGAGTCCGGATAGTGTGCCCTTTACCGCAGGACTTGTTGCACTCTGACCACTCAGTCCAATCTGACATAATGCAGTCTATGGCTACAGATAAAGACATGAGCAGAGCAAAATGAGAGGAAGGAAGCATGGGGTGTGGAGATCTTTAAAAAGCTGTTCTGATGTACTGATCTCACGATCAGTACATCTGATAAAAGCATTGGAGAGCTAACTTCAAATATGTATTTGAAGTTGATACATCAATAGATTCAGTGTGTGCTGGTGTTCAAACGAGGACGTTTAATACTTACGACACTCTGGTAACATGCATTTCTCCACCTGTTCCAACTCCTCTGTACAATCTCCAAGTTCCACAGGAGATTTAAGCATACGTTGTCGTGTTCTCAAACCCTTCCCACATGTAACGCTGCAGTCACTCCACTCAGACCACGGCGTCAACAAGCATGGTATTGTATCTAGTCATTACAAAAAATAAAATAAAAAATCATTAAGACACAATATACATCTTGCTAAGAACTGCAAATAAAAGCTAATCCCTAAGTTATAAGCATCGGTGCCAAATTGAGGCAGTTTTCAGCATGCTAATGGTTTAGCAGGTTGGGAAAGATTTGGTACAACAACTTACGACATTCTGGCATCATGCACTTCTCAACCTCTAGAACCTCTGCACCACAAATGGAGCCATCTGCAGGAGGCATCTTCACCATGCGCTCTCTCCTCTTCATGCCAAGACCACAAGTTGCACTGCAGACATCCCATTCACCCCACTCAGTAACCAGGCAACTGCTGGGAGCTAAAGTTAAGAAGGTTGAGACAGGGAAAATGAACATTTTAGATTAGGTCTGCAGCGTTCATGAAAACAAAATATTACATTCCATGTGCTGAAGAACTTTTAGATATGCTGGAGAGAAAAACTTACAGCAGTCTTCATTAACCACACAGTTCTCATTCTCCTGTGTGGGCAAAGTGCACACTGAGCCGTCATCAGGGAACTGTTTGACATAACGTTCTCGGGAGCGTGTGCCTGCCCCACAGGAAACACTACACGGAGACCATGTGATCCATTCAGACATCATACAGGTGGAGGCATCTGAACAGAACAGGGACAAAGCCAAAATGTCAGACCTTGAAAATGCCAATTACTCCGTATAGGTAAAAAAGAGAAATTAAAAACTTATTTTTAAAATGTGTTTCATCAAATCCAAAGTCAGCACAGCTGTCTCCGAGGAATTTTAATGGACTTCATACTTTTATCTTTGTCACTGTCTTTATAGATTTAATTTTGTTTTCTTGCAGTCCTTGTCCCTACCTCCAAAAGAATCGATACCTTCTTCAAAATCCATGAGTGAGTTTGATTGGCCAGTGAACAGTCCTGACTTAAACTCCACAGAAAATCTATGCCACTCTGCACAGTTGAAGTAACTGATCCATAAACACATACTTTCAGCAGGTCACCTTTTTTTGGCTAAAGTAAATGTTTGTCCTTGTGGTTTTTCCATATTATCACATTTTCTGAGGAATTACATTTTGGGTTTTATCAGCTATGAACCATAATCACCAAAGTGAACAAAATAAACATTTAAAATGTGATGCACTGATTTGAATTGATCTATATATGAGTTTCATTATTTAATAAATCAATATTAATAATATTCTAAAACAGCTAAGATTTGATGTAACTATGTTGTGTGCAATATTAAATGTGTCTTTCTTTTATCTGCTAAAAAATCAGTTTATTAGTTGCTCAATTTTCAGAAAACTATTATAAGACGCAGTGCATTGAGAATGCATGGCATATTTTTCTAGACAATTCACACAGACCTTCATCGCTGCACCCAGGCCCCATACAAGGCTCAAAATCCTGAGTATGTGGGCAGGGTACACTCAGGTCCAGCTGGGCCTTCAGCATCCTCTGCCTCATCCGCTTCCCCTTCTCACAGGTGGCTGAGCTACATGCAGACCATGGAGACCAGTTGGAGTAGATACAGGTTTCTGGAGTATCATCTGCAACACAGAAAAATTAGAAAACTTATTTACACATTTGTCTAACACAACTAAGTTCATCTCAGCGTGTGCTTGCAGGGAGACGCAGAGAGGTGTAACAAAAGAGAGAGAGAGAAAAGGTATTAATACCTTCCTCTTTTTCCTCCTGGGCAATGTCTGCTACAATGTCATCAACATTGTCCGGAACAATGTTGCACTGCTCACCCTGGGGTAAAAAAAAACATATTAGTACATAAGCGAACTGCTCTGTAAAGTGTATAATGCTCTGCATTATTATGCATAAGATAACCTGTAAAAATCTCCCCTGCTGAAAAAAACAGGAATGCTTTCTGCATGTGTAATTTGTGTTGATGCAATAAATTACAAAATAATGTTCCCACAGTTGCCTCTAGATGACGCTAGAGGACAGCAATTGTTGTGTCAGTTTCTGCAAAGCACTTTGATTTTCAAGAGAAAATGAATTAACAGCAAACCGAATTAAAGTAGAATAAATATTTTTTTCCTGTCAGCATTTTAATTTAAATTAATTGTAATAAAAGATTTAGACAACCAATTAAATTATCTGAGTTGATATCTTAGGACATTTAAAGATTTTATTCAGTGGTTTATTTATTTTTTCCCAAAGAAATAGACGCAAACAGTAAAAATACACAGTAAATAAATTGTTCCCTGTTGGATCTCTAAAATGTTACAATAGTTAAAAACCACAGTTAAGAAAAAAACAGCTCATACTGTTTTGTATCTATTTTGGTCAATGACATCACCAGAGGAACAAGAATTGAGCGAATCAATTGTCCTTAGAAAACACAAGATGACTTTTCACAGATCTTGGCAGATTCTGATGCATTTTAAATTCAATTTTACTCTGTTAATTTTTATAGAACCAATTCAGAACAAATGTATTTTCAAGGCACTTCACCAAAACATTGAATATATGTACAGAAATTTGAAGAAAACCTTACCATTTAAACAGAGCACTGATATGATTTGCAAACTTCCATGTCTTCATCTCAATTTAACATTAGATACCCCCGGCCATTCATTCATCTTTTTTCTTCTTATTTATTTATTTATTTTTTATTTTATTTTATATATATATATATATTTTTTAATATTTACCAGTCATGCGATCACTCATTTTTGGAGGAGGCGCTCTGGTTCTTTTCATATACAACTTCTATGTATTTCACTGCTGCCTATTATTTTTTATAATCAAAGCATTTTACTGACAAAAGTCACAAATGTCAAAAAAGTAAACACATTTGAATGAGGAATCTGAAAATGGTTTTGCAAATCCATAGAGACAAGAACTAGAAAAATTAAATTTTGCACTCAAAACAACTCTGATCATTTGTCGTTTATGAACCGTGTTGTTTCCAGAGGCATATGAGATTTCATATGTCATCTTATTTATATTACAAAACACCAAAAGACAATGAAAAAAACAACACTGAGTCTGGCATATTTTCTGTCGATGAGAGACCACTTCTGTAGTGAGTCTGATTTACCAAAAAGTCTTGCTAGTTCAGCTTTAACTGAATATGTTATAATAGTATTTTTTTTTTTTTTACTTTCAGCCTTTTATCAAACCTAAATGTATTCAGTTGGAAAGTGGATATTGAAAATGTGCTGTGAAGAACTAAAGTTCTTCATAAAGTCTTTATAAATCACATACAAAGTCAAGTCAGTCGACATAAGAAGCATAAAGCATCTACATCTCCTATAGCTCAATAAATTGATTAATTTTATGGCTGTGCATTTTATTACTTGGTGGCTCTTACAAACTTGAGTGAAAAGAAAGAAAATTGCTGACCCAACATTTCTTTGTTGCCTTAAAGATGAGGAACTGCAGCCCAGCAAAGAACGCCTATAAAATGGAGTTTTCTCACAAAGCTCATATTAAACATTACATCAGTCCAACAAAACAGTGGTTGACTGGATGAGTTAAAATACTGCTGCATGATCGGAGAAAACGGATTTAAATGCATATGGAGGTGCCAGTCTAGAAACTAGACAGCAGGCCTATTATTTTCATTCAATTTCATTTTCAAATCATGCTGCTCTTTTTCTGTTTTTAACTTCCAAATGCAAAACAAACCTGAACCTACAATAGATTTTTATTTATTTTTTTTTGTTTTTACTGATGTACAGTGTCTTTTTATTTACTGCTGAAATGTTCTGCCTGTTAAGTCAACTTTGGCTCAACAAGAAAGTCTGATTTCATTTAGATAATTTCAGTTGAAAATGTTAGAGCCAATGCACACTCTTTATCGTAAAAGATACTCAACATTAGTTTTTCTGTCTTGATAATACTTCTATAGTTCGACCTACGAAATGAGCAACAGTGGAATGGACCAACCACAAAGTCTTTTAAGCCTGAGTAAACTAAATGCATGTCTCATGACAAAACTGTGTCCAAAATTCTGTAGCCAAACATAAGGATGAAGAAAATCTAAAAAAGAGGTGGTTGGGGTGAAGTATAGTTCATTCTGCCCCCTCAAGTAAGCAGTGTAATAAAGTAACTCATGTTGGAAAACTGGGCTGTTGCTATTTGGTATCATGGCCCAAACCATGAGATTTCAGGAAATATATCTAGAGGGAAGGCAAAAAGACCTTTCTGGCGATACGCTCCACTATGACCCTTGCCACAGGAGTGATGGCACCTCCCTCAGGATCATAAAACGGGCTTTGAGGGTGATCCAGACTGGTAAGAGGGCGGATTTTGTCCGGGGGTGCACTTGGATTGTTGGGAGCCTGAAACAAAAAGGGGAAAAAAAAAAATAAAATACATTACATGGGCAACAAAGGATTTCTAAAATAACCCACTGTCAGGATTTTGAGAATAAAAAATAAATAAAAAATTGCACACGTATAACGAGAAGAGAGTTTCAAAGTGACACAAACAAAAGTCACCCAAAGTAAAAGTTTCAAAGTCAAAGAGCAGCAGCAGATGAGCAGCTCACTTTACAGGGGAGATTCTCTTATTAGTCAACAGTAAAGGTCTGCCAGCATGGGGTTGATAGAAGCAATGCCAGAGGCAGTCTGGAGGCATAAGACCAGCCCATTCCTCACCCCCCAACCGAGGCTAGTCAGAGGGGAAAAAAAAGAGAGAGCAGCTTTGTTTGGTTCAGTGAGAAGGAGAACGATGGGGGAAACGGTAGTGAGTGGCCACTGATTAAAAGATATAGTAAAAGTAATGACACAAAGGATAGATCTCATTACTCTGTCACAGCCCTGTGCCTTTAATGACTTTGTCCCAGATAGCCAAAGTCCCCACACTTTTTAATAGCCACAACTTCCCAATGCTCTGCTTCACTACACATTTGTGGATATAGGACTTCTCTAGATTGATACTGCTATGTTTTGTGGTCACCCCAATGAAGGAGTTGCAGCTACCGTTGACATTTTATTTAATATGAAAAAATATAAAAATATTTGGGATGGTGGTTAATGTTACCTTATAGTACTGAGCATAACTCCTGCAATCTGAAAGCTTTGGTAATTCTACAATGGTAACTGAGAATGTCAGAGTATCCTAAATTAAAACTTCATAAATGGTATCACAGGCCTTTGACGAACCGCAACATCTCCTTGACAACGAACATGTGAAAGGAAGGAAGCGGTAAAGAAAAATTTACATACTTGTGCACTTAATTTATTAGAATTCTGAAAATGAATATTGGTTCAAACACTTTATTTATTTTTTTTATCTTTTTTTTTTGTCTGAAAAAGGTTCACCACACATTTTTTTAATTAAACTTGCCTTAAGAACGGTGCATCTTTACCAGTTGGTTTCCTTTTCATCATAGGAAACTTTTTTTTTTTTTCATTGGGGCTTTGGGAAGTTCAATTGAGAAGCTTAATATTAGCATGTTTTATTTTTTTTCCAAAACCACTTGGATATGTATGTGGGTTTATTATGAAATGAAACTGTATCAACATTTCAAAAAGCCAATCAAAACTGGATTGTGATTCCTAATCACATATCAAAACTGTACTTTGAAGGATTCAGGCACATTAACAAGCATCTGCACTCAGTTTTGCTGGCTGTATGTTATGATTTTTTCTAGCTATGGAAAACATACAGCCCTAAAATCTGAATGTCCATAAAAGCTGGATCTCAGCCTATGGCAGTATTCCTGAAAGGTTCCTCATAGCTGGAATGTATGATTTTTATGTTCACAAAAATAGTTTAGCAGGCCAAAGGAATGCAGTCCAGTAGTGAAAGTGGACTGGGGGTATATGCATGGTGACAGGGGTAGTTAGGTACAAATCCACAGTTTTAAGAGGTAAATGACTGTAAAATGGAATCTGAAGTTAGACGTAAAATGTGCCTGTGTTTTAGCAATTATTTTGTCCTTTACACCTGGATTGAAAATGACAGAATAAAGCAACAATACAGATGTTTCTTGTTGAAGTTACTGCATCGCTTTTATGGACAAATTACTCCCTCGGGGGGCCTGAGTACTGGCAGTAAAAAGCAATATCAGTGGGTCAAGCTATAATATTTAACTGTGGGTTTTCAGAACACTTGCCTTTTATTATACATGTTTCACAAAGGCATAAAACATTTGAATTTAACAATCAGGACATAAAGGGTTTTTAGATCCAGAACTGCTTCTCAAAGTAGTGCGAGTGTGTATGGGGTGGCTAGAGTTACATGAGTCTGCCTATGAGCCCCACGGGATCAGCCAGAGGCGCACACATGTGGTCACAAAACCTACAGACTAATCTGTTAGTGCTGACTGGAGAGTACAGCTGAACGCTGACTTCTGTGAGGGAGGAGGAGCAGAGCTTACAGCTGTTATGGGTAGACTGGATGGCGGAATAAACTATAATTTGTTTCTTTCTTTCTTTTTTTTTTTTTTTTTTATGCCAGAAGTGAACAGACCTTTGCAAAACAACTGACTTTGAATGCGGTCGGATAGGCTGATGAAGAAGTAGCGGTCGATATAATGACAAAGTCAAAGTCAGAGTGACTCTGTGATGAGAGAGAGGAGGGAGGTCATAAGACGGGTAAAATAAATGTGAAAAAAAAAGGTTGAGAAAGACTGAAAAGAAAGGCAAAGAGATGGCTTTTAACCTAAGGTGAGCCACCAGATTGAACATGAGAATTTATTGAAAAACAAACAAAAAATTGTTCCCTTTTATTTTTCTTTATAATAATCAAAGATCATAGTTTTTGTTAAAGTGAATATAATCTCCAAGGTTCTTTGCTTATTTTTAAATGACAGTGAATAGTCAAGGCTTTCAGTAATAAATGCTAATATTTTGACTGTATTTATGAATTAATCCTCATATTTTCATGGAGTGCACATACTATCCCTGAACAAGTGCAGCCTTTTGCACTGCAGAATGGAAAAATAATCTGAAATGTGTAATTGTTTCAAATAACTTTTGTCTTATATTTGATTTGTTGCAACTTTAGAAATGACAGCTAAAAAACATTTTCTTTTTTTTCATTTTGTGTTCAAGGTAATACCCCTGCAGCAAAGCAATGCATCATTCTTGCAATTAACATTCACATAAACAAATGTTTACACTGACCTCATATGACACACCACTATCAGTGCCGGCATCCCATGGGATCAAGTCCTGGACCACCCTCTGGGCCCAACCACACTCTTTGGTACACAGGTCTTCTGCAGACAGTCCCACGTTCCAGTCTGGACTGGGTCCCATCATGGTTAGGAAAGACATAAGGTGGCGGCTTCGGTCCACAGAGAATTCTGCCGAGGGGGCAGCACGCCTGATTAAGAGAGTTAGCACTAAGTGAACCAGGGTTTTTAGATTTGAGAGGGGGGGGGGGGAAAGAAGCAGCAGCTGTTAGCTGCAAACCAACAGAGAGCTGAAATAATTCCAAAGGCATTGGCATAACAAATGTGGTGTCCCTCATGCATCCTGAGGCTATATTGCATTGGACCAACTAATGAGAGATGGTTGCCCCAAACAACCCGAATGATGCATTTAGTTAAACCTAATGCATTTTGAAAGGCACACATTTCCTATGTTTGTCACAAAAAGGATTCCTTGACAAAGACTGCTGGGGTTTTAGAAATTCACGAACACACAAATCAAGTAAACAGATAAGACGTATCCATAGCCTAAATAATTTATAAATCGTCTTTTTTCACATAAAGGATGAATAAAAAAACGCTATTAAGGAAAATCCCAGCTTAAATAATAGCAATTTTTAGAAGCACAACCTGGCTCAAATGTAAAAATGACTAACATAGGTACATGAAAGAACATTCATTAACTAAATAAATTAAATTAGTTCAATGAAAGTTACTTGATGTCAAACTCACAGGTTGTATGCATTTTTGAAACATCAGTACTAATTAAAGTTGAGATCATTAAAGTAAATAAGAAACTAAACAATGCTCTCCTGAAATGTGGAACATTGCAAGACATCATATATTTAGATATATGATATATATTTAGATGCCGTATGTTACGCTCCCTGTACCAGACCGCATGAACTCCATTTTGTTCTGTTTCACCACAAGAGTAAAATGCATATGCACACACACACGCACACACACACACACACACACACACACACACACACACACACACACACACACACACACACCACACACACACACACACACACCCATCTTTGGCCATATGTCAATGATTGACAGCTAAACTAATTACAAGACATTTCCCAACCAATACAAGATTAATTAGAAATGGGAAGCTTCTTGTTGAAACACCGACAATTAGACAGTCACTCCTTGGCTTTCATCATGCCCATTTAAATCCACATGACCAGCTTAGTCCTGCCCTTGCATAGTCCATCAATGATTGTCATGGAGGACGTGAAATGGGCATTACTGCCGAGAAACACACTTCTTTACTGGAGTGGACACTCAAGCTTTATGTCAATCTTCAAGATAAATGATAGAAAAGTAAACAAAAACTAAGCCCTGGAACAGACAAGTCTGTAACGAATAAGTGTGATAATTAGACAAGTGAGTCCAAATAAGATGCTTCTTAATTTTAAGATGTAATAACTTCAAAAGCTTACTTAGACTTTTGCGGAGAGTGCTGATGCAGAAATGAGAAACTATGATATTCCTGTGTGAAAATACACACAGCTCTTGTGAGGATGTCAAAGCTATCTTTTCTGTTTATCATCAATAAAGGCTACATTAACTGCATAGTGAGAGACTAATTCTGAGGATAACATACTGTATCAGACAAGGTCACTAGTATTGACGATTCTTTATTTTGAAAGTATTTTTGCCATGGATTAAGGATTACCAAAGAACTGTCTTTTTCATGATAATTTCCAGTTATAGTACTCACAGGAAAACATTTCATTTTTTATTTTTTTTTTTCAAAAACTGGAGCAGTGTGTGATGTACTACTCTGCACAGATAGGATCCACTGCTATCAACCCCAAAACACTGAATGTTGCTCATTAAGGCCGCGTTCTGTTCTTCAAAGAAGATCTTTACTTTGCATTGTTGACAGCTTACGTACTCCTTTTTAGCGGCTAATCGCATATAAATCAAGGAACACCAAAGCAGTCGTTGGGTTATTAGGATGATGCCTGACATAGCAGAGTGGGAGCGAACAGGGAGTCAGCATGAGTGTCGGGAAGGCACTCAGGCTGTCAGGAAACTAGTTTAATCGTTAAAAAACGGAGGAAGCCGTGGTGCACACAGAGGGTAGATAAACGGGAAAAAAAAAGCTTCAGTGATGAAACTAAAGGAGGAAAATAATGTCATGATGAGAGAGAAGATATGGGGCAAAAATGAAAGTGGTTGTCAAAGGCAGTGCTTTCTCAAGATTGAGTTTATCGCTCCACTTTGACAAATTTCTGATTTTCACAGAACTGATAATGAAAAGTAACAAACTGGCCAAATCATTGTTGGACCAACTGTGTGGTCAAGGGAGCTTTTTCTTCACTGTCTGCTACACAAGAATGTGCACAGGTCACAGTGCTAAAAATAATTTATTTAAAACTCAAATGGTTTGGACGTTGACCGATCTTATCCACTCTTTGGTCAGGTATATGACTGCCTGTTAAATTTCCGCAGCACTAAAAGAACAAAATGTATTCAACACTTTTTTCTCTGAAAGGAGTCAAATTAAGAAATCCATGACAAAGTCCAGGACACAAATGAATTCTTCTGCTGTCAAGAAAAAAAGGGACGGACGGACAGACGGATGTTATATATTTGACAAAACATCTTTTAGTAAATTATTAAGATTGCCTGCTAAACATTAAAAATTAAGAGTTGTTTCACTGTAACCTTTTCAATTAAGACATGTTCCTAAAAAGGAACTAAATAAATGTTGTTGTTGTTTTTTTTTGTTTTTTTTTTATTTGCTGGAGAGACTGCCAGGCAATAAAACTTTAACATTGTTTGGTTACATAATTTATTGCAATACATATTGTCATATTCACCAACATTATCACAAATCCCATGTTTTAATATGTAGCCCTTATAAAAAAACAACAACAAAAAAAAACATGTTTATTTGTGTTACTCACACTGTTATATACAAAAATATGTCCAGTTTTAGAAATTGCAGACATGAATATGAAACAGTTATTTCAAATGCAGGACATACAAGAAGGTAATAGAGTGTTTGCAACTCAATTTTTTAACATGTTTTTCATTCAGGTAAACAAAGTGTCAATTTGACCCTTTCCTCAGACATTTGCTGGGAAAAGGAATCTTCCATTTAATTACAGACACAAAATATTCCTTTCCTTGTGTTTAACTAATCTTCCTCACACTACAATCGCTTCTGTATGCTGCATATGGTCCCTGTGGAAAGTTATTATTGAAAACATATGGACCACATCACATAGGTCACTTGTTAGTCCAGGTTTTTCTAATTAGGCTGTTTTCTTCAGATTGGAGACTGATCGCGTGGCCCTGACAGAGGCCCCTGCAGTTGAGGAAACAACGCTGCGCTCGCATTCTCAGACTTCTCCCCACAAACTGAGTCAAAAAAGGTTTTTGTTTTTCTCATAAATAAAAAATTAAATGGCTCCTATGAACCTGGGAGAAAATTAACGTGCACCCTGAAAACCAGCGTAGCTGGCAGTTTCAAGGTTCTGCAGAGTTTTTACTAATCAGCAAACTCTGGAGGCAACTCTGAAAACAACTGCAGTTTTAAAAACTGGATGTTATAGATATTTTTGAGGGGGAAAAACAAACCATAAAGCCTCAATTTTACTTTTAAAAGTTAGCTTATTATACAGTTTTTCATAATAAGACCGTTTCACTTAGCAGCATGTGAAAATTCAAAGTAATGACCTGAAAATAGGCCAGATGTCAAATATATTTTTGAGCTACATACCTTGATTAAAATCTGCACATATATCATTATCACTTTGTTTTATCAAGATGTTAGATATTTCCAATCAAATATATGTTATAAGTAATAAGCTAAACATATCTGAAATACTGCTGGTCAGATAGGTAGAGAGAAAGAGGCTTGCAATTTTAATAAAACCTATAAAACTGGAAATAGAGTGAAAAGCAATTTACTTTCAATACCTCATTTTACTTACACATTAAGAGGCTGCCAGGCCGGCCACTGAGCCTTCATTTTGATGACTGTCAGGACTTCATCACCCTTTGACGAGAAAGAAATACAAGCGGGGTCAAAAACAAAGAAGTTTTTTTTTTTTTTTTTTTAACAAACGTGACAGTGGAGGACTGGTCAATCAATTTTTACACTTCATAAGCCGATAGTGAAGTAACTGAAAAATAAAGCTTTAAAATGTAGAACATGTGCAGAATATAAGCATAAACTATGAGTTTTGTTTGTCGGTTTGCAATGTTTCTATGAAGCCGCCTTGGTCTTAGTCGTGAAATAGGTTTAACTGGATCAAAGCACCAGAAGAAGGAAAATAAGAATTTTGACAAACACCAATTAAATGAGGAAAACATTTTTGATGCACAAAGGTCTTACAACTAGATCAAGAAAATCCCTTAAAATGAAACGTGTTATTTTAATTCAGTAGAGGTTGTAATCCTGTGGGCTCCTGCTAGAATGAAATTTACAGGTTTGGGGGTTCCTGAAACCTATGAAGTATTTTTATTCAAGCTGGATATTTCATGAAAGAAAAACTGAAAAGAGCAAAATTCTGATGTGTATTAGAACAAATAGATCAATGCATTAGGAAGTGACTAAAGTATAAAAAAGTTAAGCAAACAAGAAGAAAATCCATCACTGTATTGTAATAAGTATTAGCTGTAATGGCTGTAATTTCACAAATTTACCACCATGATAAGAATATATGCAACAGATCATTAAGCTTGTACAAAAGCTAAAACTCACAAATTGAAAACGATAGCAATGGCATAACCATTATTTTCATCTGTCACTTTTCTTCTAGTCTTTTTCCAGATCTTCTACATTTTAACGTTTTATTTTTGCTACAAATCTCAATGGAACAAGAACCATTGCTGTGCTGGCTACATAAATTAATACAACTTCAGTCTCTTTAAAGTCTTCTACTACATTATGCTTGAATCTTGTCTACTTCATCTTCTTTCAGGTATTTGTTAATTTAATTACTCAGTGTTGAGTTTGATATATTTAACCGTTTAAAGTCTTACTTCTTTTTCCTGTAATCAGTGGACAGATTGGCTAAACTCTTTATTTAACAAAGTTACATTTTGTTATATTTAATAGCTCTCCTTACCATAATATTTGCTTTAGTCATATAAATGTCACTACTCATGAATTATACTGTAGAGGTTAAAACATTTTCATCAGTTAAATTAATAAAGTGATTCATGTCAATTCCGACAATGAAAAGCAAAGGTTTTGTCTTGTATACACAGATGTATTTAACTGTTTATCAATTAGGAATCAGAAACAAATTAGGTGATAAAAACACAGCTTCGGTTCTATTGTGTTGGGGTAAAGTAGAACCGATGAGTCATTTTTCTTTTTGCCATTGACAGCAGACACATCTGTCTATTTGGACAAACACTGCAGCTCAAATCATTATTTAAAACAGAATCCATCTCAATTTTGTGCACAAAACGGGTCAATCATCTCGATATTGAACGCCATTTGTCACCATCATAAAATGATTGCTTTAATTCCTAAAAATCACGTCAACATAGAACAAATGTGACTTAGAATCTATCACTGCTGCATTTTTAGCATTTCCAGATATGCAACCCATGAAATCCTTCACAGAACTTGTGATTTTATTCCAATTTACAAATTTTGTCTGCATAGAAATAGACATAAAAAGCCTGTTTGAGAAGGTTTTAGCACGTTTGGAGAATACACACACCCATAAGGAACCAAAGAATGAACCTTTACATTTATGTACATGTGTTTAGTTTGAATTATGCACAATTTTGATGCTGACCTTTTTAAATAGGAACACCATGAGCTGGAAGTGAACCTATTGTCAGAGTCCTCTGAAGCCACAAGTCCAAATCTTTCCTGCTGGGGGAGAATTGACCTGTCATACTCCCTCACACTGGGGATATCAGCCATGAAATTGGCTCACAGTGAGCTGAGGGTAAATTCTTTAAAGGTAAGTGTGTGCTTCTCCCTTTGGCACAGCAAACCTTAGCAACCCTCACATATTTTCTTTTTTCTGCCATTACCAGGACAACAGAGCATGGCAGTCATACTTTAGTTCCGTCGAGAATCCCTCTGGATGGCCAATTCACTCTGACATTCACCACTCATCTGGACTTTTTAAACTGCTTGTGTTGTCGTTGTGAGGTTGCCTCAGATGCTGCCAAAACATCATCAAGATGAATAAGATGTCTAAGCTGCATAAGAACCACTAAAGTGGAATCGTTAGCTTTTCCGGACTGCAGTGTCAAGTGTAAGTCAAGATACTCCTGCAAATGTTTGATCACACTAGAGATACAAGTAAGTCATAACAAAAGTGGAGTTCATATTATTGATGGATTCTGCAAGCTTGCAACTTAACCATCTCCTACCCTGTGACTGAGCTCCTCCAGATGTTTATGAAAAAGTGAAAGAACCGAATGGCAGTCAGGCAAATTTGGATTTTTTTTTTTTTTTTTTTTTACATCTTACAATCTTACAAATAAATTAGCTTGATCCTTAAACCTCTTTCAATTACAGGCTATGTAATATAATTATGTCTGTTGATTCCACTAAAAATCAACTGAATAAGTAAAGTTATTGTTAGTGGAAGACTGTTGGAAAACTTTGAAGGGGTTATTTTATCAAAAAACAAATTCAGACAGGGAAGGAAACCAGATTTATTTCTAATAAAAGTTGTTGGGTGTATGTTGCCAATTTTACTGCAAAGCTTACTGCGGACAGACAGAAAGAAATCATATAGGAACACGTCACAATTTCAAACATTTGACAAACAAAAACGAATCTATCTTTCCTCATAGTTTGAGTATGTACACAAAGAGATTTTTGGTAGCTGAGTCATTTCCAGAATATAGAACTGCTTCAATCTATTAGTGAAGACACATCATGCAGTGGAAATGGCATCATCTTGTAGGGAACAGATTCATATTGCATGAATAATTCCCATCTAGTCTTGACAAGCGCAGTGAACCTTCATTTGTGATGCTTGATTTAGCATGTGTAATTCCCTGTTAGGCAAGAAACTACATTCAAACTGACATCATTGCAAATACGAAACTGTTAGGAATGGAGTTGAAGTGTTAATGTTGCCCTTTTGCACTAATTACAATTAGGGGTTTTATATGCATACTAATATGAATAGAGTTTGTTTGTGCGGATTTACAACACAAAATTTAGGACTTAAGATGCAACCTTTCTATAGAGGGCCAGCCCAAAGCATAAGCAAACTAAGCAGCCTCTTAGGGCCCCTGGTCCACTAAAGGGCCCTTCAGTGGAGCTGATTTTTATTTGAGTAATAATTTCTATGTCATTATAATATCAAAAACACACAGTTTCACTAGGAAGTGATTTGTTTTTACAATAATATATATTTGATAACGTATGTAGAAATTATTTTATTGATCAAAAGAAAACAAATAAATTGCTCCTGTGGCCCCCTGGTGGCCACAGTAGGAACCACATGCTTCATGGTAACATGAGCTGCAGTGCGACGTGCAAAGCGCATCCAGTCATCCAAAACACAGAATTCCTGTTAAAGCATTAGAACTTGGAAAACTGCACGTAAAATCTATTGTTGGAACAATAGGACAGCAGTGTTTTTTCTATGAGCTCGGCACCCAAGCCGAGCTCATATTGGTTGCAAGGAAAATTTGGAGACCCAAGGATAACCCTGGAGATGGAATAACATATTTTTCTACTGTATTCCAATATTGTTTTTCAACATACAACTGCATCATTGTAATTTTTCTAACATACTTGGCCTCTGACCTGTATGCTTTGTTGAAATCTGAGAAAAGTCCAATAATTCGATTGGTATCTTGCCTTACGCATTGTTCTTTCCAAGTGCTTTCACATGCATGGAATAATACAAAAGAACAAAACAGCTGAGATGTCATTCAGATGATTTCTTAACGACTCAGAGAGGATTTCTCATTTTTTTCACGGAGCACTTTCTGGGTGGAAAATATCTGAAAAATGGTATTGTATTTTCCAAAGCCTAGCAGTAAAAGAAAATCCCAGCCGATCTGTCACAACCATTCTAATGTGAAAACACCACCCAGCCCTCGAGCTGCTACCCTTACCAGCAGCCGTCACTGTGGAAAACAGAAACGGCCACACACCCATATTTATGCTCACTACTATTAAACTGTTAAACATTAAATAGCCATTAGTGTAAGAAATTATTCTAACTTTGCGTTATTGGGATTTTATTACTTCTTTTCTTTCCATTGTGCTATTATGTTTGTGTTACAACAAAAGATTTTAGGCAACCAATTTGCAAATTGTCAAGCAACATAAAAGTGTAAGAGTTTGTACAGCGAAAGCTACTCCCATGAATGTATGACTTCTTGTGTATTGTATTTGGAGATGGTACATGCATCCATTTAATTTGTTTTTAATGAAGTAATACTTTTTCCTCTGTCTATATTTGAGTCTCTTCTTTTTAGAGCTGAATTTTAATTCATTAAAATGTTAATTTTCTAGAAGCCTGCTTCAGAAAAGAGATGAAGCAGCGCGCTTCCCAATGCAAATAGAACCATATTAGCATCTTTCATGTCAGTGAAGCCCGACTGTCACTGAAGCAGAAGTAGGGAGGGGATTTTTGTGGAAATTGCTCATATTATTCACCCAGTCTCTGTGAAAAAATTACACTAATGTCCGTTCCCAGTTCGTGGTGGCAGAGCTGAATTGAGGAAGGTGAAAGAAACCATGAACTAGTAGCAGGAAGACACACTGGGGATATTAAATAAAATCACCCACTTGTGGAATTTGTTAAAATATAACACAATAAAAATGTACAATTAAATTAATAATGTTAACATTAAGCCTGCGTGGAGTGACCAGAAATTGTGGATTACTTTCACCTTTGTTTTTTACTAATACAAATTGACTAATTTTATAGAAGCGTTATCAGCAAGCACAGCTATAAACCGAACAGCCTCTTCATTAGATATGCCATGGTATTAGTAGACTGGATGGCCTTTTGCTCTTAGACCTGCCCAGGAATTTTTGCAGCACAGATTCACCAGGGTTTCAGAAAGAGCCTGATGAGATATTAGCCCATATGTAAACAAATGTAAAGATATTTTCTCACTGAAGTTATAAAAGCCCCAAAAGACAGTGATCAAATAAACACAATAGCAGATTTTGATGATGGAGTTTCTGAGGCAGACCGGGAGTAGAAAACTGCAGGGACAGGTTCAAATAGTCTAAAAAGACACACTGGTCATTACATGAGCTCAGAGTTGTTCCCAACACTTTGTCAGGTCTTGTGGTTTTGTTGGGGTTAATCCTAATCAGAGAAGATGTCTCCTGGTCGAGCAGAAGTGTAGGGACTGATACTGCGTCTGTAATCTGTTACAAACTTTCCAGAAAACGGTAAAGCTGCTGAATAACTGAGTCCAATTGAATAAAGACGAAAAACAAATTTCCCTAGAGTTGCTTTTAGTTGATAGGATTAATTCTAGTCTGGACTGAAACGTTTTAGTATTTCTCTTTATTGAAATATGTTTTTTGTGTTATGTTTTTATCATGCAAAACACTTTGAATTGCCTTGTTGCTGAAATGCATACAGATAAACTTGACTTGATTTACGACTGAGGAGTTGTGCCAAGAAAATATCCCCCATGTCATTGTACCACCAGGAGCAATCTAAAGCATTGATACAAGCCAAGATCGATCTATAATTTCTGTTTTCCGACCGAGCGATCTGACTGACATGGCTGAAATTGAGACTCACATAACCAGGCAATATTTCTTCAGTCTTCAGTTTTCAATTTTGGTGACCTATCTGGTTCAATGTCTGACATCATGAAGCCTTGTTATAATCCAGGTATTCCAGGTATAATGAGTAGGTGTCTTTTAGGTATTACTACCTTTCAATCATCTCAAACCTGTCTTCACTTCAAACCTCGGCAAGACATTTTTGTCGATAAACTGCCACTCACTGTATATTTTCTTTTTTTTTTTAACCATTCTTCTGCAAGTACTACAACATCTACATGCCTAAATGCTTTGGGCGGCTGCCATGTGATTGGGCGAGTCACTATTTGATTTAAGAAGCAATGGGACAAGTGTGCCAAAAGGAGTAGCTGGTTGGGATAAGGCGAGCAGTGAATGAATTTTAAACATGTCATTTTATAATAAAAAGTAGTCAAACGAATCCCTGCAGCACAATCAGAAGCAATTATGCGAGTTGTTTCTGCCTGCGAGCCAAAGCCCATTCAATTTGAGAAAGCATTTTCCTAGGTTGAGATAGTAGCTTCTCTGATGTTGTAATCAATGTTCTGCTAAAGAATCTCTGATCTGTCTGTCCTCGCAAACACTTCACACTATAAATAGACATAGAAAATTGCTTCAAAATTCCAACTGGATGCAAGCTGGTTGTTATCAGCATGTGCTGTGAAAGGCTTACACAGCCTTCAGGTGTTAATTAAATCTCCCCTGACATTCCTACATCCTGCTTGGCAGAATGGGCTGCAGTTCAGATATTGTGTAGATGAAGTCTCTTCAGTCAGACCAATCTCATGCAAAAATAGAAATGAGAACATCCAACGGGCAGGGGAGACAGCGCGATGACAAGAGATTTGTCCAGGCTAAAGGTAGATGGGTTTGCAAGCACTGAACACTTTCTCTAGAGAGCCGTGAACTGATTTGCTGGCCGTGGTTGTCCTCGGTGGCTCACTCTTAGCCCCGCAGTGAAGCCTGGATGTTACAGTCTTCCCTGGCAGATTCATTCATCAAGCAGCCTGAACCATCAAACAGGCAACCAGACCTGGCTCCACGGCTAGAAGGTATTATTAGAGATGAACTTAGATAACTGTTGTTGATGACCCAGTTCAGCATGTCTGTTGCTCTGAAAGTATTTTTTCCCCTCTTTCTATTATGATTCTTGCTTTACAACAATGTCGATGAGGACTTGTTATTTTTGGAAGTGCTTTGCAGTGGAATTGCTGATGATCCTAAAACTGCCCAGAAAATAACCTCAATTTCCATGTGTTCAGAAAGCAATGTAAGATCCTGACATCGCAAACAGCTTTCCATCAGCAGAAGAAATTAGTCTAAAACCAACTAGACATTAACTGAACAGTTCATCATGTGGTGAAATACCATGTGTCTGTTCACTGTAAGAAAACCAAAATTCTTTATCATCACCCATCCACTCACTCTGTACATCTTAGAGGTCAGAACCTTAAACCGGGTGTAATTAGGAAGTGGAGGAGCAAACCATGGACCATTTGTCAGTTAACTAAATGACTAAAATGAGACAGCAAGCAATGCAAACTCAAAGTAAAGGACAAGGAAAAATGGAGCATGAAACTTAATCAGGCACACAGATAATGGGTTAACTGAACACAGCAGAAAGCATTCAGCTTCAGAACAGGTTGGACCAAACTTGCTGCGCCACGCTCATGTTGAAAGTTTAGTATATATACTCATTAAACAATCATTATTCATAAAGTTATTGCACAAATTAACAGACACATGCAAAAGACAACAAGCTTTAAAAAAAACACAGCTGCATGTTTTTCATCAGACATTACAATCCATCTTATTAAGGTATGAGCAAAACAGAAAACATAATGTGTATTTGTTGCAAAATATTAATGTACATTATGGTGTTTGACTATGTGATGAGCATATTCACACATTAAGAAAGAAGAGAAAAAAGAGTAATGAGTTTTTAATGCAGTTGTAAAATAAGTACTAGCCTCTTGCAAAATTTACTCATTTAGAAACAAAATAATAATAATTTTGATTAATAAATTGACTAAATAATTGCATTTTATTATTTAGTGAAATAATAAAATATTTAATACAATAAAATATTCAGATGTTTTAGGTTTGGGGAATGTGTCAGGACCTCACTTGTTAGACGGTGGAGATTCAGGATTTCATTTTTCTCTCTCTCTACCATTTCTGCACCTGCAGTGTTTTATAGTGGAAGGTCACATTTGGATTGTGCTGTGAAACAAATAATGATGTGATGGGAGCACCGCAACAAGGTGATTGGTTCCAGTCACTGTACTACAATATAAATTGCATATTTACTGCAATACTCTGGATAGACACATGACATATTTATATCTATGAATATAATATCATGTGTACAGCAGTGATTGGCAAAAACAAGTATGGATGCCAGTGATACATATATAAGATACTGAAAGGATACAAGATATCAGATGTTGCCGTGATCTTGCAAGAGGCTTGACTTGCTCTCGGAAAACAATCTCCGATTTCTGTTTTATTTTTTGCCATGTTAAAAAAAATCTAATAATTAAATAAGGGTTCATATCAAAGATAACGTGTGGTAATATAAAAATTAGCCCACAATATATGTTTTTGAGTATTTACAAATATTGTTCCCAAATTAACCCCTGTATGATGAGAAAATGTAATTTTCCAACAACTTGCCATTTAGCATTTGCAATTCATAGCACAGCTTTTTATAGTAATGTGAAAGAAATGTGACACATTCTTTTTTCAGGAGTGTGACAATCAGCTACATACAATGGATTTCAAGGATAAACAGGCTACACAAGATCCTGGCACAGAATATTAGAGAGATTTAAGACTTGAATTTGATCAGATCATCCATGAGATTTTTTTTCCCTTTTTTGTGCTTTTTTTAAGCCATTCAGAGATGGATTTGCTGGTAAGCTGTTCATTATTACCACATAGTGTCATACTGTTATTATTATTTTTTTTTTTTTTAATTGCTGTATTATTTTTGTGGTAGATGTAACACTTTCACTGTTTTAACATCAATTTTAATCATCAACTTTTAAGACAACCTATACAGAAAATGATCCATACATTACATACTCTGATGTAAATATGAATCACACTTAGTTTTTGAGTCTATTAGGAATGAGCTTGCATCTGAATCCTTTGTCCTTATCCTAGTCAGTGTCTCTTTCCATCTGTTTGACCCTCTCATGCAAAGAGAGCCTCTAGTTCTGAAAGTTACCAAATGATATGAAGATTGTAGTGAATTTCAAGTAGCAGTGCGAGGGTGTTATTTACACTGAGCCAGAAAAACAAGTATCGCCATTTTTGAAAACAGATTTATCAGGTCACCTCATGAATGAAACATTAAAAATATTCATTAAGATGCCTCATTGCATTTAGAGAGCCAGATTAACTGCTCATGAAGATTTGAGAAGATATGACCTTATGGACAAGGAGTTCATTATTATTTGCAATTGACCATATTACACTTAGACCAAATCACTGTTAATAAACAGTCTTGTCAGTGTTTGATTAGACTTGCCACAGCTGAGTGATCATACAGCTGAATGAAAAGCAAGTAGCTTCATTTAAATCTCAGTATCCACATATACTACACAGCTGCTGGGTGTTATAGATGCTGTCATATAGATTTCGCTCAATCTGCTTCCCAACCTGTTACTGACTGCTTCTCATGGTTTGCACAGCAAAAGTAGGGGGGCACTCAAAATGTTGCAAATTCTTTCAAACATACACTTTAATCTGTAAAATATGAATTTGTAAAATTGGACTCACCAATAAACTTAAGTCAAAAGCAATCATGCACATCAAAAGAAAAGCGATCCAGCCGTGAGTATCGACTGATAAGCGGGGGAGCCACGATGCTGGAGAATACAGATCCAGAGCTTAGTAGAAACACTTTTTGATGTTTAGCATTAATCTTAATTTTAATTTCCATAAACTGTATCATCTCAAGCTCATAGAGATTGACAATCATTCACCAAGAAGTTCTTACATACCCAAAAAAGATAAACAGTTCTGGAGCTAACCTGTAACAAAACCAAAGAATATTTAGTCTGGAAATGACCTTCTAAACAATTCCGCTCAATTCTCATCTCCCCTATTAATTTAGGATTTCTTCCATTCAGCTCAACAGAAGGAAGAGTTGTGAATGAAGATGTTGATTTTCTGCGCACTATGAGATCTGGGACACTAATAAACAAATAAAACTAATATTAGAGAGACGTACATTCAAACAACAATATTTGTCATTGTTTCTTTGGTGAATGAAGAAAATAAATCAGGTTGTGTTCTATTTAAGTACTTTAGACTCATCATATTCTGGGTGACTGAAAATCTACACCAATGCAAATTTCCCATGGGTACACTCCATTGACTTCGATCTTAACCAGCACAACTGCATCTTTGGGGATCAATATCCATGGTATCAGGTATTCTTGGTTGCTGTTTAATCAATTCATACCTACAAAAAACAGAAGAAATGCACAAGATGCAGCTGGATGAACGCAAACAGGTATTTAAGTCATTCATATAAAATGAATTGAAACACCCGACTGCATTGTAACCTGGGTAAATTACTGGTGTTTTAAGAGATATGCACTTAAAGACTCACAGAAAGCACACACTAGGTTTCCTGTTACATTTTAAATTGTACTTTAATCTGCCAGTTCTGATCACTTTAAGTAGTTATAATAACAATCCTATGAGCCAAGACAAGCATGAAAGTTTTTGAGAGAAATCGTTTCCAAAACAGGAATATCTCAGCAGTGCTCAAAAAGCTGACTTGACAGCCTGAGAGAAATCCGCCAGCTAAAATTAAAGAATGATTCTTTTTTATAAACACACATATAAGTTTTCATTAAAACTAAAAAAAAAACACCAAGGAAAACCACAGGCAAACAAAAGAGCAGTGCCATAAGAAAAGTTGTAATGAGAATCTCTGGTCACTCTTTCAGACAATGTAGCGTTTATCTTATTGACCATCACAGCTGGGGAAGCATGAATACAGAGCTAGGGTTCAGATGTCAGGCCTCATTTTAGCATATGGTATGTCAATAGAACTGAGATAAATAAAAAAAAAAAGCAATATACCTGTGGTGGGAAATAAAAACGGTTTCTGAAAGAGAAGAGAGTGGTGACTACAGTGAAGCCTGTGAGAAACAAAACAGCCTGTAGCAGATGTGGGTACTATCCTGTTCACATGTTCTGCATCTAAGTGTTTTGTGTTTTATGTCTAGAGGGCAGCATGAGGTAGAAAAAGAAAAAAAAAAAAAAAAACAGTCTGAAGAATCATATGCTGAGATGTGTCATTCATCACATTGATTCCTTGATTGACCAAATGATAGCAACATGTTAATGTGGAGAGATAGACACAGAAATCTATGTTGCTAGTTTGGTGTGTGTTAGATTGCTAAATACACATTTAAATGTAAATATTTTCCTCTAACAAATAAAGGATATGACACTTAAAAAAAACAACTAAAAACGTACAATTTTGTATAGTTTTTTCTTTCTCATTCTCCTACTACTTTCCATGCAAAGTAATAGTTTCTTTTTACTTTATACAGACAAAATAATTAATAAAATTCACATAATCTAGTGAATGTATTAAGGAAGAACATAAGATGATGGCCTTGTTTATTAAAGTAAATGGTTATTTTTGTGTTCTTGTCTAAGGATATTTGATGGCTTAGAGTTGTGATCTGCCAGTTTTTATAACTACTAAACTTTCACAACAAGAATTCTACTAAATAGTTAGGTATGGCAAATTTCTGTGTCATCTAATCTTCACAACAAAACCAAAAAAAACAGCATTTAATGGTCAAAACAACAAAATGTTTAGGAGTTCTCAACATAAGACCAGGCCATTTTTAAAAACCAACAAATGAGCCAAAGAGAGAAAAAAAAATGTGTGTATTCTCAGGAACTACATGAACCACATTTCCTCTTGTAATATGAAAGAGACTGAATTTCATTGATGTTTCATACATGCTTTCAGGCTATGCCTCATATAGTGCTCCCCTTTAAACTAGCAGCAGTGCAGAAATAATTAGTTGGTCAAGAACTTTAATGAACTGTGAGAGTTAAAAATATAAATTCTGAATGGCATCAAGGTGAGCAGCAGTTTGATTTCTAATAGTTTGATGAGAGACTGAATCTTTTCATGAAAGAACAGTATAGAAACCTACATTGGCCTGTGGATATAAAACAAGCCAAGATAATCAACATCACTACCTTCATGCTTGACAATCAGGACAAGGGCTCTGTCCTTTTTGTGCTCATAGAAACATTGTTTCACTGGGAAGTTGAATAACTGCCTTTAGTATTGCTTTTTCCAGTTTAACTTTAAGAAAACGACATGTGGTTTTTAGAGAGAATATCTTTATCCTGTCTGCATGCCGTACTTATTTCATTTAATCTACTGTATTTTTTTCATTTGATGAACTTTAACATTTGAACCCTAAGTCAAGGTAGTTACAGTCTGAGATGTGGATGAGGAGATCTCTTTTGTCGTCATATTTAAAATCAGCAGATAATTGTACGGAACTGCAATCCTGCAAAAAAAAAAAAAAACTTGTTCAAAAATGTACTCAGAACTATTTATAGATCTATCTGAAATAGCAATCTTAAAAATTAGAATTAAACAAGATACACATGACAATTAAATTTCAGAGCAACAATGTGACTTAATTCCACATATATAAGCTGTAACACAGCTGTATAAGCTTATATAAGGAATGTATAAGCTGTTTTTTTTAGTCTACACAAAAAGAACAGAAATACTAATTTCCCTCATGTTATTCTGGTATTTACATATAGTTCAACTTTTACCAGACTTTGAAAGAAAAAAAAAGCATAGGGCTGACGCCTGTATTAACGGGCATCCTTATGCATTTCCTGCCGTTAATCTGCTATTCTGGCTATGACCTGAGGAGGGTTGGTTGTGCTCTCTAGTTCAGCTGCGCGGCTCATGTTATTAGAGGATTCTGTGTGCGTCCGTACTGTGTAATAATGAAAAAAACCCCATGCTGCGAGAGGAAATAGGAGATTTCATAATCCGTCTGAGGCCTTGGCCCTGGTTGCTCGTCCATGGAGGGAGTCTCATTAAACTTCTCATTAGTGACACACTGAGCTTCTGTAATGACTAAATGCATATATAAATCACCTCAAACATGAAAGGAGGGATAACAACAATGAGCTCTGGCAGCATCCCGGTCCTGCCTACTACACTGATAAGAGCAATTGTACATGAAAAATGGAATAATATTGCACAGCTGTTTACCTTGCAAAGCCTTTAAAAAAAAAAAAAAATAGATGCATTTTCTATTAACTTTGATGGCTAACCTACTCAAACTGTAGGCATGTAGCCTTTTGACATTTAAAAAAATGTTTCCTCTGCTTACAATAAAAAAACATTTTTTAAAAAAAAAATATGAATGGTCACTTTATGATCCTTCTTATAAAGGAATCTGAAAAAGAAAAAAAAAAAGGTGTTCCTATTAATTGTCTGTTTTATGACTTGGTACATGAAACTGAATGACTGAATTGTCAGACATGAGATTAACTTCGAAAGAAATATCTAAAAATTTTGGTTAGTTGACATGCAAGTCTACACATGATATAGACAACATAAATCTACCCTGCTATATCAAATATTTTTTTCTTATTATTACAATGCAAATACATTTCAAGGCAATGTATATATAGGTGTCCCTATATAGACAATGTAATAAACCTCCAATTCTAAAAATATATTGAACCTTGTACATGTATATTCTTTTCTATGACACATCTGATGGAGTCACAGCAAGACAAATTGCCAAGCACACCCTGGTCCCAGGTCTTAAAGGATGACAAATCCAAACACAAAATAAAGCCATCACACTCGAATTGACATAGGTAGGATTAAAAAAAGGCTGTGCTTGTAAGGGTGTGTGACAGCATGTTTGTGTGGTCTGCATGCCTGCTTGGCTTTACAAATGAAACTTTGTATGAACACTCAACGATCAGTGCACCCTGTGGCTGGAGAGAAGCTGGGCTATGAATATCAATTTTGCATTCATCACTAGCTGCTCCCCTTGACGCCTTCGCAAAGCGAGTCATCTTTCTGTTTGTGTCAGCACTTCCTAAGCAGCGCAGCACGGGCTCAAAGCAGGGACACTCTTTTGCCCAGTTTTCTTACCGCAAGGACAAGGACTATGTTTTATGAGTCAGAAAAAGTAGATAAAGTGAACATGCAAGATGCTTGCTTTAGGAAATGTAGTTATCCATTTTTAGACAAATGTAAAGAGAAACTATAAACATGTTTTAAATAAAACTCATGTTAATGGATACAAAAAAGGTTAAAGTGCTTTTAAGTTGTTGTTTTTTTTAATATAATTTAAAAAGTACAGACAAGAGAAACACTGAAATTGAAATCAGTAATATCCATGTATGTTGTTTTTTTTTCTCTCTTACTAAACACCTTCTTTCAAAACCTGTATTCTGTGTTTACTTCTGTTGTCTTTGACTACTATAATTGTCTTTGAAAAGTGACAAACATGCAAAAATGGTTAATTAGGAGGGGCAAAAACTTTTCACACCATTGCAAATGCCATGCTGTCTTTAGAGGGGATTGTCTCTTCTTCTAGGAACATATTGAATTCCTCTGATACCAATCTAAGCATGAATGGACTTTTTAAAAAACTAATCATTGCTTGTGAACTACTACAAGTTTACAAACACCTGAGATATTTGTAGATGGATTCATAAGGGCCTTTAGTGCTAAAATACATTACTTTTCAGTGTTGTTACCAACTTGTTTTATTTATTTTTTTCTCTCATAATTAAGTATCAACTCACCATCTGGAAATGTAATTCAATGGACAATTAGTAGAGGAAGTGTGGACTCTGCTCTAAGTTAATTTTAGTTCTTTTACTAATAAGCTTCCCCCAGTCAATAATCAACATGTAAGAAAATCGTATCAGCGCCTGGTTCCCCCAAAATCGATCTTCTCCATTACAGATGAAACCATTCTTGTGCCGGTTTCAGAGTACAAGCACTTTTATTCACACTTTATTGTCCTTCATCTCATTAACACACTTTAAACTAAGGTCAAAGCAAAACTTGGCTTCCTGTACAGAAACCACTCATCTTTTACATTCTCAGCTAAAAGAGCCATTATTGAAATGTGTACTCTTTCATTATTCGATTATGGTGACATAATTTATGCCCACGCTTGCAACAGAAGTCTTCCAGAAATTGGATACAATCTATTATTCTCCCATCCGATTTATTAGCAATGACCCTTATAAAACACACCACTCATTGTTGTAGTCTCAGGTTAATTGACCTTCATTGCTGTCTCGTTGTAACATTCAGTGTCTCTTGTTCATTTGTAAAACTCTGCTAGGTCTTTCACCTCCTTTAAATCAGCTACTGCAGAAGATTCCTCCTCAAGATAAAATGCTCACTCCTTCCAACTTATTAAACTGAAAATCCTTAAATGGTTTCTTTTGGCCATTTGTCTTTTTGTTTTGCGACTGCAATGATTCAAACTTTGATCAAAATACACTACACCTTGACACCTTGATTTAATGTCCTGCATTGAAAGACGGACTAAATTACTTTTTCAAGAAGTTATGTAATTGTTTTACAGAATGAACGCGTTGTCCTTTTTATGAATGCAGATATTGGTATCCTCTCCCCCTCGCTTCCCTTTAGGTGTTCTAACACTTTCAGGCTAACATTGTAAATGAGAAATTGTTCTCAGTGTTTTGCCTGTTGAAGTAAAGTTTTTAGACCAGTCCCCCGAGTTATCATATAATTATTTCCCAAATTAATCAGACAGCAAATTATCATTCTCACTTCTAAGGTTAGAGGTAACTTGTATAATGACGTAGGCTTAGAGTTCAAGCCAAATATATGCTTGAAATAACTCAAAGGACGGGATGGGACACTAATCACTGAATAGTGAGCTCATAGGGTTTATTTAGCACTTTTACAAGACAGTCTGCTCTACAAACAGATAATTCTTACCTTTTGCCTGATCTCTTCTTCCATTTTGACTGGTGAGCCCAGCTCTGCTACCTGTTTAACACCTTCGCTGGCTAAGCCACCAAATTCCCAGAGCACATAATTCTTTGAGTGGGAGGCACCGATGATGGCTGACCAGTGATTGGTGCGACCTGGAGAGTCAGACAGTAAAATATATCATTACCTGGATTTCTCAACCATTTTATTTTTTTTTTACATTATCTTCATTGTTCCTCTTTTGTTGCAGATGATTGTAGGAACTCTGGTTAGTACAGCTCTTTAAATTCCTCTTTTACGTTTAATTGACAGACCAAACATCTCATTCTGAAAAATAATGTTTGCTGCAATTCGTAATTTGCCAGGAGCCATTTGTTTCAGCCAAACAAATGGTTTGATTGAATCAAACCTCCTACAGTTATATAATAAGTGTCATTTGTGCCTTTGATTGTCTTTTATGTAGAAGAAAAGTATGTAGGCTTGAGAAACTGTAAAATGTTGGTTTTAGGATCTGTACATGCAGGCGTAGAGATCCTGCAGCTGTGCTGGTATCAATACTAAGAAACAGTTAGTATTGACAGGATTAATATGACAACATTGGAAAGTAAAAATCAGCTTCACCTTCTGAACCAGAACTTCAGAAGCTGTGGAGTATTGGTAACCATCTAAGGATTTATTGACATCTTTTTGATGTTTACAGGAAAGTTTTGCATCATCCCTGCAGCCTCTGGAATTGAAAAGCAGCCACAACTTTATTGCCCAATGCTTTTACGTATTTCATCATGCGCTCTGCATTCCTACTATGGCCTTTCCATATATGTGACATGTATGCACTTTAACCGCTGCAACATGAAGTCCTGGCTTGAGGGTGTGAATATAAATCTAGGAGATTTAATTCACACAAGACTGTAGACGAGGGAGGCAGATCAAAGAAGAAATACTGGCTGAGCTTGGTTTCCTCGGATTTATGTAAGAAATCAAACAACAAAGAAGTTATTAAAGTTCAACACTTAATTCAAAAGAATACATTCAAATTATTAAACGTAGGCCAATGATATAATAAAAACAAACCAAAACTGCATACCCCCTCCAATGAACCACTTTAATACATGAAGTTAATACAAAGTTGGATGTTTAGCCAGCTGGGAGGGGGTAAGACTAAAAATCTAACAAAATGTGTTGCATGTCTGACAAACAATTCATAAATGTGGCCAAAGGCTGGTGAATCTTAGCTGCTTTACAAAGGAGTGACTGATAAGGTAGTTTATGAAGGTGGCCAGTGAGCAACCAAACAGGCATATTGCAAAAATGAGAACCACAGGAATGAGTCAGTCAGGTGACATGCATAACAGGTTAAAACTATCTATAAGCAGCAACTCATGGGGTCAGAGTTCACTGAATGACTAGCACTTGGGCAGTTGATGACAAAAACAAACTTTAACGTTTGTTATACAAATGATGTTAACAAGGTAGTTGATCCAATGTACAAAAATTCAAAGCTTTTATTTAGTTTACTGAGGAGCAAAATATTTTTGGTTTTATATGTCAAATCCTTGCAAAATAATTCACAATACTTCTATTTACAGAGCAAGCAAGTGCCGTCCTCAGCAGAAGATTAAAAGTAGTTTTTTTTTTTATCATCATTTTAGCAACATGTTTCCTCTGACTTCAACGAATGACATTTCAGAACAGCCTAGACAGATTCCTACCCTGGATATTTTTGAAAACTCTCTGGAGAGAGCTGAAGATTAAAGTGATGGTAATGAGTCCCTTAAACCCCAAAGACATTGAACTCTATCCAAAGATAAATCCACAAAATACCAGTTCAGTCAGACAAAAATCTAGTCAGTAATTATATGATGGGTTGAACTGCTAAAATGACAAGATTTTTCCAGTGATTATTGAGAAGGGCATATCTGTCTTATCACCTATCATAAACAGAGCTCTTGGATGAAAGAAAATAATTTTGAACCTAAATCTGCCAGTGATATAAGTCATTGTGAGGATAACTGTGGTTAAGTTGGAGGTGGCTATGGCTTGGCTAATAAAAAGGTTGCCTGTTTTTGATGTACAGGCAACCTGTTTTTTGATGTCAAAAAAAGTGTAATATTGCATAAAAGTGCCACATTTTCTGTCAGTCATCTCAGAAAGAAAAATGGCTTCCACATAAGGGTGCAATGTGCATATTCTTTACACACACCTTCTGTGGAAAGTTGTGTATCGATTTCATGTATTTCCCATCACAAATTTGTTAATTTCCACACTCCGGATGGATACTAGCAAGTTTGACGAGCTTGATGCCGAGCCCTATTTATTCTCCACCAGGGCAGCCTCAACCTTGTCAGCTTGGTATCACATACTAAACAGTTTGATGGGAACACCGTTTCTTGCCAATCATCTTACTGTGCGACACCGAGTTCAAATACCCGCCTGTAAACATGTTCAATTAAGCGGACGTGTCCGGCAGGCGTCAGTTTTAAGTTCAAACTGAGTCCAATTTGAGCACTCTTGGTCACTGGGCAACATAATCATGGGGAAGACTGCTGACTTGACAAGAGAGAGAGAAAAACTCCTCTTGCAACAAAAAATGCTAATTCAAGGTCAAGGGGTTGGGAAAGAAAAGGTGTCAGAATGGCCATGAGTCTGTGTTTGGTACCACCGAATACCACTATCCAGGGCAATATGTGCAGTGTTATAATGACTAGTTACCAAGAAAATGACTTTGTGCAAGGAGAAATAATCTGTAGAGCCCCAAGAGTTAGGATGAAACAGAAGCCACACAGCTTGTCCTCTCCTCCACTAAGTTGATTCATCTATGAACTGTGTGAGTGCATGCATACACATGTGAGACAGTGGATCACACACCAGCTACTTCCTGCCTAGGATAGTGAATTAGGGCTTTCTTCAATTCCAGGGTTTATCTCATTCCAATGTAATCAGTATATTGATCTGACTGGGGGAGCGGCAGATTTAGACAAGAGAGGCGTTGTAAGCCGAAGGGCTATTCACATCCTGATAGTTTGGCTGATGGGTATATGCGCATCATACCCCAACAAGGTAGCAAGAGCCTGCCACCCATATCACTATTGAAAGGGATGTGCAAAGTCTGAGGTCACATGGTTTAACCAGCAAAATCCTTTCTTATGTGGTTTTGGTTTCAACAGAATCATCATTCAGATCTGTTAAGATAAGCCCAGTAATTTAACAAGTTTGGAAAAAGGCTACCATCTTTTTACTGTTTGGTACCACACAGTTTGACAACTGATATCGTAATAGCTCCAATGTACGCCAATTAGTAGCTACAAAACAACGTTAAATAAGAACTAATCCTGTACAGTGTAACAGTATATTGCTTATAATCAGAATACATTTATTACTAGCTTAGATAATTGCAGGGTTTTCCCACTTGTACTATAAGCCGGACGGGTCACCAGGTTTTACCTTCTCCACCGCCAGGAAAAGCGTTTTTTGTTCTTATTTTAAATTGGTGTTTTTATACACCAGCTGCTCTGACTTATATGACTCTTTGTTGCGCCTTCCTGCACATTACACCAGTGGAGGGTGTTTTTAACATTTTTCTTCTAACTACAATATTAATGTTTTGGAGTGATTCAGCCAGAGTCTCCAAAACAGATAGAAAATCTTTTCAGGAAGCTAACAATTAGGTCGGATAGCCTTATAATCTCAAACCACTTGGAACTCATCAACAACAACAAATGGTCAAAATACCCGTGGAAAGATGCTGGTCAGCAGCAATAAGAAGAGTACGATTGTTCTTACGAGGAAAGTCTTTGGGGTGAATCTTCTCTGACCAGTTCCCATAGAAGGTGACTCTGTACTTTGCTGTTCCACAGGCACAACAATCAAATAAAGGCTTATCTGTGCCATCTCCATACAAGGACTCTGTTCAGAAATGACAAAGCAGAGGACAATGAGAAGACAATGATGCCCATCATCCAGAAGATGAGTGGTTAGAAGAGTAGGAAGCAAGAGAAGGAGAAGAGGAATGTGGAAATAACATAAATTGTACTGTACAGTTCTTTTTGAGGTGCTGCTGCATGGCAACCAATACCATGCAAAGCCAGGAGAATTATGTAGCTATTCATTATAGTATTTATAACAGCAAACAAGAAATCCCCTGCAGTTAAATTAAAACAGAAGGAAAATACACACATAAATAGCACAGTGGGGAAAGATCACTACAGGATAATAAAAAGGAAACTAAATGTTTAGTAAAACATCTATTCCCTGCCAGTAAATTAAGCTTACCTTTCTCACACATCCGCTTCGTCAATGCACCTTCATCCTGAAAATAGATGATTCTCTTCTGTACAATGCTTGCCCTAAAAGCATCACAAGAAGAAGGAAATGAAACAAAACATTGTTAAGGTAGCTCCAACATTAAAATCCTCTTCTAGCATAGTAAATAAGTTGACTTTTTCCTCAACATACACCTTTCTTTTTCTTTGCTTTTTATATAATTATGCTAAATATGCTGCTAAGGCAGAAGCCTTACATTGAGTTCAATATAACACAGCTTTTATGTCAGTAAAATAAAAAAAAAGTGAAAGTATAAAAACTCATGATAACAAAATAAGGAAGAGTAAATGGAAGATTGAGCTTACAAAAGAAAAAACACATTACATTGTGTGCCAGGCGTTGGAATGAGACGACTGCCAGGCCAAAAGTAATGCTCCTAAAAAAAGAGGCCTGGCAAAGGGGAGGTTTCCCAAATTGAGCTGTCTCCGAATCTTGTTCCACTCTGTGGTGGGGATCGCAGGTCTAAGAGGGCTCTTGACATGTAAATTGGTCAAAAGAAATTCCAAGAGCCCATAGGACTAGAGAAAATAACAACAGAAAATAAGCCTCCAGAGACCTGAATTCTTTACAAATGCCAGTCTTGGCTGCAGGAAAGTTTCCATGGGGATAAACCCTGACAAGGAGAAGCTGATGATGGTACCATAGGAGCCAGATGGGCTGAGTCCAGCTGGAATCTTTCTTTGTGGAGACGAAGTTCAACTGTGCTATGGCGTGTAAAGTATCTATCTATCTATCTATCTATCTATCTATCTATCTATCTATCTATCTATCTATCTATCTATCTATCTATCTATCTATCTATCTATCTATCTATCTATCTATCTATCTATCTATCTATCCACATGAGTGCAATAAAAAGCATTCCTTAACTGGATGTTTACCGTTCCAACACAACATAAATAAAATATGTTTTTTATGTTATGTTACCAAACTCTCATTTCAAATAATATATGAAAAATAAATCTATATTTACCCATATATGTCACCAGCCCGACTCAACCATCTCAACATACAGTTTATGGTTAGGATGGCCTCTCACACTCTGGATGAAATGATTAAAGGTAAGCATCACCCACACCACATCTCTAATTGTTCATGCTTTAATTTAATCTCACCCCAATTTCTCATATCTCCATGAGAAGGAGAAGCAAGCTCTGCCTCACCGCTTGCCCACTTTTCTTGGCTGGTCAGACAATCACGAAGAGTAATGCTTATTTAACATCCAATTTAAATTCTATCTCACTTTTTTTTTGGATCCACACCACCACCGATTGCAATCATCCCGAAAGAGCACTGATTTCCGTGTGTGTGTGTGTGTGTGTGTGTGTGTGTGTGTGCAAGTGGTGTTGGGTCTTGGTCCAGAGAAAAAATAGAGTAAAGATGAGAAAGAGAAGATTTAAAAAAAACACGAAAAAGGTGCTCAAATTTATGTATAAGGACTTGTTTTGTTGTATCTCCTCTAGATATAGCCAAATTATTCTCTTAGCTCTTTCATCTTTTACAACAACCAAGGGGAACAAAGTGGAATTATTTTGTTCCACTAGCTCAGTTAAGTTGAATGAAATAAGTATTTTGGGTGTTAGAACACATTCAATTTCTATTTATATGTCATTTTGATCATCATGTAATTTTTATTACAATAAACAGACTAGGACAACTGTATGTGCTTGTAGAACTCACTCAGACTGCCTATTAAAGTGCATCACACAAATATCCATGGTTGAGAAGAAAATTACAAATAAATTGCTTCTCACCTACAAATGGAAATATAAAAGGACTATGATGGTGACAGCAATGTGCTTCATTCTGGTTGTGTGAAGCAACAAAGGTATAATTAACCACAGGGATTTAGCACCTCTTGATTTGAGTAGCTGAACATGCTCTTTATGGTAATTAGATCTGCTTGATTTTATAGCGCACTAAAACAAAAATCCTATTAAGCACCTTGAGAAATGCTGTTTATCCAACAAGTTTGTGTCATTGTGAGGAGCTTGTCATTGCCTTAAAATGTTGTCTCTGCATTTGGTATCGATAGCTTGTCTCAACTCAAATCATGTTTTTAGCTGCTGAAACACATTGACATGTTGAAGAAAAGCATTCAGATTGAGAACTGATAATAACAGAGCAGGTAGCTGTAGCACACTTGAGTTAACTAGTGGATCATGTCATGTCCAAAAGTTCTGAGTCATTTCTTTAATGATATCTCTAGCTGTTGGTAAAATTTAAAAACTCCAAAAATATTTTAAAACTAAAGGGAATTGAAAGATACTAAAACTGCAACTTATGCATCCCAGAAGTGTTATTTTTAAAGCATAAAAATCCCAAAAAGGATAGGACTTTAAGTATTACTTTCAAAGACACTTGCAGCAATAAACTAACCAACGTCTTCCATCTGCTCTGAGAACCTACAAAAGTCCTGGTCAAAACAATCCTTATGTAAAACAGAACACTCATCATTTTGTACAATGGAAATATTTTGTACAATGGAAATAGTCCAATTGCACTTCCATATATAGATGGCCAGCTTTGCACCATTTATATTTCCAGGTTACTATGAGTATGATGATTACTGTCACTCAAACAGGATAAAAAACCAACTGCAAAGAAAGAAACCTTCCAGAAGCAAATAAGCTGTTAGCAAAGGAAAAAGACATGAAGCTTAAAAAGGGAAGCTCATTTCTTACCAAAAACTATCTGATCTTGCATTAGAACATATTACGTACTATGTTTAAGTGCACAGGATGACAAATGCAGCATATTCACACATGTTGGCAACTTTGATTACCCTTACTCTGTTTTGTATTTTATGGATGGTGTGACCTTCCCCATTAGGGAAACACTTTTAAAAATGTGTATCTGCATGCACTGTTTTGTTATTTAGACGATAAAACATAAAGACTGAAATCAAATTTTAAAAATCCTGAAATGTAATATCAGTTTTTAGACAGTTACAAAAATATGATTTCTCAATATCTTTTTAATTTTAGCACTGGCATTTGTTTCATCCCTCTTTGGCAGTTTTAAGCTATGTTTAAACATCATACTGTGGATATGCTCTCTGCCAGCTGGCGCCTCTACTGTACTGACCCACACTGTTTAGCCAAGAAAGACCAGCGCCTTGTGTAACATTTCTGTTCAACTGTGACTGAACTCTGTGTTTTACGCCTTATCAAGAACAGCACAACACTGATAGAGTGTTGAAATACCCAGACAACTGTAACAGAAAAATTGGAGAAGTGTCACTTTAAATCAATATCTATAACATTGTAGAGTTAAAGGTTGTGGTATAGCTGACACATGATGAAGAAAGGCTTTCCCCACCTTACTGCAACACATCAGAGATCTTAAAATAGATCTGAAACTTTTAACGTCTATTCTCTGAGTTTATGATGTAGAATGTGCACCCAGGCCTGGCCCTATCATCATGGACAAAGTCATACCACAAGGCTTGTTTTTTTTTTTTCCATCTGAAAGCGCAATAATAGCAATAATTATACTGTCAAACAGCAAAGTTTAGGGTACAACATGTCAGTCAGGGAAGCTTTTAGAAACACACAAACCTACTCATTGTGTACACACTTGCAATTTTCAGTGCAGGTCTTCTGCTGATAACCAATAATATTCTAGAGGCAGGCACGCTGACTGGCATTGACAAAGGGCTCGAGATATGTGAAGCAAAATTAAAAACAAACATTTACACTGGCCTCAGTGGTGATGAGTTTTATGTCCTTTTACTAATCTCAAGTCACGTTTTTTTTTTTTTTTTCTTCAATTTTTGTATATATGTTGACTGTAAGGTGTTTCTGTACACCTGACTGCTTTAGTCATATATATATTTAAAAACAACCTTCACTATACAAACACAGGAGATTAACTTTTCTAATCAATCCCACTACTGAGATTTTTGAGCTCTTGCAATGCAGAGACTTTGGAAAACCTTACTATCATCATAATTGTCTTGCAGGTAAGCGCTGAGACAAATAATTACTTCCAGCCTGTAATTATGACTCTCACAGGCAAACTCTTTTTAAACCAAAGGCTTCTCTGTGTCTTTGTCCCCATTTCTCTCTGCACTTGTATTAAAGCTGGAGCTCTTCATGAGCTGAATGCAGTGTCACACTTCTGAACCATTTTCCCCTCTGTCCTTGCATTTCACTGAATCCATTGCCATCTCCCCACTGGTCTCTGTGTAAATGAGGTGAACAACACAGCAAAAAGGGGTGTGCATGAAAATAAGGTAAGAGGGCAGGAAAAAAAGAGCGGCAAGCAAACCGAGGAAAAGCTCAGAGGTTATTTATAGGGAGAAAGTAAAAAAACCCAGAGAACAAAGAAAACTTGCATATGGCAACATTCAAATCAAAGTATGCATTAGTCAAAGTGCAACATTTTTTAATGCTCCTTTGTAACATCAGACGACATAACATAAAAACAGTATGCATTAGCACTTAAATAACGCATTGCTCTCAGCCTTTGAGATCCCACGCTATCTTTCCTCCACCTGCACTAGTTTTGCATCAGGAACAAAAAAGATAAAAATAAAAAAAAAAATGGATTCTCTCATCCACCTTTAAGCAGCCAAGCCCATGCAGGTTTAAAGCTTCCAAATTGTTTTATGGCACTCAGTTTTGCAACAAAAAATGGTAGTTATTAGTTAATTTTTCCAAAGAAATCAAATTTTGATTGAACAGTTTGCATTTTTATGCGTTTTGCATTGGGAGGTTTCAGATTAAAGCTGGATCAAAAGTGAAGTGAAAACTAAAGAACTAAAGGCCAGAAGTTATAACCAGCAATATTTAGCAGATTTTATTTCACCTCTAAAAACTATTTTGATTTAATCATGAGAAAGATTTTAGAGTGTACAATTGTTATGAGAATGCATATTTTTATTTCTTCCACAAAACCTGAAAGCTGAAATTCCAACATTTTTGATAAGTTTAATGCATGCAGCCCTGGGACAGCATTTTTCCTCTGCTGCCTATACCATTATTACTCAAAACATGTTCATTTGGTTGACAGAGTTTTATTTATGTTGTTTGTCCTTTACAGTTATCATCCTTTACAGTTATTTTTTTTTATTATTATTATTATTTTATTTAGATGTACCTTTTTCTGAAAATACTTTTTGTGGAATATGTTTTTAGCTTGGAGTTATTCTGAAATTTCAGAAGCTGTAGTTATTATAATGTGTTTGTTCTTGTTGTTTATTTAATTATCTGCTCCTAATGTCAGTAATGGAAGAGAGGCATTTTTCATGTTTTCACAAAGAAAACCCTTGGTACGACATGACAAGTTGTGATTTTAATTATGTCTGTCCAGTGTAGAATAATTCAGTTAAATTTAGATTCGCCAAAATGTCAAAAAAATTTGAGGAAAATAATATCCCAGGAAACGTCTTAACAGCCTTTAGGTATCAGCTTCAGTGCCATTAACAACCTGATGTTTATTATTTATTACACTACTTACTCTACTGTTAACCTGTCCACTGAGTGAACTTGCAAAAAGAAACAACAAAAGATCCACTTTAGCTGCCAATGAAGTCCCTCACAAAAAGGAACTCCCCTCAAGTTCCTGAAGCCCTGGGAGGTAAGCCATGCAAAACACAATATGGTGAAACCAAACACAACCACAACCTCTGAAAGAATCAGCAAAGAAGTCAATGAAACAAATTACTTTCACTTGCTGAGGATATTAAGGTTCAACTAACTTAATATTTGTGAAATGATGTTGTATACATGACCAAGTTGAAAATAATGTATTCACATTCATCACCATCACATGGATATCATACAACACATTAGATCTGTTTCCAATGCAAACTCTTTTGGTAACAAAAGAGGCAAAATTCATCAAGAGTGGAGACCCAAAGATTCATTAAAAAGTTCACATCAGATCATACTAAAAGGAAGTGTTGATCAGTATATTAAGGCGCTTTTTCACTGGCAAGTCGTGCACTGACCACAGAACATAATTTCTCTCTTTTTTACACTGTCTGTTCTTCTGAAAGACAACCTGACAGCAGATCTGCTAAATCATGGTCATTCTGCACCAAAACTTAAAGCATGTGTTCCTGGCGCTGGTCATGATTAAACATATATTTATGCTCCTCTGTACTAAGCAGCTCTCTAATAGCAATAACAGTCCAAGCTCCATACTATAATGTTGTTTGGAGTTTGCCTCACTAGCCAATGAGGGAATGTGTATCAAATCAAATCACTTCAGTGCCGTACCTGGCTCGGTGAGGCTAGTATTACCCCTAAATCAGGCACAAAAATCTGAGAACCACCAGGCAGAGCTTCACCGGATCTGCTAATGGAAAATGAATCTGGTCAGGGTGGATCGGGTCCGTACCGTTTAGAGGCGTTCTAGTGGAAAAGCGCCTCTAGAGTGCAATGTGTCTGTAAGAGTTGGAGTTGCCTCTGCAAGACAGGCTTAACATCCACTGCTGTATACATACTTTAGAAGAACACAGCCGGTGCCACTAGGGGGCGCAGTCCAAAAAACCTGGATATTGCTCCGCCTGCGAGGAGTGCTCTCTGTCACTGCAGGGGGGCAATTGGTCATGAACTGCGTTTCTTCCTCGTCAATTATCTGCAACACAATCAAACACAAATAAATCAGCAATCAAGAATTTAACAACATGTCAGTGGATTTAGGCACCAGTCAGACAGAAATCCTTCTGACAAAAGCATTTGCTGCAGGAAAGGGAAAAAAATATGGCAATGTGACCAAATAACGTTCTGAAACATTGGGAAATTTTTGTTTAGTACAGCATATTTCAGCAACAGGGCAAATTAGTGTTTTAAATTATTACAAATAAAATAAAGTTACAAAAAAACCAAAACATCCATGCCATGGTAAAATAAAGAAAAGCCTTGAAAAGTTGAAGAACTGACTACAATATATAATGTTTGAGTTATTAACAAACAATGACAACTAAACAGATGCATTTGAAGGAACTCATTTTTTCAGCATTGTTGCCGTTTTCAAAAAGTTTGTTCCCAATCAGAGGAGACCTGAACCAGAGGAATTGAATAGTCTGGAAGGATGATACAGCAAAAGACCTTTTTTATGAAGCCTAGGTATAAATTCAAACTGGAGGACTACTCAGATTTAGCCATGCTGTTTTCCTCTCATTTTAATTCTCCATCTGGTGAAGACTTAGGAATCTTCCTTTTATAGACCTGCATGGTCATTGTCTGACACTTTTACTATTGCTAATGGTCAAAGTGGATCCTTAAACTGTGTTGTGTGCATTGCATGTATTGAAATAATTTCATGAAAGCTAACATAAAGGTAGTAAAAATGTTGTGCTGTGGCAGCTGCTCTTTGTGATCAGAATACTTTCCACGCCTTTATTCCCCATGTGTATCAATTATGCTGTTGTGCTCTTGACCCTGTGCTGATTCATTGATTGACCCTGAACTGAGTAATTTCACAGATACTAGCAATTAAATACCTGAAAACCCACAAAAGACGTGCAGTGATCTGCTCATTGCAATGTGACAATCATAGATGATGGTCACAATGTGACCATCAACTTCCTTTTATGAGTATTTTTGCATAATTTTCAGAAACAAATGCCAATGCTATAGGCAGTCTTTAGCGATAGCAAATGAAAACCTCCTCTACCCTTGTATAAGTCAGTGGGGAGTACGTATGAAAGGTCATGTCAAATCTCTCAATGGCTGCATGCCGTCCAGTTTATACTACATTGCCATAAGCTATGAATTCACATTATGTTTTGTACTTAATGTGAGATATGAAAATGAAACAGTTTTTTTTCTATTCAAAGCAAATCATTAAACACCAAAAACTGCTACATACTATATTTATTGGGGGCAATGTTTACCTTGCAATTAAGAAAGACATGCATTAATGTAAAAAACAATGTAAAAAAATTAAGTCGGCTAGTATTTAATAGATATATTCAAAGCATATATTTGTAATGGATCCATATTTTCCACATATCCACTCCTTTCTTATGTATTGAAAAATATTGAATTTGAGGATTTTAATCTACCCTGAGTTGGAGAACCTTTGTCAAAAACAAAATGACAAAGGTGAGACACGGCAAAGGGGCAAAATGCCTTGCACCCTCAGCAACAGCGGAGTTTAACAAGCACGACCGCTAATGAACTAAGGAAACACAGATATGTCTGAAAACTTGTTAAATTTGATATAAAACAGGATTGAACAGACCATGTTTTCTATGCTAAATGATCTAATCCTTCAGTTTAAAATCTACATATTGTTCATCCCTATCATTACCGCCCCAGGATAGTGAGGCATTTCAAGTCCAGCCAACATATATGTTGTATCCATTTAGTCTTCTGAGTAAAATATAAAGAAGACATCTAAAAGGTTTTCAAGGCAGATGCTTGAAAACGTCTTCAAAGTGCTTCTGTTGCTCCAGATGTCAAGGATCTCCATCTAAGTCACTCCAGAACGAACAAGCTCCTCTCCATATATCAATCTTTGAGTCGAGGAACCATTTCGAAAGCTTTACTTTTCGTCATCGCATGAGCAACTTCGTGAGGTCACTCAGAACAGTTTGTAGTCATAGTACCATTTGCATCAGCTTTCCTTACCAGGTCAAAAAAGTGCATCGTCTAAAATTGCATCACCACAAGGGTTTCCAGGATCCCCTGAATTTTTTTTTTTTTTTTCTTTTTTTGGTTTGCTTGCTTTTTATTTACATGAGGGCTAAAAGGCAATGAGAGGAAAACACCACCCCGCCAAGACAAAAACATCTCCACACAAGGCAGACAAATTTCAAAATACATGATGGTCTCTCTTTAACAGCAACCGTTTTATGTGTTGAATTTGTTGCTGATTTTAACTGCACACAAAACTAGATTAGCTGTTCCGCTGAGCTAATATCCACTCCCCAGAAACCATATATGTGTGTGATAGGAAGAGACATCAGGGCAGTAAAGATGAGGAACTTTCTCACTCCACAAAGCTGTCAGCGGAGAATTTCTTTTGTCATGCCTGGTTATGAACGAGTTCCCTTCAAAAGTTGGAGGGTGTGGGTCTGTGTGTGTCAGAATAAGTCAAAGGAAGAGTAAGTTTAGCAGTCTGTGAGCTGTGTGAGTGTGTGTGTCCATGCATGTTCTGTGTGTTTAGCCTGTCTGGGTCTAACAGATTACACCCCCACTTCTGTGTATGTTCCCATGGTTTCACAGAGGCATCCTCGACCTGTCTGGCAGAGCCACAACATATGTTGAAACCAACGGAGTCTTATGGAAATTCTTTTGACACCATCTTCACTCCTACTAATTTGCTGCAAAATGACCCAGGACTCTTTTTTACTATTACTCTGTTTTAGAATCTTCTTAGTTTTGCTGTAGCTGCTGGTCAAGCCTTATCAAAACTATCAAAACCAATACGAAAAACCAAATATGGTGAAGCAAAAAGCAGACTTTCAACCCAAGAGGCAAATCTACCAAAGCCAGATCGTGTCAATAATGTTATCCTTTCATGCAGTCACAAAGCAATTTTCCTTTTCTTGTCCAAATTTGTCAGCCTGCTGAGAAGTAATGTCTCACCAGACATCGCCAACATTTCGTGCTGCTTTACAGTCTTGCCAAAAATCACACAGACACACACAGCGGCAGCTGACCTCCCCAGAGAGCTCAATAAAAGTGCTTTTCATCAAGTCAGGAGCTGTTCAGAGATGGCTGGGATCGGGCACACCAGCAGATTTCAAATGAGCTGTATGTTAAATAAACCTTGACATCTTCTGTTGAAGCATCTCTCTTCGTTCCTTTCTGTCCACAAGTAAACCCCAGTCATCTCAACTTCTTTTGAAAATAATGAATTTGTGTGATTTTTTTGTTTGGAATAAAGGACATCAAACATGAAAGACTGATTGGCCAGTTGATGATAGAGAGATATGTTTTTTTTTTTAGTTTATTTTATTTTTGAAGCTCTGTCCTGTATTGACAGAAAAAACAAGACAGGTTACTTTGAAAGAGGGCCACAGCTTCTAAGGAATATAATCAAAAGCAGGTCCCAGGAATATCTTTTTATACTTGCATCTAAAAAGCTTTGGTCACACATCTGTTTATTTCATCTCACCTTCTCAACACTCTACACTCAAACATGTGTGCAGCAGTATGACTGATTTCAGCAGAGAAATCTGCTCATTTTTACCCTGATGTTTCTAATCACACACAGATATAAGGATAAGGAAATGTACACGGAAAACCGCCACCGCATATAAACAGCATGAAATCTGTTGCAAATATAAAAAAAAAAGCAAGATGTTCTAACTTTAGCACTGAATAATGAGAGATGACGTGTACTTAAGACAAAAATAAAATATTCCTCTCCTTTAAGTCAAAGTTCACAGAAGCCACAGCACAGCAGTGAGTTTTACTACAGCCAGTGGGGGACTGCTGTGCAAATTTCCACATGAATTATACTGCAGGTTCTTTTTGAAAGAATAGCAGCTCAAAATGTCAAAGCTCCACAAGCTTCGACGTGTGATTTCTCCACTTCTCCACTGATAAAAAACAATTGTTTTGTTTTTAATCTGTTTAATAATTGATTTATCTGCACTATAATGAAATCTCAGTTCCCATTGTAAGGCCAACAACATTACAACCACAAATGCAATCTTTGCTAGTTTATTGTATATATTTTTAAGTGCAACATGTTCACTCCCTAGAATTCAACAACATATTAAGCTAATTGCATGGACTTTCACAACGTTATTTCATAAACTGAGATAGAAGTGACTGAGATGCTGAAGCTTACAGCAGTGGTTAATCACAACCAGTACCATAATTACAATATTAATCAATAACAGTGCAGTTGCATTTGTCTGATATTGTACAGTCCTAAAAAATAAATTATAGTTCTATGTAGAGGTATACTAGATTGTAAATTTATTTATTTATTTGCTCTATGTTTAGAAATTCTGTCACTTTTAGAATGATGCAGCCTAAAATTCTGACTCAGTTCTTATCAAACCCTTGAAAATAACATCTTTATGTGATTTTTTTTTTTTTTTTTTTTGTCGACCTCATGATTAAGCTGGAGTCAGGAGATTCTAAGGGTTGCTTTACCAACCACCTGACGGATGGATAACCACTCCAAAACCTTGATCACAGTCTTTGGAATTGCAACACTGGGTCAGTGTAATAAATTAGAGGAACAAGTCATTTTTGTCAAGCTGATTTGTCAGTTCTCAAATTTCAATGTTGGAGATGAACACTCTCGCCAAACAAGCTTATATTTGAAATGAAATCGACTAACTTAGCAATTTTATCTCTCGCATTATTATACAAAGGCAGCAAGAAGATATTTTCTAGACCACACACCACATCTTGCACTGCATTATAATTGCAAAAGCCCCACGCATTTGTCCATCAACACATTAGCATACCGTGGCGGCACCAGTTCTCTTCTCATTTTCTTTTTCTTCTTTTTGAACTTCTGGCCTCTCTCTGATCCCTGCCTTTTCTATTTATCACTCAGGCTGAACCTGGTTTCATAAAACTCTAATTATACTGTGGATAGTTCTAATTGTACACTTCACCCAATACATCATCACATATGAAAGAGAATATATATGTATTTATTAGACTTTACACGTGTCGAGGCCAACAGGCCTGGACTATGAGACGGTTGGCTCTTCTCATATTCCAAATCTACCCTGTTGCAACATGTGAGGTGGAACCATCCAGATCAAACAATTTAAAAGCAAGACAACTGAAGTCAAACACGATGCTTGCTTTGGAGCGCAGATGAAAGATGGTGCAATTTTCAGTTCCAACATGTGGGTAGCATTTTCAGCCACTGACAGTAAATGTAATGTATCACACATATATCTTCCACAGAATACAGTATAATCATTTAGTTGTACAATATATATTTTTAACTAGATTTTTTTTTTTTTTTTTTTTGAGTACTGTCTATTTTCAGCTTATCCCATACCTGGAAATTCCCAGCATAGTCTTCATCCTTGTCTCCTTCTGCACCTTCCTTCAGGGCAATGAGGGTAAATCCTCTAAAGTAAGACGGGCTGGTTGCAGTCAGACTCACTTGATGAGAAAAAACAAGAGTAGCAGCAACCATCAATTTACGGAGAATTAGGGAAAACTACAGTCTTGAATCCAAACAGAAACGGTGGGCTCAGTCAACAATCCATCTCCTAAGACTACAGATACATTTCCATTATCTGGAGATTCAGATATAATGTATTTTGGTAAGTTAACCACATGACAAAAAAAAAAAAGGTTGTTATAAACAGACTGGCAGCTATGCAAAGCCTTCATGACAAATTATTTGTGTATTTTAAATCAGAGGTAAGATTCTTATCCATTTAAGATGTCACTTTCAAGAACTATATTAAGGATACTTAGTCATTTTCATAATAGGTGGTGATTTACATTATGCATCTATTTTACAATTTGGACATTCTCAGAATTAAGAGCTACAGAAATGATCACTAATGATATGTTTTTTTGTTTTTTTTTTCAGAATGGCTTTAGCTCTGACGGTCACAGAGCAGATGGGACATGTTTGCGGTGCGCACTTTGGCTGCAGACGAAAAACAAGCAGGACAGGTCAGATGTGGGGCTGCATTAAAGTCACTGTCAGAAGCACAGGAGTTTGGAGAGTGGCGTGATTAAGAGTCCTCAAATCTACAAGAAATCGATCGAAGTTGATGCAGCCGAGCCGACTTATCTGTGAAACAGCAGCATCTTTGTTCACCAAATCGCAAGTGAACTTGCTTCAAGTTTTGCAGAAGGAGTTGCTGGTCGTATTTCACCCACCTCTGTACGTGCTGCCCGGCTGGTACCGCTCAGGCTCCCCCTCAACCTGGAGTTGAAACTCGTTGTTGGTCTCCTTGCGATTGCTCTGAGCCCGCAGAACCCGGCTGCAGTAGCTGTCCGCCTTCACGGCTCTGTCGAAGGGCTCCTCGGTGAACGCGAACGTGTTGCAGGTGGCGGAAGAGACGCAGCAGAGCAGGAGGACCGCCCGCGGATACAGTCGGGCTGCTGTCATTTTCTTCATTCTACGACTCCCAAATTAAAGAGAAGACGAAAATAGAGCACAGGTCTACTCTGGTTCTCACTCAAACTTGCCGGCTGCTGAAGTGGACTTGTGCGCTCTTAGCGGGGCAAATCCATCCTGGTATGAATGAGAGCGAAGAGCAGGAGGAGGAAGTGGAGGAGGAGGAGGAGGACTGGCTGGGATGCGCTGTGAACGCTCCCTCTACATGAGCGGCACACTGAGCAGGACAGCAGGGGCAAGTGGCAGAGCGTAATGAACGCTGCGTGCCTGCCTCTAAGGCCACGGACACTTACAAACCTACCGGCGGTTCTGACCGACCAACAAGGAGCGCCAAGACAATCCACTGAGTTTGACTGACTCGAACGTCAATCTGTCCGTATGTGGCACTTAATCCGCTGTAGGACAGCATGATCGCACAAAGCCGGAGAAAAGAAAAACTCTTGGATGCTGCTTTCTGCTAAACAAGTCTTCATTTATTGGCTCTTCTGAACCGTCAGCAGGAGGACGGAGGTTTAAGCGAACTTTGCGGCCTCATTTCCTGCTTCATTCCCACGTTGTTTTACTAATGTTGACAAATGTCTCAGTTGTGGATAAAGGTTAGGTGGGCGGCCTCTTTAAGAAGTTCCTTTTCCAACTCTGCACCTTAAGCAAGTTATCACAACAATGCTACTCCAATTTGCAGCTTACAACCATTCTTAGGAGCATGGAACTAAGGAGGTAGTTTACAATAAGCTCAGCGGATGTGCAGTTCCACCAGATGTTTGCTGATCCCTGCTGCCACTAGTCTGATGGAGCTGTATGGAAAAGCTGTGGGGAGTAGTGCTCTGAGCTACGGAAGCTCAGCTGGAGACTACAGCTCCAAGCAAGTGTTTAGGTACCCCCGAATGGTTGCCTTGGGAGACTTATGGACTCCTCGAACATGGATGAAAGAATCAAAGCAACATCTGCAGTGTGTTTTTGATGAAGGAATAACATAATAGCTTGATATAAAACTCAACCAAAGTCAGTTTACCCCCTCAGCTTTGTGACAGTGTTCTACTTCTAAATTAGGAACATTTCTCTGCAGTGTAGTATCTCATCCCAGGAAAGCAGCCAGAGAGGCTTCTGAAAAGATAATTTAGTCCAACAGACTAAGCTATTTGCTCACCTTACTTGACTTTTTGTGCAGAAATCTGCAGATGAAACCCACAAGACTTGTAATTTCCTGACATTTACTCTTCTGCAACCAGCAAATTGACATTTTACATTTAGATGAAAAGACGTTATAATGACTGAAAGCATTAAAACGAATGTTAATGTTGCACCCTTGGGTCCTGATGATGTGACCAATGATTTTAAATGCTTTCAGTGATAACAATGTTTGAAAAAAAAAGGAAAATAGTCATGTTAGTTAACTTTTACCATATGGTCCAAACATTAAAATCACCTTCTTAGCTTAATTTAAACCCCTGACAGATAGCATGTACACACAAAAACACACTTTTGTTACAAGAAATTACTTTTGAAATATTCTGTTGTTGGCTTCTATTTAGTATCCTCTTTTCCTTATTTACCTTTTCCTCTACTATTTGAATGTTTTCTTGTCTAAAGCACTTCAATAATAAATACTTTCTGTTAGACACAAGCTCTTCAGTTATTAGTGTAGCAGTGCAGAAAACAAACAAGACACTGTACACGTCCAGGAAGTGCAAGTGCTGAAGAACTTTCTTGGTTACTTTGCATCCTGCTTAGCAGGTATTATTCCTATCTGACATTTCCCTGCACCTTTCCTGCCCTCCGAGTTTATTTTAGTCCTCAGGCAGGTCAGGAGAAGCATAAAGGGAATGTAAAACCTTCTAATTAACAACAATTTGAGTGGTTCCACCTTGTGCATTTACCACTGGGCTGATTAATGAATGAGCCAAACACCAGAAGCTGTCATGACAGGATTTTGTTCCTCAGCTTCAGCTGACCTAAATGTAATAATGGTAGAAAAATGAGGGCTAACGTCTATGAATTCTCAAAACGGTCACTCAACTTGTCCTCAGCTCTGAGGACCAGATTAGAAATGTTTTTTTCATCAGACGCTGAAGAGACAAACCACGATGATCTTCTGAGCTCTGTTGTTAAAAAAGCAAAGCCATATAGCCGTCATAGCATCTACAATGTTAGATTTTAAAGATATGTCAATTTCAAGTGTAGCAGACAAGTGTCCCTTTATACAAATGTATTTGACCCTCTTTATAATTATGTGTTGTTATTACATATGGCCCACCAGTGTATATAACATTCTAGCTACATAACACAATAATGCAACGGCACCATAGTTCATCGCTCAAGGCAAGAATGCACAAGCTGCACGTATGGGAGAGTCAGATTCAACAAGGAAACATTCTTCATTGCCAAGTAAGCCCTGCTGTGTTCCCAAGTGCATATTTTGCACCATGAGTTCACATAGCATTTGCTGACTTTGAAACCAAACAAAAATAGCTGGAACTGTTTTATAAACCATTTTCTTTTGACATGGAGAAAGCACCTGGAACCAACCAGCCTGAGCTTACAGAACAAGCCGTACAACAACACACCCAGGGATGCCAAAGAATGAGTCCTGGGATCGTACGCCATTTCCGCCCTTTTAATCCCTGTGAGAATGTCCCGAATCTGCAATTATTCTCTGTGATGAAAACAGCACACAGAAGTCACCTTACTGATGTGCACCGCTAAAGAGTCCAGTGTTTTCACAGCTTGAAAAGCAACACTGGCAATTAAAGAACTTATTACAGAAATGATTGTAGAAACATTCGGTTGTAAGGTGCACGTGTGTTCCTTAGAAGCTTATCTGAGCTGTTTGTGAAGTTTGTATTTACATCATGTTTCTGTATAATTGCAAAAAGTATTGCAAATTACAATTGTCATTTAAAAAAGGTAGATGTTGGTAAAAGTTTGACATACCTTCTGTTTTCAAGGGCACATCATTCTTCCTGTCTTCACACCTGTGTGAAATTCACAACTGCTGCACCAACCTTTAATAAATCCCCTGGGCTTTGTTTTCAGAGAGGAATAGAGGTCAAGAGGGAAAATCAAATTAGGTTCTCATTTGATCGCGATGGAGGAGAAGAGCCTGCTCATTAAACAACCAAGCCTCCTGCTGTGGAGTCATTAGGGCCATATTTACCATGCAATAGGAATATAACTGGGAAGAATAGAGAGAATTTACTATGTTTTTGTTCACGTAATTTGAAGAAGAATTGAGAGCATTTGAAAGATATTGACTAAAAATAAAAACAGAGAGAAACTTGATTGACTTTCTTGGAAAGTTGTAAACTTTGAAGGTTTTTGTTCATTAATATAAGAGTCATACATTTCTAATATAAGGAATGTATTCTGGGGAGCCGAGTTATTGTCTTGATGTCAATGTCCCACGTTTTGTAACGTCACACAGCACAGATCAAAAATCCTGGTGCGGCGTTCGGTTTTACTTCCACTCTGGCTTCTTGGATTCAACACCCCACTCAGAGCTTTGAAGATAATCCATTCTGATGTCCATCTAAAGGTTTGAGTGTAACATGTGCTGTTCAGAGGCCAGAAAGGGAACAGAGACTATCAGAAATGATCACAGTCAACCAGAAGGTGACGGGGACCGCAAGCTCCGCAGAGGCCGTACTTACTGAATCCTGTCTTCAGCGCTGAAGAGACCCCAGCCATATAAATGGCTTTGAAGAAATCACACTCTCTGTCATAAACTATTAAGGCTCTGTCACAGATACAAAACTACCCGAGTTGAAGTTTGCTGCTGACATACTGGAGGAAAAATACAATGCTGAGGTGATAAAAACATTGTTCAGGACACTCTTTGTTGACTATGTGAAGGAGTAAAATGTATTGTTGGAGGTTAATCTAAATATATGTAGTTTTATTTTAGGATATACCAATATCCTTGTGTCATGGTTGGGTGATGGAAAACCCAAATGCTGAACGGCAATCAAGTGGAGTATATGATGAAAAGGTGTTTAATGAGAAATGATGAACAAACTTAGAAGAAAAAAAAATCCACAGAGAGCCGGGCGGAATGCAAACCATAATCCAAGGAAACAATAACTAGTTAACATAAGGAGACATGAGGGAAGTGGAGTAGGTCCGGAAAGTAACAGAAGGAACCAGCGGAGAGTGAAAGACAGAGGTGTGATTAAATACTAGGAGAGTGAATGCTGGAACTATAGAACTGGGCTGATGAGTTAACTGGTTGCAGGTGTGAGGGAAGCGAGCAGAAGGCTGGCAGAGGAGATGTAGAGAGAGAGAGAGAGTCACCAGACCAACAACTTCTTCTCATGCATGCATGAAAGCATTCTACTCAGGAATCCACACAAATACAAAAACATACAAATTTAAAACAACTTCCTGAACTGAGACTAGTGAATGTTGCCCAGGTGATGTAATGCTTTTGGCACAATGCATTCAGTAAATAACCTTTCCTATAATTTAGAGACATAAAAAGAAAGACGCCCAGCTGTGTGGTCCCCTTTAAATGTCACATTAACATGTATGCTGACATTGCAGTAGTGGTGTGACCTTCTGTTTAAGTATGTGCCACAGCAGGTTTGTTTAAGTTTTCATTTCATAATATTTCCATTTTAATTCTTATTGTGCAATGATTTCTTCTAAAAATAAGTTTCATTTACAAAATATCCAGTAGAAAGACCTGAAATATTCTAGCTGTTTACAATACATTTGTTCTTTTTTCTTTTTTTTTTTTTTTACCAGCATTTTCAAAGAGGCCGTGGCCTTTTCTCAGCCACAACATCCCACTTGTTTCTGACCTTTGGCTATTAAAACACAAGCTGAAGACTCTCATGTTTTGTAAATGTTACGCCTAACAGCACTAGATGTCTGTGTACCTCATATAAGCGTCCTGTTTACATGGAAAACATACTATTGAACTGGAAAAAAATTTATAAAATGTATATATATATGGATCCAAGTAAATCCAGTCAATTGGCTCATCTGTCATGCTGCCTTACGTCTGATATGCAGCCGGCTCCACAAGCCAACCTTACCTTATCATTCATTCTTCCCCTTGAGGCGGCTACAAAATTCCTATATACTGTGCGAGTGAAGGCTGGCTTTTGAGGCCTGATCCAACAGATGAGCTCCTATAGCTCAAATTGTTGAGGATGTCATTGCTTGTTCTGACAGAAAAGTGTTAGAATGCACAGAGCATCACCGTTTGTTGCATTTAACACCGTTTGTTGCACCTGTACAAAAACAAAAGCACCGACAATGAGAGTGGCAATGATCCCACAGCACAGGAAGATGGATGAAACAATTGTACATATTTTTTATATAAATTGCACAAAGATGTACTGCGGGAAGAAGTACATCTCCACCCAGTGGAGGCAGTATAATGAGGGATGGCTGATGCAAATGTTTTGGTCCTGCCACTGAGATGGATGGATGGATCCAGGCAAGGTTGCAGACCATGTGCACTTTTTCATGGAAAACGATTGAAAGTCATTGCTTTAGGACTCTAAACTCTGTCATGAACGGTTTGAGGAGCACAACAACAAAGCTTGAGATGTTGACTTGGCCTCCAAATTTCAGAGATGGCAGTCTAATGAAGCCGTCTTCATTAGATTGAAGATGACTTGGATAAACTAATACAATCCATGTGGTTCCCCACCACACCACTATCAGGAATTAAAGGATCCACTGCTGACATCATTGTGCTGGATGCCACAGCACATCTTCAGGCCTCAGAAATTCACTAACAACTTCTACAATATCTGGAGAAAACAAAGATGGATTGGATCAATAATTGTGCTTACCATATTCTTCTCATTATTATTATTATTTATTCAGAATAAATTCTTGAAACAATGTTTTATTTTCCTTACACTTCAGTCCTCCTACTGATGCACTGATTTGTGTTGGTCAAACAAAAGTATCAAGAAAAATATCTTGTAACTTGGGATTGCAACATGTTAAGATCTTAAGATATTACAGATTTTTCTATTTAAAAAAGGACTGTTTTTTATTTTATAAATAGAAAACTGTTCTTTTTCAACAATATTATATAAATATATTGTATTTCTGACCACAGATGTTAACTAAACTACGTTTAATTCTTCGAACCCAGAAGTCTCAGGTGTTGGAGGGAACAAATCATTCAATCACATTCACAGTTCAGAGCTTTCCAATTAGCACAAACAGGTCTAGAAAAACTATGCAAGCCAAAAGAATGGGCAAAAACTAATTACTCAAAGGTGAGAGGATCATTGGAAAGCCATCAAATACCAAGCTTCTAATTAGAACCAGACTCCAACAAGACTGCAATCAAGAGTAAAATGAAAGTGGTCCCATGTGTAACAACAGACTTGGCACCTCACCATGAATTTACCTGCCCCAGAAAGTAAATTAAAACTTGTACCCTACCTCTGTGACTCTTAACTCTTCAGGTCGACATTGCTATTTGGATTCGCTGGCTTAGAAAGAGTTAAGTATGCAGAAACATGTTAAAGAGAGAAAGCTGCAATACTTTAGACATTACGATCAATTCAGTTTTTATTTTTATTTATTGGGGTGGAAACTGATAACACTTCAGCTGAGTGCCCATCATGAGCAAACATAAAGATAATGAGTTTACAAAAAGATTTTTTTTAAAAATCCATTAGCCTGTCGACTTGTGTTTCCTATGATTTCTGCAATTAAATGTTTTCTGTTAGCTTTTTACTAGTTATGCATTTTAAGGGCAGAAATAGTTTGAGGGTAAGTAGCAGTGGATATTATGGGCAATTTTTACATAGACTCGACCACATGCTGTCATTTACAAACAGAGCTTTTTTTATTTTTATTTCTCGCCAGATCATGTGCATGGACCATTAATCCTTTCTTCTCTTTGTACTATCATTCTTCATTCTGTTCCTATGAAATAGGCATGCTTCACACATTGGTCAATTTCTCTTATGAATTATCATAAAAATGAAATCTACAGTACCACAAGTGTTTTCCACGCTGAGAAAGGAACATATCCATCAGCTCACATATAACTCCACCCCCCGGAGTCCAACACACACTAACAAACAGACAGGATATCACAATAACCTTCAGGCTATGAGCAGATGTATTCCTCTCTATCTTGTAACTCCTGTTATCCATGGGGATGGCTTTTAGTCTTAGAGATCATCACAACATCAGGATATTATCTCTCCATCACACTATTCACATCCCCCAAATCCCAACACTTGCTCATAAAACCATTCCTCCCATCTTTTTTTCCCGAAATAATCTCTGCTCCAGGCGTTATTCATTTCTGCCTGCCATGTTGGGGGTGTTTTTCAATAGACTACGGACAAAAGAAGAGCATGTGTGCGTCTTTCAGATACTGATCTGCTGCAGCAGCGAATGAGCAAAGACTGGATGTGATTGGTGTGCAGGCAACCCTGTACAATCACACTGATGATCACTCACCCGGTTTGATAATGGACCATTTCATGGGGACATGATAAAGCTTGGTAGGTTATAGATTGAGTAAACTAAAATGTTCAACATTTTCAATCAGAGGTGTTTCACTGTGGCATAAATTGGGTTTACATACAGAAATCTTGTTCAAGTCTTTGTTTTGGAGACAATGTCAGCTAAATCTGCACTATGTTGAATAATATGTAACTAAATCCAGTTACTTATGCATACATTAAAACAGAGCTGATCTGAATATATTATTTATTTTTCAGAAAAAAGGTGTCCATAGGATGATGAAAATATGACATATCTGATCCAAATTGTTTCAGCTTTCTGCCTGTGGAAGACATTAAATGAGGTGAGGTTACATTTGCAATCACTCTCTGGTGTTACAAACCCAATGACACGACTGAATCAAATTTAATTCTAGTTGGTCAAAAATGCTTAATGGGAAAAGGTATTATAGATGTCAGGGTCCATTATCCATCTGAGAAAGGACATGACTGTTTTCACAGAAAGGTTGGGCATGAGCATGTCAACAACAATGGTAAGTTAGATGATATTGCTCAATGTAACAGTGATGCCAGAAAAACTCTTCTCAATTTGTCACACTCCCAACACCAGCTCTTTTGATTTTTGAATAGTTAGGATTTGGTTTTCATTTGTGTTTTGATTGTTTCTTTGTTTATTTAATTTTGAAAAGTTTTTCCATATTCCACTCGTTTCTCTGAGACGACTTTTGCTAGAAAGTTGTTGCCATGTAGATTCTTTATTTTATGTTTGTGTCTTCTTTCTTAATTTATTGTGTTATGTTCCGGGTACGTTATTTCATTCTCTTGGATCAGTGTTAGTCTTTTCCCTCTTTGGTTTGGTTTATCTAGTTTAGCTCCACCAGTGCTAATTGTTAACTTTTTGTCAGTCTCCATCACAGCTGTTGCAAAACCTCCAGATTAACTCATTTGCATTCAATGTGATTTTGCCCTCTTACCTGAGTATGCAAGCTTATTGATTAGCTCTCACAACTCTGCTTATGCTTTAGGAAATACAGAAAGCTTCCATTCTGTTGGTCCAGTCATGAGCCAAAGCTTCAAGATGCTTCATTTGGTCTACTATGCCATCAAGTGGACAGCAAACAGACCTGGCAGATTGATAACAATGACATGACTTTGGTGTGAGAAGCTTTAAATTTTAATAAGAAATGAATTGTGTTTGTGATAGATAAATTCTATCTATTGCACTTCCACCTGCTTCATCCATTTTGATCTTCTCTGGATGAAAGGGAAAGTGTAAATAAATAAGTGGAAGTCTGTCATGCGTTGAGGCTTTTGAGGAAAACCCACGTTGCAGCAGAATGGCAGAGTGAAGATTGGAGGGTTTTAATAATGAAATGATGCATTTGCAGAACCTGGGTCGACATGAAAGAACAACAATGACAGGAAAAATTGAACAGAAGATTCCAGCAGTGAAGAAAACCAAGAAGCTTAAATACTCTGGAGATGTGATTGTGGCATGGAAACAACAAACTGATTGCAGAGTAACTGGGGAAATGCTAAGGAGAGAGTTAAGTGAAGGTAAAATAGTTGCCACAAGAAACACAGGAATCTAATCTAAAACACAAATGAACAACAATCTAACAATAGACATAAAGAGATCCACTAATTAAATCAGGAGGAGTGCCAGGAAATTAATAATCTAAAAGGGTAGAAGTATTACATTACTTTCAGGCTAAATGCTCCTACAGAAGTAATCCAAAACATGCTGGGATAAACTAAGGACCCCAGAACAAAATGAGTCACTGGGAAATACTATAATCATCCAAACAGAAAGACCACAGAGAAAAAATACACAAACACCCAGGGGCAAAGAGTTGTGCTGAGTATACAAAGTGATGTGAATATGCCAGTGTTACTTTGTTTGTAACCTTATGGACCTCATGTTACTAAGGACAAATGTTGTTTTTCCACTGCGTTGGGCTTCGGGCTGTTTCTGTTTTTTGATTTGATTTTGCCTGCTTCGGGAAAAGCCCATTTTTTTTTGGAAAAGAAACCAGGGTAGGAAATAAATAAAGGAACATCAAGTTCACAAATATCATGAAAAACATTTTTTTCTCTTTCTCGATACTCTGGACAGGCGAGTCTCCAAGGCTCTTTTTTGGTTCCATTACTGCCAGGCTGTGTTGTCTAAAAGATGATACAGTTTGTTTGACTATAAAAATGGCTTTTGCGGCAGACTGGCGACCTGTCCAGGTTGTACCCCGCCTCTCGCCCGGATCGTTATCTGGAGATAGGCACCAGCTCTCCTGCTAACCCCACCAGGGACAAGGATATTAGAAAATGGATGGATGGATGGATGGAAAATGACTATTCAATAGCAATATCAGAATGTGAACAATGGGTCTGAGAAGCTTCTGATGATGAAACTGAAGATGAAGCTGAAACGGCGGCATATTCAGAAGTTAGCCTTTATTTTGGGTGATGATCCCTACATTTTTAAGCTAGGATTGAGCAAGAGATTGCTAAACCACATGCAATAAAATCCCAAGATAAGTAAATGTGACAGGGGAATCAGCAGTGTTAGGTTGCCCTTTATATTTTGAATCACACACAAACCTGCAACCCAATTCCTGGATCATTATTGTTACATCTGACTTGCAAGGCTTCGAACTTCACCACATAGGTCATTAACATAACCTTCAATGCACACTTCACAAACATCCACCTGGATTACTCAATACACTCTTTGAAGCCTCGACACAGCCGGACACATAACTAGTGATTTCCCTTGTAAGCTTCCTTGTTGTTTATTATTAAAAACTGCTCTTTGTCAGTCTCTCTGATAAAATCTGAAACAGAAAATCCAGCTCCACCAGCCTTCTTCCCATGTTGCATCTCGCATGCCATGTCTTCCCCAGGTAGGTGACACACCTCATCCACCTGGTGTAAATGAAAAGATGTTTCATCAGACCAGATCTTCTTCTGTTAGCTGTTTTTAATTGTGATTCAATGCATCCTACTTTAAATGAAAAAAAAAAAATATGTAAATTAACTTGCCAACCTTTTCCCATAACTGTGAGCCAAAGAGGCGCGTTCTTACCTTTTAAGCAGTGGTTCTTAAGAACAGTGTAAGAAAAACAATTTACTGAGAATTACAAAATATCGCAGGCTGGCACCCTTAAAAAATAAGAAACTTCTTAGGTTCTCAATAGCTCTTTGTATGACCCGGGCTTTAGCCAGAGTGGAGGCCCACTCTGCTCCAGAGTGATGTCCCACAGCTGAATACTAATGATAAGCCTCTGATCTCACCCTGACTTTGACTTTTGCAATTAGGGACAAATGTAAAGCACTCTGGTGGTCTCAGGCAGGAACTTTCCAAAAGATGGCTGTCCCACACAGGCATGTAAAACACCAACATGAGACGGGTTGAGGAGGGTGTAAGTTTATGATGCCCCTCATTCTATTCCATCTATCTATGATGATCTAATAATTTCTTCTGTTCCTGGTTTAAATTTTTATTATTACTTCAGCATGCCTTTCATTTCATATGATCCTCTTGTTTCCCAGAAACCATGAAGTTCTTGTTTTCTTCTGAAACTGGAATAAAAATAAGCATCAAGGAGGGGAGTTTAGAAAGCACTGGATTCAGCCCTGAACGTGTCGGGACTGGCGGAGGGACTGGAGGAGGGAAGAGCACTATGGGGAGCAATAGATGTTTTATTTCTGGAAGCAGAAAAATGGAGGACTATCAGGGATCAGAGGAGGCTGAAATACACCATGAAAGAAGCATCAAAGTCTATGTGTACAGTTGTTTGTTGCTTAGAAACATATTTTGTCATGAGTCTCAGCTGCTGGCTACAATGGCTCCCTCTTCATCCCACTGCACTCCAGACTATGCAATCTAATCAGTTTTTAATTGATCACATTAACAGAGATCAAATCTCCATTAAACTTTTGATTGTTCCTTCAGGTATGACTGATGCCAACTCCTATAGTGTTCTATATTTACATGGCTTTCAATGTTTTGCAAATGAAAGAACAATCTTTACCACACTGTAAAAAAAAAAAAAAAAAAATCAGTAAATTTACGATAAAAAATGGTGAAATACCAACAGTTCCTGACCGTAATATCCAGAACATTTTATTACGTGAAATTAAAATACGTGAAATTATTATAACTCAATAAACATTATTTCAAGTAATTTTGACAGTCCTGAAATGTGGAAAACACAGAAATATATTGTAAAAATATAAGTACATGTAAAACTCATAGAAAGATATTGTAATATTGCCAGCAGTTAATTACCCTAAAATTAATTAGCTGCTGGCAAGAACTTTACCGTATAAAGATGGTGAAGTATTTTATCATAAATTAAAGCCGTTTTTTTGTTTTGTTTTGTTTTGTTTTGTTTTTTACAGTGCACATACTGTTTCTTGATTACTGTGAGTGATTCTGGTACAACATTTATTTTACCCATATGGATTTGTAGCACAGAAGAGACTCTAAAACTTAAAAAAAAAAAAAAAAAAGAAATAGTAAATTGAGCCGTCTCACTGAGGGAATAGTTTCATTATGCTTTTGTGATGGTTGATGTGAAAACACAGGCCCAAAAATGTAATCGCTTGCACATTCTGCAAGTTTTGAATTGTGCAATTATGAAAGAAAATATCAGTCAACTCAATCAGTCAGCCACAAAGAACAGAAGAGAAATAAAATCCAGACAGAACAACGAATTTCAGTATAACAATCTCTCTCACACACTCATCGTCTTTGAAATGTTGGCGCTCATCAGGGCTGACAAAATCACTTCCCATTGAACAGGTATAACAGCCTGTCCTTTGAAAGAAATTATGTCGTTTTCTGCAATTTTCGTCTTTATCAAAGTGATGCAGGGAAATAGATTGCTGCCTGTCACTGAGAATCAAACTTACACAAGCTAATTTGCTTAACAACTTTAAGATAAATCTGAAGGTTAGAGTTGAGAACACTGACATTAAGTTTTAGTTTTTCTGCTCAGTAACAATAAGCGAATAAATGATCAGTCGATTCCTTTACATATGAAATTGAAATAAAACTTGTTAGAAATCCTTGTTTGTTTAAGAATGGCAAAAATATTTGCACAGACTCTAGTTGTGCGATGGTTGAAAGTGTCAAAGCAGCATAAAAAGTTGACAAATGAGTGTCTGCTATTTCACAATTATGCATCCAACAGGGACGCTCGTATCTGTTAAGAGTTGAGTAAAATCCAATTAAAGTGAAAAAGAAATCAATTAATTAATCAATTAACTTTCTTCCTTTAGATTTAGCATTTATATTGGAAATAATCAATTCCAAAAGCACCAAATGACTTACCTGGAAGTGTGAACAATAAAACTGATATTGGTAAAGAGCCCAAACATAATGAATCTATTCTTCATAGGAAGTAGTATATGTGGTAAGTCTCCCTATATTAACAACATAATTCTCTCATGGGAGTGTGATCAAGTATAAACATAACTGCAATCATTAACAAATAAAAGTAATTAGATTAAAAACTCCAGCTTTAAAAGGCATTGAAGTTGTAGTTTGACAAGCACAAGTTCACGTGTTTTTCTTCCCTCTTCGATCTTAATTTCTGATGAGTTCTCCGGAAGAATCTAAAGTGACTTTAATTACTTTAAACAAATTCAGAACCACGCAACTCATTGGAGATAACTAATGAGATTCTGAAGTATTTATTACCAAGACAATTCATCAAGGCTGAGAAATGTTGTTTGACATCTTGGCTTTCTTTGTCTAAGCAGATGAGTGCTCTGAATTGTATTATTTTACCCACTTGTATGTGACTGAAAGCACAGAAATAGACGGAGTACATTGATTTGCGTGTGGTCCTTTTGTAAAGTTAAAGAAATATTTGAGTTTCAGAACATATAGAACATGATGGACCTTGTCCACAATCACTGTTAAGGAAGTATTTTATATTCATTACAAGAGAAAAGCAAAGAATAATTTAAACAAAAATATTTAATTATTTTCACGTTCTTCCACATATTGGTTACGTTGGTATCTTAATGCATTTTGTGAGATCTTGGAGAAAGGACTTTGTAATCAAATACTCAAAAAAATGTATTTTACAGCTCTTCATAGGAAAATGCTGGTTCAGCCTACAGCCATCATATACCAAAAATGTTATTACTTTTTAATCAAACCCTCAGACACTTGCATATAAAATGTAACAGCATCCAACATTTGAAGCACATTCTCTATATACCTTCTTTAAATTTGGTTTATTTCAATTGAATGGTCAGTAGGATGAAAGTGCAAAGAGCCAATAAATAATTTTTAATTTTTCATCAAAAACAAGCAAACAAAAAAAAAACTAGAGAAACTAGAGGCTGAGTTAGACTTTTTCTTTGTCCGTTATTTTTGACTGACTGAGCAAAAAAAAATATTTATCATAATCAGTTTTTACCCGTCAGTTTTTAAAATAATAATAATGACACCAATTCTCATCAGTATCATAGTCATTACAGCTACAAGCAAGGACAGAGTAAAAGACCAATCCAGTGGGTCCACATTTATTCTTTATTCCCCAGCAGGACGCTTGTGTCCTTCAAACCACCTTGGCATGTGTGGTGCACTTGAGATGTGTGGTAATGAGATAAATGGCAGCAGGGCTTCATTTAAGGTACCTCTTCTCAGTTTAATTTAGCATGTGGAATGAACTGTGACTCTACAGGGGATCAATAACCTCTTTGGTGAGGAGGCCAGTTCAATTGTGATTTTTTTTTTTTTTTAAACCAAACCATAAACTCATTTACTCATTGCAAAATTGTAAGTGTCTACTATGCGAAAAGTAATACTTTTAATAAATATAAAATGTCTTGCAAAAATATTTATACCTTTTGATTCTTTTCATATTTCACGATACAGCCACAACTGTAAATATTAAATTGCAAAGTGCAATTGAAATTATAAATTACAAAGAAATACCTGAAGAAGTGGGTAACTTTCATTTGTGGTCACCTCCAAAAGTTGCCACTTCTTGAAACCGAACTTTATAGCAACAACAGTGTTCTAATGTTTTTATTTTGCACATTGGGCTCAGTCAAAATGAACGGAGAGCACAAGAATTCAAATTTAAGGTGACATCAGGCTCAAAATTGCATGTGGGCAAAGTAAAGGTAATATAAAGGCTTGACTGACACCTTTTTTTTTTTTTCCTTCTTTTTACCATTTGATATTGTTTTAAGACCAAAAGGCGAAATGAAGTTCGTGAAAATTATTGAAAAAGATTTCAAAATTTTTCTTCAAATAGAAGAAGAGCATTGGCAGTTCCCTCATACTGTGTTTGATAACATTTGTGAGCATAACGTCAAAAACAGCAGGAAACAAACATTGAAATTCAAGTCATTAAAACAGAACAGAACATCCATTCATGGTAGGAGTTTATTTGTGCAGTTTATAGTAAAATATTTGTGAATACAGTTTCAGCATCAGAGTCAGTTTCTAAGTGGTCATTACAGGGCTCCATTTTGATCTCAGATGTGGTGAGCCTGCTGGGTTTGCAGTTGGCGAAACTGGATGGCCGCAGCTGGAGGCAAGGAAAAGTAATGACTTGTTTTATTTACACAAGACCAAGTTGGAAAGGAGTTTTACATTAAATGAAAAGATTATAATTGACCTGGTCTCCTTACAGAAAAACGTTTTTAGCTGCTTTCTGCATCTGTAGTTTGAACTGGAACAACTACCAAAACTTTAGAGGAAAATCTTAAGTATTTATTCACCTCCTGGAATTGTGTTACAGAGACATGATTACCTGTTTACACCTGATCTCATCTGCCTCGTATATATTTTACTTTAGTAATTCTAGTTTGATGTGTATCTTTTATCTTTTCAACATTTCAAATGTCTTAACAGTTTTTAGGATTGCCTGTTGAGCATTCCTAATACTTGTTCTGTTCCATCTTTATGAAACAGAACAAATTGTCAAAACACAAAATATAAATAAATTGACATATGTCAACTGACCCTGTAGTGAAACCACTTACATGTCAAAAATACTGACCAGAAACTATGTTTTCAATTTATTTCAATGATTGGAAAAATATTTTTAATGGAAGCTTTAATGAATTACATTTATGATCTTCTTCATTGTGTGAAATTCAATTAATGACTAAATGTTGCACTACGGTAAATGCAGTGACTCCCCTGCACATCCATACAAACCTTCATCTACATACTGTCAGTGTGAGACACCAAATACATATGGCGCATGACTGTTAATAACCTGTCACAGTGAGAGAGCACGATGGGTATGCCAAGTATGCAATGACTTTGACAGGAGTCACCTCAAAGTTTTAATTTAAAAAGTTTTTTTTTTTTTCCTTGTACTTTCTGACCAGCTATTCAACACAATGGAATTCCAATTAAACTGAGAATCTCTCTCTACAACTTTCTCACCCCATGATGTTCAAGGTTATTTCTTTCGCTTTGGTTTTACATGGACAGAACAAATGGGGAAGGGAAATGGAGTACAAGTACATTTTAGCTGCCAACACGAGTAACTGGAATATTCCAAATAGCGATATAAATAAATATTTTATTATTTTTCTCAAAACCAAAAAGCAGGAAAAATGTACATGTCTTCTGAGCCAAGGAGCACCTTACACAATAGGGTAAGGTGCACACATCTATCCATTATTCTTACGATTAATCGAGTAATCGGATAAAAAAAAGATAAATAAAATATTGGTAAATCTGGTATAACAGCAGTGTTACTATTGGATATACATATCAGTCCAGGGTGGAGTGAAGCAATACAGGATATTTACATTCGTTCATCACACTCAGAAACTCATCTAACAGCCATGAACCGCCAATATAATTTCTGCCATCCGTTTGTTGAGACCAGGATGATATCAGATTTATTGTGCGGTTCGTCTGTAAAGCTACACTTACACTGTAATAACCAGAGGCTGAAGTCAGAGCCACGCGTAACGCAAATAATGTTCCGGCCAGATTGAGGCACTAAATAATAAAACACACAGTAAGTTAGCGAAGCTTCGAGGCAGGTAAATTTTCCTCCAGGAATTTTAATAGTCGAGTTACTCGAATCATTCGATGAATCATTTCAGCCCTAATTAGTTTCAAAGAAAAATCTGTGGATTCTCACTCCTTTCACTGGCCATGCTACAGCCCACATACTACATCTCTGAGGGGAGAAAAAGATGATACATGAAGTGAATTTATAGACCAGTAGACCAGTAGAAAGCTTGGGGTTAAATCGGGGACCATCGACATGTGGCTGGAGGAAGCTGAAATAAAACTCACCACTTTCCGATTGTAAAAACAGTTACTCTACCCACTGAACTGCAGTCGCCCCGGATCAGAGAAATCTGTGGCTGAAGTAAAACCTGGTCGTAAGATGGTTGCACATAAATCCCTCTGCGCTCACTCTGAGTATTTCTGTGCTTTCAGCTGGTTTGGGTCTCCTATGCGACATAAAATCATAAACTCTTTTTCTTTTTTATTCAATTTTGTTGAGTTTTTTTTTTGTTTTTCAACTGCAAGTACTTTAAACTAATGCCAAGTTTTTGTATAATATAAAATAACAAGAAGATCTAGCCACTTAAAAAACATGCTCTTGGATTCTTGAGTGCCATAAACTACTGTGTATTGTTTGAAAGCTGTATTATGCGTGCTTGTAAAAGACATAAAAGGACAAAAACAATCAAAAACATTTCAAAGGTTGTGAGTTCTTCTTTGATTCATTATTGCTTAATCTTCTATCAAATGGGCCAATCATCCATGCTCACGCCGATTCTCAGCACGCACGTCTTCTGCCGGAGTCCGAGCGCCAAAAACTTTGGGCCAATAAAACTTTCTAACTGCTGCTTTTTTCCCGTCTGAGTCTCTACAGATTGAAATCTCTTTGATACCAAATTCACTCATATTTACAGCCTTCCTATTCTACTCAGTTTAATAGCATCAATTTGCTTGAGTGTAAGGTGTGAGCTTGTCAGTATTCACGGCTGCGTGTGCTCGTATGATAGAGCTTCAATTTCCAAGCTGTGGGCTATGTAGAAATTGGAAATCATTCTTTCCCTCGTGGAAACAGGCCACCAACAGCATCCTATAAATGACTGCCTACCTGACCCTGAGCTCTCCGACGCATTATTGTGCTGCTGGAGGACAGACATTTCCAAACTATTTAGAGAGAGGCCCAGTGCTACCGATTAAGTCAAAGGCATTTTTTAAGAGAAAAAAGAAAAGACTTGAAGAATTAGTAAGTAATGTCTCCAATGTTCTTACAAAGAATAGAGAATAATTAGTGCAGGTGTCAGCTGTTTTTCAAATAGTCCACCAAGAATAAAATTGCTGCTTCAGTGGATGACAGAATATTTACTTCGATATCTTCACAAAAACGCAATGACAGTTGTTTATTGTGAGCTGAAATCTTCAAATAAATTCAATTTTTTATTTTGTTTCTGCCCTGGCCCTCCTCCCATCCATTGCTGCTTAATTCAAATATGTTTTTTAGTACTCTATATTCCACAGACCCATGGGAAGTCAGGGCTGTCCAGCTAAACTGCACAGGTGCAACGTTTTCTGAAACCCAACAGCTGAAGTGACGCCATCCAGCAATAAAGTATGTATTGTGCATAAAACATTACCAAGTATTAAGATGTACGTATTAAAATGATTTGTTTCTTTATCATTTATATATTTTTACTGTATTAAAGCATAAATGCTGGATGCACATCTGCAGTGCCACAACCTGCACCGTTTTCCTGCCATTGATGGCGCATTGTCAACCAGAAGCATGTTTACAATGTCCAAATTTAAAACATTATCTTAAAAATAAAACACACACACACACAATTAAATAATATGGAGAAGCTCCTAATCCTTTGTCTCATGTGTGATCCCTGAAAAATTGTATTTTCTTATCAACTATAAAGCTATTTTCCTAAACCCGACCAAAGCAGAGATCAGATGTTTCTCTCCACACAGTGATTATATCAGGAATTCACTTATTACAGACATGAAGGTCAGCTGGCCTGAACAAATGGCCTATAGAGAAAATCCAAACTAATACATCAGATTAAACCTTAAACTCCACACTCATTTGTTTTTGTAAGTTGTACATCAAACAGTAAAATACGTCTAAATCTAAATAATGCAAAATATTTTAACTTTACTGATAAAAGTTTATTGAGCAATTTTACATTATACATCAGATTAAATAATGTAACATTCTGATTTTAACACATTAAATTGGTATAATGCAAATCAGAATAGTACATGAATTATTCTGAAATTTGTACAAAAAGTGGAATTCTAAAATTAATCAAAGACTACAAAAAGCATCGTTTCAATCCTGCCCTGAAATGAGCTATTAACTCTGATTCGTCCTTGCAAATCCGGTTCTCATTCTAGCAACTCAAAATGTCAGGAATTATTTTTCTCTCTTGAAATGCATAGTGCATGTCAGTCCCACACAGAGTACAAATCTGTTCCATTTATCTTTCCTTTTTATTTCAAGCAGCAGTTCAATAAAAGCAACTATAAGTTTTAATCTGTGCCTTGAACAGTTTTATTTTCAGAAATAAAAAAGGTTTACGTATCAGCAGAAAAATTTGTTTTCCTCATTTGTAAATAATAATTTAGATTTTAAAGGCTGAAATGATCAACACTGATGAACATAATAAGTAATTTTGGGGGCTTTTGGGTGAGTTTGAGTTGCAGAAGGAGAGACATGGCCCAAAATAACGCTATTAGAACACAGTCATGCATGAACAACTCAGCTAATTTTACCATGGCTGCAGAAACTTGCTAAAGAAAATTGAACATCATTATTACTCTCCATAAAAAATATTGCACAGGTAGCTCAGTTATACATACTTAATGAACACCCAGCTTTCTGTCAAAGACTGCCTTTCACATTTTCTTATAGTCCACAGATGAATAAGAGTGAGAAAACAGATTTCACAAATTGCCCTTTTATGTCAAATCTATCTTTCTAAAAACAGAACTAACGACAGTCTGACATTAAAGAGGGAAGAAGGAGTTATACAAATGCTGTGGGCAGAAGGTCAAAGCTCGCCACTATTTTTCTCTGCTAATAAATCTGTTTTTAAAGTTCTTTGTTCTCGATCTGCAGTACTCCTGAACTCTTAAAAAATGCAAACTGTTGCCTCATAAACAGAGAATAACTTGAGTATTTCTGACTGAGTGATTAAGTCTGTGATTGTTACCCATTGTATTCCTTATTCTGTATTTGAATGAAATCATATTTTATGTTCGTTTCACCAAGAGCATGTCTCTGAGAGAGATTTAGATGAAAATATAAAAATAATATAAAACATAAAAATATGCTCTAATAATTACCATAAATGAAATAATGATAACAATATTATAAAAGACAGTTTAAATCATATCAGAAGAAAAACAGCCATAAATAATAGCACTGAATAATAAATTTATTCAGCTCATGGACTGCAGACGTGGGAGGGTCAAGAGAGTCAAGCTGAACTGAGTTCCAGGGGTCAAATGTGAAAACAAAGCGGAAAGAAAAGGTAAAAACAAGATATTTCATCAAATAATAATGAAATTCCTTCCAGACTCTGTATTAAAATACCACAAAGTTTCCACACAACCTAACTGAAATCGTCAAACAGCCGTTTAAGAAATTTGACATACATCAAAATGTGCTTCTAAACAAATTGTATACCTTCAGTTCATGATTCAACTTCATAATTTTCTGTTACAGATTGATAAAATGTAGACAAACCATGAAAACTAAAAACCCTAAGTCAATTATAACAACCAACAGTCAACCAACGTTTAAAACGAAACAAAACTCCAGATCAGCTGCCGCTCCATCTAGCCAGTGTGTCTGGGTATTTCTGGACTGTTAATGGGTGCTGTGCCTTTGAATCAGATAATGGGATCCGCCTACAGGTTGGTGCTGCTGCCGCCGCTGCTGCCGCAGCCGCCGCTGCCGCCGCTGCTGCCGCCGCGTTTTCAACTGACACAAGTGACTCTATCTGTTTGTCTGCATATTTTACAAAAATGTTGACTTTAAAATTTCCCCTGAACTCCTGATTAAACTGCCTGGATGCAAATTTGACGTCTATTTAGTGGTGTAAATGATGTGGATTGGAGTGTCGTACAATAGACCCTGAATCTAAGTTTATTTTGGTCTAAATGCTAGTTTGTAGGAATTACTCACATGTCTTTCATGATTACATTTGCATAGAGGGATAACACTTCTTCCATAGTGGGATTTGAATATTTCAAAAACAAATGCAAAACAAAAAAGTAGACACTGTCTATCATGAAAACCTTTCACACTGTACATTAGTAATTGTTATTAATTTGATTTACTTATATGTTATTTTTCATTTGTTTTGTTTTGTTTTGTTTTTATGTTTATTTTGAACCACAGCACTTTGTTATCCTGGAAAAACACTTGAATAATGATTGCCTGATGTTCTCAGGAATAATGTATGAGGTTATTGTAGCTGCCTAGTTAGATCTGAACTCTTTGTGACTTTCTTCAGCATAAGGGATTAGAGCCACCCCTACGGAGTACGGTAAGTACCCATTTATCCAAGGAGAACATAGGGGGAGGTAAGAGAAGTAAAACTAAAAGCCATGTGTTTTACAATTCTGTGAGTACCAAAAACCCCTTAGAAGGAAAGGTAATAAAAGGTGGAAACCAAACTATAAAAGTCTCTAAAATGTCCTCTAGCTCATTTTGCCCCAGAGAGTCCAGTCTGGTTGTACAGTGATGTGATTTACAGAGAAGTGGTGGAGATCCATTAGTAATGAAACAACAAATCCTCTATCTAGAAAGTGATTTATGTATTCAATAAACCTCCTTTCATTCCCTCTATTGCCTTTTTCCACTCCCTTACTCCTGACACCAGAATTAAGACAAGTCACATTATGGAGGACAAAATTTACCAACAGCAGTGTCCTCCAGTATGAAGGTAAAACTACATCATGAAGCTGCTGTAACGGAAATTTGCTTTGGCTTCACAGTAATTGTGTTGTCATATCTGAATTACTGCAAATGAGTAGTGCGACAAAGTAGCATACTTTAATTAAATGAAAGTAAAGTTTTCAAAGCAACCGTGATTAACTGTAAACTGGTTGTAAAAACATCTAAAATGCTTAAAGTGTATGAATATATTTCTATATGTTAATTGAATATTGGCAGCTTTCGGATCAGCTGATTTGTGTATTTATTCCCATTATTTATGAATATTAATCTAATGACTCACAGTCATCTAAACTAATTAAACAACTCATACAACTCAGGTTAACAGTATGAACAATTTGAATTATTTTAAATATCCTCAATAAAACTCGTAAAATTGATCTTTTACTTCAATAACGAGTTTGTAAAGTGACAGCAGGAACGTCAATGATGAAATGTGGAAGCGCCATGCTGTCGCAACTTTCCAATTTGTCTGCAAAGCAGCAGATAAATGACAAAAATAACAATTTCAGGAAAAGTGGATGTAGCTGAACTGACACCAGAAAAGAGGTCTGAGATGCTGAGCCTGGGTGACTGCTGCAGCTTTACACGACACATATTATAACAGGGGACCTTACAGCAATGTTTAGCATAAGGTATCACTTGGCAATTAATTTACAAAGAGAAAGTATAGTGAGATCATCAGAGAGAACTAGAAAGGCTTGGCAGAAGAAATCCAGAAAGTAAGAAATCAGCAGAAAAGGCTGTGAGGAAGAAAGAAAGCTGCTTACAGTAACACCCATTAATTTCCCTGAAGACGGGTGCTGAGGATATTAAGCCAAATAAAAGAGCTAAGCTCTGTGAGCTTCACTGATCCTGCTCCAACCAAAGCTTTACACAGTATGCTTCACCTTGGCAAACACACGCATGACCAAGACAGAGTTGTAATTAAATAGCTCTGGAGTAACTCAACCCGGCTTTCACCACATTTAAGACGTTAACAGAACAGCAGAGTTTCTCCAAAATCAGTGATATAGGCATTGATGCCCAGGTTTTCTCCATGTGTGAAGTTAGCGCAGGGTGAAATTATTTTCAGTGCCTTTCCATAACTTTTCTTTTCACCATATTAGCAGGTGGATCGTTAAAATCCCAAAAGATTTGAACTATCTTCCGGGATAGTTAGGCTGTGAAGATAGTTATATCAACAGAATAACACAGACCTGCGCTGAAAATTAAAGCGCTATAAGTGCTAGCTGCAACAGCAGGAGCTTTATTACAAATCTGAGCCTCAACAGCACAGATGTTTCAGCGTTGATTGAGCTGAATCAGACACTTGAATCACGCACCCCAAAGGTGTGAGGGTTCAGGCTTCACTTTTTCATAGACGTGGAAGGCTGAAAGCTCCTATTACATATTGACTTTTTGGCATGCTCAAAAGCTTAATCTAATTTTTTTTAGAGAGATTAGGTAGACAATAACTGCTGAAAGGTAGGGAAAATGAGCATGATATTGTATGCAGTTGTTTAATTTAACTATAGAAATGTTAGTAAAGGTTACAAAATAGTAACCGTGGTGAAAATGTAGTATGATAGATTTACATAATTAGTCAAATTAACTAAACTAAAACTGTTGATGAAAACACTCCCCACACTTTATCTACCTGATCAAGAAAGGAACTGTCATTATGCGTTAATTACTCTTAGTTCAAGAGTTATTTGAACCAGAGCATGAATTGTTGAGATTCAACATGCTGCCAAGATAAATTGCAAATACAAACTGGTTGAGTTTAATCTGGATTTTTGTTTCAGATCAAATTTATATTGACCGGTCAAAGGGCGGTGTGAATAAAATGAACTCAAATTAATAACTAGTACTAAAATATGCAGATAAACCTCCTCTCACAAGTCCTTTTTGATCTCAAATGTTTTGTTAAATATGACCGTTTCCTCTCTTGCTTTGTCCACTGTGATTTATTGGCTCTCTGTCCTGATTTTCACTCAGAGGTTTGTTTCATAATTACTCTAAGTAGCCTTCATCAGCAATCATGAACCTTCAGAGATGGATAACATTTAATTACAACAATCAAAGTAGACTCAAACCTTGTCTTTATTCTTACCTGGATAAGGAGACATTAAGAAAGCACAACTCTTCGTGGCTGTTCTCAGCGTTAAATGAGATAAAGTGATGCATAAAGAGTAGTTCAATTAGGTTGATGTAAACGATGGTCTCTAAATCAGTACTTGTGGAGTACTTCAACAAAAACTATTATTTCTCTTTTCCTTTGAGCTGTGTACTAAAAACGTATCATCAGTGTGTGAATTAGATCTTTTCTAAAGGCAATTAGGTGCCATAGAATTTTATTTAGGGGTGTCCAAGTAAACACAGTTATATGCATGCCATGCTTTTTAAATTGTATATGTAAAAACAATTAACCATGTATACTTTTGCTGCTATAGTCAACTATTATAAACAATGATGTTATAATAGTTTCCTTCAAGTTTCCTTACAGTATAAGACAGTTGAATGACTTCTGCACAGATTATTTAATGATATTGTCTATCGCTGATCAAAGATAGATTTTAATGCAATATGACTTTTGAAGTAACTGGAAAAACCTGAAACTGTCTTTGTTTTGAAGAGGAGGAAACTCATAAAATCTTTTGTATGGATTATTCAAAGGTTTTGTTGCTTTAATTTTCCTCAAAACCAGTGCATCTGGTTTATCGTTTACTTGACAATTTTATAGCTTAGATAAGAACTAAATTTTTGTGCCTGGGAAAAAAAACAGGAGTTCTTCTCATGGCTTTAGGCTGAGCCCTAGTGGAAGAATTATGAATTACAGCTATAATAAAAATGAGAGAAGACACAGGTAATAATTAAAACAAATAAAGTAATCCTGTTTACGTTATTATTATTTTTACTTCTTGCAAAAAGAAGTAAAAATACGCACACGTATCTAGTGTGCGTACACAATGTTTGATTTTTTAGACTTTATGCATTAATACTTTTGAGATTGACTGGGTCACTTTTAAAAGATGGAGAGAAGAAGTAGCTTGAATACCTTTAACAAACTTAAACAAGCATCATTTTCCAGGTTTTCTTTGTAGTTTTTGAAAATTCTATTCATTTACCTAAAACCTGTCTCCATCAAAAAAAAAAAAGAAAAAATAGAAGTTGAGTTTCTTCGTGAATTTTCACTTCCTTTTTATAATAACATTTCTGAGGGAAATTGGTGTAGCAAAGTTACCATTCTGCTTTTGATATCTTAGGCAGCCTGCTGCACAGGGTTCCTGGGAAACCTCACTATTCAGTGCATGATTTAAATTATGTATGTACAGGCAAGTCCTCTTTTCCTATTGGCTTTTTCCCTTTAGTTCATCTTCTTGGTCCCCTTTCAGAAAGATGGTTTAGAGGAAAGTTCAGGGATAAGTGTGTGCATACCCTCAATATTTGGTTTCAGAAATCAAGGTATCCGGCTCCATGAGTCAATTTACTACTGCAAAATATTGTGTGAACCTGCTCAGTAGCAGGTTTGCCTAAACAAATTCTCAGATTATCCTACCTTTTTACTGAAACCTGGCATGAAGAAAGCATCAGAAAATGTTGTGTCCCTTTCTTTACGAGCTTGTAGATGTTGGACTATCAACACTTTGCAGAAATCTACAATTATCATATCTCAATCATATTTTCAGACTATGCATATTATTAATGATATAAAAGTGGTTGAGGTCAAACATTGTACACCTACAAGAACATCAGTATGAACTGCAGTTTAAGATGGATGGGTGGGTTAGAGCCAGTACCAGTTATTATTTTAAGAACTGTCCTCTAATGTAGTTGTCCTGGAAAATGTTTGGGTCAGGAAAAGTCCCCCAGAGATGACCTCAGCAACAAAGTATATAAGTATTATATTTCATCTATTTTTCTGCCACATCCTTTTTTTGTGCCTGCTTTGTTGCTCCTAGATTCATTTAATGCACACACAAATGTTAAACAGGCGCAGTGTCAAAAACACAACAGCAGGATTTTGTGAAATCATACTCATGCACTAACTTGGTCAGCAATTCTTTGCCACACTGACTCCATTTTGTTTGGGGCAGCAACAATATTGCTATTCTTTTGAAATATGTTGATGTCTATACGCCATTATTCATTTTTCATTCTCCATTGGCGAGAAATATGGACTTTGAGACTTCTTATTTCTTTCCATTGCCATGGAGTTATCTGTCTTCCTTTGAGAGCTCGTTTCATACGTCTCACTCACCCTGCTTGACTAAGGGGTGACTTGACTCAGAGCTGAAATAACAAAGTAAGCACAGTTTCTGTTTGCAGCTGTTATGCATGAAATATGTTTAGGACCCTTTAATGCAACACACCAACCTTGGTATTTATAACAGCTTGGCTCAACTGGTTTTTCAAGGAGTTTTTTTTTTTTACAGATGTCTCTGCTCCTCTTTCCAAACCACTTCCATTTAATTTATTGTTGACCATTTTTTCTGGAAATCCACACACTGAGATATATCCAAAAGCTTTTTGAAGTACCGATACAGAATGCAAATAACCTTTGAAGGAGGGTTTTAATAAAAATATTCATAAACATGAGTACAAAAGAAATTACAAATAGAGAAGTCTTCATATTGGCCTTATACATTATGTTATTTGTTATTTTGTTTGTTGAAGAACTTTGTAATTTTTATTTTGTAAGGTGTCATATAAATAAAGTTTTTCTTACTTACTTGTATGATGTCACCATCAGAATGTGTCAGCCAAAACTGGTATTACAACCCAGTATATATACTGGGTTATAAAGTATATAACCCTTTGTTATTTGAGATGGTAATGGAGAAGTTTGCCCTGAAATTGGTGGGCTGCCGGTTCACTTTCAGCTTCATCCACCTCTGTCTTTGGGCAAGACATTTCACACACGTTGGTTGTGATATGTCAGGGTCGCTTCTGTTTATTTAATGATTTGAAGTATAAAAAAGTAACACAGTCCAGAAAGCTTTAAGAGTCTCAGTGCATCAATGGCTTTGACTCTTTTACCAACGGCATTTTGGAAAATGTGACATGTGGAAACTAAAAAAAAAAAGGCAACTGTTTTTTTACTTGATAAAATCATTTATTTCACTTGAAATATTTAGGTTAACATTTCCCCCAATTTCCATCTTTTTTCAGTGTTAGATTCACCTCTAAATAACACCGGTGAAAATAAGATCAAGCAACAGATGAAGAGAAGATGAGGGAATGCCGCGTGAGGACAAAAAGACATTGATTTTCCAATAGAGTTAGCTCACTTTTAACTTTATTGAATAGATTCTCATGTTTCATTCGGTAAACCCCATCAGACTCTTGTATTTAATATTGTAGTTATCCAGCATGAGAATGTAGAAAGGTGTTCACATAAAAATGATTTTCAGGACTGTTTTTAAGACAAAGTAATGGCAGAGTTCTTGATGAGTTTGACAACAAGAGGCTTCATGTATCTACTTACACATGGAGTCATATGATAAATAAACAGTTACTTGAATTGACAAAGGATTTGTTCAACAGTTAAAAGGCTAACTTCATCCAGGACTGATAAAAAAAAGCAGCCTGCTGTTCCATGAATGAGAAAGAGTCAAAGGCAACTTCACTCATACATATCTCTCTGGTGTCAAAGCTGACAACTTCCCAGCACTGATTATATAATAATCCACCTTTTTAAGGTTATTAGAAATCATACAGTACAAGTTGGCAATCTCAGTGTTAATGCAAGTCACACAACCCCTGCTACAGGTCAATACTACATGCACTTCTCTGCAGAAAATCTAAGAGTTTTGTTTTGTTTTTTTTTGTTTTTTTTTGTTTCCAGAGCTGGAATATTTTCACACGCACAAACAAACAAACCATGTTTGAGTTGATTTTCCTATGTGTGCCTTACTTGACTGGATAGTTTATGCAGCTGATTTGTTTCCTTGCTCAGCTTTCCTCATTTGTGTCCCTGCTCAAAGTGCTATTAACCCTAAAAACAATATCTCATTTCCAGTGCGAGAACTTGATTTTTACCAGAACAAGAGCTGCAGAGACATTAAACCCGAGGAATATTGCACGCTGCCCAGCAATTCCATTAAACGCATCACTTTGTTTGTGATGAATTTATAAATTCTGAGTTTTGCATTTTGAAACAAATTACTGAAATAAATCAATTTTACAATGATTTTCTAACTTAAAGATCCGCTGGTATATCTCACACAAAATAATTTATTAGATCAACATTTCACATGTGATGAACTTATTTCATGTGTCCGTCACCATTTTGAAGACATCTTCCTATATAAGGTATCTATAAAGAATACATTGATGAATTCCAATATTTGACCACCAACAAGTAAAGGCAATGACAAGGCTCATTGTGTTGCAATGCATTATTTTATGTCAAGACCCGACTTTACAATCCACTGGGCCTGAAGGTTCATAGTTTATACCGCTGCCAATTAGAGGTGTTTGACTGGCAAAATAATATTTTACTTAAAATTAGCCATGTAGTCACAGCACTTATGACCGGTGAGTAAAACTATGGACTACAAACAGCATAAAAAAGAATTAAAAATTTTCATTACTTTCACTGTTTGTAAACAAAATCCTTTGAGCAGCACCCAAAACTCATAAACCTGCCAGATTGTTGACCTTGTTGCGGACATAAGCTCACTGGAGACAATCCTGAAGCGTTCAAACATTTAACTCTACTAAAGTGTTGTATTGCAATCTGTATTCAGAGTATTCCCCAAGCCTACATCCTTTGAAAAGACCTTAATTCACCAATAAACCCAATTTAGTGATCGGATATCTCATCTGCACCTTACACCATCATATGAAAACCCAAATAAATCCTGCTAGATTTATTTTAAAACAAGATTTAAAGAAGACGAAGAAGTTTCAAATTGTATTTTGTCCATTTGTTATTTTCCAGTTACTAAACCTTTTAAACAAAACCTTCAGATTCTCAAGGAAGGTTGTGGTTTGTGTTGTTGATATGCTATTTTTCTCAGACATGTAAAGAAACTACAGAAAGTAAAATTAAAAATGAATGTGTTTTTCGTTCTGAGATTAAAGTTTAAAAGAGCTGATCCTGATTTTGCCCATCTTGTTTAAGCTGATGCTTAATAACAGGCTTGGTTAGATACACAATGTCCTTAAACTGTACATGCTCATATACACTGTGAGTTATTCTTACCCATCTGACAGGAAAAATTTGGTCCTCTCAGTACAGACGATTACATTAATGGATTTTCTCTTGTAAGTCCCACTAAGATCCTAATCTGGTCCAGAAAAAAATGTTTTTGACCTTTAGTTTCATCCTATTGATATATCTACATAGATATGTGCATAATTACCGGGGACATCATTGACAGAAAGTGGAATTATTATTTTCTAAAATTAAACAAATCTTTTGAAGTTTCCTTAATTGACGAGCTGACATACACCAGTTGTGTGCAAAAAGAGGTGGATAATCAGCAATTAAAGATCAGTCTGTTGGAGAGTACAAATATTAAAAACGGAGTGGAAGAAGCGTCACCTTTGTGTGCCTCTTTCGAAGGCCCAAACACGTCTGTATGTTAAAACTCAAAAATGTCATTCTGTTTCTTTGCTAGCTTGGCCACCTCCTGTCTTATAGCCTGCACAAGTGCAGAGGTGGAGAGGCTGCTCAGAGGCATGCTGTCCATGTCCTTCAGCACCTGGGGAAGACTTTGCTCGGATACTGTGCGAGGGGCAGTGGGCGGCTGCTCCAGGGTCTGGCTATACTGCAGGGGTAGCCTGGTGGGACTCCCCTGTGGGTATCGAGGATTAGGAAAAGCTTCAGCGTACCCAGGTAAGGGTGCCTGAAAACAGAGAGCACAGGAAAGGAAAGAAAAACACAATCTTTATAGTAAAGCAGGAGCATATAAGTGTACAAATCAGTGCATATTATGAATTGAAATCATTTTTACAGACCTAAATAGAAATAAGTATAGATTACAAGTCTTAAAAAGTGATGCTCATGGTCGATCATAGAGCACCAACATTGGTTTCTAGATGTGCAAAACTTAGAAACACAAAGATTTGCAGCTATAACTGCAACAAACAGAAGGTGTTTTTTTTTTAAGTGAGCCTTTTTGGTGCTCAAACAGGATAAATAAGGTTTCTTACAGAATCTGTCCACTGCGGCTGGACATCCTCAGGTTCTGGTGGATAGGACATCCAAGAGGGACTGTGGTAGGACGTAGGGGAAGTGGGGACAAAATACTCTGAGTACCCTGGCTTTGCAGCAGGGATGGCGTAGACAGCAGTAATAGGGTTTCCTGTTTTAAAAGAAAAACAGTCAATGATTGTTTTGTATTTTTGTCAAAAATGCTGCTATTACACAAAGACTCAATGCAAACATTTCAAACTCTGAATCACTTTCTCATCTGCTTACCTGAGTAGTTTGGGACCGGCTGTTCTGCAGTGATAGATGGAAGTGCTGCTCGTGTGAATGGCCCATATGGGTTTTTCTCACGATGACTCCGCATTTCAACGACAGATGTTTCTGAGCTCCTTCCCTTAGGCCCCAAGTCCGAGGTGGAACTAAGTCAAGATATTAGAGAGGCATAAACAAGAAACTGCAGAAAGACACCAGTAGGTGGCACACACACTCCATGTCAAAAAAATTAACACATCATTAGTATTCTTGTCATCTGTCTATACACAAGTTCATTATAAAAATTTATACAAGGCCTTAAATCACCCTCACCACAACGAATCTCCTTATAGTCCCTGAATATGAATGTTAATGTGGTTTTTAAAAAAGGAACATCCAAAAGGTTAGCAAAGGAAAGATGGTCATTTGTCTGCTTCAGTGTCTGTTTTTGCGTTATCTGTTTTGCTAATCTTTTACGCCTTCCAATTCTTCCAATTCTTACCAAGTGCCTGTTTAAGATTGTTGTGTTTTCCTTTACAAGGTGCCATACATTGGCTTTTGTGTATTTCGGTGAAGCTTCTGCTCCAATTTTTAGTCGTCTGTTTTTGTATCTTTGTCATCCATGACATTTTCTGAAAGTTTGAAAACGAACTCCTCTTTTTTTTTTTAAGGGTGTCTTAATTTTTCACCGTCTTAAGGAGGTTCTGTGAGGGGGTCCAGTGCGAGGCGGTAAAGGAGGTGGAGAACCCACGGCCATCTCAGGAAGCTGGGTGAAGCGAAAGGCCTTGAACGACAGGAAGAATTTTTGATTCAAGGACTTGTTTTCGGATTGGTCACTTGAAAAGATGAAATAGTTTTTCCAACTCACAGGTTTAGGCAGGCTGCACTGATAAATATCTGCTCCATAAGATGGCACCCAGTGGAGTCCGCTCCGCCCCGAGCTCATAGTGCCTGGAACGCTGCTGACCACGTCGGCGTACGGGAGAGGAGGCGCAGGGCTGTATTGGTCAGCAGGGGGCTGCTGGTGGTGGCCATGCCTTCCAGTCGTGGACTGGCCCCCAGAAGCCAGGCTGAACGCCTCCTCCAGCAACAGGTGCATCTGCTGTCGCACTTCATCAATGGATGGCTGTGAGCTCAGAGTGGATGTCTCTGAATGGCCTTTAAGGCCACGACCATACATGTATCTTCGCGGCCCCAGAAGATGATCAACGTTTGTCTCCTCGATTAGCTCCGGCTCAGTCTGTGAAATTTATACACATGATATATTTAATATACATCTTCAAAACTATGAAGACAAAAAGAAAACAGTCAGATGTGACAAAAAATCCAGAGAACAAAGTTTCAATGACGGCACAGTATTCGTTTTGCTCTTTTCAGTGTTTGTTTTGGGTAAAACCTTTAAAATTTTCTAGAAAAAGGTCCAGCCTTGTTTCATCAGACCACATTACATTCTACTACAAGGTTTCAGATTTTATTTATTTATTTATTTTTTGTCAGAACTGGATGTTTTAATTATTGTATCCCTACTTCTTAGTCTGGGCACAAGAAAGATAAAGGAGATTGGTATAAAATATTTCCAGTGCTGAGAAGAAATTCCTGTAGACCCTTAAGAATTGTGCCGCGTTGGATTTGCACCACAGAGGGGGTTTTGAAGCCTTCTCCTGATTGATGCTTTGTACAATGAGTTTATTTTATATTCCTTTGGAATTTCTTTGCTGTTACCAGGACTTGAACCTAAGTGCAAATTCCGGTGATTTATTATCACTGGTGACAAAGAGAAGACTGAATACTTCACATGTATTTATTTATTATTATTATTTTTTGATTTTTTGCAGGGGGAAGTGTTTTTTGTTTTTTTTAAAGGGCGCTTAAATGAAGTATTGTGGTTACCTACGATGTGTTTTTCTGCAAATTTTGTTTTTCATTTGACGTGTACAAAGTAAATGCAACATTGTAAATACAAATATGTTTTGAAAAGATTGGTCATGGTCATATTTTCCTGGGTTGTGTATACTTTTGAGAGCAGTACTTATTGTCCTAATCATTTCTGTCTTTCAACATACTTTTTGTCACTATGTCCATCTATTCAGCAGTCCAGCACAGTGACTAATTTATATAATTTGAGGCTGCCCTACTTCCTGTGCAAAAAGAGGGCAGCCACAGCAGAGCCAGCACAGAGCACCTCATAAATCAGCCCTCCTGAAAAAGGGAAAAGGCTTAAATCTGCAGCCAGACCAGTCCCTTTGTATTCAACAAGGCCAGGACTCATGAAAAAACACGGTGCAAACCAACACATGGTCATAGAAGTATAATGTGAGATTTCTGATGCTTTTTTTGTGTAGGCCAAAAGGAGCTACAGCACCACCAATGTGCACAAATGCTCCATTTAACTATGCCTGTACTTTTCCAGAGAAATAGAAATTTTGAAAAATGTGTTGAATTTCTTTGACGCTAAAAATATTCTGACTTCAAGACCATATTAGATGAATAGCAAAACAGTTATACATCACCCAGCAATGCTTTATAAATCTTTACATTTAATTACAATTTTTTCTGCTCACAGTTTGCAGAACACTTCAAACCACACTTGAGTAGAACAGGTCTAATCTGTAGCTCTGTTTGAACACCGAGTCTCACAGTAAGGGGAGAGGGATTCATAGAGTCCTCATAATCCTGATAATCAAGGTTCCCATTTAATTGCAAATGCTACATTTGTGGAGCCTACATTTTTAGCATTGCTCAGATAATAGATCTGTGAAATTTGGTCACATTTTTTTTAGAAAAAAAAAAGAGAACTTATGTTATATTTCTACAATAAGAGTCTGCTTTTCCTAAAGGTCTTGGTATTTTCCAAAGTTGGAGTATAATTAAACTTGTGGAGGTGTTAACTGCACCTCCACACTGTCACATTTTTATGCCAATATCTTTAACCACGTGAATGTACACACAATCTCTTCTGGACAAGTGTTGTTGTCCAGGAGGTTTTGGGAAGTTTGGGACTGTTAGCCCTAATGAGAGGAACTGTGCATTTTCTCCCGTTTAGTGAATTCTCACGGTGCCCATTGAAACAACATATTTCTTTAATGTGACATTTTTTATCACCAGCAGAGTGCACCTTTAAGCTATAGCTCTGGAAAAAAAAAGAGATGCCTTTCAGTTGCTAATTGGTTGATTAGGTTTGGTCGAAACGGTCGGTGGGTGTTGACATGGGACTCACATCGTAGCCACTGTTGCGGATGCCTCTTCTGGGCCTCTCTCTCATTACAAGGAGGTCCATCTCAGTTCCTCCGGGACTTGGACTGCTTAGGCTTTGTCTGCTGCGATAGGCCATCTGTCCGACCTGGGAATGCCTACCAATTAGAGTAAACCGAGTGAGTGCAACACAAATCAAACCTGCTGCAAAGCAATTCTTTACTCAAAGTGTTCGAATTTTTCGGTCAGTCTTTCATGAGCCTTTAGCAGAAGAAGTAGGAGATAAACCCCGTTGGTTTATTGCTTGAGGCATGATGAACAAGGTAAGGAAAATAATTGGACTCCTATTTGAAGGTGTGGTGCTGACAAAACAGGCATTAAATTTGAAGAGGACAAATATAAAAATAAAAATGTTGGTCACATTTTATTTTAATATTCTTTTATCTCTTAATATAGTCAGTGTGTGTCATCACACACCGTAAAACACCTGACTAGGGAAAATATTAACAGATGTGGAGGTGGGCAGATCAATCCAAAATATCAATAATCAGTATCAGTATCACATTGATTCTAGTGTGGTACACAACACTGGTTTTTATTTCTAAAAAAAATAAAAAAATAAATAAAAAATGTGGCAACAATGTATGATTTTCATTTCAACTCACAATTGTGTAGCACTTTGTGTTGTGTTCTAAAATTCCAATAAAAAAATCTTAAAGTTTGTGGCTATAGTTTGATAACTCATTTAAAAATTAGTGCTGGTAGTTGTAGTGTAGTTGTACTTTTTTATTATTTGAAAGCAACAAGAGATTGTGACCATAAAACCCTTGAACAGAATCCTGTTGGCAGAGTTCATCAGCTCCCAGAACCAGATTTGCACAAGCACTGAATGGCCCACGCCAAAGTCCCAGCATGCCATAGAAAAGGTAGTAATTTCCTTTTCCAAGTCCAAAACGTCCATTAAGGTTTGTTGGGCAAAATGTAATATCTGGTAGATTTAAAAAAAAAAAAAAAAAACTAAATAGTTACAATGTTTTATATCCATATTTCCCTTTATATATTTCAGAGGAGGGAACAGAAGGAATCCACTGAAGCAGCAAATTACAAATCAGTCACTGTGTGGTAGAATGATGAAACAGATGCCGAAGTGATGAAGATGGATCTATGGTGAAGTGAAATTTCTATCATTATTGACACAAATTGAACTGTGTGATAACTCAAAACAGAAGGTCTAGAAGCATCCAAGCCTTTGGTATTCTTTCCATGACACCTTTAAAAATGTGAAAAAAAAACAGCAAAGATAATTTTGTGCAAAACGAGCTGAGGGTACTGTCAAGACAAAGAGGGATACAAATATGATTAGAAATATGTTCCTGAGTGTAAACCCTAACAGCCATAACCATATTTCTGGGAACATAACTTGGCCTCAGGAAACGTCCCAGTCTGGACCTGAAGGATTTTGTCTTCTCAGACAGATAAAACTGGAAATCCAATACAAATCCTAGTGAATCTGGTTGAATTTATTTCTGCTAAGAAGAGTGGGAAAACATCCATTCAAAGGTGACATGTAATTGCGAGATCAGTTTTTCGGGTGAAATACATACCAATATATTCTTGAAACCTGTTATTTCCTGGGTGAAGAACTGCGTGTCGGTGACTGTGACAGTCTGATATAAAGAGCCGAAACTTTCTGACAGCAACGGAATGCAAGCAATGTCAAAACATACTAGCAGATTTTACAAAAATCTGCCAGCAAAAAGTCTCTGTGTAAATATATATTAGTACATATCGACTCTATCTAGTCTGCTCTTACCTTCTGTGAGACTTGACGTATGTGGACCCTCGTTCATCATCTGGCTCCAGAGGTCTGCCATGCTCACCGACTTCCCTGTCATAGTCGCTCCGTTGTTTATGCACCAGGGCTCGACCTCCACCGCTGCTGCTGCCGTTGGTGGACGGGAAATCATAATACCCTTTCTTCTTAGCTTTCAGCCTCAGCTTATTTCTGTAGTGCTCAATGTCTGACTTCTGCTTCAACGCCAAGCTGACCTGAAGAGTGGGCATACCAACAAATGCAACTGAACACAAGATGATATCAAAACTTAGAAATGAGAAGAGTATTTATCTTGCTTTCTCTATTGTGGTACATATTGTGAGAGTGAACACCTTTGCAGCCACTCCTGGTGAATTGTTATTAAAATATTTACTATGATAAAGAGATCTTATATTCCAACAGGGTGCAGAAAGGTAAATTATCTTCTATATCCGCCACGAGAGAAATAGTTGGCGAGAGCAAATGCAAGTTCATGGCAGGGTGAGGAGGGTTTTTCATAAGGCTTAAGTAATGAAAGAAGAGATTAAATTTAAAGTATGAAAGTGGCATAAAACAGCTGATTCAGAGAATCCAAAACAACCAGAGATGGAGATATTTTAAAGTGATGGTGCTTCAGGGGTTCCAGAGGCATGGAAAGTCTCTGTGGGATAATCTAATTAAACAAGAAGCTATAACATAATTTCTAAACTGTATATAGGGTCGGTTCAAAATAAGCAATTTTCACAAAGTAAAAACCATAATAGTGTTGAGCGATGGATATTACCACAAAGGTTTGTCAAAGTAAAGAAAGATGTGGAGTAACTGGAGGAAAGATTCAAATATGTCCTTTACATATCCAGGTAGTGGTCATCATACTACCACTGTGTAAGGCTGTCAGCATGATGTTAATTTTCTAAGATGCAGTGTTGAGTTTTAACAGATGGTCACACATTCAAAATATTTCCTGTGTCTTGCATCAGTCCGCAAAATAGTTTTTGGCAAATTGGAAATGAGCCTTAATGTTCCTTTTGGACATCATTGCTTTTTTTCCCAGTCTCTTTTTCAGTTTTAGAAAGTTTTCCTTTAATGGAGGCAAGAGAGTTAAGCAGTTCTTAAGACGTTATTCTGTTTTTTTATGACTTCTTCGATTAGTTATCATTGGAGGATTGGTCATCTCATTGGAAGTTTTGCCACTTTTCCACATTGTCTGTGGAGAAAAATCTGTAAGAGGCACTGTTTTGTATCACTGTATCCCCAAGTGACATTCCTGGCCAATAAAAACCAACATCTCTCTAAGTGCAGATGTGAGTGTAAATCACCTCTCCGTTGACGATGGCTGAGTCCTGGCTGCGGTCGGAAGATGCAGGGTGGGAGCAATTTGTCTGCGCAGTTACAGGCTTTATGGAAATTAGCTGCAGGGAGCCAGAAGATGTGTCGTACGGATCTGAAGACAAGAGCAGAAGTTTGCAAACAAAGAGACGGCAAATACCAATAATCATTACCGTATCAATCAATGGGGGAAGAGTTGTCATCCTGCCTGTCTTCCCTTACTTTCATCCCCCCAAAAAAGAAGAATGTGAACCAACAGTTTCTGAATTGTATCACACAAAAGTCATCTGTCTCAGTAAATGAAGTTGTAGATAGCGACGATAGATCACAAGGACAGCTTTGGCTTCCAGTGTTGTGGTAATGCATCTGGGTGATAAATGAAAGAAACTGACTCTGCACTTTTGTCCGTTATCCAGCATCAGAAAAAAACTGGACTCAGTTCCAGATCCGCCAAACTCAGCTGTTGAATTATTCAAATCTAGCCGTTAGGAAAATCAGAATCTGACAGATTTGATCAAATTTACAAGCAGAGAGACGGAACTGGAGGAATTTTACTCATGTCCACCACATCTGGACCGAACAAGACATTATTCAAAGTAGGACAAAATTGAATGGAACACGAGTTATGAGATTTCACAAGGTATTTCTGGACTTGTAAGAGTTGAGTATTAGAGGGTGTATCGAATCTTGGTTCGTCACAGGACCCAGCAGTCAAACACACCATACCGTCTCAGCAAAGTGTCTGCCTCATGCATATTCATTTGGTCCTTCTCCACCTACTGCTGGGGGGGAGATGGTGGGTTGTTGCCTTTCTGACAACAAAAATCCTGCAGTGCCACTGCATTCCTTTTAACTGACCCGTTGTGTAGACAGTGCAAACATCTTTATCCAAAAAGGGAAAAAATATATTTTTGTTTTGCTTTTGGAAGCTCTTGACCTTGCCAGCGAAGAAGCGGTAAAATGATTCATTTTTATTTGCATCTACGTGCGACTCTCACCGTCCCTCCTGCGGGCCTCCTCCTTTGTCGATTTCTGCTGCGCTGTGACTTTCGGCACCGTCAGGCCCCTCTTAGAATTCAGCTTCTCTGATTCGTTGCTGATGACGGAACCGTCTTCACTTGGCAACTTGCTGCAAGTAACCATAGCAACAGGAAAGGCGGTAAATTCCCAGGAAGCTGGGCAGGCAGCCATGTTATGTCATCCCTTCCTTTTTACAACCTCACCTTTTCCCTCCTATCCACTAAAACTCTTGTCCATTATCTATAATGTGTTTAACAAAATTAAATAAATTGCAAAACTATTATCCATGTTTAAGGAATACTTTTGCACGGTCAAGCTGTCTTACTGGATTTAACCTAAATAGCATCAAAGAGAAAAAAAAATCTCCTATCAGTGATTTTGAAAAATGGGACAAAATGAGTTTAAATGTTTCCCTTTTTTTTTTCTATTATTCCTCAAGCTTATGTACTCAAATATGACAAATAATGGTTTGGAAATGTAAAGATGCTAAGGTGCAGGCTCACAGTTGACATTTCTTTTTTAATACTTTTTTTAATGGACCTGTCATCACCATCTGACAAAAATAAATATAGTTTTTTAATGACCTTATTAGTGATATCAGTTTTACAGACAAATGCTTCTCAAGAAACAAAGGAAATATTATTTAAAACAAAAAAAACATAACGTTTCTTTTTACGAGTGAGTAAAAAAAAAAAAAACTTGACACATGTGATGTAATGCCATTAGTGTAAAATACATTAAAATGAATTAACTCTACATTTAGCCTAACAGAGATGTGTAGTTCACTTTCACTGAATGAAAATTGTGATTAGAAGACAAATGAAGTGCAGGATTTTGGATCCACCAAGTATGAATGCATGGATATTTTTTACTCGTTTCTTTGTTAAATATTGCAGCTGAAACTTGGTGCAATTTTAATTAAAACTGAATCAGGAAATTATGAAACGTTAAAGTATCATCTGAGCAGCCTGGTGTCGACAGCTGCTGCTTGAGAAAAACAAAATTGATCAATTTGATTAAAAAAAAAAAAAAATCAACCTTTTAATGTCAACCATAATACATACTAAACAATAAATAAGTAAACAAACAATGGACTTTGAGTTCTCTTATTTATTACTAATCTTAAACAGTGGCGCCCCCTGCTGGGGGGCAATAAGCAGCTGTATACATTCGCTAAATCCCCAACAAATCTTTCCCACTGGCAAAACTTGTTTCTTTATTCATCTGTTTTTTATTAATTAATTTATTCATTCATTCTTAATATCTGCCTCTCACTACTAGCCGCATCCATCAACAAAACCAGAATCACTAACTTAGGTCAAAAATTAGGTGTGTTGAAAACAAATGCTATTTATATCCTTTCATAATGTTTTAGTACTGTTATGTTCTCTGGCCAGTATTTTAGGTTGCAAAATACATATTTGTCTCAAAAGAAGTTTTACACTGTCAAAAAATAAATTAAAAAAAATCTTTTTAACTGCACAGTATTGAAAACACCAGTTGCTTTGTCCATGCTCTCAATATGCTGTGATGCACAAATCAAAACGATATTTCCGACTGGACTGAGGTATTCCTTCATCTTCATTTTTTAAAAATGTTTTTAGGCTCTAGTGTCCTCTTTTGAACAGTGAGGAAAAAGGGAGAAGAAAGACATGCAGTAAATAGCCAGAGACTCAAACTTTAGACAGGGAATCAAACCCGAGATAACCACATAGAGAAAAATAACCTCTGCAAATTGTGCGAGTGCTCTAACATCTGAAACGCCCAGCAACCCTGCTTCATCGTTTTTTCAAGAAGACTAAACCAAATATATATTTAACATTATGGCTTTGACAAAGTTTTGGAAAATAAAAGGGTAACATAGATCACAGCTTGAAGAGAGGAACAATGGGAGTATCTTACCTTTTGTGTTTGTCAGCAGTGTGACTTTTTTTGTTGGCTGTCCCGTCTTGTCGCAGTGCCTTTTCTAGCGACAGTGATGTGTCCCGAATTTGTAGGGACATCACTAAAGTATCCTGACTGACAGGCAGCGTCTCCTCATCTCCTCCCTGCTGGCCCAGGTGCTGCTTGGCATAGTCAAATCCCTGGACTGGCTGATGGACGTTTTAGGTAGGAATAAAGAGTGACAGAAGAAAGTTTTCATAAGTAATTTCTCCCCTTCCACCCAGAAATGCAATTCAGTATAAAAATGCAAAGATATGTATGACTCCGTCACAAGATTCGCACAGACAAGCATCTCAGCATAGTTGCACGAGCACGTCCTTAAAAGTTAGGGGGATTTAAGAAGCGGAACTGGGATTACTGCACGTCATGCCTTTGAATAGATAAGTACAGATTTAACTGTGACGCTTTGTGTTCTTCATGTACTTCCTCTCTCTGGTTAAATAAATACCAAACAGCAGCAGTCAACAAGATGAGATACACCGGTCTTTGTGGAAATCCAGAGATGAAGCTCAGCAGAATACAAGATAAGCTAAAGATGTATAACCAAGTTTGTGTAAAATGTGATATCAGTACACTTAGAAACAGGAGACCACTCACACAAATATATGCTGAAAACTGTACGCCTGCTGTCATCTGAGAGTCATAAATCGTCTGACACACATCACACCCAGAGAGCAGCCGGGGCCAAACTGCAAAATCAATGTGTTATACTCCCAATGAACGTATATCTTCTTTAGCACACACTCACACCCACACTCAGAGTTTTATTGAAAGTGCTGCTGTTGCTAGTCTTTAAAGAGGAAGCACTAACAAGTAAGTATGATGAAAGGGTTCGGTTTGCACATTCCAAATTGCAGAGGGCTTGATGTGAGGGTCTTTTTAAAATTTTAGGAGTCACTATCTTTGAGCACGTATTCAGAGTGTGCTCTGAAAATGAAATATGTTAAATGTCCTGGCAGACCACACGTGATATTTCATGAAAATGATTTTAGCGGTCTCTGTTTCATAATGAGATAGCAGGATCTTCTTCTGTGCATGATAACTGAGTACCTCTTTGGTTTAATGCATAAGATTTTACTGCACTCTTTCCTATGAATTTGTCAACAGAGAACGCGATGGGGTCTGCTGTTAGTTACACTCTGCATTTTAATTTGTCTGCTCCAATATATGCAAACACCAAAACAAGATCAACAAGCGTATCATCTCAATGTGAAAGCACTTAGCCTTAGTTGACTATAAGTATTTGCATGTACCCAGGCAGAAATGATCTTTCTGCTTAAAACATCCTGTATAACACCGTTGCTCTATAAGGCCTAACCTTTTAAAACCTGCTATCTAGAGACAGCTACAAGAAGAAGAAAGGACAATATTAGCCCTGCTTCCCAGAAAATTGCTTTTTGAAAGCTGTGTTACTCTGAAGTGCTGTTATATCCTTGGTTTTCGTCAGCGCAGTTGGATTTGCTGAACTATATTAGCAGCGTTCTCTGAACAGAATCCCATTCAAATCCCACGGCAGGCTCAGCTGAGCCTTGGAAATAAAAACACAGATTACTAATGAGAAGAATTACAGAGTAATAGATACCTGGTGATAATAGCTCACATCCCTCCGATACGCCATCTGAAAACACAAAGGAAGCTATTTAAAAGGTGCAAGTGAGATCTAAGTTTGGCTGACAGATTACCTGCAATTTTCCCCAAAAAGATTGAAAGTATTAAAATAATTGAGGTGATGTGCTAAAAAAAAAAAAGAATTCAAGGCATTGATCTCTGTATTATAGACTCTTTGTTTGGTTTGGGTTATTTGGTTCAAATCAATCATATTAACTGTCATGTCCGACACCGGGAACAATTTAAAATAATAATAAATGGTAAAAGCAAGAACAAGGGACCAAAGAATCCAACCAAAATTTGCAGGAGAGTGATGAAGTTACATTTGGAACGGCAGACCAGTGCATTAACGCACTGCACAGTGTCCAACAATGTCAAAAAAACTGACAGGAATGGGTACAATTTACGCTCATGCAGTCAATATTTATACATCAACTGAGGTGAAGAAAGTCAAGAGAAATGTTGTGTAAGAGCGGCAGCTTGGAAACATAACAAACCGAGGGATTTATTAACATTCTGTGGTGAGTCCAGTGTAATCATGGTTCACCACAGCAGCGAATGTGACGATATCTGCAATTCGAAAATCTAACCAACGTTGTTTCTCTGATGTGGTTGGCTGTCATCCAGGACTGTCATTTCTGCCAATAACTGTGCTGTCAGAATAGCCTAAATTACATTGGTGGCTCAAGGAGCGATTATTACTCACACTGAAAGTTTGAGTAATAAAAAGTCTCTTCAAATGAATGTTACACATGTCATGGATGGAGGGTAAACTGGTCAGACAAAAATCTGACGTCAAAAATGATCTCATCACTTGGCTCAGACACACAGGAGAAAAACTCACTACTGCAGATATTTATTGTTGGTAAACAATAAATATCCAGAGGAGGTTTGGAGAAATCATTTAGAGATACATTTATTAATATGACCCATGAACAGTAGATGTTTTACATGGACACACAAAGCACAAAAAATCAATAAAAGAGCATATTTTCTTAGCTGATTAATTTTATACTAACAAACAACAATTAATTATAATATTTAGTAAGCATGGAAATTGATAGAACTAGCTACATAACTAAAGGCAAAGGACTGACAGAGGGAAACTTACCTTGGCTCTGGGATTGAGGTTACCAATGGCGTCAGCTTTAAAGTCGCTCTTGTTCTTTTTGCACAGCACAGCTGTGATGATGATAATGATGAGAGCTACCACAGAGATCGGGGCCAAAACTGCAGCAATAATCCACAGGTTATTTGGAGGGTTCTTGACCACAGCTGAAAAAGCAGAAAGACGTTTTACCGTTTCTTATTTAAGTAGACTATAAGACTGTGACAGAAACATTTGGTCCACAAGTGAATTACTGTAATTTCTGGACTGGTGTGCGCACCTGCATGTCAGCCTCACTCAATAACTTAAAAAAAAGAAAATGTAAAAAAAAAACTTATATGTAGGCCACACTTGTGTATCGGCCACAGGTATGCATGTTGCAACATGCATACCTGTGTGTGACAATGTCTTTGTCACACACTTCCTCAGTCTCTCTTTCATTTTCGCTCTCAATGTCTCCTTCATCTCCAGTTAACCATTCATATATTGGCCCCATCACTGCTGCCATTGTGTCCAAAACGTGTGAAAAAAGTAGTGGCTTATAGTCCGGAAATTACGGTAGTTGTAAAGATTATATAAGGATAGAGACTTTAAAGCAATAACAAAAGGCGACATTCTAAAACATGCAGAATCATGAGTCGCCCTCGCCAAGTGACATCGTTCAGCTCAATCTGATATACAGAGGCCCTGACTCAGCTATTGTAGGCTGTAATCTATAAGGAAACCCTGCGTGTGCCTCCTTTCTCCACTTCTCTTTCCTTCTTAGCATTGAGCAGATCTGCAGCCGCAAACAAACACTGTCCCACGAGGAGCATTTCAAGGAGATTACAGAGCAACCCTTTTTTTCTGGGCCCTTCTCTCCAGCGCTGGCTCTTCTTTCCAAGCCGAGGGTGAATCACATGTTTTCATTTACCTTACTGTGAAGGGTTTGTTAAAAAAGTCCTATGGTCAAACATGGCAGAAAGAAAATGTGCTTACGTTCTGCTTGCACCTGGACAAAGTATCCCAGGGTGAGTGCCATGGTCTGAGAGTCCACTGTGTTCAGGACTTGCAGCTGACGTGCCAGACAGAGGGATGCCATTGTGCTGGACGTAGTAGGTCATCTCTGCTGGATTCTTTAACCCGGACACTCTGCGGATGCTCACCATCTGGTTGAAGACAACATGTCTTACGCCACAGTCATCGGAAATGATGCAGTAGGTCATGCAGTTAATTACATGTTTGTGCAATTCTGCTGAAGTGACTAAACTGAAATCTTAAGAGCAGTTGTTTAGTGAAAGGTCTCTGGCTTGTTTTGATGGGCAATTAGTAAATGATGAGCTGAGAAGCTCCCTAATTATGAGGCGCTGACCACAAGTACTCATCTCGAGTGTTATGAAAGTGTTTATCAAAGTGTACGTCTTATGAAATATTCATAGCATTCGAAAGAAGCCAACATAAACAATTTCATTTCTCTGACTTCTCATAAACATGCAGGGGCAGTCTGATGAAATATCAGAGAAGACAAAATAAGCTGATGCCTGCTGTTTTAGTACCTGGACGGTGAAGCTTCCCACAGTCGTGGCTCGTCTAAAACGAGTGCCCTGTTGCCCTGCCAACACAAACAAGTCCGCCAACCGCTGCTCCATTAGACTGGCAAAGCTTTGGTACTGTCCCTCCAGGCTGGCATTATCAACATCCTGGATCACTGCAAGTTCAGGCATAAGGCAGAGAGAGGAGAGATGGTTGTTAAGACAGATAGTAAACTGTTCTTGAGGGCAAATAGTAAAAAAAGAACAAGAAAAGGGTAAGAAATGTGCATGTGTGCTTCTGGTTTATACAGCCTAAAATCTGAAGAAAAAAATTTAAAGGGAAAAAGCAAAATAAGTTGTGTTTTCATGTTTGGGGAAAATAACTGATACAATTTACAATGTTCAAACAGTACTGCAAAAATGGTTTGAATTAGGATATGTGGATGCTTCATGAACTCCAGCATCACAGAAGACAACAGCAAAACCCAAATGTGTGTTCAGCTGGGAAACTGGACCTTTAAACCTCATCTAAAGAAACCAAAACACTGACTATAAAGCGTGCTCTTCCTGGAATATTGGCAGTTCATCACATAAAAGTTGTGAATACCAGCAGCGTCAAATTTTAACAGGATGAGTAAACATGTTTTATTAGATATGCCTCATTGCTAGGACAGGTTTGGGCCTAGTTTTGCCTAAAGAGATGCCTTAATTCCTCAATTCTCCATTCTAATACTCGCTTTAACTTAACAAGTCGTCTTAACCATGTTTAGGTTCGTATATGCATTGACATTATATGTAACGATATAGATCTTTCATTTATCTGAAAGAAAAAATTTTGAGCTTTATCTCCAAAGACTTAGGGTATGTGGATCAGATGCCATATTCTCCCAGACTATCATGTTGTGGCAACAAAAAAATACAAATTAATGTATAAAATTGACATAATATTATATGTTTGAATTTTAAGATTTTAAGAAATCACGTATTTTGAGAAATTGTGTTCAAATCTAATACTTCAGTACTCAAAGGTCTGTCAAAATGTATGAATTTGATGTGATCTAACAAGTAAAAAAAGACAAACTAGCACAGAAAAATAAAGTGTTTTGTTGTTGTTTTTTAACCTTTGTTACTGGTGCTAAAGAAAAGAAAGAAACCTCCAGACAGATCCTCCACTTTATCAAAAACTGAAAAAGCATTTCTGTTGGTTGTATGTCTTGTTGAGTGGGAGTAAATCTCATTACGGAGGTGTTGACCTTGTATTGACTCAGCCTAATATTGCAGCATGTGCAGGTTAAGAGCCACAAAATCTGATCTGAGAGACTCATACCTGAAGCCAGTGTACAAATATGCAGTCAAACTTTGAGATTTATTCTTTGATAATATCATTGTGGATCAGTAGAAGATACAATAGAGAATTAGACACCAATCTCCCAAAAGAGAATCTTTAAATTAAATTGAAATATTTAAAATAATCAAATAAAAAGTAATTAATTTTACAAAATTAACCTAAATATCCTGTAAGTATGCTACATCCTGTAATTAGAAAAATCCAAATATTCATATCATTCATACCAGAAAGAAGAAACATTGTTAAATTTAAAAGAATTTAAAAATAAAAAGAAATTTAAATTTTCAACCTGCATGTGCCAAATGTATGCATAACTTTGGTTTTAACTCCAAGTTTAACTCCAACAAATTATGCTTTGATTCCATCATATAATTACTAGAACATTACTTCAATAATGGATGCATGCCTGATAAATGCATTTTGAGACACTTCAGTTTCAGAATTTTTTTTTTTTTTTTTTACCCAATTAGAGCAACGACATGCTTACCTGTGACTACCCAGAAGTCTCTGGTTTCAACAGACGTGTTCAGATTGTGGTATTCAAGTGCTGCAAAGACAAAGAAACGTTAGCATCCTCTTTTCAAGCTTCAATCTTGTGCACTTTGACTTTGTAAAGCTTTTCTGATGCCAACTGATACTGATGATTTGAGGGATTAAAGGGAAACATTTAGAATAATTTAAATGGCTTTGAATGGCCTGTCTCTGAGACGAAATGGCTGAGACATATTTTGTATTTGAGAAAGAGTCTTGTCAACATTTCCAGAAACGTCAAAAGGCTAGGCAAAAGTTAACACTTTTCCCCATTTTTTTTTTCTTCTTGTCTGTGGTTGAGATATCTGTTCAAAGCCTCGTTATCTCTGAATGTCAGACAAATAGATAAGAGATGATGTGCTTAAAGTCGTATGAGTTCTGGTCGTCTCTGTATTCTCTTACACGTATTCCCTGCCTGATTAAGCTCCTGTGCCGGTGGGGCTTGGCACAGAGTTGTTTGGGGGGGGGGAATGCTGCATCAGTGGCCTCTTAAAGCAGACTTGCATAAGTGCACACTCAGGCGTGTCAGGGGGAAGATGGGCAGGGAGCGAACGGGTGAGAAGAAGAGCAATGGTAATAGATAGGTCGGAAAAACTGTCAGCAAAATGTGCTCTAGACAAGCTTAGTTGCATAATCACAGACAAGATTTCAAATCAAACTGTTTACAATAAGTGACGGGGGAATAAACCATTAAAGGGCTTTAGGACATTTAAAAAAAAATAAAAAATATATATTCTGATCCATAAATCAATTTCTAGAACAATAATTCATTTTCCTATAATTGCTTTTTAATTGCAGACAAAAAATTTCCCTGCAGCTTTACTCATGTTTTTGAGAGAAACAGATTAAGAGTGGCGAGGGAGTGAAAGAGCTGAAACATGCAGTCCAGCTTACACAAGAGTCACACAGCAACACAGAGCCGCAGGCTTGCACTTTCGAGTCATGTGAGATCCCAGGTCTGTTCTGTAGGACCAGAGCTCCGGGTGGTGGAAAATCACCCACTGTTTATTATTTGCTGCAATAGCTGCCTTTGAAATGAGGGAGCAATGTCTGCAAGCATATGCTTGTGCCAAGGTACAGCAAAAGCAGGCACAATAAATGACAGCTATCTAAAGTATCTGTGGTGTTTTATTTGTGTTTGAGTTTCTTTCTATGTTAGTTCCTGCATCTTTTTCAGGAGAGTTTGTCTTCATCTCTTTGCCTGGAAAATGAAATGGATGTGTAGTTAACCAAATCTTCCAGCTTAATTTCACCAACGAAGTGTATAAAGAAACTAGAGAGGCTCTTTATTTTGGCTCTATCAGACACCCAATTCATCTTCACTTAACCAGAAAATAAACTTAAAATTAAGATCATAAGAAAAATTATTTCCAGATTGAATTTTAGCAACAGATTCTAACCTTCTGTTCTTCTAAGATTGGAAAACAAAACCTCCATATGTTTTTAAATAAATAAATATCTTCTTGCCTTGTATGGCTCTTATAATCCACCACAGGTTCCACACACTCATCTCATAAAGTCAGGGAAAACTTATGCAACCACATTTTATTTACCCGGCTGAGCTGCTTATCCACCATCTGCAAATAAATCACATATCTACTGTGATGAAAAATATGCAACCAAGACAGTAAATGATAAGTTATAAACTCCAGATTGCTTTTAGTAAGACACTGTAGAGATTCATAGCAATCGAGTAGAAATGTTTCTGCCAAGGACAGAAACACCGACACAAGAAATAACATACTTTCAGATAAACACGTTTTATTTAAAGTAACATCACTGATTAAAAATAAACTTGTTTCTCAACTCTGACAAATGTTGCCCATTCACTCTGGAGTGTGAAGATTAGAAATGTACAAGTTTTATGATCTTGTAAATTTTTAATTTTAATGAAAGCTTGTTATCTCCAAATCATTCAAGTGGATGCATCATTCCTCAAACCTTTTTAATCTACAGCATAATGTTTCCGACACAAAAACTCTAGTTCTCTGCTACTCAAAATGATGGTAAAAGTGATTTTTAATCACTACATTTTATCAGTTTTATTTGTGGTTTGAGAAAGAACAACTATAACCTGATGTAAAGAAATAGGAGCTGGATGTGATGGGCATGCTTCCATCTGCATGTATTAAAAGCATCCAGTATCCAGAGTTTTTCTTGTTCAGTTTTGGCGCAGTCACAAAGTCTCAACATTGCTTTTATAGATTTTCTGCCTGGAAGCAGACTCAAACATGAAAAGACAAAATTAGCTTGTCTCTTGTTTTTTTTTTTTTTACCAGAACTCTAGCCTGTTGCAAGCCAGTGTGTGAGGTTTGCATCATGATGGATGTGAAGTGGTAAAAGTATTCAACCATTAAAAATTATCCTTTTGCACAACAGTTTCCCCATCAAAAGTGCGACAAATAACTGCAACATTCATGGTTTTCTCCTGTTAGATGTTGGCAAAAGTTTGTTTCAACTGGACTCAAATGAGAAGTTCCACATATTTACCAATCTGCTCAGTGAAAGTCTCAGTTTTAAAGACACTATCTCAGGGCATTTTTTTCAAAATATCACATCTGTCACAGGAATGTGACAGACACATTGCTCCAAGTGCTGTCTGTTGCCAGAGGCAGAGAAAAATGCTCTCAAGGCTGTGATCAGCCCCAAGGTATAACAGAAAAGCGAGTCTCGGTTGTGACTCATGCTGCTCAAATGTCTCAAGCATCAAGTCCTTCGTTATTTTGAGTGCTATTCTACACAGAGCAAAAGCCCAGTTTCATCAAGCAAAAGCCGGGGAAATACAGGCAGATTGAGGAAAACAGCACATCTTTCTGAAACAGACAATTAAAAAGAAACAATCTCTGTAAACAATTCAAATTTTAACAAAGCATCTTAGTGAAATTATTAAACTAAAACAAGTGAAAATTCTTGATTAAAAAAACAGATATACGTATCGACAAATGTAGTTTGTCGATACGTATATCGATATTTTGTCACACATTGATTTTTGAAAAAAAAAAATGTGATTAATCTCAATTAGCTAAACACAAAGCCTCTTATTAATTAGATTCTTTTAATAACATCCAACCACTACTTGCTTCTTTTTTTTTTTCTTTTTTTTTATCTTAGACCTTTGCCTGTTGTCTTTCTTTTTGCGGAGACACACTGGACTCCCACTGGGACTACTGTTTAGTCTCCTGCTGATTCCTGTCACTGCTTATTTATCTTTGCACTTTTATGCAGATGAAAACTGAATATTTCTTCAAAAGCCAGAGAACTTGGAAACCGGCAGTCATTCAGGCTGACAGGCACTTTACAAGACGGCCTCAGTGGCTCCATGTGGACCACAGCTCATAAAAACTTTCTCTAAAATTAACACAATAGATTTGAGGCTGCCAAAGAAACACTCCCTAATGAAACGCATGCACTCTTTGCAGCCGCTGAATTCCGTATTAACACATTTATTTCAGACTAGAAAAAAAATAAAAAATGCAACTCACGCTCAGCAATAATAAGAGGAGGATAGAAGAGGAAGTAGCCCACCAGCTCAGCAGAAAACTGACCAAGAAGGTTGGAGGCGACGGTTCCATTAAGAAATACAGTCCCGTTCTTTACAGTGTAGACTAAAGACACAGCAGGAGAGCCTGGTGTCTGAGAAACACTCAGAATCTAGGAAAAGATAAAAAAAAAAAAAAAAAGTTCAACAAGAAAACAAGATGCAGACGTAGAAAAATATGCTGACAGGAGGACGTGGAAAACAACAGAACGGTTAGCTATAAAAAAGTGGAAAAAAAGGCAGCATATTTTTTACTTAAATGTGTCAGTGTCAAATTAGCTTTAATACATGGTGCAGTTTAATGTGGCAGCACATTAAAATTAATACAAACAGTGTCTCGCTGGCATAATTACCATGGATCTGAAAAGCAGCCGGTGAGAAGAAAAAAAACAGAAACAGCCCAATTCACGAGGGGAGAATTTTGCACAAATGGTGAGCAATTTGCATCTGTTTGAAGCTGCCAAATCTTATAAAACGCCAGATGACTAACAGTAGCAGGGCAGCCCGGCCCTGGAAAATAAAGGTCACTGCATTACCTGAACTGTGAGTCGGCTTTTAGCGTCGAGAACTTTGGCCTGCGCCTCAGAAAAGACCTTCTCGAGTCTCTGTTCCATCATTTGTAAGAAGCGACAGGATCGGGGGTCGTCACCTGCCCCCACAAACTGCAGCACTGCAACACAAAGAATGGCACAATGTAATAATGCATGGGCTGCTAGAACGTAGTTTAGATGTACTGTCTGTTGTTACTTTACACACATGTAATGTGTCATTTTTGTCTCTGATGTGGTGTGACAAACACTCATTTTTCTCTTTGCAGGGCAAAGTCACAGCAGGGGGGGGAAAAAGCACTATGAAGTCTCAAGCTGATCTGTGACACGCTTGTTTTCACCCTGAGTGAGAGTTGGCTGACCTGTTTTCAGCTGGAAGCCAGTGGCGGGGCTGGATCTCCACAAAGCAACAGGAAGAGGCAGGGCCGTCACCATGGGGAGATACTGTCGCAGGTCTGCAATCAGCTTATCACGGCCGTAGGACATCAAACCCTCTGCTACTACAGAAGGAGGGTAAACTGTCTCTCCTCCTGTCACGTGATAAGCCACAGTCATGTTGGGAGAGCCAAAAACTGTCTCCACCTGAAATAGTTGAGTTAAAAAAAATAAAAAAAAAAACCAGGAGACGGATGTTTACAGATATACCAGACATAATTCATGGCTCTGCATAGAGCTACTTATGTAAGCAATTTGAGTTGGTGAAGTTTGTTAGGTTGAACAGTAGCTCAATAGTTTAAAAAAAATTTAAAAACTCAGTTAAAAATGTGCTGGCAGTGTAGAAAGCATAGCTGTTCCTACTGTTATGGACGTCTATGGTATAGACGTGTTCTATTATTAAACAGAATTTGTCTAAAGTTGTCTTGCCACATCAGTAAAACAACAATTTAACAATTTGAGGCTCCACTGTATTCTGCTGAGGTCTAAAAGTTCCTTGTTCAGGTTCATGTATTGTGCCGTCCACATGATCAGATATTTTAGAGGCTAATTCTAAAAACATCAACACATAAAACGGAGATGGAAAATCACAGTTGAGGCAAAATGAAAGTAGGTTCAGTTCTCAGCTTCATTATCAGCTTACTGTGGATACTGACCCAACACCACATTCAAATTTAACACTTGAATGTTTGCGCCTATAATTTGAGAGAGAGAATGGGAACAAAAATCAAATGCAAGTCTCTAAAATGTTACCAAACGCCAGTATGAATCTGTTTATCCACAGGACTGCTGGTACCTCTCTCCGCAAATAATGTCACATAAATGAAAGCATCCTGCAGGCTGTGTGGGATCCAAAATTGCTGTTGTAATTGGTCATTTTTGACTACACAGAATAAATCAGGCCACACACTGATACCCTAATAGGTACATTGAGTAAATCTATCATCATTCAGTTAAAATATGTTGGCGTTATCTGTAGGGTTTTCATGTGTGATGTACTGGTTGTTAAATGTGCTTCTTTGAAGAAAAATTGCCATGTTTCAATCCAAGCAAGCCTTTATCGTATTAACTGCAGTGTGACTGAAAATGTGTAGCCAGGTGCTATATCCACATCAAATAAGACCTGCTCATAAATGTCCATAAATGTGGGGTAAATACTGACAGAACACATTCCGACAGCACCAATTAACCAACTGGTTTGGGTTTTTAAGACCAAAATGTAATGAAGTACCTGAGTGGTAGGAAATGCTATTATGTCTGCTTTTCTCTAGCTCTAGTCAAATAAAGAAAATAAAATAAAAATAAAAGTCAAATTGAATTAGTAAAAGCAGTCAGTTTTTAGAAGACCTTAAAATCAAGGTCTTCTAAAAACTATTCAACTAATCTCAGATAGAAAGTCTGCTCTTGAGGTTCAGTGACTAACTTGTTGACATATTAATGTGTTTTTCATGTTGGCATTTTTATTTGTTGTTTATTTGTGTTGCTTCTTGTCATTCAGGTGGACATCTGAACACTCTTCGCGTGACTATGAAATCTCTTTTAGTTTTACTATTCATATGAAAACAACATTTTTTTCTTTTTTACTTTTACATGCTTTTAACTTATTTCATTTTTATGAAGTCAGAATGAACTGAGAGGTTGCTCAGAGAAGGAGTCTGTCAAGAGATGGCTTTTGTCATGAGACCAGGTGTCTAGAGCTGAAAAATAAATGTATGCTTTTGCATTTCTGCATCGACACACGGAGCCTCGATGCGTTTTATCAGGAAGAGTTTGACTTTCTCCTCTTCATAAAAGCTGGAGGATGGAGGAGCGATGACGGAACTAGGTGTTTTTGTAGGAGAGGTAGAATCATTCACATCGGTTATTGAAATCCATCAAAGAGCCCACATTGAGGAAGAGGCCAAAACACTGAGAGCCTCTTGTCTCCGTAGCTGAAAGTTACGACTCTGCCTCCACACAATTCAGCCTCGTTACAAGCTCTATGAATAGAGCTCTTTATCATCCCTTCATCCTATCAGGATCAAAACTATGTGAAGATGCTATCAGGAACAAACCTGTTATTTCCTCCACGACGAGTAGCACAGATAGATGGAAAAATAAAACGACTACCAAAAAAGAAAACATGTAGATCTTTAAATCGGCATTAAAAATTCAAAAATAGTTTTTCAAAACATTTTTAATCTTCGAGCTAATTCATAAAATCAGCTCGGCACATTTGTCTCCTCCCAACCGTTTTAGTCTATAATTAAATGCAAAGGCAATTTCCCCAGCTATCCGCTGCTATAAACGACCCATGCATTGTTCAAATAGGCGACCGAAGTGCACTGAAGCAAAACACCTTTCAAGACCACTGAGAGACACTGAGGGAGAACATGAGCTTCACATAGTCAGCCGCCATGTAGAGGCAGAAACATTTATTTCTGGGTTAAGAAATACAAAAAAAAGAGAGAAAAATGTTATCGCACTACCCACACTAACTGCGATGTTGTTTTCACACCTAATACAGTTAATTATTGCAGAAATATTAAACAATAGGAGCTAAATTAAAGCTCACTCTATAGGTAAACTGATATACCTGATTCGAAATGAAATCCTCAATCAAGAAAGTATTGAGGATGGCTTTCAAATATTTGCTTGCATATTCAAATAAGACTGAGGTTGTTGCATTTAGGCTTTTAACGCCACAGAAAATCAAACTTCCACTTCATTTACAGTGCAAGGTATTATGTTGGCGAGTCTCTTCTAAATTGCATGTGTGACCTTTGCCAACAAAACATTCCCAAACTTGCAGTAAAACATTTCCATTTGCACTCAATGACTTTGATTTGTTAGCGTAAAGACAGACAAAAACGCTTGGTAGAAACTATTTGCATCCTGAAGTATTCAACATTTTTATACAAACTAACTACTGTGCTGAGCTAACCAGTACAACCATAGGTTAATCAGCTGTTTAAGCACTTTAACATTTGCTACAAACTACTTAAAATTGAGTAGTGGAGGAAATCTTTTTTGTTTTCTCAGATGAACTTGGGACATCTTTCTGCAGATTTTTCAAATTGAAATTTAAAAATCTTCGTAATAAAAATGGAGCATGTAATTACATTGCGTCGTTCAAGCACTCTCACAGGATCAGTGAGTGAGAATGTTTTTTTTATTTTTTATTATTTTTTTTTTCATTGCCCTGTTTGTTTCCGTTGAACACAAGAGGACAAACAGATAAATAAATTACCAGAAGAGATTATATCTCAAAGTTCTAGCTTCGTTAAATTTGCTCCCTGTAAAATAAGGATGCAAAATGTTCCCCTGATGAATATACTTATTAATTGCATAATATTTTCCAAACTGGAAACTTTGCATCGCTATGATAAGAGTACTAGTAGTTCCAGGATTGTGCATAAGAAGAGCTGAGAGTTTTTAGCTTTTGAGTCCCATCGTCATGAATACCAGTTCAAGTGCTCAAGAATAGGCCTATTTCCCTTTCTGAAGCTTACAGTGAAAGTTTGTTTGTTTGGTTGTTTGTTTGTTTTTTCCTGAGCCTGCCCTTTAGTTACTGAGAGTATGTGTATGGAAACTGGCACTATACAAAAACAATGAATCAAAATGATCCACAGGATTTTTGTTTATGTCTTTTATGTGTAAAAAAAAAAGGAGGAGGGAGGAAATAACTACACTAAACCCATTGCCGAGTTTAACTCTGCATATTTCTATCTGGCTGTTTTCAGAAATAACCTTCCATAGTTAAGAGGTGCTCTTAATACAAATTCACATGGAGTGGAGGTTTTAGAGGGCTGTAGGAGAGCGGGGAGATAGGATGCTTTTTGGCACATTGGGAAACATGATTTGTTCCACAAAAAGCTAATCCGAACACAAAGGTCATTTTGTGCATGCACTGGATTTATTACTGGGGAAACACTGAGTGGTTTCAGTTAAACTTTCTCCCCCCACCCCTTTTTGACCAAATCCAATGTATGCAAAATGTTGCTGCAATACCAGCAATATTGCTGCAGATTGTTTATAAAGATGTGACTCTGGTTATCCATAAAAAACTAAACGACATCATCTTAAATGTTGGTACAGTAACTCAAATTTGTGACACCAAACTGTGTCTTCTGGGAGCCAGTCAACCTAATTTCTATATTAATCTTCATCTCTTCTGCAATAGCCTACATCAGGGTCCTTGGTATGATTACACACATCCAGTTTTCTTGCAAGGGCAAAATGAGGAACAACTCACCATTGCTTCACTGAACAACTGTTTCTCAAATAGTGAAAAAAAACAAAAAAACATTCAGCTTAAGTAGATTTAGTTCTACAAACAAAGTAAATACTCCCATCCTGCTGTTGCCACTACATGTGAGCCGTTACGTTTCTATGAATTCATCTGGTAAATCACATCCAATGCTTTTTTTAAAGCTGCTTCATTCTGTTGACCTTTGCCTCTTCCTCCACAGGCCACGGTTTAACCTCGCCTTCATCCTTGCTGCTCCCCTTTAAATCTGCCTTAATCAGTGTCATGTACATCAGTGATGTAGCTCTGTCTGCTGTTTAGTGTGTGTGTAGGGCTGGGTGAGGGGGGTCTTCCTGCTGCTCTCCCCACTTCAGGCATTTTACATTTGCATGAGGAAGGTCAGGGAGGTCCTTAACAGACAAACACCAAAAATAAAAAGGATTTTGGAGGCAGGAGGCTGGTGCAAGCACACAATAATGTGCAGCGATCGTGTTTGATCACTTATTGGTGTGATCTGCAGATTCTTTCAACTTCTGTGTTGTCAGTGAATGTAACAAATCTCTTCAGCAAAACTTTTTCACACACACATTGTCATATTATATTCTGTGGAATAAGCATTCTTACCTGTGCTTGGGCTGATGTGTCATTCAAAGCTTTTCTGAGGCCTTGACTCAGTCCCCTTCGCAAGTTCTGCCTCTGAATGCTATCCAGTCTATTCCGTCTTACGTAGATTGAAACAACTAAAACAGACAAAGAAAAGAAAGTCAATTTGGAAACAAAGCATGACAGAAAATAATATTCCTCTTCTCCAGAGTTTACCTGTTTTCACCCATAACCTCTCAGTTATGTTGCACTGTGGCTGTACAGCCTCTGTGGTTGTGGTGAAAGGTGAGACAAAGACGGCGGTGACCCCCCTCGGAGGGTTTGCTCTTTGGTTGGGTGATGTGAACGTTCTTCTGCTGGTATAAGTCCTGATGGTTGTGGTGGTTCTTCTGGTAACGGGTTTGGGCTGCAGAGTGGTCGTGGAGGTCGACGCCATCATTACTTTCGGAGAAGGCGTGCTCGCGGTAATGGCGGGAGTTTTTGTAGGTGGCGATGTGGTTGTTGTGGTGAGCTTCACAGGGGCTGTCGGGGTATCGTGTTGCGGGGTCACCAGTGATACCTGAGATGTGTTCTCGATGGGCCCAGCAGAAAGGATTACCCTGTCTGACTGAGAAGAGCTTAGACTAACCTCATTTTCTTTGGGGAAAGTGGACACAACTGATTTAGATGTTCCAGCTGTAAGATCATCCGTCTCTGGCTCTGCAAGAACAAATGCCTCAGTCACTTGTTGTGAGTGATCAGAACCTAATATTAAGGTCAAAGCTGGTGAAAACCAAAGGAATGACACTTTCGATGGGGGTAAGTTTGATAGTATTGACAATATGTTAGTTCAATAAAACACTAAAGAGATATTTTTATACGTATGAGGAGGACAACTGAGAGCATGAAGGTGATGGAAAAGCAATTGACTATGATGGCGATTGACATAATAATGGAGGAAGTGGGTTAGATTGTAAAGCCTCACCTCTTTGGTTTGGCATTAAAAGTAATGTTCGAAAATCTGACAGCCAAGTCAAATGCATACTTGGGAAACTGAGTATGGGGCTTTCAGGCTCTTATACCTCAATACAAGAAGAGCAGCTTGGGATAGTATTTCAGAGTTAGTAGTTACAGAAAAGAAGAGTAGAGACACATCTGAACTCCAGACAGACGTGGCAGAAGTTCCTATAATAACTCCGGCAGTCCACTGGAAGACAGGACAGATCCAGGATGAGCCCAAGGCAAATCAGGACTTTAGTTCCTATAGTTTTGAAGTCCCTTGAGCAAAGGTAGAAAATGCATACTCTCCAAAGGTCAGAGACTTTGGAAATGGACTACAGGTGACAGCTGTTGAATCATCCAAATTCAATAAATGCACATTATGCTCTTGTTTGTCTTCCAGTTTTTGATGTTCATGTGATGAGCCATCTGCTGCTAAATTAGATTTAGCATTGTCAAAGCTGCAAGATGCGCTTCCTGCTTTAAAAGCACTGCTTTGAACCAGAACTGGCTTGGTGGCTTTCCACTTTGTATACCGAGCCATTAGGGTTTTTTTTTGCCAGAGCTGAAAATAGCACTCGATGTCTCCTCGCTGTTTTGTCCGTCACTAAAAGAGGTAGTTACTGCAAAGGGAGCGGCTAAGGCAAAGGTTTTTGTTTTTTTTCCTGGCCCAAAATTTAATTTGATTCCTCTCTGCCCATGCTTGTGACTGATCTTACAGCAGAGAAATTTGTGTCATTAGTGTCAGGAGGGGTTTTGCTAAGGAGGAAGAAGAAGAACTGGCATAGGATTCAACTGAAGGGCTTTTAACAGGTTTTAACACACAACATTTTCAGGTAAGGGCAATTTAGCAGAAGACATTCTCCTACTGTCTATATTAAAAAGGAAATAAAATGTGTCTTTTGAAGTCATAAAAGACAGAAGACTGTGAACTGCCCTGTCTTGTAAAATGCTGAATCTCTGATCATCATTGACTCTTCATTTCTATTGAAAGAAGGTAGTAACATAAATGCGTTTGGTATTTTGGTGGAAGTCTTTTGAACCTTTTATGCGACACATCTGACATTATGTGATTTTGTTTTCTTTCTTAGAAGTCATCTTCGTTCTCTGATCTTCTAGATGTTGAGGTTAAAGCAGGATCCTCAACAGAAACTTTATTTTAGCAGGTTGTTTTGAGGATGTCTGCTCCAAAATCACCTTCTCTACGCAGAGTCCAGGTGAATTGGCCTTTATTCAGGTTTCTAGATTGTTATTTAACGCTTTAATGTTCAGTCATTTAGATTGTATTCCTTGCATCCACTCTCTGCTCAAAAGGAGATTTTGCCCTTTTGTTGGGTGTAAATATTGTTAGCGCTGTCCAGCCTGTGTGGGCTACATCCTTGAAAGTGCCGTTATTGTTACAAATTCCTCAACATCTCTCAGTGCATCTGACTTTGATGTGGACGAGGCTGAGGGGGCGAAAGCGTTGGCGGGCTCAGGTCTCAGCTGAGTAAGTGAAAGTGAGTTATTCAGGTGAGTTGGCACGTAAGCAGATCCCAGCTCAGCCCCCCGCTATCTCTCCCTGGTTGTAATTCATATTGATAGCAGGAAGTCTGGGACTGCTTTGACCTGCTGCCATCAGTAAATCACCAGGGTTAGATCGTGCATCTTCTTAGGGGCACGCCACAGAAACGTGGGTTTGTGCTGGCTTGGCGGCTGTGGTTTGAGAGGGAGGCATTCGATCTGATGAAGATTGGGAGGAAAAAAAGAAACAAAAAACAATTTGCTGGTTGTGAAGGTTGTTGCGGGTGTCACAGTCGGATTACCAAAATGTGAAATGATTGATGACATGCCTTTGCTGCTTCTACAGGATAAAGTCTGACTATCAGCTGCAGTCTTGTCTTGATTCCTAATAAAGGCTGTTCGGTGTAGCATCTGCTGTGTGACATGACTGGAAAGTGAATAGCCTTTAGCACGGGCAGACGGCAGTGCTGATGTGGGATTATGTGAAACTCCCTGCTGCCTCTGAACTGCATGACTCCTTTGATTGGATGAAATTGGAGAGCTGTTTTTAAGATTATCAGCACATACAGAGTTCAGGCTTATGTTCAGAGTTTGAATGAATCCATCTAAACTAACTAAATGATTCAGATCATTGTTTGGAGTAGAACAAAAAGTACTGGTCACCGGCCAAAGTAAGACAAAATGACTGTCATTTTATTGTTATCTTCTCTGCTGGGCTTACTTGGGAACATTGATGACTCACTTGTGGCGTTCTGTGTATCCCATTAAACAACATATACTGTAGGTCACCAACCCTATAAGAGGTGTATTTTGCTGGTCTAATGCTGTCTATCCAAGCCCGAGGCTCAGCAGGTAACAACGTTGATACCTCTATCTGAGAAGCAGGCTGTGTTGGGCGCACTCTCCTGACCCTGAGATGAAACAGCTTTGTTTATCTGCTCAGTGGAAGATGACTGAAAAAATAAAGATAACAAGAATGATGGCACAAAGAAGAAAGATGGTGCTGGATCGACAATGCTGTCAGTGATAAAATTGAAATGATGAGAGGTTCTGCTTCCCATCTATAAATGACGCGTAACGACTTGGAGGCATGGTATGCAGGGTATTTCTTAGAACGGCTAAAAATCAGACCTGAGCGTGCTCTGAAGCTGTCTCCGACTGACGGTGATGAGGAGGACATGTCTGAATCTTGGCTGGAACTATGTGAAGGCCATTGGGTGGTGAGTGTATCATCCTTGCCGATAGTTGGCAAGGTTCTACTTTGATCAAGGCTCACTGGATGTTTGACAGTTCCTGCCATCACAGTTATGATAGAGGAAAAAGCCGGCTGTCCCGATAAACCTTCGCCCTCTACATCTGCTTTGCTGTCCGAATGAACCACTTGGAAAGGCACCTCCCCCGTCGCTGACACCTCAGCCATTGGTTGGACATGAGGACTTGTGAATGCGGAGCTCCTCGGTGGGGAGCCAGAGGCATCATAGGTGGGTTTTTCTGCAAAAAGAACATAAAGAGAAGATTACTTATGTATAGCCCTATTTAGACGCCATTTCTTGTGAGTCAACTTATCCACCACTAACACTATGTACATCTGTCTGGTATGAAAATCTATCTATCGGCAATTCCAACTTCATTGTGCAGGAACATGAGGTGGAAACATGCCTCCAGGGAGGTTGGCCTCAACCTGCTTTGACAGCCAATAAAGGAAAGTAATGAATTATATCACAATTATAATAAACTCTCAGGAAATCCTGTTAGATTACTGCAATAAATACCTGTCAGTCAAAGGTTGCACATTCTTTTATGAGTAATTTTAGATTGATTAGAAGTTGTTCTCCATTACTTCTCTATCATTTCAAACTAGCCCAAAAATGAATTAAAACCAGAAATAAATGAAGTGAAAAACAAAGTTTTCAGAAATTATATGGCATTTATATGGCTATAACCTTGATGTATGAAAATACTTAAATAGAAAGAAATTGAATGGACAAAAGGGTTTGCTGTGAGTTGCATGAAATGGAAGTAGGGATGGATCAGAAAGATCTTAATATAAATTAGTCATCAGAAGGAATGATTTAATAAATCTGCAGCACTGTCACAATCTTAATGTTACCTACATAGTGTATACTGACTAAATTATATTACAATATTCCTCAATAAAGATGTAACAGATAACAACCAGAGATCAAAACAAGCCAATTTTACATTGATTAACTCTGATCCTTGTCTGAAATTAGACATTTTTTCAGCATTTAAATATGTCAATGAACAACATGATCTCTGAGGAATTTTGTTTTGAGTTTAGTTTAGTAAAAATATTTAAAAAAAGGCAAGAAACATTAACTTTGGTGAGTTAATATCTTGTATTTTGTGGACAAAGCAAAAGCAGCTCATCTGCTGCCCTTCACACACAGAGATACCAGCACTGACCCATGTAAGGCACAAATGATGTGTTACTGGAGGCTGGCAGGTATTTTTGCTTAACCACTGCTATGATGAGGGAGGATTTGTGGTTTGACAAAGCACTCAAGTAAACATAAAAAAATCAAATAGTATTCATTTTATTCCGTTTTTCTTCTATTAAGTATGATTCTCACTTTGTTCATTTCTTATTTTTGTCTTCATGGGGAACGTTTCAAAGCTGTAGTCAAGGCTTTTTAACATTATTATAGAGATACTATTATAAAGTTGTTTTCTCTGGTGCACTGAACAAATGAAATATTTATTTTTCCTTGTGCAAATGTTAACACCTTCATAAACACTGCTCTGAGCCCAGGGTTGGGGTGAAAATGCATTTTTCTGACATTCCCTGACAGCATACCAAGGGCAGACAGTGGTGCATTCCTTAACAAAAGAAAACGGAGGCAAAGCTTAAAGCAGAACAAATGGAATTATTCAAGAGATTGCAGCCATAAGCTGACCTGAAATCTGACTTCCTAAAAAACACAAGAAAGACTCCCGGCGCAAAGCCGTTTGCGTTTGCAAAAATCACAGCTCAGAAATAGGTAGCATGATGGATGTGGAGAGCAGAAACTAACAACAAGATGCTGGTGGTGATTACCAGACTGAATTCAGCTGAAGTGGATTTGTCTTTCGTCCTCCTCCGTGCTCTTAGCTGCCCTTATTTTGTGGCACGTTATCGACTCGACCAAACAGGGTTCCTTTTCTTCCATTTTTAAAACTTAGCAGTCGTGTCACATCTGCCGCCCCCTTAGCAAGTTTCCACCGCTGAACTGCAGCAGCTCACACACTCGTGTACGACTGCCATTTCTGAGCAAACATGAGCAATGGTGTTTGAGGAAACCTTATGATGTCTGCAAGACGATCCAGCTTTATTTCGTTTGTTTCATAAATCTCTTATTACGGTAGTCAAAATGTGAAAATTGCTCTTCACATTTTGAAATGTTGAATATGTTCTCACAGACTGTTGATATGAGGAGAAATTACAATTACGCACTCACAAAATGACCACTAACAAAGCAAAGGACATGAGTCCTGCTTCAAGGCCACAAAGAGGTCAGTGAGATCTTCTGCAGCCTATTAGTAAGCCCAGCGGCATCATCAATGTGACTGTATGCAAGAGATGCCAGCGCAAGTGGAGGTGTGAAGTTCACCTGCGGTTTGCCACCTGCTCTGACGGTATGGAGCATAAGGGAACATTCTCAGCAGCATACAAGAGGACAAGGTGTGCAGGTGACAGGAGAGAGGAGCAAGAAAAGGATGAACTGGGAATTAAAGAGAAATTAACGAGAGGTGACACATGATTGAACTCAGGCTCTCGGAGTACAAAAATCTAATTTCTTTCCAAGTTTGCAGGTAAAAAAAAGTAATATAAAAACAACTGTTTTTGTCTTTAAAATGTATCGAAACACAATAATACAGCAAGTATTTATGCTGATGTTGTTTTTTTTTTTACAGTGAACGCACTAAATGAAAACATTGGTCATTAGACAGATAAGTAACTTGAGATAAACAATCAATTGAATGTAAACTTCAAAAGCACCAACCTTCATCAGCTTTCATTTTAGCAGAGACACATAAACTGTCTTGAGTTTTGATTTAAATGTGCCTGTAATTATCTTCGGTCAATTGCTCTTATTTACATCAGTGGATCCCTTTATTAAGGGACACACTTTATTAAGTGTGTCAAAAATTATTCTCACAGATTAGCATCTGTTATTGAAACAAAGAGTTGTTATACGCAGGAAATATTGGTCACCGTTAAATACAAATATACATTCTGCTCTTAACACAACACCCGATACCACAGGCTCCTGAAAGAAATGAATATTTGATCAGTAGGTTATTTATTCATTACAAAATACTCGGGTTTTTTTAAATAAAAAGAAGGCTCTGTGACCCTGCCCCAGCTCCTCAGGGCACACTGTCCTACACGTTTTAGAGGTTTCCATGCTTTAATGTGCCTGATTCAACTGATCGCGGGGCATGCAGGGCAGTGTGCTTTGAGGACCAGGGTTGGGAAACACTGAACTAGCAGATCCAAACCACAGACTTCATTTTCACACTGATTTTCCCCCCTCTGCAGCCAGCATTATCTTTTTGCTACAAGGGCGCAAACGTGACATTAGTGGGGCCTGCACTGCTGCACTCTTGTTATGCACACACTTTCTTTTTGCTTTGAGCTGTTTTTGTTCTCTCATGTGCAGAAAACAGTAAACAAGACAGTATAATTCAAATAGTAGCCTGACGGTCCGCTTCGAGCAGAGAAACACGCTGAAGAGGTCGAGCTGCTTTTTTTTTTATTTTTATGGAAAGTGCCTGAAAAGTATATTTTACACATTGGCGCATATAGAAAAGCAGTTCCACACACAACTGCTTTGAGCTGTTGTTCTTTTGAAATTATAAACCAATGCAGCTTAACATATGCATTTTCATCTGGTTTAAAGCTTGGAGAAGAAAAGCTGTGGCTGAGATGGACCACTGGGCCAACAGGATAGTTATAAAGTATGTTACACTCATTTTTCTGCATATGTTTTATGATCCATGAACCTGAGAGCAGTTTTTTGGAATTTGATCTGATAACCCATCACAAAGTAGAGCATGAAACAAAGAAAAGAAAAGTATTGTATGCATTTCCATGAGTCCTCTTTCAGACAACTCTGCAAACAGTGTTTCACATCATTTGGAGCTTTTTCATACCAGCTTTACACATCTAGAAGCAGAAATATTCTGTCATTATTCCACCATTGGGCGACAGGCATGGGATAGGTCACTAAGCAACAAAAGACAAACATGCACTCACACCTAGAACAATTCATGTTATGGACTGTGAGATAAATCCGGAGTAGACAGAGAGAACCCATGCATGCGCAGGTAAAATATTCAAACTCTATGCACAAAGAACCCAGAATTCAGACCTAGAATGTGTTTAGCTTGTTGGTGATTTTCTCTCTCAGGTCATGCATCATTGGATCCATCATTCACAAGTCACTAGATTTGTTGTTCAGCAATGGGTTATTTTTTTCTCCACACTTCCATAAATTTCAGATTTTAAAGACCACAACCAATGATTGTTTTTTCAACAACTTCAATCACATCCCTGTGCGACAATCAGATCTGGGAACATTGTTTTACAACCATTCTCAGTTTTTCATCTGTTCTGAAATTTCATATGTGGCATTTAATGGTAGCAAATGATTAACATTTGGCCTGAAATTCACTGTTGCTAAAGCTTAAAACATTTCTGATCAAAAAAAAAAAAACTCTGCAGTGGTCAAATCAATCAATCAATCAATCAAGTTTAATTGTAAAGGCACTTTTCAGCAACAAGGAAGTTCTAGGTGTTTCATAAAACGCAAAAAGAATTTTGAAGCCAGTAACAATTATCACATTTTATTGAGTGCCATCATCAAAATCATCAATGCACATCAGATGTGTTTGGTGAATGTTCCAGTGATTATCTGTTGAAAGGAATGCTACAGAGGTGAGCCTTGATTTAAAGGAACAAAGAAGGCAAAATAATGGCTCACTTCATTATATCCTATGACCAAAGTATTATTAGTAATAAAAATGTACACAGGAAATGTAAATGCTCTGTCTAAATCAACTCATTTTGCATGCATTGTATTTTTAATGATGGGGTAAGTGGAAAAAAACTCTGTGACAGCAAACAGAACAGTGACTCAGAGGAAGAGCTGCTCTCACCATCTTCCTTTCCCTCCAGATGAACATGCAGCCACTTTTTCAGCCTGACAAGTCAACAGAGTGACTCCTGTGCTGAAGCAGCTCAGGACACTCTAGTTATTAAGGCTTATGTTGTTGCAGTCATGTCCACTCCTATTACAGTTTATGGAGCATGTTCTCTGCAGCCCGTGTTCCAGTGTTACAACTCGGATTATTTAAGTTTCAATGGAAAAAAATATATATATATAGATGTCTATAATATTGCATTCTGGTCATATTATAGACATCTCTTCTTAAATGTTCCAAATACAAGGAGCTCACTACCTGTTTCAGTCATACAGAAGCAAAAAAAAACCCCAACAAAACATCTAAGCAGGCATAGTCATGTCAAATAGGATGAGCCCAGTCATGAAATTATGGATGGTACACTATGCTCTCTAAACTAAATGTTACAATCATTTCCTCCTGTATTTGCACCTCTGTGTGGTGCATTAGACCAATCATCCCATTGAGAGTCTCTTCTTGTGTGTCACTACCGGTACTGGCTGAGTACAGGATACTCATGGTCCTCTAATTCTTGGCTTTTAGCGAAGCCTTTTTTTGGAAGCGACGACGTCCACATTCTCTCCAGGCTCAGATAAGTGATCGCATATCAGATTTCTCAGACTGTTCAGCGTATACAAAGGAACAAAGGTCAGCATGAAGAGATTATGTAATTCCACAATTTCTATCACGTGTTTAAAACCTATAAATGGCATCAAGCTGCTTTTGCGTCTTTGACAATGTTGGGATTAAGACGGGTTTAAGAACTAGCATCTTCAGAGCTGCTTATGTGTCTCCAAACTAAACAGGCGAGTGGAGTGTAGTCAAAGAAAAAAAACAGGTAAGCTTTGATGTGTCTGCCTCGAGCAATGTAGCACCACCTACAGATCAAAGGGCAAGATGCCTGTGACTTATGAAGCTGGATTAAATTTGGCATTAGTTCAGCAAAAACAGCAATGTAAAATCCAACCAAAATTTAGAAAGAACACACACATGCACAGGGAGAACATCCAAACTCCATGCGGAAAGACTCAGGCCGGGAATCGAACACAGGACTTTCTTGCTGTAAGGCAACAGTGCTACCAACTGCGCCATTGAGAGCTGAGCAGAAAGGTTAAAATCATCAGAAGGATCTCACTACAAATTAGTCAGCAGAAGGGGAAACAAAAAACGTGCAGAACTTTACACCATAGCACAGTGATGAAAATATGAGATAACAGTGACTTGGCCTGAATAATACCAATAAAACATGCTTGTGTTGGTGAATGGCACAATTATAATACAATATAAAAGCTAATAACTAAAAAGTGTTAATGTCTTTCGGCTTTGGGTTCAACAAAAGAGACCCTAGATAATGAATAGTTTTTCCAGCTGATGAAAGAACTAAATTCATCATTTATTTCTCAGTAGCAAGACTCGATTAAAGAAAATAGCTTTGCACAAGTTTCTGCTGTTTATGCAAGGTCAGAATAGGATTCTTAATGCGTTGACTAAGTTGCCACCTGTTTACTTGTTAAAACATTTCCTACTTAATTACCTCATGCAAAATCGATACACAGTAAGGTTGGAGTTACTCCTCATCAATAAAATGAAAAGATGTCAGGCTTTGGTGAGTAAAACAAGACGTGTTCCATTAGCAAACACTCTGATCCATACAGATGCGTTGTGAATAAACATGCAGGAGCATCTCTGAGCAGAATATTCTTTTGATGACTGAAGTGATCCAAAGAACCTTGTTGAGCCAGACATAATGACTGAAAGTCAGAGGCCTCAGAGAGCTTCTTCAGGCTATTGCAGACCAGTAAAGATAAGATTTTTTTTTTTTTTTTTTTACTTCCTCCGTCATGTCCAGAGGCAAAGCTGGCCTCTCAATCAAGAGATAAAAGAAAAGGTAGCCCCTCACCATGGAAATTTCACAGGAATGAAATCTATGCATGGGCTGCACAGTGGCGCAGTGGGTAGCGCTGTTGCCTTGCAGCAAGAAGGTCCTGGGTTCGATTCCCAGCCTGGGGTCTTTCTGCACGGAGTTTGCATGTTCTCCCTGTGCATGCGTGGGTTCTCTCCGGGTTCTCCGGCTTCCTCCCACAGTCCAAAAACATGACTGTCAGGTTAATTGGCCTTCCCAAATTCTCCCTAGATGAGAGTGTGTGTGTGCATGGTTGTTTGTCCTATTTGTCTCTCTGTGTTGCCCTGCGACAGACTGGCGACCTGTCCAGGGTGAACCCCGCCTCTCGCCCGGAACGCAGCTGGAGATAGGCACCAGCAACTCCCGACCCCGTTAGGGAGAAGGGTGACGGAAAATGGATGGATGGATGGAAATCTATGCATTAGATTTAATTTCTTTCAGCTTTTTATCGAAATGTTGTTCTCATCATTTTGCAAGAAATAAGATGCATATTTGTTCACAAAGCTGGGCTCGCCGAGATGTTTTCAATAGGTCGGCAGGGAATTCTATAATCATTGTACCTATTTCCTGGTATCTTCTGATAAATGAACAGAGAGGAGGCCGTGTCAAAGCAGGGCTAACGCCTGTCTAATGGAGACATACATATCAAAGCGAACAGGCGACAAGTGTAGAAGCGTCACTGCATGCTCGGGGCGGTGATGGGCTGGGAAATTACAGCAGCCATTTCACATGCCAGGCTATTGAGAAATGGCAACAGATAGTGACAGCATATGATGAATAAGGCAAACACAAATGCCCCATACTGTGAATGACATTTACGGGTTTTTTTTTGTTACCAAAAATGGTACTTTGGCAGAAGAAAAAACCTGAGAGATATATATGTTGACATAACTGGAAAGGTGTAAAACAGATGACAGCAATGAACATGTGACGACTGCGCTGCTCTGTACGGTCTGATCGTATCAACTTGGCCTACATAGCAGGCTCGGTTGTGACTGGTTTGGTCTGGGAAAGGACACGTGAAAGTGTGTTTGAACATGAGGAGGTCCAGATTCAGCTTGCCAGCGTAAAAGTAGCGTAAGCTATTAGATCTGACTTCTTCCCAAACCTACTATACAGATGAAATAAAACCAAATGTTTAAAAAAAACATGGATCATACAGAAAACTGAAGCTCATATAATATTTAAATCAGTAACTTCAAATAACTGTTACTTTGACATTTTAATCTACATTTACGGAGGTTTTTGTCATAACTAGGCCAGCATTTGAAAATTATTTGAAAATAACTTAAAGGAATAACAAAATGGTAGGAAGTACATAATGCCCAATGAATAATGTTCCCAAAATTAAAATGTATAAACTGCACAAAATACTTTAATTTTGACATCGTGAGCCCAGTTCATGAACTTTTTCCTGGGTGGAATGTGTTCTGTTTTTGCACTGAATAAATTAATAATTTGAAAATTATTTTATACGTTAAATCAGGCTATGTTTGTTCAATAATGATCGAAAATTTTGAAGTGTAACCAAATAGCAAAAGACACACAACTGGATTAAAAGTAAAAAATATATAATTTAAAAACTATAGATACAACTAAGGAGAAATTGTCAATTTCAAAGTGATTTACTGGGAATGTAAAAGATGCTGCGACAGACTGGCGACCTGTCCAGGGTGAACCCCGCCTCTCGCCCGGAACGCAGCTGGAGATAGGCACCAGCAACTCCCGACCCCGCTAGGGAGAAGGGTGACGGAAAATGGATGGATGGATGTAAAAGATGCGTGATTTCCAAATTAGACCATTTTTGAAGTGGAATTGATACATTTTTTTTTAATATTCATACCTCCAAACTACGTCCTCAGTAAAACTCATAAAGACTTTGGATATACACACAACATAACAAAGCCTTCTGTATTAAACAAATAATAAAAACACAGAACGCCCTAAGGTGTCTGTGGTGAGATGTCACACATGAGAGCGCTGTCGAATCAGGTGGAGCTCAGCACGGTCCAACGCTACCTCTCCGTTCTGCCGTCATCGGTGAGACGTTCCCATGCTCCTCCGTCTGACCGTTTAATTGGACCCTCAGAGAGACTTCAAAGAAAATCAAAGCTCTTCTCTTGGTGTGGCAGAATGCTGACTGTACTTGTTGTCTTTTATTCGCCCTGTGCTGATCTCTTGTCTCTGTCCCTGCCGGACCAGTTGTGCTTCAGTGATATAGCTACAAGTCCCCAAAACACATTTTGAAGAATATTTTTTTGTCTTAGTTAACTTTTGGGTAATACCACCTCATTATTCCCCCCTCTAGTGATTGTGATTATATATGAATTTCAAAATGAGCGTAATTAAAGCAAACCTAACCTTACAGTACTAAAGCAACCAAATCATTCATTCTAGACTTTCAGATTTTCGTCCTAACTCATGTAACCGCAAGCAGTATTTTTTTCATTACAGAGGCTTTATGCTGTCAGAGCAGATCGTTCTTTCCACTCTGATTTGCCACAAATACCCATGCTGATGATTTACAGGCTAGTTAAGAGGAAAAACAAAGTCACTGTGCCTAAATTCTGTATAAAGAGAGTATATTTATTTCTATTAGAATGGTGCAAGAGCATAAACTCCAAAACCGCCCATTTTAAATGTGTCAATCAGCATCTCACAAGTAAAAGCACAACAAAAGGAGATGCTGGCAACCAAAAAAAGAGAAATAATGTATTTAAAATTTTAATTCAGTGATGCACACAACCTCGCAACTGACTCACTATGGTTCCTATGTTGAAAACTATTAACCTCTGAAATCTGTTCAAATCACAATCATATTTATTCCCTGACAGAGCACCACAGTGTAAATTGAGGCCTATCAAAGACGGAGGACAACCATGATAAATAACAAGGTGGGATAAGTCTGTTAAGCTTCCAGGATTTCCCCCCTGAACTCGACATTAGAGTCAAGTACAAGAATGACAAAATCGTTTTAATACTGTCACAGCTTTGTAATCTGGGGGTCAGTATAGCAAAGGGCCACAAAGTAGCTTATTCTGGCTGGGATTCACAGGGATTTAGGAATCAAAGTTTCCAAAACTCACTGATGGATTACAAATATGACACCATACATTCCATTCAGTATTCAGACACTTGAACATTTAACGTTTTATTGCATTACGATACAAATTCTATGTATTTTATCTTCAGTTTTACTTCATAGACAAAGCAATGCACAACTACAGCGCATGATTGTAAATTGAATGGAAATGCAAAGGGGTTTGAACATATATTTGTAATTTGCTACAAGTCCTGTAAGGGCCACACTAAACATGTGGAAGGAGGTGTTCTAGTCTGATTAAAAGAACACACACAACTTTTTAACCTTCATGCAAAATGCTGTTTGTAAAACACTTGCTGATTTTCCTCGGGAAGAACAAAAAAAGGCAGTCAGAGTTAATAGAAAACTGAATGAAGAGCACAATCCCAGAAGTAAAAGCTAAACACACACTAGATATTCGGTCCAAGGTAAGATAGTTGTTCTCGAGGTCCTTTGAATTATTTTTTATGTTGTGTGTACATAAAGGTTCTTCTAAAAATACTATAAGAAGCGTTGACACCTTAGATGGACAGAAACAACATTGCGTTTGCTATGCTGAGAGTTAGTCATTTCAATCCCAAAGACTCAGGTGTGAAATATTTCACTTTTTAAATACTATTGTTTTAAGAATTATGTCTGCGTTTTACATGCTTTGCCGTCAAGCCCAAAACAATAACACATCTTTACCTTGTTCATGTTCTCCAGAGAAGTTAAACCTTATGACTTTATGAATCTTTATATCACAAAAGAAAGACTACACAGTTGTTTGCGCCCACAATGATAACCCGAGCAAAATGTTACAACCAACTCTGTGATAATAAAAAAAAAATAAAAAGTAGAAGCTGCATTTTTGCTAAGCCATAGAACGGGACTGTCTTTTAAACTAATGCTTTTCCTGCTATGACATGTCAACACTTCCAATGTGAAAAAGGTTTAATTTATGTCACTGTGGTTGTGAAAACCATTTGCCTGCAGGGCCGCTGTTAGTTAGTTCATGCTGCTGCTTCAGCACAATGCAGCTTTAATTGTAATTTTAAAACTGACATGCAATTAAATGATTTAGAAGTAATTATGTAATAACGCTTCAGCCTCCTAAAAGCAAACATTCAATTAGAAGCTCGTTAATCATGACAAAAGCTAGGAAAACAAAGGGTTTTTAAAAGGCACATTGCAGAATTTATAACCATAAATTGAACTGCAGCATCACTGGATTCAATCTTTTCAGTGCTTTGTTTAGACAAAACAAAGGTTGCACACGGATCATTTAGATAAAGCTGAGATGGAGTGAGCTCATACACGCAAATATTTTTCTGACATCAAAGCAGAAAATAGGTGCTTTGATGTCAGACTCATGTTTCGCTATTTAACAGTGAAATATGATGGCATGACATTAAACTTTCTGGATTGTGAATGTGTACTTACACAAAAAAAAAACATTTAAACAAAAGGGAAGGGAAGGAACATGTTCCTGGTCATCTTTTTTTTTTATTTCTACTGAGCTCTGCTAGTTATGGATCAATAAAATATTGATTAAAGTTAATGTTGTGAATATAATGGTAATGATTAGGCATACATGCAGTTACTAATCTAAATGGAAGTCAATCCTGCGACAGACTGGCGACCTGTCCAGGGTGAACCCCGCCTCTCGCCCGGAACGCAGCTGGAGATAGGCACCAGCAACTCCCGACCCCGTTAGGGAGAAGGGTGACGGAAAATGGATGGATGGATGGATGGATGGATGGATGGATGGATGTCAATCCAAAGTCATCAGATTGATAGAACTACAAGGATGTGTGTGTGTGTGTGTGTGTGTGTGTGTGTGTGTGTGTGCGTGTGTGTGTGTGTGTGTGCGGCGGGGGAGTTGTAGAACAAATGGATGTGAGTGTGGGTGTGCGGAACAGATGTGTGCAAATATTTCAACTGGAATTTTAAGGAAGTTAGTATGTTGAGAAGAGCATACACATCATTGCACTCAACACCCAAACACAGCTGAGGGCAGGTAGGAATCCCCCAGAAAGACCAATGAGGGGAGGTGCAGCATGTCATCCAATTATTTGCATAATTCCAGAAAACAGTTAATAAGCTATAATTTTGTCTCTGACAGGAAATGACACCAGCGTCTTGAAAAGATAATCAAAGTACAAGGCATATCGTTTCATAAAAATATGTTTTTGTTTTTATATGACATGGCATTTGGATAATCCTTTGTACCTTCCTCAAAAAGCAATGGGAAGGCTATTAGCATGTCTCCACTGGGTTTTTGTCGAATCAACCTCAAAGTTTAATGTTGGAAGGCCTCCTTGTCATCACCCTGATCTTTACCTCCAATGATTTCAATCAGATAGTTGGGACTCTGGTTAGAACACCTCAAAATGCTAAGGTTGCTTTCGTCCGAGGAAACATGTTAGTACAATTGAAAGAAGTCCAAATCTGCCAAAGATATTAATAGTTTTGGGACAATTACATATATTATTCAAAGTACTTCAGGGACTTTCCATCATTGGGTGTTTTGGATGTCTGTGCATTATGCGTTACGACTGGTTTTTGTGCAGTGAACTTTTAAAGCATGTGCTATGAGGGAGTAGAACTGTTGCCATCATGCTGTTGTCGTAGTGGCGCTGCGCATCACAACAACACTTATTACCACTGGTTGCTTTCTATCCCAGCCTGCTTGATGCGTTTTGATGTTTTGAAGAGACCTGAAAGGATGTTTGAAATGTCTAGCCTAGTTCTATTTATCCAAAAAAAAGTTTTGAATTTTTTACAGAGCTGTGTAAAAACATGTTAGGTCTCTTGATGGACATGGAGTACATTTGAAGCAGATTTTTAAAATAATATTTCACTACAGAAGGGTTTCTCTTACCCTTTATTAGTTAATATTGCATGCCGCAGAGCAAGATATATCGCACATAGTTCCAACAGAGTGAAAAAATAGTAAATTTACTATTTCCTAGACTTTTTAAACTTTTTCAAAAGAGCATGAAAAGTTTTCTGAAGCCTAGAAAAAAATATTTCTCTTTAACATCTAGTTTTATGAACAGTTTCAATGTGTAAAGTCTTTACTGAAAATATAGATTTGCACTTATCATCAAAAATGTAAAAATGTAGAAAGTTATTTCTAAACATAGAATTAATAAATATTAATTCAGAAGCTAAAGCCAGAGGAAAATGTAAGTTCATTGGCTGTGCAATGTACAATATGTCAAAATGTGCTTGATAATAGCTGGGTTATGCAAGGATATGGTTTCTCTGTATGATTTTCTTTGTTTTTTAGGAAAAGAAAAGGCTCTTCCAATCCAGACAATGAGACACTAATGATGCGTGATGAAATTATCTACAGTATCTGCTGTAATTTTTTTGGCAGGCAATGTATCGCCCTGCAAAATCTTACCTATTCCCAGTTTGATTGTTAATCAGATTTACACACATATTGCAGAACAGCAAAGAGGATAGACGTCTCCATGGAAGCCATCTATTCAGGATGAATAGCTCAGCGAGGATATGTCGTTTGAACACGGACCTTTCACAATTAGAGATGAAACAGCTATGCTGTAGAACAAGTATGTGTATCTACTGCATTATATAAATCTTGGTATAAGTGCTTACAGCAAAGATTGCATGGCCTGGACAATTTTGATTTGTTCTGTCACAATTATGAACAAGGAACAAACAGAAATCCAATGTTATTTTGACTCTACTTCTGAACTTAAACCTATAATTATTAAGCTCTAATTAGTTGGCTTCCTTCACAACAAACCCATTTTAAACTCTGAACTTCTTCTGATTTCTTTTATGGTCTTAATAGTCCCACCTGTTATGCATTTACAGTTCACACCCTATTGGATGCTGACCATGTCTTGGAATGGCATCCATGGACTTTGATAAGCCTTGAAAATAGAATCACTGTGAATAAACTCGTCTCATGATTTTATCCTGGGGAGAGCCGCTTCACCTTCAATGATCGTCTAAAATGGTGCAGCGCTGCAGGCAACAAAGACACATGGAGAACGAGGTAGACAGCAACACTCTGAACAGAATCCTGTTCCTGCTATACAGTAAAACTGTTTCTTTCTCATCTGTGAAATTGCTATAGATCCACAACTCTCCTGCGGAAAATATGAGATCATCCACAGTTCCGTAGCCCACTTCACCTTAAAAAAAAAAAAAAAACTGATGTAACACAGGTAATATTACCTGTATTACAGGTTATATAGCACATTCTGCTTCCCTCAAAAATGTAAGACAGGCAAACATATTCTAAAGCCAGCGAATTCTAATTATTTATGTCATAATTATCACAGGCAAAGTTAGTTCAACTGTTTTATCTTGTTACATGCAAAGCATAAACGGTGATATTTGTAAGACTCCTACATGACATTCATTTAGGATGTTCTTAAAGAAGTAGAACATTCTTCAGAAAATAAGCTAACCAAAAGCTAATTTTTAAAATGGCAGAAATATATATATATATATATATATATATATATATATACATATATATATATATATATATATATATATATATATATATATATATATATATATATATATATTTCTGCACATTTTGATTAGAGTATGGATCCTTTTGAACTGAACAATTGTCCTACAGAGCCAAGACAAAACTGAAATAATCCATGATGATATGTTCTAAAGAATCCAAGGCATTTCAAAACCAAATCTCTTCAGCTGTGTCATTTTGCACTGCAGATCAGCTGTCGATAAAGCTAAAAGAGGAACCCTCCTCTGCACTGGTGATGAAACTGATGGTGGTAGAGCAGAAGCCTCCCATGCATATGGTTCATTCTGCAGATTGTGACAAGGTCATTGAAACAAACTAGTCTGAAACCACGGTCTGTAGATCGTATAGCACTTAGCTGTATCCTGACCTAGACAGATAAACTTAAGCTGCACCAAACCCTAGGGCATTGTGCTATTATGGGCACACACGTCAGATTCATATTGGGAGGGCATTGCTGACATATACAGCAGGTGCACTATTTGACAAATACTAAGAACGTAGCAGCTGCTTTCACATTGAACAAAGTTTTCCAAATTAGATGCTATTCAGCCACAATCTAATGGGATATGTTGGTGACTGAAAGCATAGATTGTGAGCGTTTGCCCTTAGCACAAGTAAATGGAAAGGTCTGTCGAAGGTAAAATCTCCAGAGGCGGCACAGCTACACACTGCTTGATTATGTGAGTAATGATTTGATGAAATGGGTTCTGGTGAACAGCCTGTCTCATTTTAAGACTTAAAGACTGGCTCCATCGCTCTAACAAGAGATAAAGCTCCATCAACTGCAACACAGATTAAAAAATGCACTCAAGCATAGTTAAAGTAAATGTGTTGAGTATAACGTCTTTAAAGTTTTACATAAGAATTGCATGGACTTTTTAAGTGTGTGTCTTCAAAAGCCAGCATTTTGTCCACAGAGTATTATTTAAAGTCCTTATAGAGTTTAGCTGAGCGAGACTTAAATATTGTTTAAATATTCACTCAGTGGTCGGTTGAGTTTAAATTACTCTTGATGCTTCACTGTTTCTGACATGTCTGCAGCAGGAAGACTGCCTCCAACTTGTTTTGCAAAACCTAAAATCAGAGGGAGTTCTCTGAATCAGAGAATTGGGTGAGCTTCAGTATCAAAGGCTTTTCTATAAGCTGAAAATGAGAAACACTCATTTATTCAGAGCCAGAACAGGCAGCCTTTCTTCTGCTTAAACCAGACATTGGCCCATGCTAGGTGATGAGTGTTTTGTTTATATTTTCTTCAAAGATGAATGCAGTGAGCTAATGTGCTTTCAATGCCATCACATACCCAGGATTTGTGAAATCGGAAGGTAAGAAAATGCTCCTTCTACCATGATGTAATCGTGTTAATGGTTGGTTGATCGCTTATTTGTTCAAACCCACAACATACAGTAATTAGAGGACACAAAAGATCAAACAAAAGAGTAAGTATTTAAATTTGCATAACAAATAAAAGCATGCACTGATGGATCAAGCTGATGAAAATTCCCACAACCAAAAAAGGGGGTCACCGAAAAATAAAAGACACTTTCAAATTGTTTCTAGAACTATTTATTTTATCAACAAATTGTGTACTTTTGTGTTTCCCTTGTTTTAATGTGTTTCCTTTTCTTCATTTTTATTGAGAAAATATTTCATGTCTCAAATCAATATAGTAGCCATCCATCAAATTAATCACATTTCATGTAAGAAATGCAATACAGATGCCAAAAATATGCCAATTTATGCCATGTTTTTCTTTCTTTAATTACACCAACAACAGTTACTATTAATGCAAGATACCACTTTGTTTTTAACTAAGCAAAGGACCAAACAGATAAAAAAAAATCTTAACACTAAGCCAATATGATCCAATTAATGTTCAAGTTGAATCTATTTTTTTTTTAATTTTATTTCAACTTTCAAACATGTTATAATTCTTTTAAATAGAACCACAAATTCACTGCAGAGTTCATTTAATTTTAAAGTGAATTCAAACCAGACTTTGTGCAACACTGATGTATAGATAACATACTTGGAAGATTCACAAGGTTAATTGTGTGGGGCGAAAGTTTAAAACTAATAGAAAAGGTCCAACGTAGTCATTTTAAAGGGCCTTTAATTGTAAACATTAGTTTCTGTGGCTGACCACAACTGCTTGATTTGTAACTTACAGAAGACAAGCCAGTGTGTCACATGTAGACAGGACATATGCTGTCCTTCTTGTACTCATACAATTGTTTATTACAGTGGTTTTGGAATTTATTTGAATTCGTTTTACCCATTGCGCCAGCAACTTACATAACGATCCAGTTCCTCCCTAAACATCCATGGTGCAGCCCCCCATTTGCCTGCTATTAAAGCTGCAACATTTTGAATGAATGTCTGATGAATGTGCCTGTATGTCTTACTAATCTCACATTCCCTCCTCCAGTGGTTCAAAGGGATTTGGTTAAATGCCACGGTCCACAGAGGCGCCTGTGCTGAAATGCAAAGCAAAGCTTTTCAGTACACTTAGTGCTTCCATTTATAATGAGCACAGCTTCCTATTAAAAGCGCTCAATGACTATGTCTCTAGCCACTTGTCTCTTTTGTTTTTGGAGACTAAAGATCCAAAACCTTGTCTGATCAAGTGAAAGAGAGTTTTTATTTTTTTCTATCTGCAACATCGGATTTTATAATGAAGGCTAAATGCTAAACAATCAAGAACCCTTCTTAGAGGTGAACCCTTTGATTTACATTTTTTAATATAAGTATTAGATTAGTATTTACTCTTGGGTACAGAGATGAAATTTACTCAATGTTCTATGAGCCACCAAAGAGTAAGAAGGGCGTTTGAAAACTAATGGGAATTATATTTAAACATACAGTACGAGGAAAGTTCTAAACAAGAACATAAAATAAATTTAAGCTACACTAAATAGTAGCCCTAGAGTTAATACGCTTATTGTGCATGAAGTTAAGTCATTTGTGCTCTTCATGAAGTATCACTGAGGGAACCTGATTGATGATGTCGGTTAGTAGAGGTTCACAGCCTGGATTGTCTGAAAGCAGAAACTAATGGAAAGATGCAAGAAATATTTCAGTAGCACTAAACGTTTTAGAAAAGCACTGAGGAGCGCATTACTGAGCAATCATGGAAAGTAGGCTGTGATCAGAGAGGTGTGCAAGAAAACAGCCTTCACTAAAGGTGATTTCAAAAAGCTCCCTTGTGGAGGTAGACTCATCAAGAAGGTTAACCAATCAGCTCCTTACATCACAGCAGCCAGAAACACTTTAGAGACTGTCAGACTAGGAGAAACAAAATCCTCTGGCCTGAAGTACAAGCATATCTGAACAGCATCCCAACTGGGATGAATGGTGGTGGTGGTATAATGCTGTGGGGATGTTTTTTTTTGTTTGTTTTTTTTTTCTGTGAGCACAGCTGGATTCAGTGAGACTCTTTAAGACTTCTTACCACATAGTGCTCCAAAGCTCTGACTAAGGCAATGACTCATCTCATCAACACAACAATGATTCTAAGCACACAGCCAAGATGACAAAGACATTGCTTTGGTGTATGAATGTCCTCATGTGCCCCGGTCAGAGCCTAGACTAAAAACCAATAAAGTATTTCTAAAACAATTTTAAGTCCTAAAAATACCAAAGCTCAGGATTGTGAGAAACAAGACAAGCCAATGTTGATGGAAGGGTTGCAACAAGCTGACTGATATCATGATTGTTGAATGAAACATAGACATTGTAACTGAATATTTTTATAGTCACTTATTCACCCAAGTAGGAAAGCAATCAGTCTAATTACACTTTCTTTTTTTAAGTGTGTTCTTAAACAACCTACACAAGTGATGCTTGGGATCTCTTGCTGTGGTTCTGTGTACTGCTGTGTGATTAACAATGGCTCTGTGCAGAGCAGCCTGCAATATACCGTGTCCCAGTAAATCAGCCAGCCTGCTGCCCTTTCTCAAGCAGCAGCAGAGCCAAGCCCTTCATCTGCCATCAGCCTCCGCCAAACAGCCGGAGAAACGCAGGGAAACCAAAGAACCCAGAGGCTCAAAAGTACAGAGGGAAACATGGAGATAACCCGTCGCACAATAGCAACATTCCCTGATGGCACCAAACTTAATGCAAGGCAGATGGTACATGATGCTAATTAGAAGCCTTTCCTATCTTTACATCAATATGAGATTGACCTGCTGCTTGCTTTGTATGCAGCTGTGAGGAATATATAATGTCTTTGACTTTTACAATCTGTCAGAAAGTAAAAGACCACAGTAGTGACTTACAGACAGATCAGACAACAAATGGTCTTAGTCTCGCTGAACGATTGCAGATACTAATATATTTTTCATCACCTAACGATGCGCTTTCTTCTGTTTCCCTTTCTTGCTTTCAAGTTCTTTCACAGTTCTAAATAGAACCACAATAGAATTTTCTTTTCTCCCAAAACAAATGTATCCCACAATGAAATTACATATTTAGACAACTGTTTCAGGCACACATCTTTTTTTGGAGAGCATTGTGTGTTTGTATTAACTTCTCAGCTTGACAAGTCTTCACTAAGACAAATGTTTGAGCCTCCAATGGACGCCAAAACAGCTGAACCCAAACCTGTGGGGAAAAGGAAATCACATGCATAGAAAAGAATCGTCGCATACATCTCAAGACTCTCTAACATCTCAATTATGCCATTTACAAATGGCATAATTAACTGCCATTAAGTCTACAGCTGCAATAAGGCAAGACTAGCAAAAACTAATATTAAAACATCTTCAGGCAGGTCACCAGAGAAACACTGAAACAAGATTTTTATTTTTTCACTTCAACATAAATGTTCTTGGGAGCCCAGAAAAAAGTAGAGAAAAGCAACAACAATTCTCTTCACAAACACAAGAAAAAGGCCAAGAAGAGGCTTTACAAGGAGAAAACCCCCAGAGCGTATAACGAGCCAACCAATTCATTCACAGGTAAGAAAAGGTAAAAAGTGCCGTCTGATGAGAAAACAGTTTTCAGCCGTCTCTTAGGCCTATTTCAATAAATCTCTGGGCAGGAAGTGATGACTTGCAGCAGCGTAGGGACGGCGTTTTGAATCGAGAGCTCTATGAGGTCAGTCCCCTCCAAAATCAGTTGCCTAAGTATGCAGACAGCTTCGACAAATATTTTTCAGTGAATTAATATTTTTTTAGGGGCTCGGAGAAATCCACCTGTGTAATAAGTCTCATTGTGACTAAATATTCCACAGTTAGTCGTTAATGGATTTATAAAACACAAAGCAGTGGCCACATTTAATCATAGGTTGGGATAATGAGGCACATGCTGTCCAGAAGTTGCCATCTTTCTGTACAGTCAGTATCATCCAAACTCCAGGTGCCCTTCAGGTTAACTTGGGAACAGAGCACAGAAAACTTAATGAAATGGGTTTTTATGGCCGAGCAGCCACATCCAAGTCTTACTAAGTGCAATGCAAAGTGTCAGATGCAATGGTGCAAAGCATGCTGCCACTGGACTCTTGAGCAGCGGCGGAGACGTGTTCTATGCAAAGATTAATCATGACTTTGTTTGGCAATCCAGAGTCTGGGTTTGAAGAAGAAGCTTGCAACTTGCCTGACTACGACAGAGTTAAGTCAAGTCAAGGTTATTTGTGCAGCACATTTCAGCAACAAGGCAGTTCAAAGTGCTTTACATGACAAAAACATTTGAACCGACGAACAAACATTGGTTCAAATGTCGCACCATAAAAGTGCCAATGGTGGCATTGGCATTGGCACTTTTATAATATAATATATATAATATCATATTATTATAATAATATAATAATAAACACACAACTACTAATCTCAAGCAACTCTTAACAAGAGAGAAGTTTTGGCCTTTGTAGGAAGGAACTCGATTTTTCAGGTGTCTTGCAGTTTTCTGGAAGTTTGTTCCAGATTAGAGGAGCATAAAAACTGAATGCTGCTTCTTCGTGTTTGACTCTGACTCTAGGAATACATGCTTCATGTGTAGTATCATATGTAATGGGTGACGCAGAGTAAATTATGGTGCAGGAGCTGAGCAAAGCCCTTTAGTGAAAAGAACTCTTCATGCTGCTGTATACCAACACAATTTGGACAATTTCATAATCCTGATTTTGTGGGGATAGTCTGCAGACTGGTCCTTTATTTTAAACATAACTAGTATTGCCACTAGTACACAACGCACAGTTCAGAAATACTTCAATGGGCAACTTTGTTGTGAAATATTTGTCAGATCTGCACAGGCTCCTGATTTCAATCTAACATAACTCCACTGGGATCAAGTGGAGTCAGGGCAGGTCTTCTCATCCAACATCAGGGCCTGACCTCACAAACACTTTCCTGGAAGAATTGACAATAATTCCTATTAACACATATCTAAACGTTACCGATGCTTTTATTACTCCCAAGAGCAACCTAACACCAATTTAAAGAAATACTGGGAAGGCTCTGTTATTAAAGTCCTGTAGTGATCCAAAACTAATCCAGAAATTCATTAACGTATCCATGCATCACTTAGACAGCATTTGTAATTTTGAATGTTTGTGAATAGTAAGCTTTGCTTTGCTGAATAGTTTCATTCTGTTCTTTCAGGGAGGCTCTTCGAGCTTTATCAGATTAGATGAGACATGTGTAAGCTGCCACATTCATGTTTTTCCTCAGATGTTAGAAGAGGGTTGTGTGTGTGTGTGTGTGTGCGAGTGTTGTTTTTTATTGTTGTTATTATTACTTTTATTGTGGGAAGAGGTGTGCAATAACAGAAGCGTGGGAGGTTGGGGTTGGGGGTCAGTCTCTGCCTTAGGAAGAGCAGTACTTTTCTCGTTACATCCACTCACTGTGGTTTCACACAGCCAGACTTACACCAGCCAAACTTACAAATGTGCACATACACTGATATGCAGATCAGTAGGCAACTTATATTTATGCACTCTTTGGCAATGCACCTATTATTGATACACATGGGACAAAAAACAACAACAAAAAATCCCAAATGAATCAAACTTTTATTCAAATGTTCAACTAATGGAAAGGCTTCTGTGTTTAGTGTGATCGCCACATTGTTTTTTACTGTCCTGAAAATCTAGATGAACCCTTTTTTCTATGTTGCACTGATTCTACATTCTTGAATCTGGCATCGGGGACTATGAAAAGGACTTGTGTGATACCATCACCAAATATTTAGCAGCTCAGGTGCTGCTGCACTTATGTTTAAGAATGGATGTGCTGACTGCAAAGAGGAAGAAGAGAAAGAGATGGGAGGAAGAGGAAGAGGAGGAGGAGACTGTGCTGCTGTAGCAGTGCATCACCAAGAGGTGAGACTACAGCCGCGACACCACAGTTCGCAGCCCGGAAAAGGGTAAGAGCGCCACTGTTTGTTTAGCACCTGCAAAGGAGCCTCTTGTTTTGCTCTCCTTTTAGTTGTGGATGCATAGAGACCTTCAGGGCCATCTGTGCTGAAGAGGCAGAAAGAATTGCACGAGCAAAGTGGGATACTGCCAAATCAGTGCACTTGCAGAGAGGAACTGTCCTTCACAGGAAAAGACTTGCTCAAAACGTTGATGGAAGAACGGCAGCAAAGTCGGCCCGACTTACCTCAGCTGCCTCGCGTGCCCACTGAGACAAGCAGACCCACAACGGGCATGAGAATGTGTGTCATTAGTGCTGTCCCAGATGCTCTGAAAACAGACTGCCCTATAAATGCACTGCATTCCCAGAATAACTCCCTGCAGCTTGTTACAAACAATGGTACTGTGTAATAACCCCTGTTGTGGAAATGTAACTTAAATGGAACTGAAACAGTTCCTCAAGTGCAATGAGGTAGTAAAGTTGGACTGGGGGAAAGGGATGATGATGATGATGATGATGAAATGGCTATGAGTGCAGCTTGTCTCTAGGTCTGTGCAGTGCAATCAGATCAGTGAGACAAAGAAGTTAAATGGCTGCAGGCGCAGGTGTAGGAGAGAGACAGCCAGAATCACCACAATGATGTGACATACTATGACATGTCACGCTCTTTAGATATATTACCAGCCAATAGGTCAGTCAATGACAGCAATCAATCTTATGTCAGCAGCAGCGTCTTCAAGCATATGGAATATGTCATTAAACCATTGAGATGGTTAAATGACAGAAGTTTTTTTTTTTTTTTTATCCCTTCCTTTTTAAAAAATTTTTTGTCAAGCTATTCATCCAACCGCAGCTCCATCTGCACAGCCCAGGATTCATGCACTCTGCAGTGGATTACAAAACGCTGCCTGTGTAAAACAAAAGATCCATTTTCCACCCAGTGTGCTCTCTTTTTTTTTTTTTTTTTTTCATCCTGTTCACAGTAAATACCACATGCAGGGCAGGTTTAATGCAGAAAGACGTTGGTGCAACAGATCAGCATGCGCCTCAGCGTGCTGGAGCGCGTTGCTCGGCGTTGAGCTTACCCTCTGCGGCCACGGCGCACCGGACAAGGAGTGAAAGCAGAGCCAAAGACAGCAGGCAGTATGAGAGCATCCCCGCTGCTCCGGCTCCCAAACCGCTCCTCAAACACCTCCTCCCCCTGTCTCCTCCGGCTTCCCTCCTGCGCGGCGAGCATCCGTCACAGGCGTCTGCCCCGCAGGCTCCCGGTACTTCGGGATGACCCGCCCGCCCATCACTCCTCACACCGGGAGCCATATCCAGTGGACAAGTTGCTGAAGTTTCGCTCGTAAATAATGCATTGGATCAATCCACGTGTGTGAACGGGGGGGAAACACGGCCGTCACTGGGTCACGTCGTGTGTCCAGGGCTGGATAGAAGGACGAGAGGGGAAGCGGGGGGACGCGACGCTGAAGGGAAATTAAGAAATGCGCCCTTATCGCTCCGCCGCGCTCGGTCCACCCATCATCACCGTGTGGCGCAGAGCGGCGCTCTCACTTTGCCCAGAGGTTTGACATTTAGCCGCTGGAGGTGAAGTGGCTCGCTCAGACCCGCTGCTGATGGATGACGGTCACTGAGCTGCGTGCAGAGGGCGTTCAGTCTCCACCAAAGTAAGCATGTTTCCACGGAGCTCGGCGAGTGGGTGGCTCATTTAGGTCCTCCAGTCCTCTTGGCCAGGCTGAAACAGAACAGCATCTGTACGGAGAGTCAAAGCTGACCTGTCTGCAGGGCGCCCTCTGCTGGCTGTGTTTGGATCAAACTGGCCCATTCTTTTTTTTTTTTTTTTTTTTTTAATTACTGGCCTCATTCGCCGGTGAAGTGAAACACACACACAAAAGCCACACTTCTACTATGAATGTCATTTCAAAGTTTGGCTATTGTCAACCTCATCAGGCTTGTTGTTGGCATCAAGAGAGAAGGGATTTACAGACATGGATGTTGTACCATTTTAACTCCACAAGATGGCGCTCTTGACTCACAAAAGACTTAAGTTGATGACACTTCTAATTCCCAGCTTCACATAGAAACTTATAAGTATTTTTTTGAAATATAAATTTTAACATTACAAATATTACTGCTGACACTTATTTAGTTAATCTTTATTTACAATTGCATATGAACATATTATAAAACTTATTATTGTATCACGTCCAGATGTTATTTAATTATTAACATGCCCATTTTTAGGGACACACAATAAACATTAATAGTCTTCTATCTATTTAATTCCATAATTTCTGACATTATTTTAAAATAGCATAATATTAACACTGCAAATATTACTAATTTTGTTTTTAAAGGGTAATTTATCTCAATATTATTAAAATACACTAAAAAAAATTCAAATAGTGCCAAAATGATTTAAGTGTATTAAAATCTCCCAAAAATTTAATTAAATCCTAATTGAATTTTATAAATGTGCTTTATAAACGGTATTTTCATGATTGAAAGTTTAGTGCTAAATACACATCCACGAATATTTATCTAAACTAAATGTATGATACTTAGATAATTGCTCTGTCATACAAAAACAATTCAAAACTATAAACAATTATATAATTTGTCTTGTCAACGTTTGTGCTCCTTGCCCTAGTACAAAAAACTGACCATGAAAGTGTGTGATGGAGGAAGAGTCCGGACACGGAAAGGGCTGCGTCAATAGATTTTTTTTAATTCAAAGTGAATTTTAACAATAATACACCATAAAGTCTTATTTTGACACTCACCAAAAGAGTCACCTGGAAAACCCGCTTAATGTGACAAAGTAGAGAAGGCTTGGTCACACCTAAATCACTGAGAACTAGAGAGGAAACACTATCGCAAACTGTATAAGAGACATCACATCCATAGAGTTAGTTTTCCCAGTCCTTATACTGTAAATATTGCACAGTGCAATTGCTACATGGCAAACTAGTGTAGCACAAAATCAAAAAAAAAAAAAAAGAAAAAAAAAAAAGAAAACAAAACATAAAAACAAAGCCACAAAAAATCTACAGGTATTAAAACAGTAACAGTTCAGATTTCATAATAAAGTCTATTTGAAGAGCAGTCTAAACAGGTGATTCCATAACTTGCAGTGTGAATTAACTCTGAAATTGAGAGAGATGACCAGAAGACTGAAAAGAAGACCTCGAGAAAACAATCCTTGTTCAATCAAATCAAAGAGTTACAAGTAGCACATTTAGATCAATAAGAGACCCTGAAGTGAAAGTTCTAAAGGACAATAATCTCATTACCAAAATCAGAAATTTCAACAACTGGACATTTTACTGAGAGCTGTTTTCTCTGCTAAACGTGACCACAAGCCTCCAAAATCCATGAACAAAGATTTCAATCAATTAAAATAAAATGGAAAAGAGTGTAAAGATTTCTCTCCTCTTGCATCCATTGTTTCGTGTGACAAATACGGGAGAGTTGATGCAGGCGCGTTGCTGGTGAATAAGCTTTGAGGGAGTCAAAACACAGATCACATTTCACATGCTTATTGTTGGGGACCTATCTCAAGCACTAATGTATCTAGTTCATGCCTCATCATCACAAGACTTCTTTCCCAAAGTAACATTTGAATGTGTTCAGTAAAACAAACAACTAAGAAAAAAAAAAAAAAAAATCTCTAAAAACACAAAGATGCATCAGGGTCGTTGTTTGAATGTAGAGAGCAGTTTTCATCTGGAGCATGAAATCAACAACCAGATGAAAAAAACAAAACAAAACAAAAAACTTTAGCTTCTTTGATTTTAAAGACCAGTGTTGTCAGCTGTGCTCTAGTTGCTCCAACTTAGCCTCAATCTGCATGACAGAAGACAAAAGTGAAGCGAAGTGTGTATGTGTTCATGCAAGGTAATGTAAAGCGTGGAGATGATCTAAGAACACTTTGTGGTGCAACGACCGCACAATGGAAAGTATTGCATCTGCTGTTCAGCCAGAGTGACTATCTAAGACCACCATGCATCATATCATTCAAAGTCTAACTGTGGGTTATTTTATCAGCCTGTTGTCACACAGAGGCTTTTTTGTGGACTATCTGAGAGAGGAGCGGATCAAATTCTCTGGCATGTCTCTGTGACAAAGTCCTACTTTTTGAATTTGTTTTCCCCTCTCTCTTTGGTAAAGCGGCCGCAAAAAGAGACTTTCTACGTGATCGTGGAGTTGGACTCTCTGCCTTCTTCGTTCGTTCGCTTTTCTGGATCTCAAGGCACATACACAGTGCTGCTTACACTGTCGCAGTTTCAGTAAAGGACACATAACAACGGCCACCGCCTCGCACTGACAAAAACACTTTGATATGAGTCACTCATAAAGGGGAGAGCGATCTAAACGCAAGGCAGGTTAGAACATCCAACTGATATTCTAAGCAGATAGAACATTGAACAGATACAAAAGGTTGCAGTAAATACTTGTAATCATTTTGACATAAAACAAGTTGTGAAAATTGTTTTGGAGCAAAAGCATTGGGGGTAAATTTATGTTTCTTTCTTTAATCAAACATTTCCAAGCCTCACTAGCTGTAAGTGCTTCACGACAAGTGTCTAATGTTAAATGGGGCACACTGGATTCATAGTTTGTTTTCTTTTTTTTTTTTGGTGTTGTTTGTTTTCTGGTATCTCACAGTGCTCCCATAACTCAGAAAAAGAGTACTGGTAATACACGGTGTTCGTGCAATGAGAAAGTTAAATCAATCCTGCAAGCTACAGCTTCAGATGTGTACAAAACATCGATATGAAAACATACAAAACTTAAGTTACATCGATACATCATTTGTATGCAGTGACGAGCCCGAGAGGTTAATAAGGATAAAATACTGATGCTGAAAAAACACGCACCCCAAGGAACAACAAATCCAACTAATGTTCATCATCAGCAAATACAGTAGTTACAGTGACACTCCGAAAATGAACGCAAACACAGAAATCAAAACCACTTCTATTTCAGATAATTAGGGACCTATACAAAACGCTAGGTTTAAACTCAGAGAGAAATCACCTAATTTCACAGCTATTGAAGTGGCAATCATCATATAGCAGCTTATCTATGATACATTCAAGAAAGAAATGATACGACTTGTTAATTGCCCAATAAGCTAGACAAAACATCAGCTGATTTTTTGGGGGGTTTTTTTCTAACTTTTTTTTTTTTTTTTCCTTTGAACAAAACCTCATTCTACAACTACAGTATAACTGAGGTCTATGCAAACAGAATAGCTACCTTGCTCAATATATGAATTACAGTCTTTGGTGCTGCACAAGCAACGTCATTTGAAAAACAAAAGACAGAAGTAAAGAGAAAAAAAACACACACAACAAATTAAAACATCGGCTCCCAAAAGAGAACACACCCATGTTTAAAGGTCTGGGTTGAGTAAAATTGAACTAAAAGACAACTTGCCTGCCAAAATATTCACACCCTTAAAAGAATTCATTGTGGAAACATTTTTAGATTCTATGTCAGTATTCAGTCTCCCTTAGTCCATCAGTACACCACGGCTTGACTAATCTATGCCCACGATAGCAAGCTAAACCTGTCAGATTATGAAAACATCTCTTGTCCCCATCCATCTTCACGTAACCCCCGCAGATTTTTTTGTCAAATTTAATTCTGGTATCCAGACTAAGCCATTCAGATTTTCTTTTCGTTACGGTGAAGTCATGTTTTATTGATTAGGGTGCAGGCTAACGTTCACTATGGTGCTGAAAAACAAACTCAGTCTTCATCTTCAACTTTCTGGATGAACATTTTGGGATCTTTTTACTATTTACAGTTTCCACTTTGACACATCAGTTCCATTTAAGAGGAAACCCTAAAGTACGATGCTGCCGCTGCCATCTTTGACTATTGGTACAAAGTTCTTTTGATCTTTGTTATGTTGAACATGACATTTGGAGTCACGGAAGAAAAGTGGAAATATAGTTTCATCAGACACTAATTGATTCTGTGACAAGATATTGTGAAAATGCAGCCACCATTTTGAAAATTCCTGCAGCTCCTTTGCTGTTGTTTGTTAGTCTCTTGACAGACTCTCTGTCCAGTTTCTTTTCATTAGTTTTGATAAAAACTTCAGTTTATGGAAAGTCCTCATTGTCCTATTTATTCTCCAACCATCAGTGAACACCTCCACTATGGTGAAATTTCCCACATCTGATATCTTGGTAGATAAAAATCCTTTCCAGGTAAATTAGGGTTTTATCTAACTGATGTAAAAGACCAAACAAAGGTAAAATCCCACAAGTCAGCTGAATTTCATTTCTGGTTTGTCCAACTCACTTGAGTAAACTTAGGAAGACTGAAAATGACTGACAAGGTGCTTCAACAAAGGTTTTTAGCTCTCACATTTTTTCCACAATGTCATATTAAAGATGATACACATTTAGGACAGTTATTCATCAAAATTCATCATACAATTATTTTTGCACATCACAAAGTCTGCCATTTGAACAGGGGTGTGTGCATTTTTTGAGAACCACTCTAAATGAATGAAGAAGATAAAAACACAACACTTTATATATAAAGTGCTGTGCATATATATATATATATATATATATATATATATATATATATATATATATATATATATATACTCTCTCCCTGACGGAATGTATAAAATAAGTAGTTGACACTGATAAGCATTAAGCCTTTAACAAATGGTATCAATGTAAAGGGGAAAAGTTAACTTTGTCACACATGCATAAACGAGAGAATTGCACACAATTACCTCACACCTTAACAAGCATCTGTACTAAATATTCTAGCTCTATAATATATGTCATATATGTGTGTATATCAAATACTGCATGGTTTGCTCAGGCTAAGAATATTCCATACCGTAAAACGAATTTGCATTTATTTTTATTTTTTTAAATCTTACCTAATCAAAGCCATGCCCGTCACACTTCTAAACATCTAAAAACAAAGTGAAAACACTCCAAATAAAATTAGAAAGACAAAAAAAGCAAAGAAATATATAACCGACGACTATTTAGATTGTATTGCCGTTTTTAAACAGTACAAATACTGTTAGTAGTAAGAGTTTCACTAAATAGAAAGTGATTATCAAATGTTAAGCAATATCCAGTACTTGCACTTTGTACACTAGTTCATTCGGAAACAGAGAGGGAAAAAAAAAAATCAAAAATCAAACGTGTTTAAGGAAACAGCAGGCATTCGCAACAGCAAAGCATGCCGTTCTTCTTGAAAGAACAGAAAAGGAACTCACCACACACTGAACTATACAAAGACTCCGAAAAATAAGCACCGCTGTCCGCGATACATCACATCCATGCAGGCTATGCATGGAACATATACACATGTGCATATATATACTCACACATAGGATGCATCGACTGATTGGAATTTCAAGTGCTGCAGTCCAGTACATTAATATTCATGTATATAGTCATATATAAGTAGTAACATTAACAACCTCAAATATGTAAGGCACTATGGCTGGGGACAGTTATACAATGCAGCGAGTCTTGTGACACAAACAATAAGAGCAACGTCTATGCATCTTTCCGTTTACATTTTTGCTCATGCAAGACCACATGCAGCGTGATGAACAACCCTATTTAAATCGGATAATTGACTTGACATTGCAAACATCAAAAGACACCGAAAAGGTACAAATACTTCAAACGCAGTACAACATACACCGTGGACAACATGTGCATCTGTCGATCTAGAGCTAGAGACTGGGATGGCTTTACAAATATGGATGTGTCTTGCACACATAAGAAGGCAATGTAGAAAAATAGCTGGGACCGGGGGGGTTTTTCTAACTATTCAACAACACCCCAATTATTCATCTGTCTTGAGGAGTATTCGTAGAAGATCCAATGCAAAGATATATCAAATGTGCAAAACACATTAAGTGTGAGTTTAACTACTCATTCATTCTATCATTCAATCATTCATACATTATTTCCTTCTTAATTTTTGCCAGATCATCTCCACCGTTGGAACTTTTTTTTTTTTTTCCTTTTTTTTAAAGCTTAAAAGTTCAATTACAACCAAGTCGACATGATTCAAAAAATAGCTTGTTTTCTCTGTGGTTGTGCCATGGTTTTTTTTTTATTAGAAATGAAAACCATGTTGTTTGTGGTTTAGGATGGGATGCTGCCCCGCTTAGCCACCAGGTGGTAGGAAAGGTACCAGAGCCACACTCAAATGTAGGGGTACTGGTTTAGTTTGGTGGGGCTGAGGGGGAAACTGCCATAAGCAGGCGAGGCGATGTAAGAGTGCGGGGGGAAAAGGGGCTTGAACTGGCTCTGTGGATGCAAGGTGGGGGAGGGGAGCAGCCGGGGGTTGATACCCACTGCCACTTGGTGCACAATGCCTGCCGGGTGGGATATGCCATACGTGGGCTGGAGGACGGGGCGGGAGGCGCCAGGGGAAGCCAGCAGGTGGGCCACGGGGGCCGCTGTAACCAGAGGGCCAGACGGAGGGTACGACAACAGGGTAGGCTGAGAATGCGGGTGGCCCCCAAGATGGGGGTGGGCGCCTGTTGTGTGGTTTGGACTGCTGTGGGAAAGTGTGAAGGTGTGTCCATGCATGGTGGGAGGGATGTACGCCTGTGGTCGCCGGTTGGCAAAGTTCCCGTTCCATTCTTGGTGGCATGAAGTGAAATGCTGGACCTGAGGGAGAGGAGAACATATCTGTAATGTAATGCACATAATCTTGGCTTCTTTTTCTTATTTATGCAGGCGACACTGCTAGTTTTCAATCCGAGAAGTGCTGGTATAAAAAAAGACTAAATGAACTGGGACTGCCATTTGCAGAACCCAGCAGGACAACGTTTCCTGTGATCATTTTATAAATGATTAAATAATGGTGATGATATTTAGACAGATTGCTGCAGCTTCTGTTCAGTTCGACTAAAGCTGGCTGTGTGCTTGCACATTTAAAACACTTCCAACAATGTAAATTTCATAAAACGTTTGATCTGTCCTGCAAAAAATATTGTTGTGCTGATCACAAATTGCACTTATTCCTTCGAGCTAATCATTTAGTTTCAGGATGCCCTGTTTGTTTTTAAACTCATCAATTTAAATTATGTTTTGCATGTGTTTTTTGTGCATGTATTCTTAGATTCTACTATATATTTTGTGTGTTATTGTGCAGAAGAGTCTGTTATGAAGTTTAATTGACTGATTGAGATTTTTGTGGATGTTTGTTACTTTTAAATATGGAGCAATCATCATAATGATTTACTTTACAGGCTTCTCACTCTGATCCAGAATTTCAGTTTCAGTCTTTGCTCAACTCAAAAAAAGTTCAAATGTAATAAATCAGTTTAAAAAGTTTGTTTTAGTTGAGAGTTGTTCATTTTGATTCATTTAATACATATAAAACAACATTTCATATTTTATTCATTTTTTGACTTTACAATCGCAGATTGTCATCTGACTTTTCACTTAAAACAAGCAAGACACAGTACTATACAGTGGAACTGTTCAATAATTAGGAGTGTGGACATCAGAACAGATAGTGGAGTGAATAAAGTTCCATTTGTAACATGACGTTGAAAACTAATCACACACACTGCCACAAAAAGACAACATTTGCGATTCAAGTGTTCTCCTTATGGCTCTTGACTGCCCACATGCAGTCACAACCACCCAAGTATCTGCAGCAATCACCCAGTGTGGGTGACTGTGGCTGAATGGCAGAGTAGTAGGTTCAATTCCAGCTTCCTCCTGCCACATGTCGATATGCCTCTGGGCAAGGCACTTAACCCCGGTCTGCATGTCGGTGCATAAATGTGTGTGCGCTTGTGAGTGCGAATGGGTGAATGTGACTCTAGTGTAAAGCGCTTTGAGTGGTCAAAATGACTGGAAAAGCGCTATATAAGTTCAGTCCTAACAAACTGCCAGCTTCTTGTCAGATTCAATGCTTCCCCTCAAAATACACAGATGCTAAATGTTAATACCCTAAACTGGCAGCGGCATAAAAAGTTTGACAAGCAAAAATCAGCATTACATTTACAAGGAAGTACACCAGCTTTCTGCGAGCTAGAGTACGTACACTCCTGTCATTGATCTATTTAAGAAGGTGAAACATGTCTTTCTACCAAGAGATACTAAGCTCATCATAACAAAACTGCACTCAATATAATCTAATTGGCTCTCATCAGACCGATGCCAATGCTGCAAAATTAAGCTCGACTGATGAAGTGCAACTGTTTTCTGCATTTAATAACCCTTTAACAGTATAGAAGTGCAACCATTACTCTCATTTTAAATACTGATTTTCTTTGTGAATTCCCTCACCTGCCCAAAGCCTATAGGCTGCTGTTGCTGAGGCTGGAACACAGGGCCGATTTTCTGTGGCCTGTTGAGGAGCGGTGTGGAGTGGTGATGCTGTTGCCCAGGAATGCCTCGCCCTTTGGAGTGGCACGAAGACTCTAAGACCGGGAGAGGTCATGTAACAGGAGACAGAGAGAGAGAGAGAGAGAGAGACAGAGATAGGTGAATACAGAAATACTGGTGCTCAGGTCTTGGTGTCAGAAAGTATATAACAAGCAAATAGGACTTGAGCTGGAGCATGTATCCAACTGCAACAACTGCAAATGCACAGCATATCTCGGTACCCACTTGCAGCTCTGTGGGCTTATCAGAGATTTCAGCTGTGTGGGATCAGTTCCAAAGCTTAAAACATAGATGGGTATAAATAGAAGTATTTTTGAAGAAGAGGAGCGGTTTCTAACTAAGCTTGATCATAAAGCTTATGGTGGGGGTCAGATTGTTTGCTATAAATAAATTTTCCATCACTAAAATAGAGAGATGTGCCCTTTTATGTTGGGCTTCATTTGTAGTAGTTTAAAGACGGGAGAGATATGCCATTGACACGAAAGCAAAATGAGTCTGTATAATTTTCTTTTAGGATTTAAAGCCAAACACTTCACTTTCTAAACTCAGAAAAAATGTATACTTAAATTACTCTTCACAGCAGTTACAAAGCCCACAGAGATAATGCGTAACAGCATAAAAGCTACACTTCAAACATTAGTTTTTTAAAATAGCAAAAAAAATACTGAACTTTTACCTATTTTTTTTCAGAGCATTGGACATTTGGTGGTTATTACACATGTACTAGGCAGATTTGAGAAGTGCAGATCCACACAATTTCAGCAGATCTCAGATTTAGAGAAATGTAGACATCATGCAAGTGTTCACATCAGAAATCAGAGCAGATTCGTCACAGCAGGGAACCCATAATCACCTGTGAGAACCTCTGTGGCCTACTAACACAGCATAATCCCAGGCCATGTGACCTGTGGAGCAGACAGCAGCACTGTTGACCAGACCTTTGACCTCGCATAACGTACTTAAGCACTTGGTAGTTGTCTGACTTGGTAGCTGTTTATCATGGCAAAAAAATGTTTATTCATTGAATATTTGCTGAAGCAGTATTTTTCTTCTACTGTGCTTGAGTCAAAGGAATGATAACATTTAACATCAGATATCTATGAGTATCTGACTAGCTACATACAGTCCTACAGAGTTTGAGAGCTCTGATGGAGAGAAATAACATTTTGTCAGCTTCATCAATGCAGTGGAGAAAAACCCTCATGACTAAAACATGGGCCGATTATGTAGAGAAAAAGTGAGACTTGCACAATCACAGCAAATCTCTGTTGTTAGGAGAAACAGGAGGGCTGATGGCTTTGGGGTTAAGAGGAACAATGGTAGTCAATGGTTAGGCGCAAAAATAATGATATATGTCCTTTAAGGAAACAAACATTTAAATGCATTCCTGTCATAAAAACCTCAGGCTTCAAGGTTTACCTGTGTTTCCAGGTGTTTCGCTGATAGAACAGTTGTTATTGTTCTGCACCCGCATTGGAGGCACCACAACGGTGCGTATTGTAGGCTTGCTGGGCTCAGTTTCAGGGGCAACGCACGCCACACGCGGCTCACAGTTCTGGTTGCTGTCGGCGATGTAGCGGCGCTCGGTAAAGGGACTGCTGCTGCGGCCGGAGTTGTGCGAGGCAGGCGAGCTCTCCACCGTGTCACAACCGCTCTCCTGTTCATCATCTGACATGCTGGAAAAGGTTGATAAATTAGCTGTTTCTGTTGAATTTAAAATGTGTAAATGCCCTGGATGTAAAAACGTGATCAAAAGTAGATCTTTACCTATTGGGTTGTTTACATGGGGAGTTGTTGGACTGGGCTGAAGCTGAAGAGCTGGTGCTGAGCGTGCTGTCTGGACTGCTGAGAGAACATACTCTCTCCATACTGATGGTGCTCTGACATGCTTCACAATCTGCACTGCCCTTGCACCTGTGTTGGTAAGCAGAGTAAAAATAAGATGTAAAAGCCTTTAGAATGAGAAACAAATTGAGCCTGATGCTCAGTACTTACTCTCCCATTGAGTGTCTTTGTGCATCCTCCTCTTCATCGCTGCTGATACTGATGACACTAACAGTCGGACTGGCAAGGCCAGAGATCAACATTTCCTGCCGCTGCTCCTGCGAAACCAAGAGCTCCTCGCAGTCTGGCTCCACTTTACAGCAGCTCTCCTCGTCGTCCTCCTCGACCTGATCCTCCGCTCGCCCCTCTTCGATGGCGCGCCCTTCTTCTTGACATCTGGCTCCCTCCTCCTCAATTTCCTCCACATTCTTTGCTGTGTCGGCCATTTTTGGGGACTGGCATGCCACATTTTGGATGTTTGTGTTTTGGGAGGTACTGCTTCCCCTGCGCAACGAATAGAAAAAAGGTTGCCAGTTCCCATAGCCGCATGTTTTCATGTCTTTCTTAAGGATAAAATCCATGTGTAGTACCTGTTCACACAAGGCTTTGCTCGCTTGTTTGCCGCTGGCTGTGGCCACACCACATGTGCGATGCCGATGTTGACTGGCTGGTGGGTGGACATAGTCATTTGGTTGGTTAGGAATGGCTGAGGGTGTGCAATCATGGAGCTGAAATGGTTACCATGGGGACGCACTTTCCTGCAATAAGAAAATAAAAGCCAAAAGCTTTCAGCCCAAATTCTGAATGTCAAAGGTCAGCTTTGAGCCAGGCATCATTATCATTAAGGGAATAAACAATACAGCTTCAGCCTACTACATCCATTCCTTAAGTATAGCAACCAAAAATTTAAACAAATTAAAAAACATCAAATAAAAAGCTATACTTTTACAATGAAAGTATGTTACATCAAAGATTTGTAATACTAAAATAGAAAGGATTCTCACCCCCAGTCACTTAATCTCTGCGTGCCAGTCACAGTGTCAGAAGCCAGTGTGGTTGATGGTGGGGGGACAGACGTAACCTGCTGCCAAGTGGGCACCAAGATCTGCTGGGCACGGCTCGACCAGGCCTGTCAGTGTGTCGGAAAATAGCAACTGAATATTTGACTTACTTTAATTAGGTATAAACTTTACCTCAGTCTCTCAGCCTAAATACTAGCGTCTTGGGAATATAACTTTAACATGTTGTCAGATCACAACCAAACAGCTTAATATTTTTATGAAAATTTTATGAGACAGAGCAACACAAGGCAGCACAGAGATGGGGAAAGGAAGGAAAAAATATGCAAGATTTTGCAGGTAAATGTCGGAGCGTGCTATGTGCACATGACTTCAGCCTCTTTTAATTTAATACCTCTTAATAAAGTTCAGTGCAAAACAACCTCCTCTAGAAGTCACATATTTTCAAAATTAGAGCCTGTGTGAAAGATAATATAAGTATGAATGCAGCTGTTCTCTGTTGGCTACAGGTACTTGTTAGAGAGCATTACAGAGAAGTGTCACATCTTGTGCAGGCGACACAGCAAACATGTGACAAATTTATTTTTGTCAGATTAGACCAAAACACTACACATGGAGCAAAAGTAGCACAGCACATTACTGTGAACACGCCATCCCAACAATAAAACATGGGAGTGGCAGAATTATGCAGTTGGGATGTTTTTCTTCAGACTATTAGAGGCCACAAAAGACTTGAAAGTAGGGTCAAAGTTAACCTTGCAGAAGGGCAATGACCCCAGATATACAGCCACAGCTACAATGGAACGGTTTAGATCAAAGTATTTTCATGTGTTAGAATGGGTCAGTCTAGACTAGACTGTGACCAAAATGTGAGAATTTGAGAAGACTTGGAAAGAGTGGGCAGAAATTTCAGTCTCAAAATGTGAGAGCAAATTTTATTTCCACATTGAATCAGGGAAGTTGAATATGTATAGATGGCACACTTTTCCCATTTTATTTATAAAAAAGAAAAAAAGAAAATTACAACTATTTATCCTCTCCTTCCACTTTACACTTATGTACCATTTTACATTGCGACATACCAGAAAATAAAACAGTTGAACATTTTTGGTTTGTGAAACAAATGTTAAAAGAAAAGTTTACAGGGTATGAACACTTTAAGTTATTAGTGTAATCCGTTTCCACCCCCTACCTGAGTGATGACTCCAGGTCTGATCTGCAACGGCTGGATTGATGGTGCTTGAGTGACCAGAGGTACGGAGGCCTCCATACGGACAGAGTAGCCAGCTGGTTTAGCAGTATTAGTGGGGATACCTGAAGATGCAAGTAACAGCATATTTGACATCTAGATATTTACCCAAAAAAAAACACAATTTATAAAAGTGAAATCAAGACTGACAGACACAGCTGTACCTGGTATTGTTGGGGGACACAGAATGAGAGCTTGCTGAAACGAGTCATTGCATCCAAACTGACCACCACCAGTCTGCAGTGGTATCCCATGGTGCATTACTGACGGCGCAGATGGAACTAAACCCTAAAAAAAGGATGAAAGCAACATAAATATTTTATTCTGCCAGTAGGTGGCGACAGCTCTGTCAAAAGAGTTTGATTTTCAGTTGGACAGAATGAAGGAGAATGTGTTGGACCTGGAATCTATACTTACAACAAAGTCACTGTTCTGACAAATTTAAAATTCAGACAAAAAACAAACCCAGAGTCCACTTCTTTAAGATAAAGTTATCAAGTTAAGGCTTTGCTACTGTCATCGCATGTCCAAGCTGATAGAAATAACTTTTTATGGGACTGATTTATTCAGGCTGGCCTGCCGAGGTCAGCCTTGTTTGTTGAATCTGGATACTTACCAGGAGAGCTAACAATGCTGAGCGGAAACAGGTCAGACCCTTTAAATAGTGGAACATGTGCTTTTGCTTCTCTGCTAACCCTCCTCTCGTGCCTGGGTATAATCACATTTAAAGGATAACGAGAACTAGGGCTATATTGTTCTGCTACTGCTACTGCTACTGCGTGTAGCCCAGCCCCCATACACATGATGGTGAACACAAAGCAGGCTTTCATATGGGTTAGACCAAATCAGTTACGACCTTCTCCTATAAATGCTTTCTCAGCAGTATTAGATACTGCTTAAAATTGGAAGCGATCAAACCTCTTTAGTTATGCATGTGAAAAGCAACATGAGACTTCTAATATTTCTAGCTGCCCGCAAACATCAATATGTAAATATTTATATCTTTCTAGTTTTTAAACTCAGCATGATTGCTTTCAGGTAAAGATGTTGAGACGTTTCGCACTATAAAATCCAAAACAAAATAGGTTGGGGGGCCTTGTCTCCTCTTTTCTTCTCGGCAACAACAGTGATTTGTACTGTTGCCATGACCTCAGAAACATGACGTGATTTTGTTGCCATGACAGCAGTGCTAGGACGCAATAAGACAGGCAAGACGGCATACAAAATGGGTAATAAAAGCAAAAAATCAGTCTCTGTTGGAACAAATGAAAGGAATAGAACATTGGATGTCAGGAACCTGCAGCATTTGCTATTCTGTTATTCTGCTTCCAAGAATTGTTTATTACTTATTTCTTATCTACCAAAAGCAATTATTAATCTTCTGAGAAACTGCATATTTGTTGGCTGATCTAATAATTATTCTTGCACTGGTTTGTAAAACACAAATGTACAACCACAGAAGTGGAAGTTGCTACTATAACACTCTGGACAACTTACTTGAGTGTGAACAGCTGGGATCTTACTGAAGGGGAGGTTGGCTGAGGCAGCAGTGGTTGTAGTTACAGGTCGAACGAAAGGACCTTTATTTCTGTTGGCGGCCTCAAACCCAGTGGGACGAGTCCAACAAACGTCCATGATGTGGAAACACGACTTCACACTACGGACAGGAAGGCAGAATGTGAAACAATCATAATAATCTGCAGGATGTTAACAAAATGTGAGGCACAGCTGACTCACTGGTTGCTGTGGGGGAAGTCGAGCAGGTGTTGCATCGTCACAAACGGGTGAATGAGCGCTTCAGCAGGGGCGATCCTCTCTTCTGCATCGATCAGCAACATCTTTTTGAGCAGGCCCACGAACTCCCGCCGGTCAGCCTTCTCGGCTAATAAGTCACAACCTTCCAGATTCATCATCAAGTTCACCTGTAATACAAAGGGTGGCTTTTTTTTTTTTTTTGTGGAATGTGCAATTAGCACAACTGACGTCAAGACACAGAGTCTGTGTGCTCTCCCAAGAGAACATACACCTTGTTCTAGCCATAACATTTTTTTTAAAGCTGCCAATATTATAAAATCCAAATTTGCAGAAAATAGGTAGAAAGTTCAAGGGGATCAAAGCACTCAGATTTGCTGCAGTCTGTTCAGCTTCCCTGTTATATCCCCTGAAAATTTGCCCTCTCATAGCATGAATGAAGGGCAGACACACTCAACATGTCAGAAAATACTAATTTAATTTCTCTGACTTCATTTTAACCAACTTAGCATCATGGATACGAGGCATTCACAGATCCAAATAGGATCAAATTTTTTCAATTTCCAACCAGCCAGTCTTGGATTTACAGGAAAACCATGTGATTTTGGACAATTGTTGATGAGTCTCTAATAAGAATGAAACATTACTACAAGTTTTGTGACATGGAAGGATTTTAGTAGAACGTGCTTATCTAAAAGGTAAATTAGGACAAATTGGATATGAATTTCCTAAAATCTAAAAAAAAAAAAAAAAAAAAAAAACTTACAAAATTTAGAAAGTACTGACAGAAAACAGAGGAATTTGCCAGTTCTGAGGAAATACACTGGAAGCTTACATTGTAAACTTTAAGCTTGGAATTTCACAAGAAATTACAAGGTTTTTCTTCAAAATGATGCCAGTCATTTCCTTCTTATGAAAAGAAAGTCCTGTCATGTACATTTCAGTCCAAAGATTTACACATACGTGCGCTATGTCATCCAAACAGCTGAAGATGTACTTCCTCGCTTCCTTTGATTTCATTCCCGTCTCCGTCTCGTGTTCATCTGTTGACTGCAGAACAAGAAATCATTCAATGAGAATCCTAGATAGAAATTTGGTGAAAAAAGTTTCCTGCACATGCTGCTGGCACACATTTAGAAATGGTTTGTTGATTGTAATAACATTGAGAATCTTTGATTCATAGGTAGTTGATAAATAAGCAGCAACCATGTCAAATAAACTGTGACCAAATTTTTATTTAAAAACTTATGTATCTTGAGGCCATAATTTCCTGTTCTATTGGATTTGCATGCATTTCCCAGTAGAAAGTACAATTTTAAAAGCAGTTAAGGTTTGATCTATACCATTCAGGTTTAGCAGTAAGCAAAATAGGACCACAATCTGTTGCTTCAGATAGAGAGTTACTGTTCCATGTTTTGTCAGTTCCCACCTTCAGTCTCCATGCTGCATAAGGCGAGTCCGACTCTTTGCAAAAGAACCGTGCTGTCTTTGTCCCCGTGTTCAGTAATTGTTCGCCTGGCAAACCTTGTGTCTGCGAGATGTAGCGAATCTACAGGACAAAAAACAAAGAAAATCAAAGAAAGATGAGCAATACTCAAACATTTAGCAATAAAAACTGTCTGGTTTAAAGTTTGATAATGTCGCTTTATCAAATGATGTTATAACAAATGCACTTTACAAACTCACAAGCACCGACAATTTTCCAAAACCCCCATTAAGTTACTCTGAATGGAAGTTTGCAGAGTAGAAACAATTGCAGAACCATTTAAGATGCCCTTTTCCTGTGGAAAGTCTGAACCTGTCGTGCAAATGAACACCAGTACATTGACTGCAGTTTGTGCAGAAATTGCCTGAAAAATGCCAGATAAACTCTGATATCAAGGCTCCCACAGTCTGAGTGCTTTCCACGGCAACAGCGGATAGCAGTCAGATGCTGTGGTGCAAGAATGTCACACACAAATTTTTGAAATGAGAGTGGCGAGAACCCTGGCTGACGTCAATCACACCCGAGTGCAGGGAACAACAATCGTTAGAGATTCAGCGCAGCTTATAAGCACAGAGACCCACTTAGAGAAGGATGAAGGGTATGGAAAAAGCCTAAAGAGCCACATAATCACACATTTGATCCTTAAAGATCTACTTAACAGAATGTTTAGAAAACAAATAGAAATGATGTTCCATTCATTTCAACTGTGTTGCTCTGTCATCCATTGTACATATATATATTTTTTTCAATTTAATAAAAGCTTCTTCATTGAAAATGTTTCCTAGGCACCATTCAATGTGTGTTTTCACAATGCTGGTGCAAAAACTGCAATTTGTTTTAGTGTGGGTGGGACAGTTTGCTCAGATTAGCGTGTCACAAACCCACTATATTGCTAAAGGTTTTGGGAACACATCAAGAACCTTACTGACATCCCAAGGCTCCAATGCAGCTTTAATATGATGCTGATCTGCAATAATTTCAACACTGGAAAAATTGTCTACAAGTTTTAAACTCTGTTCATGTGAAAATCTCCTCATTCTTCTCGGAGAGCATTAGTGAGGACACACACTGATGTTGGATGAGAAGGTCTGTCTCTGCAATAATCTTGATGACCCATTTCAATGAGACCTATGATGAATAATAAAACACTGTTAATGTCGTTCTGCTTTGGGTCCAAAACAAATGTAGATCCAAGCTAATGAGTAGTCTAACCAGTGAATGGGAAAATTATTATTATTGTTTTTGTAGTATTGTCCTTAGTGTACAGTTTGTTGTTCTGTTTTCATTTCTTTTAATACTTTCATCCTTCGGTGAACCTGCATGCCTCAACATGTCACTTTGCTTCTGTCTTTCCCCACTGTGGGACAGTAAAGGGAATTTCTATTCTAATCTGTTTTATTGAAAATCCTGCTCCAGGCAGAAGTCTTCTGGGTTGTGTTTAAGTTCCTTTGGGATTTTACCACCTTGTTACCACTTTACCTTCCAAAATATTTTCATTACGCTGCACCAAGAAATTCTTCTGCTTTGTGACAACCTAAGAAAAAACATCTAGGAAAGTTAATGGTATGGAGGAAATCCTCAAACTTTCAGTGCTCATCAACATCTTTCTTTTCATTTTTTTCTGCAAATTCCCCTATATTAATGTTTTTTTTAGCAGAGGTGGATTTGAACCCACAGCATAATTCTTCCTTTCATGTTCTGCGTCAAATATTTACATCTGTTAAAAAAAAAAAAAAAAAAACCCAAGAGAAAACAGAAACAGAAAGTATTTTCTATGGAACATAGGAGCTGCAAAAACAGCAACAAAGAATATGGATCCTTGTGGGTGGAAATTCTTGCAAAAGGGAAACCCTAATTTTTCCTCGAAGGCTTCTGTGCTCAGAAAGCTCAGAGTTCAGTGAGATGTGGCGTGAAGCTACTGTTGTGCTGGACCTGCTGCTGAACAGACAGTGAGCACAGACTGTACTGATATTCCTAATATATGCAGGCCAAAGCCCTTCCTCAAAAATTAAAGTATTAGAATCACACAATCTGTCTTTTACATGCCTGATGTCAATGTGTCACATGTGACGTCAAGAGACAACTGTGCCACCTTCCAAAGAGGATAATTCCAACGGCGGCCTATACGCTTCTAACCTCACTTATTATTTTTTTTTTTTTTTACAAGCTGAGCAGTCCCAAAGACAAAAGAAACAACTGCTTCACTTGCAGTTTATCTTTTAAGCTACAAGAAAGAACAACGATCTATAACTGCTTACAGGATCACAGTTTGTCATGTCATGAGAAGCCTTGTATCCTTGTAAAGTATAAGATAGTGAGACTAGGCAATGAGGTCCTCTGCTCACGAGGACCGAGAGCAGAGGAAGAGCCAGAGTTATAAATACAATATGCTGCGTGGGATGGAACAAGACCCCAAACTGAAAGGTAAGAAGAAAGGGGGAAGACGGGCTGCAGAAACTTTATGAGCTCAAGCCAAATCATCCGGTGACCCCGGGATGACCATTCGTGACAGCAGGCAGCTGCTCGGCAAATTAAAATAAGATTTAATTAGTTATCATGCCATTGTTTCTTCTTTTAAACTCATTTATTGTACTTAAAGGCACAAAGTGATGTGAAAAAATTATATTTACTACTCCTGTTTTGGTAGAACATCAACAAAAGGTAATGCTAAATAAAAGAAAAGAAAAAATACCTGGGTAAATACAAACCACAGATTTCAAATCAAGGCCAGAATTCTGCCAGACATGTAGAACAAAAAATAAATTAATAAAGTCACCCTGAAAGGAACTGCCTAAAAACACTAGTTAGGCAAAAAGGTCTTACGAAGCAGCTGAGCTACACAAATAAAGAAAAAACATAAATGAGACGCAAAAACCACAGACACCTGTCAGACTGAAAAGGGTTACAAAGTCCCAATACACAAATGAAGAAAATCAACATCTCATCCAAGAGTTTCCAGATGAAAAAACATCTGCTGACCAAAAGGAGCATAAAGACTCCACTTTGATGATGCTCAAGGTGAGAGATGAAGTGGAACGTTTACGAGTTTCTGGACGGATCCCATCTGCTGTAAAACTAACACTACATTTTATAAAACAGATCTAAAGCCAGAGCTGAACATGATGGTAGTGGGATGGTCTGGGACTGATTTGCTTCTTCAAGGCCTGGACTTTATTGATGAAACCATAAAGAAGAATGTCCAGCCATCAGTTTCTGACTAAATATGGCTGAAATATAACAACTTTGTCAAGAAGAGTGGTCCAAAATTCCTTCTAAGTGATGTAAAATACTATTGCCAGCTATCAGAAATGCTTGATAGCCATTATCACTGCCAAGGGGGACCCAGTTGGTTATTAGATTCAGGGGGAGCAATTACTTTTTCCACAGAGACTCACACTAGCTTTGTTTAACAGTAAGTGTCTGCGATGATGAGAAGTAGCTTTAAAAAAAAACAAAAAAAAAACAGAAGCAACATATAAGGGAGCAATTTTTTTTTTACCCTTTATTTCAAAGATCATTTGTGCCACTGAGAACTTTACAATGCACAAATAACAAGTTTGCTCTTTGATGGCTTCAATTGACCACTGTGGACATTTCCATAACCTCTTGCTCCACCCTGCTTTACAACAGCAGTCAGGACTTAGACATGTGGGAGATGTAGCACAGGTTACTCAGAACATTTCAACAAAGAATAACAAGGAAGCCCACCCCAACTTTCAATTTCTCTCACTGATTTACATTTGCTGGATTTTCTCTAACTTCTACTAGATTTCAGAGTCATTGTCTCCTACAGTGGCAATATATTCCAATATATTTTTTGTAGAATTTCTTTGCTCTGTCCTCATCTTATCAACTCCAGACAGTCCCATATTAAATTTAGAAGGTCCCCCCGAGATATTTCTAAAGCAGCTTTGCCGACAGACCGACTTGTTCTTATGAAAACAGATTAATCATCTTTAGACTTTGGTGCCACTGTGCTCAAGTCAAATCTCCTTTTGGAGATGTTGAGTTATCTCTTCTGTCGCAGTTCTGTGGAGGGTGAAAAATGATACCAGAGCACAAAAATACATTGCTGTGCGTGCAGTGTTGTAATATAGGATGCTGCGAGGGAGAGAAGAGGATCTAACTGAGACTCTGTTGGCAGGTTGTGAGTGTACACGGCTCTGCAGCGGGGGGGGGTGGGGAAAGCCGCTCAACATAAGCCCTGATCTGTCTAGTCCAAGGAAGATAAGATCAGGGGTCTGCTGAGAGGGGGAGGCATCAAAACAGCTCCCAACATACATACCATCATTCACCAGAATGTGCTGTTCTGCTTACTGTAACACACACTCGCTGACGCAATCCTTCAGGTAAGTATGTCACCAAGAAACATGTTTACAATGTGCTACATTTTTCTCACAGTTATATGTTACAAGAGCAGCGTATCTTCATTTGTTTAATAAGCTATCACCATGATTCTGTAATAAATGTCATTTCCTAAATGTTACACTTTGACATTTATTTAAGTTGATTGACATTGCTCTGAACTACATTTACTTTTTAATGAAAACATGCTTTTTGGAAGAAAAAAAAAAAAAAAGCATGTTTACTGGCATAAAATGGAGAGAACTTAAACAGAAGAAAACTGGCTAATAGGAAAGCTTCTTTGTAAGTAAACCCAGAAACCAATACAATGAACTTCATCCTTTGTAGGTGAATAGAAAAGAAGAAAAAGTAAGCGAGGAGAGATGATGGACGCAATCAGCCTCTCCAGTTTCAAGGTGGAAACAGGAGACGGAGAGGCTGGAGATATGGGTGTAGCTTCAAAGGAAGGAAAGTCCACTTAAAAACATTAAAGTGCAGAAGAAAACAAGACCCAGAAAAAGAGACTGAGTCATGAAAGATGGGTGCAAAAAAAAAAAAAAAAGGAGAAAATGCTGAATGAGTCATATAACAGCTCTGTGCGGGGATGACAAAATCTTGACAAATATAGCGGCCAAAAGCCATTGGCCGATAAAACGTGAGAGGTGAAAAGAAGGTTGTTTACCTGGTCGTACTCCAAGGCCCCGGGGTAAAGAGGCCAGCCCAGAAAAAGCTCAGCAATCACACAACCAAGGGACCACATGTCTATGGCTTCACAAAACGGCAATCCCAAAATGATCTCTGGAGCCCTGTGGGACAGATAATACACACACCTGTGAGTCCAAAGCAAAGCGCAATAGAAAAACCTTAGACATTTTAATCACAAAATACCAACATTTTTAAAACGTGTTATTTAAAAAACGTTTTGTACACACAAAGGGTGTGCGATGGGACGGCATTATGAAAAATCTTTGTAAAAGTTATTAAAATATAATACAATAGAAAAGAAAAGTCCTTCATTTTGAAATAAACCCTAACTGCACACATTAGGCTTTTCGTATTTGTGCAGTTAACACCTGTTTGATAAAGCTGTGCGATTCCTGATGACGTTTGCTTTGATGGGATTGTCGTAGATGTGTAATAGAGCTAACCCAGGCATAAGCCCGGTGTTGTGTGTGTGACAGAGCCAAATCGCAGCCTGCTGTGGCAGTGGGAAAACAGGTCAGTCACAGTGGATCCAAAACTTTGACAGACCTTCCTGTCTGGAAATAAAGTAAGTCTTTTTTTTTCCTATGAGGCACCTCATTGTGACTTCATAGCTAATCATTTCATTACTTCACTGGGATTAAGACAGGAGGCTGTTAAGAACCAGTGAGATGTGTCTGAAAAAGATGCAACGTCTCATTGTTCATTTCACAAAAGTCAACCAAGCCCAATAAATACAATCAGAATTTTGTCTGTTAAATCATAATTACATTAAAAAAAGCAAATAATTGATGCTTATTTCAACGTCAGTATTCCTTTCTCATCTGCATAGGTGACAGTAATAGAAAAGCAAACGGGGAAACTTGAGAAATGGAGATCTGTTTCACTTCTGTTCAGCAAACAAATGTGAAACCATTTACCAGCATGAAACAATCCAGAGGATATAAATGATCTAAAGAGTGATGCAGGATCTTCTGTTACATCCTGTGTTTGCTGTTCCACAAAGCTCAGCAAAAGAGTCCTGTACTTTCATGTTGGACATATTTAAAGTGACCCAGGAAATGCCTCCTCCATGACGCCTTTAGAGCCATATGTGGCTCAAAGCATGCGGGGCGTGTACAGCAACAGCATGCTAAATTGGGTTTTAGATCATTTTATCACTCAGCAAAGACAATTGCAAGCAACAGTTGGCGGCTTAGCCAACACTGCTTTAGAAAAGCACACAGGAAGTTATCCTGGCTATTTCAAGCTCACAAGCATGTCTTAAACAAAGTATGTATTATTTCTTCAGGTCAATCTTGTTATTTTTAATATCATAAAATGAACGTTTTATTAAAGCAAAACAGCTCGGCATGTTGTCCACATCATGACATAATAAACGTGCTATGTTTGTTGAAAAAAACGTCAGCTGCTTTACTTATACACTAAACTTCCCTTATCACACACCACTGGACAAGAGCTCTTTACGGCTGTTTCTTAATCCGACTCCCGCTCGCTTTATGACCATCATCCTGCTTTGGCAGAGTGGATGTTTATTTTGGAAAAATATCTTCCATTGTATTTGATGAGAGCCACTGAGCCTTTAAGTGAGACGCTGGAGTGACAGATGTTTTGTAATCAGGCCCTAACAGTCATTGATTCTGTTGCACTTTAAGTCACTTCCTTGTTGAAAATCTTGTCTGACGGTGTATGAATGCATACAGTTTTCCAGCGTCTGAATCCCCCACTTATGCTGACTTTCCTTGTATTCTGTGGTTCTCACACCTCACAGAAGCCTTGTGATGTTTCCATCGCATGTAAAAACCACTGAACAGATGGATGGGAACAAATTCAAATGCTGACGTGTCTCGTCTTCTTCAGGTGCGTCGCACAGTTGTGTCATAATAAATAATACAGAAGGAAAATGAGTATTGTTTTACAGCAAAATTACTCAATTCATCAAAGCAACACCTTAAGGAAGAATTGTATTTTTTAAAAAAATATACTCAGCTATTTGTTAATTGTGATGCTTTGAAGATCAGCAAAACCACAAAGGATCTACAAATGAAAGGATGAATCATATAAGATCTGCTGACTAAACATTGAAAGTGAATGACTAAGAACCAGACATTAGCTCTCAGCAATGTTACTTTCGGCTCATAACCACAAAGGTTCCCGCATTGTCTCTTGTGTTACGTAAGAAACGCTTAATAAAAACCCATTAATAACAATAAGGAGTGATTTTAAATGACAAGAAACACAAATGTAAGCAGTAAACACAAGACTCGGTTTATACCAATTGTCTTAAGTGTGACGCCAATCCCAGAGTGAAACCAAAACGAGCTCAATCAGCAGTGGCATGCTTTTGCTTCTCTTGGCTAAAAAACAAAGTAGCTCAAAAAACTCCCTGGAAACACATCATCATTCTCTCTCTCTGTGCTCAGTTGTTTTAGTGTCTGCCGCTGCCATGCAAACACGTCTCACTGCCTACTGCTCAGTTACATATTGTAAGGAAATGTTTTGTTTGTAAAACAATACAAACATTATGCTTTTTGGTATGCACTGAATTACTGACTGAAGTTTGGAGGTACATATCATAGTCACCTCCTCTATCCTGATATCCTGAGAATGGGCAAGTACTCAAACATGTCTGCTGGCCTTAGTCTGCCTTTCTGTCTTTATTATTAATACATTTATGTCTGATGAAGTCCAATCTATCTCTTCTTGTTTTAAATCACCAGAGGCAGAAGAGGCTGAATAAAAACCTGAGTAAAAAAATGTATGTACATGAAAAACCTAGCCACATGAAACAAACTTTCATTTTGCCAACTAAAGAAACAACTAATTTCCATTGTTATGAATGGGTTTTTTATTAAGTGTTTCTTACATAATGGCAATAATTGTAGGCATTAGGAGACATGTTAGTGGCCATAAATTAACTTCATCATTATTTTTTATTCATGGCCATTATACCAATGTCCAGAAATAGCCCTGTAACTCACTGTGTTCTGTCCCCGAAGGGAGAGGCGGTGTGTAAACTGCCCACAGCACACGGCTGGCCACACCTTCAGAGCTGATCAGTGTGTGCGGCGTGCTCACACAGGTCTTTGACCGAAACTGAGAATCAGAGAAACTCAGCGGGACTCAGCCAAAAGTATGCCTTAAAGCTCAGTCACAACGAGTGACCGACAACATGGCTGCTTCATAATGAGAGAGCACAAGCTTAAAGCATGTCTCTTCCAGGAACTGTAATTCCACACACTCTCTGGGCATCCTGCATTATTAAGTGGAACACAAAGGCAGCTTTGCAAAGGGAGGAAGAGGCACATGCACTCTGATCTTCCCAGACTTTAGATTAAAGACACAAAACTTTAGACACGTTTTACTGATTTAAACTAAGCTCTGTGTCAACATGGAGTTTACTTCCCCCAGGTTAGGTATAAAGTCACTTCTGTTGTTTTGAAGTTTAATACAATCAATGCTTGAAAGCTTATGAGTCTAATTCTATTATTCAGGTCACTCTAAAGTAGAGAGCAAACAAAGAACATTTAATCATTTCCATTCTTTGAAAATTGAAACACATTTCTTAGGCATGAAAATTGCTGCAACGAGCCAACTTTGAAATTTTAATATGGAGATTTTGTGTATTCATAAAGTTAAGCTACAAATCTAGCAAATAAAGACAATAACAATGAAGATATCCTTGACATCCTTGAAAGTGATGTCAAGGAGGTTCATTTTAATCACTGAATGCTGCTTTCTGTTTTCTCCATCAGTTATACTACCAGCTTCAAAGGGCATGCTGAAAAGATTAGCTTTTACTGTGAAGTAGCAATGTAACACCATTTAATGTTCTTGGACCTCAGCTTGCAGCTGGCATAACAACAATAATCTTGCAGGAGAAAGGATAATTATGTTTTCATTGAGCTCGTATTTGCTCATTTTTTCTGTTATGAATAATATCTAACTCTGCAACCCCATGTGGAATTAATAGCTGACATCTGAAATGTAATGTTTAATTTATGGATTTTGTTTTTACTGCCACATTGGCATCAAAGTATATGCACAGAACTTCACTATTTCCTCAATACCAGAGGAGACATCTTTAGCTGGAATGGTGAAGTAGAGCAGATGTTTATCGCGGACACGTGACATCAGTTGGCTGTAATAAAAGTGCAATAAAATTTACAACAGACAAGTGAGAACAAAATCAAAGCATTATACTAGGATTTGTTCCACGTCTTTTCCAAGTTTTAAATGGTGCATAAGCGTTGAAGATCAATCATACATAAAGAGAACAGTAAACGGTTTAGAAAAAGCTTCTGTACTCTTCATTAGCCAAAACACAAAACAAGTTTGTGAGGCTGTCTGGAGAGCTACCTAATCACAGAGCTTCTTTGCAAAGAGAGGTTTGCAAAGTAGCTTTTACAAACATCTGCATAAACACAGTTATATCTAGTAGGATGCCCTTGTATTATATTGTTTTTACAGGGTTATTTTTTTAAAGAATAAGAGCATATCGTAAATCAAAGAATGTAGCATGCACAGATCCCAAAACATAAGGAAGCGCAGATTGCCCAGCAGGACACCCGATTAGGCTGGTTATCAGTATGGCTAGACAGACTGACCCATGACCAACGTATCAGGTGCTCAAATACACGATGCTTTTTGTTTTTTTCTTACTCTGGTCAGTGAACAGACAATAGAGATACATTTCCACTCACTTCCACTAATTAGAGATCTTTCCGATATAAAAGTATCTGCTCAGAAAAACCCAAAATTAGCAGTGATAATAAATAGAAAGTAACAGGTTGAACAAAATGCATTAAAAGCAAAGTGAACAATTCGTCTAGTGCATTAATAGGTAAGATTTTACTTTTTGACATTTTCTGTTTCTTCTTAATACTCAATGCTGCTGACATTTAGGAAGCACTGATAGAAATGTTTGCGCTGTACCTGGCTCTTTACCTTTACTTTTTATTTAATTTACATATCTGTAAACATAAAGTATCTTGTTCGTAAAAGATGAATAGTATAGTACTGTTTTACCTATAACTAGAAATAAATTTGGTCACTAGTCAAGAGCATTTTATTTCTAAACTTATAAGGAGATGGTGAAAATAGAAGATAACATTCTGAAAATTCAGTTCATCTAAAATAAATGAACATATTTTTAATATTTTGTTTATGTCACCTGAAGCTCCAAAAATAGAATTCTCCAAAGTGTAAAAATGTAACCACCAAAATACAGAAATCAAAATAATAACACAAATATTTAAAATAATAATAATAATAATAAATCCAATAAAAAACCAAACAAGTTTTACTAAACAAAACTAAATGCAACGTGGCATTAAAAATAGACTAAAAACAGATGAGCTGGCTGACCTTGAGTTAGTAGGTGGGAGGTCTCTAGTGTTTCAGCCTGTCTGTTTTAGACTTTGGATGCCGACGTGTTTCACCATCTTTAGAAGTCAAAGCAAACTGGCCAGAGTCCCATGAACTATTTTAAGTCATCCTCTCCTCTCGGCCTCAGCAACGCTGCTTCCTTCACAGTATGCTTTGCGTATTCTTGCCAATGATGCAGAGTGCATGTTAAATAGCAGCAGACTACATGTATTTGGTTTTGAGTCATTGCTGCCACTCTGTCCCAACATTGCAGTCAAGTCAAAACCACCACACATGCTATTCATAAAATGTATGACCTGTAAAAATATACAGAAGTATATCATCACACACAAACAATGTTTAAATTCATTTGTGCACAGAGATTGTCACAAAATCATTCAGAGCAGCACTCTCTTTGGTTCCTACTTGTAAACTGATTTGGATCAATGCATGCACTAAATCAAAACAATGCAACAAGCCCACAAAAGAAACACAACGGTGGTTAGACATCAATCTACATCATCACAGCTTTATAAACATTCCATTTAGAAGCACCAGGCGAATTCAGCTGACAATGCAAATGGAAGATTTGCATTGTGTCGTATTGCACAGTATCAAGTCATAACAGTAGAAGATGTATCTAGAAGATGTATGAATTAATGCCTGTCGGCAGCCATTATTCTGCTGACAGGAACAGGGTTTGTCTTGGTTATCCAGGGATTTTCCCAGTGTATCATAAGTCTGGCGGGCTGCCAGGCTTTACTTGTGCCATGTCTTTATTCTAAATAGGGCTTTTCATACACAAGCGACAGTAACAGTCATGACTGAGAAAACTGGCTTTATAACTGACTTACTGAACTAGGCATGGCGCCAATTGTGCACCCGTTGGCCTCACATGCTGTTCCTTATGATGCTTGCTTGTGGACTTCTACATTTTTGCAACTTTCAAAATTGTTCAACACAAAAACATGGTGGTAATGCCATATAATGATCTTAGCAGATTTTCTGAGGGAAACCCTACCATCATAATCAGTCAGAACAGTCGCTGACCTCAAAGGGTGCCCTATGAACTGAGGAGCATCTAACCCCCTGGAAAACTTTATCCTCCAATTACTTCTGCACATTGTAACTCTGGTTGCCATGTTGTAAACAACCACTTCCCCCAATGAAGCACTCTGTATTTTATGTCAAACTAAATTTAAGCAGACATCCCTGTGAGACCATGCTTAGTGGGTAAACGCTGCAGTTCGGCATTCCAAGAGCAGTTCAATCATTTCTTTATGAGCCTGTTTCCGCAGCACATTATTCAACTTCAGAGAAGTCAGACAGACCCCTGACTTACATTATTACCAAGTCAGCAGAGGTATTGATGTATGTTGTATCAAAATACAGCACCACACATGACGTGTGAGAAACGGCTGTTCACCAAAGCTTGAGGCTGACAGCGCTGACGAACTCCAGCAGCTGTGGTGTTCACTTCCTCTAACCACAGAAGCACAGAAAACTATGACAGCTCTATTTTGAGCGACTTCCTGAAATAAAGAGCGTTCACAACAACGCTAATAGCTTCTACAGAAACAGCTCATTGATTGAGAAAGGATTAATGAAAATGTACCCGGAAAATTTTTTTTCCACTGCTCATGTGCAACAGTAGCTCAATGAAAGTATTCTCTGCTCACTTCGAACAATGAGAAAATCAACTGGAAATGCAAATGCAGACAGTTATCAACTCCCTTTTGCATCAATTTTCATTGATAATCTGAATTCCCAGCAAAGCATGCTGATTCATTTTCTTAGTGTGGAGGCAATGAAAATTATTCAAATATTATGTAAATGATGCTCACAATGGCAGCTAGCACTTTATGCCACTGTCTTTTACCCAGACTGAGAACCCACATTTAAACTGCCAACCACACATAAGAATCTTGGGGATAAGTGGGGGTTTAACGAAGGCAGGTCTGATAATACCTCACATAGTTCAAATCGTGGGTAAACTCTGGTAACTAAATAAATGTTCAATCCAGCATGTATTTTTCACTCTTCTTTTGACATAATAACATTTTTGTTACAATAGATGAATGTCCTGCACCACTGTTAGGTACTTTAGGTCTTTCTATGATGAGAGCAATGAGCCTGAAGCAGAAAAACATTTCTAACAGGTGCCTTGCAAAAAATAAAAATCACCCAATTAGAGAAGCACAGAGGAATTGACTGGTTGCCAGACTGAATAGTCAGAAACTCAAAATTATATACTTTTCCTTTTGTGATTCCAGCCTCTGTTTCACATGGAACATGCAATATTCAGAAATGTTGGGAATTTTTATAGGTGAGGCAAGGTAAATATTATATATACTCTGAAAAATATTCATGCAGGCTTGTGCTTTACCAATGCTTATAGGAGCTAACTGCTATTATAAAACACATTTACAACTGGTTTGTATCTGACATATGAACTTAGTAACTACAAATATCAAGTTGTTTTGCTCAAGTTGTTGTTTTTTGCTGGATAATTACAATATAACTTTCATAAATCTAATCAGCAACATAGACTGCATAAACTGTTCACAAAATCTGTCAAGTATGATTGTTGTATTTACAAGAACCAAGGACATCAGAAATCAGTCAGCTGTAAGGTCACATGTTAAACCCAAAGAAGGCATCTCTTAAATATGCAGGTTGTTGTAGAATATATGGATGAGATTTAATTAAAAGAGAACAATTGGAATCTCCAAATTAAATGTTTTTACTATTTACTGAGCAAGAAACCTTTATCCTTGTACTCACCTATAGTACCGAGACTGAAGGTACGTCGAACACACTGCTTTGGACACGTGACTGGCTGAGCCGAAGTCTATGACCTTCACCCTGTAGGGCTGCCTCACTGGGTCCACCAGCATTATGTTCTCTGGCTTTAGGTCTGCATGAATCAGACCCATGCTCTTCAATTTTTTCAGAGCTGTAGCTACCTGCTGTAGCACCGGTCTTATCACCTTCAATGGCAGCGGGCTGAACTTATTCTGCTTCAGGAAATCATACAAATTTTGCTCAAGCATCTCAAATACGAGGCAAGTGTGGCTGCGGTGCTGGAAGCATTCAAAGGCCCGCACCAGGTTGTGCTCATCAGCGTTCTCCCCACTCAGGCGAGCAAGAATCCCAACTTCAATCTGACCCTGCCTTGCGTATGAAGGGTGGTTCTTCAGGATCTTCACAGCCACAACCTCCCCAGTTCCCCTCTTCCAGCACTTCACTACCTGGCCGAATGTGCCTCGACCCAAAAAATCTAGCACTTCGTAAGTATTCTTCATGGAACACAGGACTTCATGCTGTACTACCTGATAGTCCCCATCACCTCCACCTGTCCCTCCAGTTGCACATACACCCCCATGCCCTACACCCTGTTTGGAGGGGCCTCCCCCAGCCCCAACAGCCGTCGGCGCAGTAACAGCTGCATTTCCCACATTTGTTGTTTGCAACATGGCAGGCAACATAGACAGTTCCTCCACAATCTGCATGGTGCTCCCTCGGTTATCCAGGTCCTCACTTTTACGTTTCAGCCCACATCGTTGAGAGCTGTCAGCTGAGTTCAAACGTTCACAGTTCTCCTCTCTGTCACCCTCCTCCCCCTCTCCTCCTTCCTCAACTCCCCCACTGCAGCCCTCTCCCCTTCCCCCTCCTCCTGCTCCTGTTGCTCCACCGCTGCTCCCACTTTCTTCAACCGCCTGATGCTGCTGCTCCTTGCCCTGTGAGTCGACGGCCCTCGCTTCCTGTTGCTGCTGGGCCGCAAGTGGGCCTGGTACCCCTCTTCTTTTACCAGGCTGTTGTCTTTGTACGCCACGAACCACAACTGTCTGCACTGGGTACTGCTGTCCTCCACGTACTCTCAGGCCCACTGCTAAGTCTCGGTTCACAAATGAATGGGCTTGTTTGGTCGCGTGTGCAATGCCAACGGTTCTGCTGTTCAGAAAGGTCCGCGGATGTGCCCTCTCATGGTACACACAGCTGCTGGGCTCAACTTTGAGTTTCTTCACACTGCTAAAGGCACTTGTCTGGGTTTGATAAATGTGTGGTGGGTAGACCAAGACTTGTGAGGCCATACCTGCAAAAAGAGAACAGAGCAACATGTTACTAGAGTCCAGGATGTCATTAATACACAATCAAAAACAAGCAAGCGAGAGTAAGAGTTGTCAATGGCATAACAGAGTAAAATATAATGTTAAAATTAAGTTGCTGTTTTCAGGATATAAAGCTCTCTTAATTTCATTTTCTGTGCTTATTTGGTCAAACAATCTTTAACGAAGATGAGTGAAGGATTGCAGCACTGAAGTGGTTTATTCTTCTGGGCATACACAAATCAACATAATAAAGGAAGTCGACAGTGGCTCAGGAAGTAAGAGTTTGTCCAGTTCCAACACTTCACCCACCTTGCCTGCTAGTGGCAGTCACAGGGTCACAGCCTCGCCTCGGTCAGACTGCATCAGGGCAGCTGAGGCTACAGTCCTAACTTGCCACCATCACCGTGTGACTGTGTGTGTGAATCAGGCTTATTGTAGTGTTAAGTGCGTTGAGGTCCTCTGGATCTGATAAAGCGCTATAGAAGTCCAGACAATTTACAGTTTCAGCTCCTTATCAGCAGCTAAAACATAGTCTTTATGAATTTATCTTCTTCATCCCTTCTTAATTGTATTGACTTTGTGATCAAATGGATCAGTTGTAAACCAGATGTAATATTTACAAGTTATTATTAGTTTAATTAAAATATTAGTAACCAGTATGCCATTCTATGTGAAGGGCTCCATAGAAACGCTTTCTATTTCCTTGAGATTTCTACTCATGACTACAGATAACACTGGATTGTTGTCGGAGCACAAAGACATCAATACTAATATTTATTTATTAATTTCCTCATGGAGGTGGAGGTAGTACTTTAAATATTTCATACTTATTTCATAGAAGGAGCGCATGTAGAGAAGAGCATGACACCTTCAGCATTATGCCATACCAACTGCATTCCCAGCAACACCTCCACACAGCAGATGACTAACTTCACAAAGGTTTGTCTGACCTAATCCTGCCATTTTCATGCATCCTACAGCAGGTTTCTAGGCAACCAATTCTGAGAGGATAAGAGGGAGATAAAGAGAGCAAAACAAAGTTAAAAATCATCATCAGCCCCATGTGTCTAATTACATGTGGCATGCTTTATTCTTATGCTCCCCCTTTTAATCGGAGTATGTGTTTGATTGAGAATAAGATCACACTCAAATGATATAAAAGCTCAATTTGGGCTTGTGGGCATACATGGACACATTTTGCTGTTTTTCCTAAAAGGCGATACAAACACTGTGTCTGTGGTGACAAGTGCTCATGTATTATTCAGATTACTTAGGACTTTAGTCAACACAGTAAAACTGACATGACTCTCAATGTACTCGTATATTAAACACAAACTCCTTCCTAATGTATTCCTAACTTTACTTTTACAAAACCGTATTTCAGACTCTCATCAATCCTGCAGAAGGTTTATAGTTTGGCTGGTTATAAATTATATTTGAAGATGAACTAATGAGACTTTTTCTGGTTGATATTGATTTTCATCTCTTTTTTTTAAAATCTGATCTACTGGTTCTAATTCTGACTCATTCAAATGTTTCTTTTTCAAAGGACTATAACATATATAAAGAATGTACCCATTTTCTGTGAGTACATGAGAAAACGAAAAGAAAATTACAAGATCTCCTCCATGCTTATAAACATGATCTGTTTAAAGTCAGAAAATGCTGTGAACTCTTAGATTTGATATATTTAAAGAAGAAGGGAAAATCCAACCGCTCACTGTCAGAACCGATCAAGACACAACTGGCCCGTTCCAATCTCTGGCCAATGGTTTGGTGAACACAATGTTACTTAGAATAACTACAATATGTATGTCTTATGCAACTAATTTAATCAATAATAAAACAACCATCATGTGAAACAAAGTTTGTCAACTGGTCATGAACTGAATTTAGTCTGATTTTAAAGCACAAAAATTATTTCACTCAAAGAAAATGCAGACGTGTTTATACAATTGGGGCTTCTCTGTAATTTTTCAGAAAACAAATGTGTTAGAGGGACTGATAGGTAAAAATACGCAGATGTTGATGACCAGTTTTAAATAGAATGCTCCATTGTGATGACATGTGCCAAGTCTGCTTACATTTTATTAGAAATAAGTAAGCAGAAGTAGACTTGTTTAACAGCACGACTCCTTTTTTGGTCTTTGTTGCACAAAGGAAAAAGGTCATCACCCTTTTTTGTGAGCTCAGCTCCCCACAGTAGCTTTGAGCAGTGACTGGGTCTAATAGTGTAGATAAGCTTATATCTTTCAGGCTGATTTTCTGTCTTTCACAAAACATAAAGGTAATCAAGCAATGGCTAAGAGTGTTCTGGCCGTACCACAGATTTTATTATAAGAAGCAAAGAAAAGTATGGAAATAAGTAGGGAAGCTTCATAATAATGGTCTTGTTCAAAAACCATCTTCAAAAGAAGGACCATTACTTTAATAAGCATTTTCTATGTGCTGTGCAGCACTGGAACTTATGACCTAGTTTCATCTAGGGGGGAGGCATTCAATTATATACAAGCTGCATGGCTTCAGAAGCTTCCAAACTTTAATCAATAGTATATTTACAAATCTATTTTTACTTTTTGGTATTCTTTCTAAAGAGTATCCTAAAATAAATTCTTGATGGAGAGCCCACTTGGGTTATTGCAGTGCACCATCAACTTTCCCTTTCACTCTGTTAAAAGGAGCTTGATAAGATAGTGTCTCAACAACTCTTTGCACAGAGACATGTAAGAATAATTCAAATTATTGCAAGCACAGCTCAGAAAAGCAATCTGAAGATTCACGTAATAAGGTGATTGCAGAATCTGACACAGAAAGCCTATCAGCATCACAAACATTTTTTGTTTTTCTGATGCAACGAGAGGTGTATAAAATGTTACCTGGTAGCATTGGTTTTACACATTTGTAACACATTCCCTCTCCAAAATATTGGTGTTGGATCTGGCTTCTCTGGGTTCCATTGTTCTGTTTCAGCCAAATGTGAAAACATTTCTGAGAAATCAGCCCATCCGCACCACCGCATTCAAAATACACCACCTCTACTAGATAGGCTGGTTAGGAAACCACATGAGAACATAACAAATATGGTCAGACTCTAACATCACAACTCCATCCTTCCCCCCATGCATATTAAAAAATGTACAAGTAACACCATTAATAAAGCTGAGGTAATAAGCCAAAGAAATTGGCTTATTACCTGTGTATTTGAATTACCACAAATACAAAATATTTGTGATAATACTTTGTATACCACAAAGTATTACAAATTTACAGCTGTGGTTGACTGAGGTGACAGCCTCTATTATCACAAACCCAAAGCTTAATAAATTATACAAATAAAAAAAAAGAATGGGTTACTAGCTGCCATACAAATAAAGATTCAAAATTATTGGAATAATGTTAATTAAAGCCAACACAACAAATTGTTCCAGATATTCCCAAAACAAAACACACGTTATGGAATATCATGGATGTGCATCAGCAGAGCTGAGCATTTATACAAAAATATGCTAAACAATCACTGAAAACAGCTCGGAACTTCCAAAACTAAGGAAACATTTGGCAGATGACTGCGTGAAGAAAGAGTGCATTAAAAATAAATTTCAACTAATCACATTGAAAAACTATGATATTTTCATATGAAGAAACCTCAAATAAAAGTATAATTGGCACGAAAACTGTCTCACATAAATTCCTTGTGCTTTTGACTCACACTGACATTTCATTACAACTATAACAAAGGTGACCCGCTAAAGCTCCTTCGCTCTCCCTTCACAGTGGGACAGACAGTCGGCTGCAAGCTACCAACTGAAAAGTTAAGTGGATCTACTGCCATTCTTTTGATCACGGCTTTCCTGATCATGTCAGTGACTGAGCCTTCGCCTGAGACATGCTGGTGCTTTTAAAAACTTTAAATGGGCTTCTGTTTTGCAGCCCCAAGATCAGAACACTGGACAGGAATGTGTGAGTGTGTGTGTGTCTCCATCGAAGTGTCATTTTAAAATACACAAACCAAAACTATCTCTGATCATTGAAGGCAAAAAATTATAATTTTACAATTATATAAATTAAATAGGTAATACAGTGCAAAGATTAGTCCTATAAGTATGATTGTAGATCAATTTTTAATCCAGTGACAAACAGCTAGATATTAAGATTGAATTATCTCCCTTTCAGTTAAAAGGGAGTCGGTTAGCACAAAGTGACTGTTACCGATTTCAAGTCTCTTTCAGCAAAGAGCTTTAAGTCTCACAAAGGAACATCAAACAGGGGGTCAGAAGTCTTCAGGACACACACAAACAATCTACAATTGTTTGTGTGTGTCCTGAAGACACACACAAACTAATTTGAAAATCACTCAGTTGACTGAGTGGTTTATAATTTAAAAAAAAAACTATAAGATAAGGTCATAAATCCACCATTTCTCAACCTTTGGAGTTTTAAATCACACTGAAAGACAATAATGTACAAGCTACCAAACACAAAGAAACTTTATGGACTTAGGGGACAGAAAACACTGAGAGCTCCTCACGAAGAAACATGATGGGAGTTTACAAGTTGTGTCAATTTTTACATGAACACGTTTACATAGAACCCCAATGATTCCTTAAATGACTTGAATAATTGAATAAAAACAACCAGAGCAAAATCTGTTGCCCTAATTCTTTGTTAATTGTGCAGAACGTCATGCTGTCCACCAACTATTTTTGTCCCCCTCGTGGTCACGTGTTTCACATGGGACGGTTATTACCGCGACACAACCTGCTTCTGTTTACATGAACAGTGATGAAAAATAAACAGAGGAAACAGACACCCAACATAACAAGTTTAGCTCTCTGTCAAAACAAGAGAGAAGCAAGCATCATCTACAGTAAATCGAGTTAGCTTAGCATGTTATGTTATGATAATATTCTAATATATTATTACATTTTAAGGGTCATTCATTCACACTTTCCATATCTAAATCATAGTTGGCTAGTTGGCTGACCCTTCATGGTTATACCATAGAAATGGACTGTCAGAAAACATTTGTAAAAACTCAACTTTTAAGCTTGGCATACCCTGATTAACCAGTTTATGCCAGGCTGACTGAAAAGAAATGTGGTCATAAGACTCCTATAAATAATATCTATAAGCGGAATGTCACTTAAATTTATTTTGGTTTCATCAGGGATCCTGATTGGTCATATTCATTTGCAAGTTACCTGTTCCAAATAGGAATGGGTTTAAATAGCATTATGAAATAATTTTAATTATCTGTGCAGTTGAGGAATTAATGCATCTATTTGTCTCTAAATGTGTATCATAATACTTAGATGCAAATAAAAACAGATGACGATGAATGTTTTGCCTTATTGGTAAGGAATGGAAGAAGGAAAACTAGAAATGTGTGCATGAAGGTTAAAAAAGCAAGGTTAAAGTCTAACCACAGCTTAGGATCCACATATCTGAGCTACAAATGTCTGCCATCTTACAACACTTTACAAGTAAGGCTTTCACACTTTTGTCAGATGATCTGAAAAGCTGTCTGTGTGATGCTTTGTTGTCACACGTTCATCCAGAGTGCATTCTGCTGGACTGCTCTACTTCCTACACTAAAATCTGCCCTAAAATGCAGTAAGGCATTTCTCTGGCTCCTGTTGACCTCAAATAATCAGACCTAATGATGGAAGCCCTAATCCACCCCGATGCTGTTCCCATGCTTTTAATACCACACAAAGGTTACTCTCTTAGGCCACATGGCCACAACCTATCTGCGGTGCTTTCCCTGAGTCTCATGAACTTGGTTTTTCATACTCTTCGGATAAAAGGCTCCTTATTTTCTCAAGCATGTGATCTCGTGCTATCTTGACTGAGAAAGTCTGACATTTTGTGCGCAGTTTTCCTTTAGTGTCATAAGCTACCATTTACTGAGAATGTCTACGAGCATAGAAGTCCAACAATGACGATGAAATGTAGTGAAAGAGTCCTTTGACTATGGTTTAATTTCTACAACAACACACAATCACATTCAGAACTGCCTCAGCAGGCCTGGTGCAAACCTCGCCAATAATGTTAAGTCGTTATCTCATAAAGTGATCACATGCAGAACACAATAAAAATGTTTTACTAAAATACAAGACTGTGTCTGATAAAAGCCTCAACTCAAAGCAATAAAAATGGGAATAAAATTTTAAAGCAATGAGAAGGCTTCATGCCTTCTCATTAGCATTTATGCTTTCTGGAAAAAGACCCAAAACAATACAAGTCCAACAGAAGTCCTTCCAGATGCACGTATGTTTCCAAAGCAAATGTGATATATCTAGATCTGTTACAAATGATCATCAACTGAGAAACAAGACTCCTCCCTGTCCATCTTTTAAAAGCAACACTTATGCTATTGTTAGTCTTCAACTTCCTGCAGCAACGTATGAACGACTGGCTGAATGACACGGTGAAATGTTATACCCACAAACAGGAATTCTGATCGATCTGCAAAGCACTGATCACAGCACTACATAAACTGATATTAAACAACTGCATGGCACAAGAGAGACGGCTGTTTTACCACATCTGTTTCTAAACAAAATTATCTTGGGTGAGAAATGAACAAATTATTGAATTACAGCAAAATAAGGTCTAGATGAGCCAAAGTCATGGCTCAGGAAATAAAAGAAACTAAAATCGCTTTTGCAATCTTGGCCAGAACACAACACGGCCCTGTCACTGTACTCCCCCTATAAACTCTCACTCTGTTTTGTTTACTGCTGGGCATCTGTAGGCGTACGACCAGATGACATCACTCGGATAACAGCTATTTACGCCTGCCTCAAAGCAACTGATGACCAGAAGTTCCAGGCAATAAAATGACTGACACAAGTAAACACATGCAAGTTGGAAAAGTACAGCGGCAGGAGTGACTTTCTCGACATAAGAGAGAGCGAAAAATAGCTGCATGTTTAAATGATCGGCCTATAATTAAAGCTGGAGTTTGAAAATGACTTCATGACTAAATCCTCAACCACATTAATTCCAGCAAAACCCAAACATATCATTTAAGCTAAGCATGTGTGATTGCCTTAGCATTAGGCTTAAGTTGTTTTTGTTTGGGATGTGTTTATGTTTCCTAGGGCAGTAGGTTAAAAGAGAAACAGATTAGAAAAACACAAAAACACTGCTTTTAGTTGTATTTCTATGAAACATTGTTGTACAGTGCAACTTAACTCTGTACTGGGTAACAGCCACTGTCACAACTATATTTAAAACTCAAATCCCCCATGACGTTAACCAGCATTTTAAATGAGGTCAACATATCTTTTTCTTTAATAGAAAGAGGCTTGCAAGTTCCACACTGGATTTCAGATATGGTTTTAATGTTCTTTTACTGTAACGTCTATTTTAAACATATTACTGTATGAAACACCTTGAGCAGAATTTTAGTTAAAAACAGAATGTTTACTAGCGTGAACTGAGTCAAACTTGCTTTAATAATTCCCTGATCTGTAAAAGACTGTGTGGCACCAATATCTGCTGTTATGTTTGTTTGCCAACTTGGGCTCTAATGCTTTAAAATAAACAGGAGGTTTTGCAGAGGTTATTATTTTAAATGGCCAAGTTAAGCCCATAATTTCTCACAATCCTGGCAGGTTTAAAGTAATCCTTTAATTTTACCAACATGTTTCTTCTGACTGGAGGTAATAGCAATGTTTTGTGTTTTGAGAGGCCCAGCCAGGAACACAACATGAATCAAGTTGGGAATTCGTAGAGGAAGCCAAAGGTTATGGTTATGGCAAGAAGGGCTTTCAGTATCACAGACCTGAAGCTCATTAGCAAAGACGAATCTTCAAAACGCCAACGGAAACCTGCAGAACACTGCTCCGCACTTATAAGAAAGGTTTAATAGCAACAAAACATTATTTTAAATTAATTGCTGAGAAGGAAATAAATATTTATATATAATAATTGCTGAGAAGGAAATAAATATTTATATATATTTCTACATTATTTTATTAGTTTTTGAGAGATACCTGTCTCATTTCCTATTCACAATACTCTGGTTTAATATAAATAACTTAACATCTAGCTACAAATTATTTTGGGCCTAGGTGGTTCAAGGTATGCCAAAGATATATACATTTCATTTAAAACTTCCACAAACGCTCTTTACCAATATCCCTTTGATTTAAATTCATTTCAATGACATTCCAGAACAAGTGCTAGAGTAGTGAGTTTATCCTTTGTTGGATGAAGCATAAAATAATGCAGCAGCGACTGCCTGCAGCCTAATAGAGACCTGCAACACCTCTGCGTCCCTCACTGAGATAGATCAATTTTATTGTCTCTAAACATTTCAAAACTCGTAAAAAGGAAGGCAGTCATGGTATAACGCTGCAGGGCCAACCAATCACTCCCACAAGGTTGGCCAAAAATGGTGAGCTATGAAGCAGCGAAGCAGCTGACTGTCGGGTCTGCCTGAGCAGACAGCCCAACTAATTAGGCAGCTAGTATCAGTATAATACATGTTTTACTTTTTAAATATCATAGGATCAAAAAGGTTTAATGTTCACTGTGATAGCCATTAAGAACTACCATAAAATGTTTTTTTTTTCTTTACATGCTTACAATATTCAAATAACAAACAAATGTTAAACTACATAACTTTATCAACAGTGGGAATAATTGTAGCTTTTCTATTTTAGACAAGTAATTATTGAATGTAATGCATCTATGCTTTACATATTAAACTGTGCTACATTTACTCAGGGTTATTATACCAGAGCTTAACAGGTATACTGAGATATACCTTCTAACTAAGCATATGTCTAACTAACCACGCATAGTTAGGAGGCAAAGAATATATATAAACATGAAATACATTTTTAAATTAAAAGTAAAACTGAAATGAGAAGTTAGTTATTCGGATTACATCTGAATAATCTTTATAAATAGGTCATTCTATGTTGTGTTAATGCCTGTAATAGCAGTTAAAATATGCTTTTAAAAAAAAAAAAACTTCAACATTTGTTCAGAGGTCGAGCATCGCTTCTGACAGGCAGTCATTTCTGTGCCTGAGTCAAGAGGTAATTGGAACAAAGTAAAACAGAACTTACCAGTGAATTCACTACATCCATACTGTTCAATGAAGTTAGTTTTAAACTGGATTAATCCACAAAATAGCTCTGAAGGGTGTAATCACCAAATATCCGACGTAAAATATCGAAAGCGACCTTAACTCGTCGCCGTGACAACACTTGTGTTTTCAAGGCAGTTGCGTTACAATAAATCACCTTGGACGACATCGTCATCACCATTTGGCCCGAAAGGAGAAAAAACCCCAATTCAACCGACGACTTAAAGTGTAGCCTGTGTTACTCACGTTTGACGTTGAAGAGACATCCAAAATTGGTTAAGTTTACAGCCAAGTTGTGACAGAGTAATACGTCACATCCAAACCTACGTTTCAAATGTTTAAGCTTGGAAACTGACAGCTTTCAGTCCGCCACTTACCTTCACATAGAGTCACTTTAAGTATAATCCAGGGCTTCTCTGAGCATGTTATGGACTTATAAATCCATCCCATGCACAGTTCGCCTGCATTGCTGCCATCTTGTCCTAGACGACAGGAAGGGAGAGCTCGCTCTTGGTAACGCCACCATCTCCCACATTTCAAACATGAAATAACTCTTGCATATGGACGTCCGGGAGCAGAACACCAAGTCCCGGCTTGTAGCTACGCAGCTCAGATCCGCGTCCTTTCTCGTTGGGCGCCGTTGCCCATCTCTGAAAGGGTGCCCGTTACCCCCTGTCTAGACGAGCAAATCCGCGGCCCTGCCAGCCTCTAACATGTCCCTTCTCTCTCTCTAGCAACTGGAAGCAAATGTTTGTGAACTGACGGCATTGGTCAGACCTAAGTAATCCATTGCAGATTACCTTAAATATAGAACTTATTTGGAATACAATACAAAACCTAAATAGAACTTATTAGTGTGGCTACAAACAAAGAATATATTGGTTTTGAAGGATTCACAGAGTATTTACATAAAGGATAAATATATTAGCTGTAGAAAAATATAATAAAATATACAGGATTTACATGTATGACCATTTTTGTGGCTTACGTCAACATTTTATGTTTATTCATTGTGGTCTGATGTGTGCAAATTTTAGGCATATGTTTCGAAAATTAGTCTACAGCGATAGAACCACTTTCATCTCTGTCAGCAGCCAAATTGCTTTAAGAAAATATCTTTGTTAAAGGGTACAAATTAGTCACAGAGCACTCAACTGTATAGCTATCAATTATGCTGTATAGATCAATTGTTATAGTCTACAAAAATGTAGATGTGAATCTTCATCTTTTTTTCATCCTTCTGAACAAAGCAACACACCTCATAAAGTAGAAAAGATATGTGAATATTTCTTTTACTGACTACCATGAGCAAGCACAGCTCTTGGTGAAAAGGAAACCAAAAGTAATACAAAACTCTTTAGGCTTTCAAACACATTGCATTTTATCATATTTTATTGATCTCAAAGGCATCGTGACTTATTTCCTCAGACATAATGAATTCCTCACACTACTATAATAAAATAATAGAAATAAACATATGTTTTCCGAGCTTACACAATTGCTCAGTGTGTAGCCTCTACGACTAAAATCACACTCATGATTAGGTTAAACATATAGAAGGAATCATGTATAGGGAAACCTGTGCATAGTTACAGGTATTAGATAATGGGTAACACTGGTAAAAACCGGTTTGAGAATGGAAAAATAAAAACTAAATATGTCCACATGTGAACGATAAGTGCTGCGCTCTATTACTCTAGTCTGTTGGCCAGGCGAGACAGACTCGCTGAAGCGCGCGCTCTCTGTGGCTGTGATTTGCTTCCCCCTGTTGTCCAGCAGAATGATCAGTGTCATTTGGTGGAAAATCACTTGTTCCTGTTTCTGCTGAACAGTCTTCCTTAATTGTAACGCATACCTTATATCTCACATATGTCAGACGGTATTTGCTTGGAGACATACTATGCTTTAACTCATTCTAGAAGTGTGGTTTCGTCATAGTGATTTCTCATCTTGGTGTAATTTAACCAAACGTGAATGTAAATTATAGTATATCAAACCGATTTTAAAAATATGAATGATTTTTTTAAAATCCCTAATGCTGCAGCCAGTGCTTTTATTTTGAAGAAACTGTGACAGCCGGAAGTAATTTTGTTGTTCCTACACGCGCAACGGAACACCACTGTCTGCCTTCTCGCCATTTTAGTCATCGGCCAGTCCAGCCGTTGAGCTGTTAGCTGCTCGAAGGCAACGTAAAAAAAGTCACCCTAAAACTATGCCGATGACCTAGTAGTTTTGAAGGAAATTCCTGCATCTTGCTTATTTCGGTGTTAGTTGTAGTGGTTGATAACTTTTGAGGCAGATCCTCTTCAGCCATGTCGACGGAGGGAACAGCCGAGCAGGTAGCAACACGCAATTCTATTCATGGCCAAGCTAGCGGGATATCTGTGTCACAGCTAATGTTTCATCATACAGCATTGTTAGGCACGTAAATCAGTTTGGAGTGTTCACTGTGTGCAGCTCTATCGGGAGAATCAAACGCGAAGAAGTCATGTGCTTTGTTTTGTTTTCTTTTTGTTTTTTTTGTTTTTTTTTTGTGGCGTGGTCGTGCGCCATATTGATTCAGCTGCTTTGTCGCAACGTGAAGCTAGCCGATACCAACACTACGAGCTAACATTAGTTCACAGTCGTGTTACTTTGCGGTTTCTGATAGTTAATGAATAATTTTTTACTCTAGATATTGCTTTGTAAGGTTCCATTTAATGGCGCCAGCTAGAAAAAGCTACCTAGGGAAAATACGTATTTCAGGCGATTTGTCTCGATTTTGTTGCTGCTTTTCGTTTTTATGACGTTTAGGGTCCGGTATTAATTAACGCAAATACTTCCTGCGTGAGTGTCCAGCGCCATGTGGGCCCAATCATCACATTACTACAAGCATTTTGAGTTTGCTAACAACATTGCTTGTTGCTTTTTTTGTGTTACAGACAGCAGCTGAGTATATTCCTGAGAAGGTGAAGAAAGCAGAGAAGAAGTTGGAAGAAAACCCATATGACCTTGACGCATGGAGCATTCTGATTCGAGAAGCACAGGTTTAGTGACACCGAGTTGTATTACTGGGGATAAGGATACTGGGAATGAGGGTGGTGGGCTTGGGGTTAGAATTTAGTCCAATACGAAACTTTCGATTTCGCGTTCCACCTCATGATTGGCAAGATTGCCATTGTTATGTTAAATAGTGAGTGGAATGTAAATGCAATCTCCTCCTGTAGAATCAACCCATAGATAAAGCAAGGAAGACCCATGAGCGACTTGTCTCACAGTTCCCGAGTTCTGGCAGATTCTGGAAACTGTTCATTGAAGCTGAGGTTAATACTTTTTTTATTCTTTTCCCTTGTGTGCATGGCTGAGACTTATTCTAACATAATCAACTATGTGATTTTCACACAATCCAAATGTATCTGACTTCAATGGAGTTTAAAGTCACAATTCTTGTTTTGAGCCTTTTTGTCTAATCTCAAAAGACGTTCTTCAAAAGTTTAAGAGTTCTTACAGTTTCCTAAAACAAAGTGTACAAAGTGAAAAACCTAATGAAGCAATTATAAAAATTGATAAAAAACACTTTGCAGTTGGGCTCAACTAATCTTCTTTAGGAATTGTGCCTTTAAGCAAGAAGGGGTTTTTATATATAACTATTTAAGGATAATTCCTCATGTTTCCAGGTTAAACGAAAGATTACATATCATCTGCGGCATATTAAATATGGGGTAAAGTGCATTTGTTGCATGTTTGGTCTGCAACAGTATTAAAACTATTTTAATGGTATTGGAGTGCATTAGCCTTTTATTCACTTGTCGTGTCAATTTATTGCCTCCTGTGTCATTTCTTTTGGGTTATTTTCATAAAGGACAATCTTTATTGTGTGGCCCATTCTTTTCTTGAGACCTTTCGCCCCACTTCTCCTGAACACACAAACTGTGACCCTTTGCTTGTATTTTTGTTTGCCAAGAATCAGTTTTATTTTCATCCAACCAGCAATTTGACCAGAAGATTTAATTTCCCTTACACCCGATGATCAGTTCTAACAAAAAGTCACATTTTTTTTTCTTTTTACACTAAATGTATTCATTTTCTACAATTAAGCAGTGAATTAGTTTGTAGATTCTCCTCCAAATAAAACCTCCTCATATATTATGCCTTACACTAGCTTTCTGCCATTACGCTATAAATTTAGGAAAATTTTTTTTTTTTTCATGATAGACCTCAACTCTTAAATATGTTTCTTATTTGCATTATTGTTATAGCAGTAACATTGTCAGCAGAAAAATGCAATCATAAGGATAATATAGTGTGATCTAAGTCATTATTTGTTTTACCATAAAACAGAAGAAGACATAAACCAAAAGGATACTATTGGTGTTTATTTATTTTAAAGATGAGTATAGAGTTGACGGTATCAAAGAAATGTGACTTTAATGTGATTTATGACCCTTATGAATTATTAGACACAGACGATTTGGGATTCTTAACCAGATGGAATTGAAATATTTTTCAGAAAAGGGAAAATATTTTTAGCTGTTGGTTTGTACATATTGCCACTTCAAATTGTTAATCAATGTTTGATATATAAAAAATAAAATTTACAAAGCTTATACTACCATTGAAAAGGTTAAACAAATGCAGCATTATTTTTTGCAGTGCCTTGCAAAAGTATTTACATAAACCTTTCATCATTTTTGTTTCAGTTGTGAACTTATACATTTTTATAAGAATTTTATTTGAAAGACCTACACATTTAGACCAAAGTTTTAAGGGGGAAGGAAAATGCATGATTTTCAATATTTGTTGAAAATAAAAGCCTGTCAATTTGGCGTCTATGTTTAGTCCCTTGCATGCTCTAAAATTTCTTCTAAGTAGAACTTTTATTCCTTTGTTTTTTATCTACACTATTCCGTTGTTTATATATTTTGTCATCTGCTTTAAGATTAATCTCTTCCCCTGTCTTTAGAATTTGAGGTTTTAACAAGTTTCTTTTCAAGTCTAACCAGATCACCTTTCTCTTGCTTCAGAAAAGTATCTCCACAGCATGATGCTTTGTCTGCCCCACTTTTTCCCTATAAAGTCTTCCTTGACATTTTCTGATGAAGCACTGCTCACTTCAGTGTGAAATCATGCATGACTGTCTGCTTCTTTATTACATAAATCCCCAATAACATGTAAAGTCTGGTTGTAACGTGACAAAATGCAAACGAGCTCAATGGGTGTGAATACTTTTGCCAGGTACTATTTCTGTCCTCCATTTAACTCCAAATACCTGAATTTCCTTAAATCAGCTCAGCTATATTAGTTAGATTTGAACAATCACAAAGATTTTATTTTTGAAATAACACTGTTAGAATTATCAAACCAATTAAAGTCTCCCTAGGATTACAATCAATGACATGCACCAAATCATTCTTAGTATAGCTGCTCCCCCTTGTGGTAAGTATATGTATGTGCTAATTTCTTTGTATTTAAACAGAACAACTGAGGACCACATTGGAAATTCCCCAAAATAAAACTTTTCTCTGCATATTATTGCCATTTTCCATGTCATGTTCGATTTGCCTGCTAGGCCATCTATACGAGACCCAGCTTAACTTGAGTTGTTTCCCCTGCTGTATTCTAAAATATGGATCGAGACAAGTCCTATGAAGATTCATTTATTAGGTGCCCAAGACTGGAGTTAGTAGATATACTAATATAGACTCATGGTGCTGTAAACAACTAATACTCCTTGAGGAAACGTCTCTAAACTTAATGAATACTTTTTTTAATACTCCCTGTGCTATTAAAACATTTGGTAGGTAAACTTTGAGAACGGTGACTGGAAATAGCCTTCTGTAAATTTTTTTCCTACAGAAATGCGTGTAAGGTTATACTCTTGACTGTCAAAGGCTTTTGAGTTTGAACATTGGTAGCTGAACTGGAGCTTTTGCCCTTCACCTTCTCACACTTTACTGCACGTCTCTGCAAACCACACAAAGGCTTAGGAGCCAGATGTAGCCATCGCTGAGAAGTGGACTCGGAGAAACTGGAGCTCAGTTTTTAGTTTGAAGAAGTTAAATTTGTCCTTTTCACCAATGATAAACTATTGTGAAGAAAAACAACTTGCATAAAAACGTCTTGGAGGTTTAAATCTGTGCTTTTCTTTAGTGCGAAGATGGAATCGTCTTGACCTGAATTTAAAATGCTAAATTTAAGCAGGCTAGACTGTTTTAGTTTGTGTGCAGTTGGGCCAGAATTTGAAGTTGTTCTGACTCTCCTATGACACATTTATACCAAATAAGGTCACTTGTAAGTTATGATGCAGATTTCAAGTAGTTTGACTAAAAACACGTCGTTTGTGGTATACCTCAGAACACAATGTAAACTGTGACATTCTGTATTAAAAACTTAAAGGTTCTATGCTGTATTTCTTGCATTTAATGAAAAGCGAACTAAATATTAGCAGGATGTGTTCAGGATTTTCTTATACCTCTAGTCTGTATAGCCTCCCACACCTCTCAGCCTTGTATTCAGTTTTGTTTTTTAAGGAGTAGGGTGCTTGAAAAGATGAAACCATTTCACAAATATGCTTACCTCTGCCCATTTGCATTTTTCACAAGGATAAGACTTTGATCTTAAACTCACATAATTTAAACATTTGTGTCCAAAAATATCCCAATGTTTTCATATGTTTAGCAGGAAGGATTTAAAGTGAGATGAGATGGCATGTAGGATGAGAAGAGGCAGGGATGTTATACTAATGTACAATATTTTTTACTTGGGTTTATTATGATACAATAATTGCTCAAAATTATGTGTGGCATTAAAATGTTTATTTTTACTTATTAGCAAAACTTTCCAATCGGTGCTGTTACTGGAAAGAGCCAAACAATTTTTTTCAAAGGCAGAAGATTATCATCAGTAAACAAATTTATTAGCCATAAATAATACATTTTCATTCAATAATAAAAGTTATTATTGAATGGTTATTTAATATTCCAGATGTTTTTGCCTTTAAAAGCTGGGCTTACTACAGTTAAATTAATTTTGACAATATGAATTGTTTTGTTTTTCTATCGCGTTTTCTTGGCTTATGTAGTGCAAGTGGAAAGAAAATAAAATAAACCCCTTTCTAAAAGTTAGTTGTCATTCTTGTGTGAATATCACTGTTGATCCTTAGCATTGTGTGAATGTGTGTGTTTGAGTTATTAAAACTGCATGAATGCATGTTTTCTTTGAGCTTTACATTTATAAGTTTTTACACTTTTATTTGCAGATAAAGGCTAAAAACTATGACAAGGTAGAGAAGGTAAGTGGCCAAACTGAAAGCTCGTTTTCAATGCAGCTCTGTTTAATTGTAGGCTGAATATGCAGGAATTTTGCTAATTAGATTTAAAAAAAAAAAAAAAGTTTAACTAGTTTCTTCTGGCGTGCCTTTTCAATAACGTTTGAACTGTCTGTCTTCAATGCTCATACAAGGAGTACTTGCCCCAAATACTTTCTAGTTCTTTCTTTTATATTTTCATCTATATGTAAAATGCTTGATGCTGTGTGTACCTTTTATGTTGCTTCACTTTAATAAAGTCTTCAAATGTTTAAGTGCCTGCTCATTTCTGATTTTAACTATTTTATTTCAGCTTATGATCTCAGAAGATCTGCAAGCATCAAACTGTAGCTTAAAGATCACATTGATACAAAATTTAAAATATATATTAATGATGGAAATAGTTTTTGCCCCCAGGGACATTTGACCAGCTCATTGGTTGCTACATAAATCAGATTGTGTACTTGATTTCTGTCTTAGAGTAAATTTAAAATGTTTTTTTTTTTTTTTTTTTCAACATGTTCTCACATCTTGTTGCAGTTGTTTCAGAGATGCCTAATGAAAGTGTTGCACATTGATCTGTGGAAATGCTACCTTGCATATGTTCGAGAGACCAAAGGGAAGCTTCCCAGCTACAAGTAAGAAGATATTCTGAATTATGCTATCCAACATGTGAAGAGAATGTACATAATTTCATTCCTTTATTCTCAGAGAGAAGATGGCCCAGGCGTATGATTTCGCCCTTGACAAAATTGGAATGGAAATTATGTCCTACCAGGTCTGCAAATATGAACTTTTATTAACTTGTTTTAGTTTCTGTTCAGCACTCTTATTTGACTCGCTGTTATTTCTTTCTCTCAGATTTGGGTCGACTACATAAATTTCCTAAAAGGAGTGTAAGTGGGGTTTTTGTTTGTTTGTTTGTTTGTTTGTTTGTTTTTTCAATTTGTTGACCTTAATTTTATCGTAACCTGCGTCAAAAACTAAAGTCTTGTTTGTTTTGTGTCTTCTATTAGTGAGGCAGTGGGCTCATACGCAGAAAATCAGAGAATCACTGCGGTTCGGAGAGTCTACCAAAGAGGTTGCGTGAACCCAATGATAAACATTGAACAGCTCTGGAGAGATTATAGCAAATATGAAGAGGCAAGTGAGCCAATCAATCTTTAGTATTTTTTGGGTTCCCTTTTTTTTTTTATAATAGCATAAACTAGTCAAACATCTTCATTCTGCATTTTACGTTATTAGTGTGCATATTTGCCATGCTGCCATCCAAATCGAATGCTGCTGCCTGGTAAAAGGGGTGTGAAAAATCACATGGTTGCTTCTTTTAGATGACATATACATATTCACTGACCAGACACTCCCAAAGAAGAAACCTAGTGAAACATTAGATCAGTCAGAAAAATTACCCTAGGCTCTCCAGAGTGGCTTTAATTCAAAGTACCTGATCTAGAACCGTAAAATCAAAAGCTCTGACATTAATACTGCAGGAGATTAGGTGTTTAAATTTGGAAAACAAATCGCGATTCCAGAACGGAAATAGTTCTGGAGACATTCATGCAAGCGGGGCGTATGAAAGTTACTGGAAATTTAAAAAGACTGACTTGAGTAATAGTGTTTGGTCCCATTAGCGATGTAGGATTTCTGTCATTTTGAACAAAGTTGAGAACATTTTTCTGTGTAAACTTCACACAGAAACTTACAATGGATGCCAAAAACGATCAAGCATAAATATACATGTAGATTTAACAAAAGCAGGAATAATCTATGGATTTTATTTACAGGGTATCAATGTGCATTTGGCTAAAAAGATGATTGAAGATCGCAGCAGGGATTACATGAACGCAAGGAGAGTGGCAAAGGTGAGAAATCAGGTTCCCACTGAATAATGCACCAAATACTGTTCAAGGTAACTGACACAGGCTGTTGGGTGGTTTGTAATGCAGGAGTATGAGACAGTAATGAAAGGGCTCGACAGAAACGCACCTTCAGTCCCACCACAGAACTCCCCTCAGGAGGCCCAGCAAGTGGAAATGTGGAAAAAGTACATTCAGTGGGAAAAAAGCAACCCACTCCGTACAGAAGACCAGACCCTCATCACAAAGAGAGGTGACACTAAGTGCAATGTTAAATGTTGGTGGTTTTGTCTCAAAACATTTTTTTGGTTGTCATACATAGTTTCTTACATTTATTTCAGTTAATGTCTGAATATCGATCTCTAATAACATAGAGACCGTCTTACCTGCAGATACGACACTAGAGGGCAGAGTTTTACTCTTTTCTGACACAAATCCCTTTATTTTACTGTTGCACTGCAGGAGCATTTTTTATTCATTGCTTTTTAATTTGATTGGATGCAGTGATGTTTGCCTATGAGCAGTGCCTGCTGGTTTTGGGCCACCATCCCGACATTTGGTATGAGGCAGCTCAGTACCTGGAGCAGTCCAGCAAGCTGCTGGCAGAGAAAGGAGTAAGACACGCCTGCACTTTCAAAACTGAGCCTGAATAATTTCCAGATGTTAAATATCAGATACATTTTATGTCTTAATTCCTCATTTTTTTGTTCTCTTTCTTTCTTTCTTTCTTTCAGGACATGAATAATTCAAAGCTGTTCAGCGATGAGGCAGCGAACATCTATGAACGTGCCATTGGGACTCTCCTCAAAAAGAACATGCTCCTCTACTTTGCGTTTGCTGATTACGAAGAAGTGAGTGGACAGTTACGTGTTCAGAACAGACTAACCGATTCATCATATACCTCTCCGACAACGATATTTTTACGCGTCTCTCTCAGAGTCGCATGAAGTACGAGAAAGTGCACAGCATCTACAACAAGCTGCTCGCGATCGAGGACATCGACCCCACGCTGGTCTACATCCAGTACATGAAGTTCGCCAGGAGGGCGGAGGGCATCAAATCAGGTCGCGCCATCTTCAAAAAGGCTCGAGAGGACCTACGCACACGCCACCACGTCTACGTGTCTGCAGCTCTGATGGAATACTACTGCAGCAAAGTAAGACGAAGCAGAAGTTCGGTTGCGTGGTTTGAGGAGTGGCTGGACACACAGATGCTTCACAATCTTGCTTGTGTTTTTCTCAACAGGATAAATCAGTGGCCTTTAAGATTTTTGAGCTGGGTTTGAAGAAGTATGGAGACATTCCAGAGTACATACTTGCCTATATTGATTACCTCTCCCACCTTAATGGTTTGTAACATCCTCTAAATTGTTCACCTTCCTGTAGCTTTGCCGCTTGCTTTTACAGACGTTGTTTTATGTGTCTGATTCTTTTCTCAGAGGATAACAACACTAGGGTTTTGTTTGAACGGGTCCTCACCTCTGGAAGCCTATCCCCAGAGAAATCAGGGTAATGTCAAGCAAATGGCAATGTTATGTGTGCATGCCTGAGTTGAAGATATCGGTCCAAACCAGTGAACTGTGACATGCATCTCCTCCTCAGTGAGATCTGGGCTCGGTTCTTGGCGTTCGAGAGCAACATTGGAGACCTGGCCAGTATTCTTAAAGTCGAGCGCCGACGTTTCACAGCCTTCAAAGACGAGTATGAGGGGAAAGAAACGGCTTTGCTTGTAGATAGATACAAGTTCATGGACCTTTATCCCTGCTCTACCAGTGAACTCAAAGCCCTTGGTTACAAGGTTTGTTTTTCTTCCTGTTACAGGAGTTTGAATCATGATCGCCAGTGTCGTTGAGCCAAGAAAGACTTTGTGATCAGATGTGCCGATGTCTGACTCGTCTTCCTGCTTGTTTGTAGGACGTGTCTCGTGCCAAACTGGCAGCGCTGCTCCCTGAAGCTGTGGTGGCTCCCTCGGTGCCTACGCTAAAGGACGATCCTGATCGTAAACCGGAGTATCCCAAACCAGACACCAATCAGATGATCCCGTATCAGCCACGTCACCTCGCTCGTACGTAATCCCGAGTATTTCATGCAGGGTTAATTTTTGTGTGTCGAGTTCTGTTTTCTGCTGCTGCTGCCTTTCCACTGTTTTCCCTCTAAATAGACCTGATGTGTAAATGGATTCGTCTTTGGTCTTACCTCTGTTCCTCCCCACAGCTCCAGGTCTACACCCGGTCCCTGGTGGAGTTTTCCCAGTCCCTCCAGCTGCTGTTGTCCTAATGAAGCTGCTCCCTCCGCCTACGTGCTTCACTGTAAGTTACGGCCGGTGAGAGCGACCAGGCTCATCTTTAATGAGTTGTCAGCAGCAGCAGTGTTCAGTTTTCACTTGTTTCTGTCCATAGGGTCCCTTTGTTCAAGTGGATGAGCTCATGGAAACTTTTAGGAGATGTACTCTTCCTGAGAGTAAGTTTGTTTGTTGTCTCTGTTCGAGAAGCAACAGAAATAATGTTGTTGTTCAGTAATTAGCTGAATACTTTCAGTATATGATAGTGAGGTGGAAATCAATGAGGCAGATGAGACAAAAGTTCAGTTTTTGCCTCATCTGACCAGAAGGCCTTCTGCTATGTTTTCTCTGTCCCCCAACATGAACTTTGACTGTCTTTACAGTTTTTATTTTTATTTTAACAATTATTTTTTTTATACCACTCCTCCGTGAAATGTTGAAAACATGGCATAATGTTTTACATCGTTCCTTGGTCTTCATCATGGTGCTTGTTCATGTTCTCTAGCTTGGATTTAAACTCGGATTAAATTACACATAGGTAGACTCTATTTACTGATCTGTTGATTTCTGAAAGCCAACTGGCTGCAGTTAATTTATTTAGGGGCATCAGAATAAAAGGAGCCGCATTCACATGCAAGCCACACATTTCGGGTTAAGGATTTTCAGTTCTTCTGGAAATACTGCCTCTTTCTTCCCAAGCTAGTCTCTGTTGCTTTATTCACATAAAATCCAAACAAAAGACATTGAATTGCATTATCTCATTAAAATATCCTCTTAGTTTTTCATTGTCCTGTCATACGACTGATTGTGTTCAGGTGTCGATGCTGCTGTGGAGCTCATCACCGGCAGACAGCCTGAGGCGGCGGGGGAGGGCAACGGCCCCATGGAGAACCACGCGACCTCCAAGTCCCTCAAGAGGCCAAACGCCGACTCCGATGAGGAGGACGACAAGGGAGCCATAGCGCCACCCATTCACGACATCTACCGCGCGCGCCAGCAGAAGAGGATTCGATAAAGCGAAACCGGTGGAGGAATGTAATCTTAACAGACTGTCAAAGAGAATAAAAACGCACGTCCACAGGACCGGGTTTTACATCTGTACAAATAAACCATATACGCGCTCACACAGATACTTTAGCACACAGAAGCGTTTTAGTGTTTCTTTGTTTTTTTTCTGTTCCGTCAAGAGTTTTTCTTTTTTATTTCGAAAGACTGATGATTATACTGTACAAAGTTTTTAATTCTAATGTGGACTTTGGGATACACTTCTGTTCTGATCTTATGTTTCAGTTGTTCCAAGGATAGCAAAGTGGAAGTTTTTTTTTTTTTTTTTTTTTTTTTTAGCTATCCGAGGAAACACTGTTCCTTTCAATAAAATTGTAAAATAATTTCAGCAGCTTGTGTTTTTATTTGAGCATGAAATATCGCTGATGCTTCAGTGCAGACCCGTTTGAGAACAGAGTGGGCTCTCTGTTTACTAGCGTTTCTAATGGGAGATTGAAAAGGTTTACATGCTTTTAGTGTTTACATCCTGATATTTAAACCAGTTAAGCCAACGGCACCGTCGTGTCTTGCCGTAAGTGTGTTTGTGTCCTGGAAATGTTTCTCTGTGTCTCGGTGGTAGTTTGAAGTAACGGGTAACAGCTGGAGCGCAGTGGAAGCAATATGAAGGATTCTGTGGTTTTTGACTTCTCGGAACAAAAGGATTTCTGTCACAAACAGGATCATGAATGATTAGAAAAAAGGGGGTGAAAAAACTCAGACATATCTGACTTCACGGAAACAAATTCACAAGTTTATTTTTCTTAAATTTACATGCAGATAATTGCTTTGCCTTTCACAATTATCCACTCTGAGTCAGTTTATAGCTAGCATACCAGATGCCATTGTCTCCTTAGAGCTGATGCAAAAGATGCATGAACGCTTCTGTTCTGCATCTCAATTTTACCTTAGATGACCTAAAACACAAACAAGATGTTGTTTCAAACCAGCAGGAAACACTCCAGTCATTTCCTGTAAGCCAATTAGAAGGGTTATTTGTACCTGATTTCAACTAAAACCACTAAAACGTGGCTGAGATTGTCATAAAAGAAAAAAGAAAAAAAAAAAATCCTCTCCAACATCTGTTTTGATTTTTCAGAAAACAAAACGAGGCAGAGTCAGGAGCGCGTCCCCACTGTCACTGCAGCAGAATAAGGGACGTCTAAGATTTCCAATGTCAAATTTTCACATTTTTCTCTGACGCTATTGCACAAGAGTAACAGCCACAGCCAACCTGCAGGTTTGCTTTTGACTGAATCAGACCTATAATGTCTATGTGAGCTTAAAAAATAACTTTTTTTCTATTTCAGAAGACGCATCAGTGGTTTTCACATCGAAATGAGCATTTTTGCCTCAGTGACCCGCACCACATAAAATAGTTAAATAGATCATTAAATATCATAGCTTACACTTTTGCTCAGTCATCTGTTGCTGTCTGCACATAACTTGTATAAATATCACTGCAACAACATGTTGATCCTGGACAATTTCGTTCCAAAGTACTGAACAAAAGTCTCAGGGTGAGCTTTATGAAACTGTCCCAGCAGTCGCCTCTTCTCCTTCGTGGAGAATTTGGGGTTCTCATAAACTGTCCTCAGTAGAGAAAGGATCTCCTCCTTCGTGGCTTTCTGTCCACTTTCAGAATATTCCTTGGCACTGACCCTTGAGCAGTATGTTGTGCCTGCAGTGGAGGAGCAGAGAAATAAAATGAATTCGCTGCAGAGCAAGTCGTCCTGTTAATCTCCAACAGCCGATGAACCTGCAAACCTGTTATCACATCCGGATTCTTCCCCGTCACGATGTTCCTCAATCTTTCACTCACCATCTTGTGCAAGGAGACGGGAATCTGGTCGAAGAATTCAACTCAATTCAGTTCAATCAAACTCCTTTATATCAACTCCAATTTGTTAGCTCAACACCAAAGACTTTCTAAGAAACAAACCGTCAGCACTCACTTTGAACATGTCACAGTAGTTGTCCATCATGAACAGAACCATCAGGTCCACCTTGCCCTTCGAGAGCCTTCCGCTGCACACGATGGAGCTGGAGAAAGCCCTCTTTACCGCCATCCTGTTCTCAATCTGGGAAGAGCATTTAGAGTCGATGAGGAGCAAAAACAAACACAGAGCGGCAGCCAGGGTGAACAGGAGCACTGACCTCTTTGTGCAGCTTCACCTCCTGCGGTTTGGCCGCAGTGGCCATGAATCTCAGGAGCCTCCGGAGTTCCTCCCGGCTGTGGGAGTCCTGCAGCCTCAGGCTCAGCTGCAGCGCCTCCAGAGCCGGCTCCAGCTTCCCGTTAACTGACAACGCGACAGTAACAGTTGTGAACTTTAAACTGACTGAAAATAGTTTTCGCTTCAACACTAGGAACTGGCTGCATGGTTATTATGGGTTATGCTTTTCTTGTAAAGGAAGTAAGTAGTATAAAAATCTTCTGTTAGCCAGTTGACCAGTCAGGCACTTTCTCCGACACAACAATTTAACGATATTTTGAAAGGTAGGAACTGAAAAAAAAAAAAAAAAAAAACGACTTCTTACCAAGTAATTCTGAGATCCCAGAGTGGATATCAAAGATATAGTTGTTAAGCAGAGGCGGCCGCTGCGTCTGTGCATAATGCCTGACCAGGACCTGGTAAAGCAACCTCTTGCACTGAACAAGGTCGTCCGCACAAGCAGCCAAACCTCGACTGACTTCCACCACCTGCTCATCAGGCAGAAACTCCAGACAGTCCACCGCCACTGACATCCACTCATCAGCCCTGAGGCAGAGGGGAAGGGGAGGAGTTAGTTTTATACATGGGATTTTATTTTTTGTGTATTATTTAAGTACCAGACATAGAAACAAGATGTAAAGACTTGTCCAGATGGCTGAGAGTTTAACTGTGGACACTGCAGTTTTTGCATATGGCCCCTAATCTGCTTATCCCACTGTGTGTAATTGTACTGTAATCACAGCCTTAGATGTGAAGGATTTCAAGACACCAACAGAGCAAATTCTTGGCCAGTTATATTTTTATCAGTTGTGACTCATGATAAAAATCAGGAAAAAAAAAAAATTATTTCTTCTGATTTTGACATGATTTCTCATCAGAGGGTAATGATTTCAGGCTTTCGATGTGGGAAGTAGTTTTAGAAGCTCACCGATTATGACTGTAAGTCGAGAAAATGACAATAAAAAGGTGACTTTCCCACAAGTCACAGTTAGGACTCACTGTGCTTCACTGAAAGCTTTCAGAACTTCTCGGTCCAGGTAGCTGGTCGTACACAACAGGTCTGGGTCGCTGGCCATGCCATGCAGAGAGGACCGCGACGCGACCTCGCCTTCCAACAAGCTCTCCAGCAGGGGGAGCTCTATGAGCTGCAGCAGCCTGGACACCGCCTGCTGGTGCCACACTTCATACAAACCTGCCAAAGCCAAACAGCAGTTTTTACAAGCGTCAGCAATCAGCAGCTTCACAGTGTTTACTGATGAAAACATGTGGACTGGTTTGTTTTACGACACGCCTGGGTGTCTGGCCGGTCAGGGCAGAAGCTTACACTCCTGCGAGAGGCCCAGGTGGCTCATCTGCGGGGGGGTGGAGGCGCTGAGGTTCAGGTTCCCCAGGATCTCCTCCAGCAGCTTCTCTCTCTTTACCGGGGAGTGGGTGGAGTAGCTCGGGACCCCTTGGCTGATAGGTTACATAAAGAGAGCAATCAGAGACTCGTTACAGGAACAGACACAATCAATGCAGCAAAAAAAATATATATAAAAAAAAAAAATAATAAAAAAAATAAAAAATTTTGTGTTTTTTAATTTTTGAAATTATATTTTTTTGAGCAGTGTTTTGTCCTTGCTGGTATTTTGTAGTTTACTGGTTATTTTATTTAGCTTCTTTATTTTATATTGCAAGTAAAACTTGAGTCCTGGACTATTTTTGAGCTTTCTTTTTTTTTTTCTTCTTTTTTGTCCATATAAGATGCTGCAACGTGTCTCCATACCTTTCGCTTGTCAGTGAGCAGCTGCTCTGGTTCATGTTCGGCGAGCCATAGCCACTCTCGATGGCACCGGTGGACTGAGAGCTGGTGTTGGTCAGAGATAAGGAGGAGGTGGTTACTGGACCCAGGAACCTGTACAAGCTGACGCCGCTGTCCTCGAACTTGTCTCTTTTCTTCTCCTTTCCAAACACTTTAACCCCGACTGGCTCAAACACCTTAGAGTCCATGAGGACCTGACAGAGCCGGACGGCCTTGTGTCGAGGCACCGCCTCGTCGCCAAAGAAGCGACTGAGGGTGATGTGCGACAGAACCACGTCCACCGCTTCTGAGCCCAGGAAGCAGTCATGGTACGACTTCAGGTTGTGGCGCCTGTGCTTCACCTCGACCTGACTTTGGAGATTGGAAATGATGCTGTTCCAGATGTAGGTGGCCCGGAAAGGCTTCCCAGCCATGCTTTGTTCTGATGGGGAAATCAAAAGGAGATGGAAAACATTAGGGACTGCCAGAGATGTAAAGGAGATAAGCCGCGAAAGCTGCCGTGAAAAGCTGAAAGATGAAAGCAAGTCTGGGAAAATTCTTCTGCGCTGTAAGTTTTGCAGCTTATCGAGTGCATGAAATGAAACAAAAACACGCACAGCCACGAAACTTCTTCAGTCCCTTGAATTTCTAGCAAGTTGAGACAAGCAAAACTTTTATGTTGGACAAAAATGGCGGAAAACAACTGAAAACGTACAATGTTGCATAATCACAGCTGTCGCACTGACATGAGATGAAGTAGCTGTCAGAGGTTTACTCTGCGTCTTTGTACAGAAAAGGTTTCACCGAATTCAAAACCAGGACACCCATTTGAATCAATTGTGGATTCATTCTAAACTTCTTCTGGTAAAATGTTAACATAAGTGATTCTTACACCCAATGTGTGTTTCTGTGCAGCTCCTCCAAAGTAAGAATCATCTGCACTGCTCCCGAATAAAGCTCTTATTCCAGTCAGTCAGTGTAAAGCGTTGGCAGATTTGCGGTTGTGCTGTGCTTGTTCATTTTCAAATGATGGGTTGAGCTCTGTGAAATGTTCAAAGCTTATTATTATTATTTTTTTTTTTTTAAAAAAGAACCTAACCCTAATTTAAACATCTCCACAAATGTATCCATGAACATCCATGTTCCCTGATCTCCGTGATGCTTTTTGTTTTCTGACATCCTCAAAAGTCTGAAGCCTTCAGAGAATAGCTTTTACTCACACTGAGATTAAACGACTCACATTCAGATTCTGAGAAACATCTGAAGCCGTCGCAGGCAGGCGGGGTAAAAGAAATCACCTATTTAGATTTTTATTTGTCAGACGATGTTAAAAAGGACACGTTGCACAACACGACGGCCCTCTCAAGTAAAATAACTGCATGGAAAATGACAGAAGAAATCAGCGAAATAACAAAGAGAGAACTCTAACGATTAAGATCTTTTTAAGATATTACATAACATTCTGATTCTTGGAGGGAGGATGAAATAACATGAAGTTACTTGAGCGCAGAATCTCTGAACAATAGAAAAAAAACTGAATGAATGCTTGACTTAGTTTCTCTTCGGCGTTCCAGAGGTCAAGTCTGTTTTTTGACCTATTTCTTAATCCCTCGGTTAGTTTGTTATTCTCTGTTTGAGCCAGATTCCTAGAAAACCCAGGAACTGTGCTTTCTTCTGTCTCTCCCATCCCCTGAGTTCCTGCATGTGGGTGTGCAGAATCAGGATGAAAGTTAAGTAACAGAGTCTATATCACTGTTGTGTGATAGCCTTTTATTTATTTTATTATTTTTTTGGTCAACGTGAGCTTGAAATCCTCGTTCCATCCAAGATTAAACGCTCGACTCACGGTAAAAACCTTTTAAAAAACAAATAGCAGAGTGTGTCCCTGTTGCTGCGCTGCTGCTTCAAGAACCCCAATCTGTATATGATTCAGATGCAGACATGTTCAGTGTTATGCCATTTGTGGTGGAAAAGCGACTCGTGTCATCTCTCAGGACTCAGATCTGTAAAACGAAAGGCCTCGGCGAGATCTTAGCATCTCACAACAGGAAGCATTTAAAAGCCTGCTGAGCAAACGTTAGGGAGGGACGCGAGGGGCTCGGCGAGGACATAAATCAGGCTCTGACAGACTGTGTGTTTTGATAACACAACCTGACAAATGCAATTACAGACCCATCTGTGAAACTTGAAGACAGAAGAAAGAGCCCTGGAACAGTGCGGCAGGAAAAGCAGATGTTCCCGAATCAAAGGTGCAGAGGATGGGGATTGTGGGTGATCTGCTGATTAATGAGATAAATCTACGTCAAACTGTGTCTCCCTCTGGGGAGGAGAAACGGTCCTGGACTGAGGATTTGCATATTAGGGAAGAACATTTTGGCCTGCAGCAGCTGCTCAAGGGAGGACACTGTGCAACGGTTCGCATTGGAAAACTAAACGTGAACGCAACAGAACGGCGTCACGATGAGAGAAACTCAAACTGAACTCTCTAGATTATGGTGGAGAAAATCAGAAAAGACTCTAAGGGAAGACCATCTGGGGGTCTGAAGATTACAGTACATGGTTATAAATCTGGCTGTCATTAAAGGGTTTATTTGTTGTATTTATTGATGTCCTCTTGTAGTGTTTTAAGTCCATTTTCTACATGCCAATCAGTAATTAAAGATAAAGAGGAAATGCATTTTCTTTTTTGGTTTGAATTTCTTTATATGCAATCAATATAATCATTTAAAGTGTTTTTTTTGTTTTTGTTTTTGTTTTGTTGTTTAACTCATTCAAGGTTATTAATATTAAAATTAACTTCATTATCTGCAACTGTTAAAAAAGACAATACATAAACAAAACATAAAGATGTGAAAGGGCAAAACATTTTCACAACAAATTGGTCAAAACAATCCTAGGAACTCTGCTCAGTCTCAAACCGGCGCAAACATTTTTTTTTTTTTTTGCGCCAGTTTGAGCCTGAGCTCTGTTTGCACAGTCGAAGCCAGTTTCTCTTCACTGTTACGATTTCTTTTCTCATAAAGAAACAGGAACAATCCGAGCGGACTAATGGCGCAACCTTTCATCCGACGCACAACAGCGCGCCATGTGTTTGCACACATCAGCGGAGGTAAATAACCGCACAGGGAGCGGCGTCGTTCCCACATGGGTGACCTTTTTTTTGTTGTTGTTGTTGTTTTCGCTGTTGCTTTACCTCTACGCGTTGCGACTGTTAAACACGAAGCTGAGAATAAGAAGGGGGATAAATCCGGCCGATGAAAACGCAGCGTGGCTCAGTCAAATCACAGCCGGTGGAGGATAATATCTTAAGACCGGTCAGATGAACCGATCCGGCTTCAGGGCGCAGCTTGAATCTCGGTGGGTTTACTGGCGCGCATGAGCTGAAACCCTCATATCCTGTGTGGAGTGTTGTGCGTAATCATCTTTTTGTAGTCATGTTGTGACACAAACCCAAACCTGCTGAGTCTGCACAGAGCAAATGTCGAACGGGCCACTTGTAAAAACAAAATACTCCTGGGAGGCGTTTTGATCATTAGATACGCATAAAAGTATATATAAATATTTCCATTCAATGTAAAGCCTTACTAAAGTACTATAAACTTTTGAAAACTGAAAAGAAAAAATGCTCTTAGAGAGAAATCCTCTCATTCTGCTCAACCCCCAGTAATTTGTTCTAGTTCATCCCAAACAGAGTAAGATTATGAGAGGAAGTCATGAGCGACCGAGATTGCTGCTGCGCGTAAAAATGATTCGAGGAATCCTTCGGTTTTTACGCAGCAGCAGTTTGTGAAACAACCAGTCAATATGTTCCGTTTAAAAAAAAAGACTAAGGATTAAAAATAAACAATAATGTTTCATAATCAAAATCAATATACGGCGACTACCTGGTCCTCTTGTGGCCGTGTGGACAGCCATCCGTCCGCACCATGTCCCTGCGCTGTCCCAATCAAACCGTGACGCACGGAGCCGACGGCAGACAGCGCCGAAACTGCAGCTCCTCCCTCCACAGACTCCATCATGCATTATTTATGTGGCCCTCTCTCCCAGAGCCCACAACCAGCCGTCCCACTGACCGTCTTACAAAAGGAGCTTTAATGCGATTGTTTCTTCATTTTGGGGATTTCTGTCAGAGTTGAAACTGTGGTAAAAAAAATAAATTAAAATAAAAATAAAAGTGAAGAGGGCATTTCTACTGTAACAGCTTTGGCACAGGTGAAGAATTGTATTTATTTGTTACAGATGAGTTACAATCACGTCCCCTGTCTGTCTTCTAATTTACTCCAATAGGCTTTATTGAGCTAATAGAATAACACTAATGAGGGAATACAATCCAATCAGATTTTTCATAGCTTTTCACAAAGTCACACTTCCAATTATGGGAACAGATTCGACCAGGTCACACCTTTACATAAGGAGGTCCTGACCAGTGGTCAGGCAGTTTCAGATTCAAACTGTAAAACACAAAATGGACACAAGACATGTTGGAGTTTTTCTTTCTTTCCTCCTTCAGCCAAAGCGACTGTGTGCGTCACAGCATGTGACTGAAGACGCCTCAGGTGACAATGTGTTGATGCCCTCCATGTTTCAGGAGACGTGGCCTGAGAAAACTCAAGATCTGGATTTATTTCATTGCCTGAAAATCTTTAGACGCAGTAAGACGCAGTGAGATGGAGTTGTGAGGACAGGATGGAGTCCCTCAAGGAGACTGAAGCTCTTATCAGGGGAGAATGATTTGTAAAGGGTGAGGCATGCAAGTGCGACAAACTGGTTAGATCACAATCCTTTAGGCTTTTTCACGGAAGAGTAAACATTGAGCCGTCTTTCATTCCATGACCGGTGAACATGTTGAAGATGTTAGGTTTTTATTTAGACATTAAAAGCATTTAGAATAATCCTTAGGGAAATGAGCTTAAAATCTTGGCAAACCTTAGAAGAGACTGGTTCCAAGCTCTAAAAGCTCTGAAGAAAGGGTTCTTCATTTTGATCTCTTTTTAGGGTTAAGACGTCATTTTTAGAGATAAAACTTTCTTAAGCCATTTGGATTTATGTGGTGTTTTGAAAACCTTTAGACAAAAGTAATGATATTTCTAACACGCCTGCCTTGGTGCCTTGTCAGTGAAATGACAATTTATTAATTAGGCTTTTGTTACTTCATTCCTATGACATTGCTGTCTGTCGTGAAAACACAAACTGGATTATAATTCCAATCCAATGACGGATTCAGAGAGAAAAACTTGAAGTGAAACCTGAAGCTCTGGGAAATGAACAGGAGTCGCCTTGAGGTCCTTCAGGCTTCAGGGTTAAGAGACACTTTAATTAAAAAAACTGGATTTATTCATCTGAAAAATATTTACACAATATCAGACATGGTTTTTCAAAGCTAATGCCAACAATGTAGTTGCGCTGGATTGTCGTGATGCTCTTTTCTCTAGTTAAAAGAAATAGTAATTTAAAAATCACTACTGAAACTGCTTCAAATCTCTGCTGTAAAAATAATAAGCAGGATTCTGGTGTAAGTTTTTTTTAAAATATTCTGTCATAAATAAAACATTCTTTTATTTACTTGTTGGATCATTTTGTGATTTTTCATTTTCCACCAAATATTTTATTAGTTTTACGAAAAGTCGTATTGTATTTTGTGTCTGTAAGTTTTGTCCTCGTCACTGTTTTTTTTGTAAACATGGTTGCCACGGCGATGTTTTCTCCTCAACAGTTGTGCTGATTATTTTTGTCACAGTTGACACTGTGGCGCATATTGACCTCGGTGACATGTCTTTGTTTCTCCTAGAGAAGGAGGAAGGTTCTGTTTTCAACCCTTACAGTGATACACACAACATATTAAGATGCTGTACCAATTAAAGTATGATTTAATTATATTATTATCTCATTTTTGTAATCTTTTACCTCTTTGAAGAGGAAATGGCGTATAATCACACAAAATGCATTTCAAATGTGTTATAAATGAAGAATTTTTCTAATTAATGTGTTGCTGTGATTAGAAGATCTAGAATGAGAACAGGTAAACAAAAACATTATTTAATAAGAGCGAGAAGCTCTTTGATTTTCTCATGGAAACAAAGGGAACCACAGAATACGTCAGACATTGTCAAAGCCAGTAGAGGAAATACAGACACTAAAAACTGTTCAAGGTTAGTTGTAAACATCAAACTTGATGTTTAAAGAGTAAAGTCCTATAAAACCTGCCGATGCTGTTTTGCTTGACAGAGCAATAGGAGGCCTCAGCTTTTTCTGTTGCTGCATATTTCTATTGTTTACACAAACTGGAGGAAACGTAACCCAGTCAGTGCCAGGAATCACAAGCAGAGGGTTGAACTGGTTTGCCGGCTCCTCATCTGAATGAGCTGCTGTGTGATGTGCTGCTGTTTGGTAAACTTGACACAAAGAGTCTCCACCTGCTGCGGTCCATGTGCCCTGAAGGCTTTGCGCACTTCCTTTTGTTTTTCCTACTTATTTGGAATAAATGGAAAGCCTTTGTTGTGACAAGAGTTTTTAAATCGTGCAACAACTTTTTGAATGTACTTATATCTGGACTTTGACTGGACCTTTCTAACATGTAAAAATGCTTTCACCTGAGCCATTTTATTGTATATATATATATATATATATATATATATATATATATATATATATATATATATATATATATATATACAAACCCTATGTTGCTTAAGCCAATATTATGTTGAACCTATCAGCAGAATCTGATTTGTAGAGACCAATCTGACGTTTAAAGACATGTAATAACCATGTAACCACATTTGCATAGCAAAGAATGTTTTACGAAGAAGCAAAACTTTCAGTGCGTTTCCACACACGATGAGACATAAAACTACATCATCACTCAGCAAATAATGTCTCGTGAAGAGAAATTTTCAAAAGCCAAGAATGTTTTTCAGTCCAATGCAACAGAGAGCGATCGTGCTTCTGTGGCTTCCTCACATCGTCACACAGCCTGAAGGTCCCCTCAGTCTGACTCCCACATGTGGAATGACACAGGGCATTAGCAATTCATATGATTTCCATCTGGATAGCAGACTCTTAAGAGTCAATCCCTTCCAGTTGTGCCCCGGCTGGAATCCAAAGTGCATGCCGAACTGGACTATCCTCCACCCCCATTCCACTGTCTGTCTCTCACGGACAGAGGACAGTGCTGTAACTGCACCACAGAAGCACTTTTGTGTTTCGTGGATTGCCAGTCATTTTTTCCCCCTGCATTGTTGCTTCTCCGTCCCATTTTATGCAGCAGCCCCGAGACCCTTTAGGTCAGCCAGCCGGTCGCTGTTGGGTTATGAGAGTTTGGTGGGCGAGCGTCGCCGTCGCTTTCTCTCCTTGCTGTGCCCCGTTGAAGAATGTAAGCCAACATCAGCATGAAAACACTCAACAGTTTGGTAAAGTTTAACTTTAACTGACCCCTGTGGACTGAGCTGCAAAGGAAAAACAAGAGTTGAATGTATTGCTGACATAGTTTTTTAGTCCAAGTGCCAAGGCGTTGGCAAAATAAAAAAAAAAAAAAAAAAAAAGTGCAACTGACTATGATTTTCTGGGTAAAACAGTTCTAATGAAATTGTATACACCACAGCCGACCATACTTAGAATCTCCATTTCCAAGAGTTCTCACTCCCAAAAGAGAATCAGTGTTTTAATTTTCTAGTATATTCCTGCCGACACAGAGGAATGAGTTTTATTACTGCATGTGAATTAAAACCACTTCATTGCTGTTCAGTTAAGGTAGTCTAATCTTAACAATTGACTATCTTAAATCATCTGATAAATTCATATATATATATATAACAACATATTTACTGACACCCTTTATTTCCTGTGGAGAAAAACCCCAGATTATAAAAACTGTTTTTTTTTTTTTTTACAAATCACCTGCAACAACTTTTGAGACGCTCTTTCGTTAAAATGCTCTTTATTCTGTCCTATTTCACACTTTCATCAGCACTGATTTGGATTTCTGAGCATTCGTCTTCGCACAATGCAGCCAGATTGTCCGGAGTCCACGCCCCGGTCGAATGCATCGTCCTCTTTAGCTCAGAGGATTTTTTCCCAGCTTTGTACTGCAAAGAATCAGTTTTCACATTTCTATATGGATTTGGCCATAATCTGAATCATCATCAGCGTGTGTAAAACACGATGAGAACCCATTTTCTTATTTCCTGGTGTCTCAGAGTTGAAGTGAGCCACTCTAAAAGCACTGAAAGACTACAGAAAAGAAAAGGAAAAAACGTTTTACTGGCATCATCTCCGAACAAGCAGCTGTTACGAAGACTTTGCGACACCAACGACCTCACGTTTTACTGCAGTTTCCCAAAATTGAGACTTATTGATTTGTTGTCATTATTTTCCTCTGACCTGATCATGGCGCAACATGACGACAACAATGAGAAGCTGTATGAGTGATTCCTCCTCTCTAAATCTAAAACCATCCAGATTCGATTAACTGTTTACTCCAAATTGTCTTCAGGGAAGCATCACAACTGCTGGCATATGAGTGGCAACTGGTTCAAGGTTTTAAAAAAAAAATAAGACCTCTGCCTTACTAAAATGGCTTGTCCATTCTATCGTACAGAGGGACTGAGACAAACATTTAAAGCCCAGAAAAACAAAAATGTCAAGGATTGAAGTTATTGGACACTCTTGTCAACAGAAAGAGTGTAGTATGAATTACAAAATGATTAGGTTCAGTTTATTGTACAGGAGTCGTGATGAATGACAAAGATTTTGCATAAATATCTCGGAAGGACAATCAAAAAAAAAAAAAAAAATGCAGATTTTTTTCCAAGACATTTCAACATGGAAATATGCGACTGCAGTGAGAGATTAATTAACCTCAATATTCTAACACATCTTGACCTTGTATGAAAGACGCTGTACTCGGTTATGTAATCTGGTAACAAATATAACATTTTTCCCCAGACTTTAAGACGTAAGCCTCGCTTGCACAGTGCGAAACACACCAGTACACATTTAGCATATGTGCCATTTTATTTACAAACTGCATCTGCAAGCAACGAGAATTAGTGATATGGACGTTTCTGGCTCACGGCCGTTTGTGAGGAGAAACGTAAAAACAACAATGGAAAAAGTTCAATGTCTCCTAAGAATAACAATTGCTTCTGTGAAAAATATATATTTGTCATAAAATGTGGGCTTTGTATATAAAACAATATAAAGACAACTACCAGTTATTTCATTTTATCTTGGAATAATTCAAGATAAAATGAATTACCTTGAATTCTACCAAAAACTCTTGGTATTGATGATGCAGATGGGAGAGAGAGAAATCATTCAGCAACTGACTGAGTGAGTTCTGTTGGAGAAAACCGGGAACTGATGCGTTAAAGTTGGACGCACGTCGTTTGCAGTCGCTCAGCTCCGCGAGAAAAACGGCTGCAGGTCTCATCTCTCGCTTTTCTTTCCACAAAATGTAAATCAGACATGGAGAAGTTGGCACTCCATTAAACAACGGATGTTCATCTAACAGCATGAACTACAGTAATACTTTATATATACTCAATTTTGTACAATATATCAACTCTGTACGAAAGCCTACTTAAATGATTGATGAAGGCTTGTTAAAATGGTACTTAATCAGATTTCTGCCTTTTACTTGTCCCACTCTACTTCCTCTATCAATTGTTTTCTATCTAGAACACAATTAAGGGTTATCGTATGGCATTTAGCCAAAAATAAAGGAGCGTAGAAAAGCCAATAGAAACCTATAAAAAAAGGCTCGTAAAAAGATGGCTTTTAAAACTATAAAAACGTACAAAGAAAAGGAGTCGCACTTTGCCTCCCGAAACAAAGTCTTTAGTTGATCAAGTTACAGCTTTGTGTTTTGCTCCTGACATCTCTGTGGCTGGAGGGGAATCCACTCCACACTCAAGTCTCCAATGCCGCTGCGACTTCAAGGCATCCGTTTGAGCTTAAGCGATGAACTTTGCATTAGCTTCCCCTTGTGTTTCTTCGTAAGTCAAGTCTGCCAAGGCTAAATCATCTGCAGACCTGCTGCACTTGACTGATTAGCTCTCCAAAGCGATCAAAGAGCCCGTCCACCCAGGCTCTGTTCTCCAGGCACTTTTGGACGGTCTCCTCCTTCCCCAGGTTGCCGGCCCGTACCCGCAGCGACGCAATCTAGACGACAGGCACAAACAGACTCTTGAGGAGCAAGCATGCAGGAAATGTCTCCAGATCCATTTATGTCGGTTAGATCAAAATCGCGTAATAATAAACAAATTTAGCAACCAGGAGAAAGTGTAAGCGATTCCTCACCTCGTCCTTACACATGAGGTATGTGTGGTATTTGTAATGCTGCAAAGAGTGGTACAGAGAGAACCACTGAGTTTTCTGCTGCTCCACTGTATACTCCTGGAGGGGGAAAACGTGATGTAAGAGCAAAAATAGGAAAATACTGGCTTCTGTATTAAATAATCTAGAACAGCAACAAATTCACAATACCAAACTTAGAACCTCCTAGATGATTACAATGTTATTCCAAGCAGTTATTAAATACATATATATTTAAATAAATCAGTTTACAACCGAAACTCATTGAGGTTCATTATATTTAGAGTGTCATGTTTCAATAATTTCCTTCAATTTTGCTAACTTTGGCTTGCAGATAATGAAACATTTATTACATTCTTAATGTCTAAAATAGTAGAATATCATAACCCAACAACAGCAAAAGGGTTCTTAATACACAGATGTTACTATTCAGCCTGCACCATCTTTTGGGCATTCAAGCAAAGAGTTGTTAGCATCTTCCACAACGACGACAAACCAAAACATTGACGGCAAAAACAAAACTGACACTGTTACTTATGAGCATATAAATGGAAAATTGAGTGGAAGAACAAAATACATACATGCAAAAAGGTGCACAAGCCATAGTATTAGTACACCATTCTTACACCTGAGATGTCAAAAGCGTCTTGTTATGAAGAAATAAAAAATAAAAAAAAAAGCACTGTTGCTCAGTTTTAAGTTGTGACCTTTACCCCATAGAAAAAAAATAGAAAAGATGAGACACCAGAACCTACAATGATGAAGACAAACTGGAGGCCGTTATGAAATTCATCTGAACTTCTATGCTATTCCACTTTGAATCAGAAATTCATGCAAGTTCACTTGGTCAAGTATGAAATGCTTAAACTGTGCAGTGAAAAGGTTTATGTTTCAGTCGTCAGAAGTTTCTGCATCATTTTTTCCATCAATGTGTTATATTCAGTATTTTCTAAAAGATCAATATCTGGATTTTCACAAGCAGTAAGCCATAATCACCAATATTACCAGAAATAAATGTTTAAGATATGTCAGTCGGTGTGCAACGTATCTGTATCATAAGAGTTTAACTAAAAAAAAAAAAAAAACAACAAAATACTAAAAGGGATATTCGAATTGGCCCATGAATCTGATATAGAGAAGAATAAGTTAAAAACTTGTAACTAGCAAACCAGATGTTATGGATTCTACTTCTTGAAGTTCCTTTTAGAGAAATAGGACAATAGCATCCAAGCCTAATCCTTGGAGCTTTTTTTTTTCTATTGCAAATTTTAGACGTTTTCTTGCTCAGTATACTTGTTTAAAATTGGCTGGCCATTGACAAGCCCGGTCACGCCTTCATAACGAGCTGCTGAGATATAAATCCCCTTTGATAGGGCGATAGGGAAGAAAGCCTCTGAAACAGGGAGCCTGGGGAGAGGGGCTGGAGGACAGGAAAGCAGGAGGAGGACAACTGGTGGTGCTGCACCCTCTCCTGGACAAATCACGTAATGAAACATTCTGCTAAAGGATGAACATGTCTGACCTGAGGCACTTTGTTTGGCAACTTGTAGGACTTCATCGTCTTCTTGTTGTAAGCCCTCCCACTGAGACGTACCTTAAAGGCTGGGGTTTCCCCATCCTTCTTCAGCTCAGTCACCACTGAGATCTCTGGGAAGCTGTCTAGAGCTGTCTGGAAAACAACAATAAGACAATAGTATTTTGACTAAAGTACCAAAGGGTTAAAGGCCCAGTTGATGTTTATCAGCTAAACAGGTTGGAGATAACTTGACTAAAGTCCCAGAGGGTGTAGAATCCCTGTTGTTTCAACTAAAATCTTCAAGAGAGGTGTTTTTAGAGCCCTTCTTTTAATGAGGATTTCCCTTAAGGAAGAATCCTCGCACTGATGGGAGGAAATTCTTTGTTGCTGCTGTTTTTATTGCTGTGTCATTGCTGCTGTGTGTGTGCTGCTGTGTGTGTGTGAGTGTGCGTGTGCATGTATGCGTGTGTGTGCATACAAGAGTGAGTGGTGCTCATCTCTCTGTGAGTAAAACTTTCTGTCCTCGGAATTAGAATCCTAAGTGAAGAACCGGACTGAGACTAGTCTCAGTCTAGAAGCCTGTTCTTCAGGGAACACTAAGCGCTGACTTCCAGCACTTACTTGAGAGAGCACAAAATATCAAATCGCGGAGTATTAAATATGGGAAATAAGTGTTGTTATAATTCCTCACTTGTTGAGGATCCTGCAGGGGATGAAAAATTCATGCTGTCCAGATTTTCTGGTAGCATGGTTTTCATGTTAAAATGGGAAAGAAATATAAGATAGATGGGAAATTAAAATTGAACAATAGCAAACTTTAGTGGGAATATTAGAGAACAGCATAGCTGAAGAAAAAAAAAAAAAAAAAAGGAAGGAAGAAAGAAAGAAATGAGAAAGCTGAACTGTGTTAAACAATGGGTTTGTTTTTTTTGTTGTTTTTTTTTATGTATTGATCACTTGGTAGAACAATTACAAAAGAAAATGAAACCAACTTGGTGCTATGATCCTTTGGCTGTATGTTTGGGGGGTCAGCGATCAGAGTTTGGTACCGACCTGGACATTATCCAGCCTCATATCTCACTTAGGCTTAAAATGAGAGGAGGGCTGCTCGCTGGCTTCACAGCCTCAGCATTAGGATCAACAAACTTAAAGTAATTCATTGATCTCTAATAAGATGTTTATTCAGACCAAGTTAACTTAAACTTTAATTAACTTAAATTTTACACCAAAATCTAACATAGCAAAGGATAAAAGAGACTATGGGTTTAACATGTTTCATGTTTATATATGTTCAAATAAGTGAATGACTTATGACTTCGAAATAAAATGTTGGGTAATAAGTGGCTAAAACTATATAATCTAAAGAGAGAAAAGAGATATAGATATGAGATATAGATATATATATTTAAGAAATAAATAAAAAACATAGAAAGAAAGACAAACTCTAATTGACTTCTATTTGCTTCTTTCTTTTTCCTCTGTCTGAGCCTCGCTGCGGTGCGTCTGACCTCTGATCTCAACTCAAACCTGTCTTGCCATGGCCGAGATGATGTCCCTCCCCCGTCACCAGCTAATGACAGTGATCAAGAAGACAAAGAAAATCAGAAAGACAAAGAAGAGATCTGCTGATTCTAATTTCCTGACACCTGGGAACTGTCGTTGAGCAAACATTTGGACAGAAACTACATTCCTTTGTTTGGATGCAACTGAACTCTTACAACCTCTGCTGGTCTACTCCCTGACATCAGCGTGGAGAAGGAAGGATAATGTGCTTCAGAGACAACAAACTGAACTGTTTTGACGCTTGTTTCATTTATGGACAGCATGGACATTGACTGAGGGACAGTCTGGGCAACTCAAAGATCCAATATACAACCAGTTGGACTGACAGGAAACTGCAGAGAGAGGAGGAGAGGACCGCGCTGCAGCGACGCCAGCAGCAGGAGGAGGAGGGAGAAGTGAGCTCATTCAAGATAAGTGTTATACACATACACAGCTGTTATACACTGCTACTGCAATGAAGACTTGCTTGCTTTATAACCCTGCTCACATATGATCTAGCCAGAAAAGGAAGTGTTAGCGGCTTTTAAGCTCAATGATAGAAAAATTCTTTCAGTTTGTCCCTGTTAACTCTGAGTTCTGAACAGGAGGACCACTGCTAAGGATCCTCTTAGGGTCCATGAGCCATAGGTTGGGAAACCGGGAAGGGAAAACTGCAATTGCTAAAAGTTCAGCAAAGAACTAACAAAATTATGCCACTAAATTACACCAGCTAAAAATGATCAAAGCTTCTAAGCTAATAATGATTTGCAAAAGTTTCTTTTTTCCTATTTTAAAGTACTATCCTGGTAATACATGCTAGAGTGGATTTAAAATTAAATATCTCTGAATGTTAAAAATAAATAAATAAGAAATAAATGAAATAATATTAATTGCAGCTAAATTGAACAGTTATGAATTTAAATTTTATTGAAATTGGTGAAGTGTTTCAGTAGTAGGAAATTCAGTTGTGGCTGGTTCCAACACATGTCTGAGATAGCTCTTAAAATGTATACATCACTTAAAAGAAGATTCTGACAACTAAAGATAAATATTAACACATTAAAAATGTTAACAAATAAAAGGAAATTCTTGAAGCTTCAGAAAATTTTATAACCATTTGAGCAAAGAAAAACAATAAAAGCAGACTGAAAATTTTTGACTGACTAAAAAATCAGATTAATTTTCATGATTCTGTGTGTTGATGGAAATGAGTATGATTATGAGAACAAACAGACTGTACTCAAGAACTGAGTAACTGATTAAATTATTATTTAATAATAAAAATTACATTGTCAACTAAATGCAAGGTTAAAATAAATTTTCATATTTTATCTAACTAGTTTCTCCAAATTGATGTTTGTGAATGAACAAAAGGTTTTCTAGACTACGCTTAAAACCTTTAATCCAAGTTTGATTGATTGATGATCATTAAATTCATAAAGAAATATTGTATTAGAGGATTTGAGATTTTGGCTTAATTTCAGAATGGTCATTTTCATTTAAAAAAGTAATAATGTTCTGCAGCAGAGCCATTCTCTGGTTTGTGCCATCTGACAGGAGTAAAACAGAAGTGCTTCACCTTGATGAATTTAATAACATTCACATGTAAGATCTTTAACAAAATGCCTCTTTGCTAACAGCTATCCTTCAACCAATATAACTGTCAGCTAAAACTAGCAGTTTGTAAGTGTGCAGCGCACATCACAGGAAAGGATGAGGTTCTATCATAATAATAGTAAAGGTTAACTGATTAAATATTAAAAGAAGAAGCAACAGGACAACATGGAACTGAAAACGTCCTAGAACAACATGAAGAGATCTAATACTAGATTAAACTATTTTAGCAGACATGCAATATAATGCTCCAAAAAGCAAGAAAACAAATGCACATAACTAAAAGGCAACACTGAATGATGATAAATGCATTTGATTTTCTGCTGTTTGTTTGTTTGACATTATATATTTCTTATACTTCTTTCATTTTCCTACTATTTTCTTCTTTCTTTCCTTTTTTGTGACATGTAAAATGATAAAGAGGAGGGAGTATGTTAGGATTTATCATTGTTACATTCGACATTTATTATTATTATTTTAGATCATTAACCCAACATTATATTGTGATTTTCAATTTAAAGTATTCTCTCTCTTTCTGTGTGTATAAACTGACTTTGAGGCCCTTTCTTCCTGTGTTTTCATGTGAAATAGTTAACGGTGTGTTTCCCAGACCTTGACTCAAGCTTCCAGATGCTTTCTTATCAACCGGAATACTCCCTACTTTGGAGGCCGCTTGTGTACAGTAGTGACTGTCTCTGCTGTTTTTCTTGTCTGTCCTCCTTTTTCTTTGCTTGTTAATTACCAATATTTTCTCCAAATCAGACAGGTTACTCTGTTGTCGCTTTACCTAATGAAATAATTGAAGCTGAGGAACTACCAAGCACTCATTCTGCACAAGCAGCAGAACTGATTTCTTTGACCAGAGCATGTGCATTAGCCAAAGACATGCACCTGACAGTGTACACCGACAGCCAGTATGTTTTCTCTACACTATTCTATTTTGCAAAAACAATGGGAACGTAGAGGAATGACAACATCTACAGGGAAACCAGTAACTTATGCATCCTTGCTTAAAAATCTTTTGCAAGCAATACAACTCCCAGCTAAGTTGGCAATCTGTAAATGTGCGGCTCATACCGCAGGGACAGATGAAGTTTCAAATGGTAACACACTAGCTGATAAAATAGCTAAAGAAGCTGCAGCAGGGAAGCATGGAAAGGACAACTTCTCAGCACAGGTTGAAGAGCAACAAATAACAAACAAAACAGTGTTGAAAGACATGCAAGATAACGCGCCGCAGGCAGAAAAACGAATGTGTATAACTAAGGGTGCTAAAATAAATGATGAGGAAATTTTTCAAGTTAATAACAAACCAGTTCTCCCAAAGTCTTTATTTAAAGCAGCCGCAATTGTGGCACATGTGTCAACAGGGGCAACGGTGGGGATAATATAACAATATTTGACAACATATGGACTGAATTCTTACCTAAAAAAATTTTGTTCTGCATGTCCAGTCTGTGTTAGACACAATCCACAAGGGAACATAAGGCCAAAAAGAGGAAGTTTCCCAAAACCCTCTTATCCATTTCAAACAATGCATATGGATTTTATTGAACTCACACAAAGTGGACCCTACAAATATTGTTTGGTAATTATTTATGCTTTTTCTAAATGGGTTGAAATAGTTCCAGCTACGCATGCAGATGCTTTGACAGTAGCTAAAGCTATATGTAAAACTATTATTCCAACACATGGCATACCACAAACTATTTATAGTGATAATGGGCCACATTTTGTAAATAAAGTGATACAAAATATGGCTACTCATTTAGGAATGACATTTAAAAAATCATTGTTCTTATCATCCACAAAGTGCCGGCCTTATCAAGAGAACAAAGGGATCTATATGGCCAGAATGTTTACATTTGGTAAAGTTGTACATGAGAATTACACCCACACAAGAAGGATTAACACCATTTGAAATAATTCATGGCAGACCATACAGATTACCTATATTTTCTCCAGATTTGCAACATGCAGATGAGGAGCAAACACTGGCAGATTACATGATCAGGACTCTGAAACAGAAGGAGGTGTCAAATGCAAATTTACTGCCCTCTGACTCTCCTCTCCCACAGGAAACCACTCCCACCAAGCCAGGAGACTGGGTGATTATCAAAGTCATAAAGAGGAAGAGCTGGGCCAGCCCGCGGTGGGAGGGACCATTCCAAGTGCTGATAACGACTCCAACTGCTGTACAGATTGCTGAACGACCCAGCTGGATTCATCTCAGCCACTGTAAGTTGCAGAGAGTGTTGGAAGCCTAGGTGGGAGCAGGTGGGAGTCCACCTTCAAAGGGGTGTGGCTTTTTAGGGTCACTAGTCTCAACGGTGGTGAAGAAATCATCAACCCCCGGTTCTATAGAGCCCTAAGTAAATTCTGACATCTCTGTAATCTGAGCAGCAATGGGATTCTCACAGGCCAGGTGGAATCTCTGCTGCGCTGTGGCTGCAGCATGTTTATTGTTCTGGAGTGGGAGCTGCCTGAGCCTCCACAAGATAAGGAGAGAAGCAGAGACATTCTTCCCCCAGTCTCATCCACATGACTACAGCACTAACCTGTGGTGGTAACTAATGAACAGGACAGAACAGGATGCAGATGGTGCAAAAAAGACAATTCTTTTTCACTTCGGACAGGAGATGCAGCGAAAGGACTTTTTGGAGTTATGAACTGTTCACTTGCGACTGATGTTCTTCCATTTCCACAGACTGTGATGAAAATACCAGAGACTATTTCCTTGGCAGGAGCCAAACCAGGTTCTCTCAGGAGCTGCATTTACAACAATGGAACTAGAACACTGGGAATTATCCCATGGAACCTGTGTAACACAGTTTACACCTTCTGCGAGACAACACCGGACTTCATCAACTGCATTGCCTGCAGAGGTCAGGAGCCAACCTCAGGCTGCAGCATCTAGAACGACAATCCAAACTGTCACGACTTTCTTCAGGAGAGGAAGTTCAACATCACTCAGCAGACGAGAGGACGACAGGAGAAAGCTCGTTGCAGCGCCATAGTGCCAGGAGACTATGGTTCACGGGTGATGGCTGTCTGGTACTTCCTGTGTGGAAATGGAGCTTACATGTTTTTGCCGAGATATTGGGGAGGACTATGTGCTTTGGTCCCCCTAACCAGCCCGATTGCATTAATCAGGAAAGCACATCACGGTCCAGCCGCCCGCTCCAAGCTTGCAGTTATACCAGAGGTCAAACGCTGGGGAGGCCTCACAACGGACACTGGAGTTCCTTGAGAATTCAGGATTTGGGGTGGTGGTGAAAAGTTTCTGCAAAGCCTATTCCCATGGGTGGGAGTAGCTGAGGTTCGAGACCACGTTGAGATCAACAGGTATGGATTACTGCGACTCATCAACAGCACACGCCAGCTGGCCAATGGCACCATAAGAGAGCTGACTGAACTGAGAAACATGGTTCTTCAAAACCGTGTTGTACTGGACTTCCTCACAGCCTCTCAGGGAGGTGTTTGTAAAATCATTGGCATCCCTGATGAAACAGGAACTGGTGGAACTATTTCTGACGCTCTACGTGAGCTGGAGGAACTTAAACATTATGTGGAAAGTGGAACACAATCTTTTGACTTTCTTTCTTGGCTGACCTCCAGACCCTAGTGACAGCTTTTGTTAAAGATTTGAACTCTCATCTTAACTGTACTGATCCTATTCTGTCTGTTCACAACTTGCATCATTCCATGTCTTAGAAGCATGATGTTAAAGACATTTAACACTGCTCTGCTCAGCTATAAAATGGTAAGGGTAACCTCTGACACAGATAAGGACTACATGTTGCTCCTGAAGAATGACAATGACTGGAAAACAAGTACATATAATAATATCTTGTAAATTAATAAATAGATTAAATTATTTGCTTACTAACTCCTACAAGGAAAATGTGAAAACACGGGGTGTCGGTGATGGCAAAGTATGCATTTGGTTTTTACTGTTTCTTTTCTATTTTTTATTCTTTTTGTATATATGTATATACGTATTCTAAAACTCATATACAAAATGTGTAATCCATTCTTTTTCTTTTTATATTATTTTATGTAAGAATTATAAACAGGGGGGAATGTTAGAATAATTATGTTTTGTTATCATTCTTACATTTGTAGTTTTAGTAGGTTTAGTATTCACATCCCTGAGAAAAGGAACTTGTTAGACTTTGTAGCTGCAGGTGCGTATAAGACGTTGAAGCTCCAGTTCATTTCTTATCTTTGGGATACTCCTTAGACTGCCTCCCTCCACATTCCTTTCCTGCTATGCTTTGTAATAAAGGACCAGCTCTGATGCAGAAGGTCAGAAAGCATGGCAGACACCTTGAGGAACTGGTCCGCTGTGCCTTCTCCTTTTGCAAAAGACTTGCTTAAAAACTCAAACGTTGTCTGTGGTTCTCTTTTCATGTAGGTTCAGAAAATACCTATCAGTATATGTGCCTTTTAGCTTTATTCACTAAGGCAGATGTGTAAGGTTAATAGGAAAACTCACCTTTAAGACCTGCCCTATGTGCAGTTTGTTAAGCAAGCGTTTCCTGATGTCAGTGATTATCCCATCTACTTTCTTCATATGCGGCAGCAGCAACTCATCTGTTATAAAACACATGAACAATGCTCTAAACCTCTACTAAGAGTACATAGTCCGGTGACATTGGAAATGTAGATCACAAACCATTTGCCCTCTCCAGTGCTGCCATCACATCTTCATCCAGAGCAACAATAATAAGAAGCTCAACAAAGCTTTTGAAAGTCTCTTTTGTAGTACGTGTGTTGAGGAGCCTTGAAGCAAAGGGAGGGTTTAACTCTGAAGTGTAACAGAGACATGGAAAAATTCAGGAAACAGAAAAGAGAAATAAATTAATACAGATTCAAGTTAAAGTCAAATGAGAAATCCAAATATTCTCCAATCCTCCTCAGTACCTTCTTCTGCAGATGATCCTGAGGGGGTGGGTGAAAACTCCTCCTTCCATTTCTTCCTCTTCTTGGGGGGCGGTTCTGCCCGCGGCTTCACTTGTTTGGGACGGGGCTTATGGTTCTGGGGAGCTGATGAAGGTGGATCTGTCAGGCCCAGCAAAGCTTTCATCTGAATAGCCCTGTGAGGCAGACAGACAGAGAGAAAGAGAGAAGTTACACAACTGAAAAGTCACTCTAACAAACGTCTGAAATTAGATTCATCAACTTACTTTAGTGAACTCATAGGCTTGCTGCGTGGTTTCCGACTACAAACTCTCACGTACTCCCTTTTGTTAACCGTTTCCAGAAATTTGACATACACTCTCTTATACATCGTCTTTGCATCGCCAAAGTATCCAAGGTACTGCAGTGCCAAGGAAAAAGGGTCACATGTTGAGAGGAGACAAGAGTATTTGAATCCTTGTGCATCCAGAGACAGATTTAACTCACACTGTTCGTGGCAGAAAACACTCTCTTCCCATCTTTCAGCTCAGGCACAAATTTCTGCAGCAGTGCTTTCTGGACCTTCCAAATAGCTGGAGGCTCCACTCCTGCCCTCATTGTGACCTGAAGTAAAGATGTAACAGAAGGGGGACTTCAAGACTTCACAGCAAATTAAATTACGAAACAAAATCTTAGACAAGGTTGAGCTTTTGGTGCACGATCACTTAGCTGAAGCCATGACGACCAAAAGAACTTCATCAAGGTAGACTAGGCAAAATGTGGGTGGCTGATAGACTTGCACCAAACAACAATAAAAGACAAAGCTTAAACACACTTATGCAATCTGCTAGTGTAACTTTTCATTTTTTATTTTTTTCTCCATAGAAGATTTGTTAGGTTTTCTGTTGAATTATGCTGGATATTTGTCACAAAAAGACTGGGAAAAATTTTGAAATCATATGACCTCGTTTTTTTCCACATGATCTTAAACCACTCTGTGCTGTCAGGGGTGTGTCAAAGCTGTGATGTAACATACAACAAATCTTTGCAGTTCATGCATTTAGTGGGAGAAGGTAAATGTAATGAATTTTCTTAAATGTTCTATGTTTATGATTCTATAAATTCCACCAGATATGGCTGGTGTTCAGTCAGCACCGGATTGGTCAAAGGACCAGCATGATGTGTAGATGCCGCTTTAGTTTTTGGAGACCCGTCTTTTGGACGCCAGACCTCTGATGAGAGTTATCAAACGGAGTGGCAGGCAGGAGTCACATGCATAGTTTGTAATACTAAAGGAGCAGAAGCACAACTCTGATTCTCACTGTTAAACTTCACATACCTTAAAGGTTTCAATGTCCTCATTCCTGATGACAAACTCGTCTCTCTCCCGATACATCCCTTCTCCCCCGCTGTCAGACGGCTCATCGTCAGTCAGCCCCTCCAAGGCCACGCTCATAAGCTGCACGGCTAACTCGCCTGACGGCGTCTCTTTTAATTTCTCTTTGGTCATAAACTCCTTCTCTCCTGAGACTATGGTTGGCGCAGGGGTCACCGCAGCAGGGGTCACCGCAGCAGAGGGTCACCGCAGCAGAGGTCACCGCAGCAGGGGCGGGTCCCGGTGGCAGGTAAATCTGGGTGATGGTGAGAGGGATGGTGGGAAGCTGGACAGGCTTCATCACTGTAACCTGAATTTGATTATCTGAAGAGGGAGTAGAAAGGTACAATAATAGTAATGAGGAGTTGTTTTTTTAATTAATGAGTCAATCAAGAGTTTTAGCAAATTTGTGCAAAGCTTTTCCTGTCTGTGAAATAAAACTATTTTCCGTTACAGCAAAAACAGCATGAAAAATGTCAATATAAGCTGAATAGTCAAGTTTAGGTAGGATGCTATTACCCATAGTCGTTTTCCGATCTGAAGTCTCATCCAGAGCTGAGAGAGCTGAGCTGATGCTGTTCCTCAGAGCTTGATTCTTCCCGGTACTCTCCTCTTCGTCTGAGCTGAACGATGGCAACGTCTCCAGATTCTTGTGTAGATCCTCTTCCAGACGTTTCTGCTGGGAGCTCAAACCTGGATTCTTCTGGGGAAGCAACGGTCCCCCAGGAAGAGTGGGCACTTTGGGTGGCAAAGGAGGCAAAGTGCACGGTTTGGAGGAGGAGGATGGTTTTCTTGGACGACTGCTACTTCTCGTAGAGCTTGGGGGGTACTGCTGTTTGGGGCCAGATTTGATAAAGTCTAGGAAGGAGCCAAGGAAGCCAGTTTTGACCTCTGGCTGTTTTTCTTCCACTTCACGGATCTTCTGCCTGATTCTTTCATGCTGAGGACAACTGTCCTGTGTGCTACTGGAGGCAGACGGAGGAGTGGCATCGCTGCCCCGTGAGTTTTGACGCTTAGTTTGTCCACTGCGCTTCGCTGGTCTGGTCAGTCCCTCACTGTCCTCAGAACTCCCCGGTTTGGTTAAGGACTTGGAGCGTGCTTTCTTTTTTGGTGAGTCGTCACTACTTGGACATTCTTGTGTTTCTGCACATTTTGTAGTCTCTTGAACTCCATTGTGGACACCTGGAGAGTTGAACACCTGTCTGGCTGAGTGGTAGCCAGTCTCAGAGGTCATTCCATCTCCATTCATGACGAGATTAATGTTACTGTTGTGGCGAGCAGCCTGATCTTGGCTGTCTGTAGCCATCTGAGCACCATTTAGTGTCATGCTGATAGTTTGGCAGTGAGTGTTGGTGATGGCAGGATGTTGTGATGAGGAAAAACTTGGCGACATCTGGCTTATATCCACAGTCAGGAGCTCACCTTTGGAATCAACGGGACTTGCCCTTGCAGTCATTTCAGCCTCAGCGGATGATGCAGCTTTGACAAAATCTTGAGGTGTGACACCACAAGCAGCCACAGTGGCAGCCAAGATGTCATCAACGTTTGACAAAATATTTCTTTCATCTGCCAGGAGCATAGAGTCTGGAAAGCAAATAGAGTTAAGAGCAAACTGGTTCTTGCCATCATTTGGCTGCTGACTTGCTGTCTGGCTGTAATGGTTTTTAGAGGAAGAGCATTCTGAGCTTGGTTCAGACATGACCACAGACTGCTGACTCTGGTTTTCATTAGTGACATTTGTGCAAAGCAGGCCTCGATCCATCTGAAGGTACTGTATGTGAACTGGACCCAAACACTGGGCTGGTTGGACACCCTGCATTGATGCTAACTTTGAAGAGTTCTGACTTTGGTGCACAAGAGATTGCTGGACCAGAATCATCTGGTTGGGCTCAAGAAGCACCTGAGAGCTGGGGACAGACATAAACTGAGAGCGGGTAGCTGGAATTTGACCCTGGGACTGAGAGTGGGTTTGCTGATTTTGTTGGTGTGGCTCAGGAGATCTGAGTTGTTGGTTAAGATGCTCTGAACTGAGAGGTCCATGTGATGAAACAGAGGTATTTGAACACTCTGAGTTAGCAACGTCATGACCATCAGCACTGCCTAAACAAACCTGCTGCTGGGTCATGCAACCTACATGGTCATCCTTTGCCTGTGCTGAATTTGCATGGCCAAGTCCCAGGAATTGTTCGTCAGAGCGAGAATTGCTTCGTATAACACTCTGTGGTTTGTGATCATCCATTTTTGAAACCACGTAGATGACATTATTGTGAGAAGTCATGCTATTATCAGCAACAGAGACCATGGACACCTGCTGTAGAGCCTCGATGTCCTGCGATGGAAGTTCTTCAAGCTTTTGTTTGGCGTATGTTGGATCTGTATCTTGTATGGAGGATCTTATGTCATTCTGTATGGGTTGAGCAGGTGAAGAGTATGTCGGCAAAGGTACGGACAAAACACTGTGAGGCTGTGTCTGTTGGTGGGACACGCTGGTATGCGCTTTACCTGCCACTGAGTCTTGCATGTGGCTATAATCCACCAAAGAATTAGATGTAGGAAGACTTTGCACACATGTGGATTGGAACACAGTATCGAGGGATTGTCCCGTGTTGTAACTTTGAGAATGTGTTGCTGAAGCTTGCTCCTGCGGCTGAGAGGTAAACGTCAGATTTGGGGGCCCCTGAGAGTGGGCACTGGAGAAGCTGTCTGAGAAATTTTCTTGACAGAATCTCTGAACCTGGGCTCCGTACTGGATCTGCTCTTGGTTCAGCCCAGGAGTGGTTGTATAAATAAGAGCTTGGCTAACGGGAGCCACGTTGTCACAATGACTCGAGTGTGATGGCAAAGTAGTGTAAAGTGAGGACAGTTTCTCTGAGGGGGAGTGGGGGGTTTGTGACTGTGTTTGTGGACTCATGTAATTTTGAGGCAAACTATCTGACATTAGGCCAGACAGCTGGACCACTTGTTGATTAGCAATGACAGAGTTCTGCTTCTCAGTAGGAGAAGAATAACGCTCCGGGGACCCTGTTCTCAAGTTCTGAGTGTGATTCTCTTCATCTCCAGCAGAATGTGAATTTAGTCGGGAAGAAGCGTCTTTAGTTTTCAGCAAAGAAGCGGATGAGTACGGTTGTGTTCCACAGTCGCTTTTAGATTGTGGAGATCCGTTGACTCCTTGAGTGGAGTCTGTTCTTGAAGACGGACTGCAGGACACTGGTGTGTGACGAGACGGTTCCTGCTGGTAAGACATATCCGTTTCACTGCTCGAGCCAAAATACCCCTGCAGGGAGTCCTCTGAATTGTGCATGTGCTCTGAGGGCATGTGGCTACTTGAAGGCCTCTGGTGGTGCTTTATTACACTACATTCACGCTGAAGAGCTCTTTCAATAGAGCCAGAGAAAATCGTGGCCCCATAGGACTGTGAGGCACCATGAGTGGCGGGCAGAGCAGAAGGAAGAAGACCAAACTGGGGCTGTAATAGGTGGGGGGCTGACTCCTGGGCTGAGCGGTAAGTGGAGGACTGCACAGGCAGAGCTGAGCCCAGAGAGGGTGTAGAAAGGTGATTGAAGGTCAGGGCAGTGGGAATCACAGCTTGGCTGGTTTTAAGGTTAAGCAAGGGGTCGTGGTGAGGAAACAGCCCATTGGTGGAAGTGCTGAAGGCAGGATCTGGAAGCGTCAGGGATGTGTTGGCAGCATAGCTCCTGGGTGGGTAGACACCTGTGTGCTGAAAGGAGGACAGAGCAGCAGGAGAGGGGAAACTGGCTGTGGAAGGCAGAGCACCAGTCAGATACAGCTCTGTGGTGGAAGAGTTGGCACCTACAAAGAAGAAATCAAAGTTTGTAATAAGCCCTGCATGCACAAAGAAAAGGGACACATTTGCGAGCTTACAAAAAAGAACGACTTCGAAAATCATGAAGCAGATTAGGTCTGTTTACACACAAACTCCATTTTCTGTTCTTACCAGTAGTCCAAGATGGTGGTCGAAAAGGAGGAAGCAAAGAGGCACTAACAGGGCCAGTTTGAAGACTTCTTGACTCCATGGCTGACAGGAAGCTCATGATTGAGGTTGCAGGATTATTACCATTTGACTCAAGTGTGCCTAACAGTCAAAATGAAGAAAAATTCAATTTAAATCTTCAAAGATTGAGGCCTTCAATAATGTTAGCCATTTAGCTGACTGGTCCCACTGAACAAAACTTGCAGCATCTGTAACTCACGTGCAGCTGCTGGGATGTGTGCTGTAGTGTAAGTGGGGAGCTGCTGCGTTGTAGTGTAGCTTTGCTGTTGAAGAAGCTCCCCATCGAGGTTTGGTGCAACATAATTGGGACTGTGTGCACAAAACAAACAAAAAGTTCATTTGTCCAATTGCTTTTATTTTTCAGAAGTATCATGGAGCCACCCTGTGAAAGCTGAGCAGGAATTCAAAAATTTCACTGGCCACCCAATAAAAATGAATTTTTACGAAAGTTTTAAGTCAGGAGCATAAAAGGCTTAATTAATTTAATCCTGAAGTTTTATTTCTGGCTCCGTCTCAAGACTTCAGCAACGTAGATAATTTCTTGGTCACGTCACAGGACAGGGGTGCCCAACTCCGGCCCTAAAGGGTCGATGTTCTGCATACGTCCCTGCACTAATGCAGATTCAAAAGACCGAATTATCTCTTTAGACTGAAGTCATGTTCTGCCGTAGACTACTAATGGCACATTTCTCTAACTAAGGTATGTTTAGAATTACCTAATTATTGTAGGACACAAGCCTCTGAAGGCTGACTTTGGTCACAGCTGGTAAAGAGAAGCAGATATATTTTATCTACAACTTGTCTCTGTCAACAAATAATTCAAACCAGTTACTGAATATCCTTACTATAGTTAAGCCAATAGTAAACACAAAGCAATAAATCAATTAATCACATGATAAATTAAAACGAGCTCAATAATTTCCATTTGCATGATTTATTGTTTTTCTCGTCTCTCTCTTTGACCAAAAATTGGATGACAAAAGTCTTGTGTCTTGTGCATTATTGGTTTCTCTCAACTAGTTTATTTTGTCTACAGAGACTTCAAAATTCATTTTATTTGTTGTTTCTGTTGTCTTGCTTATTTATTTTGGAAATTTTAAATGTCTTCCTGTTACAGTTCTAAATGTTCATCAGAATTTAATGTTCATTTATCTCTGTGAATGTATTCTTGCATTATTATGCCACTATCATTGTTTTACTTGAATATGGTCTAAAACAACAATATTATCAGTGTTGCAAAAACTTCTGGCACAATTTATTGTCCAGCAAAATTTGTTACTGTGACAGGCTTAAGTATGCAAGATATGACATTATTGGTGTGTTTGGCAGCCAAAGACAAAGTCTGCTGCAGGTTTACAAACAGTGGGAAGCACTAATTTCTAGGCCTGTCACGATAACAGATTTTGCTGGGCGATAAATTGTCTAAAAAAATTATTGCGATAAACGATAATATTGTTTGAAGACATTTTTACATTTATTTAATGGAAATTACGTAATAATACATGCAATTTCCTGCCAAAGATGGATACACTTTACTTTCAAAAGACACTTAACACTGGGACTGATACACAAAATAAATAAAACAACCAAAACCAAAAATAAAATAGATTCTAAACAACTAAACAACATAAAGCCAAAGTGGAAATAAATACTGCATTCAACCGAAAGAGTGCAGATTTTGAAGTCTGTATAGTATATTGCCCTTCAGTAATAATTATATTTAAATAGAGAAGACATCCGACTGCCTGATGCAATAGTTCAAACTACAGGATTTTTTACCCCGAACGACAATCTTAGAACGTTCTTCGTTCTGAGATCGTCACTAGTGTTGTGTGTTACGGTAGATCGTTGTGCCGCTCCGATCTAAATCAAGGATTTATCCAGACTGGGAGAGTGACGCAGCCTGTTGAATGTGACCGGTAGCCAATCAGAAAGCGCGGATTCTCCTCGTGCTTTCTGAGGGGAAACACTGAGGGAATCCCGAACAGCTGACACGATGCAACCCGAAGTCCAGCAGACATCGGAAACAACATGAATGTTTATTCAGCAGTTCGTGCAAAGAAAATATCAATAACTAGGGGAGGAGTTGGAGCGAAATTACTACCAGAAAACCCGGTAACTTTTCAGCTGTTCTTCGTTAACGTGACATAAATAGTTATAATGATTTTCATTCAGTCAGACTGACACTAGCTACATGCATTGCAGGTAGATTGTAGTAAGGAACTGATTAATGCCTGGTTTCAAAGTTAGTGAACTGGACTTAATATTTTGTGTCCATTGTTGGACACAACACGGTTTCGATGGAGCCGTTATAGTCGGCTAATGCGTCTCTCAGGTTTTGATAATGGGCCGACAATCCGCGACATAAGATCCTGCAGCGCGCTGGGCATTACACTAAGGAAGTAAGGAAGAGAGGGTCAGTGGAGAGCACTGGAGTTGAGCCTTTTTTCATTCAGTGTCATCAACAGTATGAGAAAAAAGCAGGAAGAAACGATGTAGCCGATAATTAAAATGAGGTCGATAATTTTAATTTATCGTTCGATTAATTGACTTATCGTTTATCGCGACAGGCCTACTAATTTCAAAAGGTTTTTATCAGTTTGCCAAGAGAAAGAACCTGATTGATCTGAGTTCTTGTCTGTTGAATTTCTTTCTAAAAATATCACTCTTTGTCTTTTTTGCTGTTGCAAAAATTACTCTACAAACCTGCGACACAAATAAAAGATTCAAACAAATTTGCATTATCAGTTAGTCAACAGAAACAGTCTTTTATTCTCCAATATAATTAAATCAGCCAGTCAACCAGATTTAAAGTACTGACCTTCAGCCAGAAGGTAAACATCTGTGAATGGACAGATCCTAAACTGAGGTTATTCTGGCTTTTTACTGATTCCTTTTACAAATACAAAGTGCCAGAAATCCTGCAGCTGTTTGTTCTACATTCCATATAGTAGATAACTAAATCTTATACCTGGCTTCCTTGGGTGTTTAAACAGTGTGAGCCAAAAACCAGAGATACTTAGATCATTGTAGACACAACTGCCAGATTTTATTGCGTCATACTCTTAGTATAATTACGTTTACGTTTACGTTTATAATTGTAGTGTAATTGAAATCAACGAACTATTGAATGTTTTCCTGTGAAGAACATTTGATATATTTGAATGAAAAAGAAAAATCAAAAGTTGCTTAGAAAATAAAATAGCGCTACAAAATGAACAGATGAGCCATTAATCGCCAAGTTTGGTGAGAAGACCCTTCAGTGTTTCACTAACTTGTTCTCAATGAATAAGCAGAAACAACAATGGTATGAATCTGCACAGAGCGACACGAAACACTTTCCAGAACTGTCATACAGAGACTAGCTCTGGCTGCTAACAGCCCAATTTACTTTGGTTTCAACCATCAACCACGAGTGGAGGAAATGCCTTAATACAATTAAAGTCATATGCACACCTGGTCAGCTCATCATACACACACTGTAACACTTTATTCTCTAACTAGCTACCGTCCACGGACGTGATAGGGGACTGTTTTGCTAACGTAAATTAGCGAGGGGGGAGGTATCAACAAACGGCTCCAAAATCCCAACAAGTTGGACTCTACAGCTGTGTTTATGTCGCGGAATATATCCACGTATTTCAGTGTCCCTCAGAAGCACAGTAACCTCTGTACTTCTCTCCAAACGCAAAGACTAGGCCCTCCATCACCGGTATTTCCTTCGGAAGGTGACCCGCCCTCTCCCTCAACTCCTACCTTGGCTTGATAGCCACTGAGCCGCGCTCATAGGCCCATGAAGCTACGGTCTGTGGTGGCACAGCCAGCGCGTCCGCGAAGCTGGAGCTCGGGTAGTTTCTGTCCATCATCCGGTGAAAGGTTCACTTCCACACAGGAGCCTCGTGAAGCAGCGGGAGCACATCGTAGCAGCCCCGGGTCGTGCCCACCGGACCCTCGGGGAAAGCGGCGTACGGTCCGCAGAAGGGAAACGAACCCGACGCCAGGCTGTCCTGTGTCCCAGATGAAGTGTCTCCGCTCTCTGCGTGATTTATTTTTCCTTCATTTCCCGTCACGTTAGTTTGTTGGGTTACAAGAAGTCTTCAGTGTTTGAGGCAGGGACACATGGCTGCACCTAGCGGGCTACATGAAACTTCTTTTAAGGATGGATTGCGTTACACTGCAGAGAGAAACCACACACACACACACACACACACACACAGCAGGGAAATTTTAATCCGAAAAATCGACTCCAGATGTCCCAAAAAATAAACTATGTCACCATGAGCAGCCTTGAATAAACAAGTAAATAAATAAAGGTGTACTTATATAATTAAGGTAAATTTATTTAATTGTATTCAAAATTATTCATGAAACAAAGTAATTATATTTTCTCATATTGATGGTTATGGTAAACCAACTTGTGTCTCTCAAGAAATAAAAGCTATGTGTAAATTGTGTCAAATAAAGCATTTTTTGGTAAACTATCAAGTGGTAAGTGGATTTATATGTCCAATAAGAATTGGACTGCACGATTGTGTATTTCTTCATGACTGAGAAAGCCCTAAAATGTGGCATCGCAATACAATGAGGCAAACATAATTAAAATAGAATTTTATTTAAAAACACAAACGATTTTCATTCAAATTACAGCTGTGCTCGATACAACCTTGAAAAACACAGTTGCTTAATGAAGTGCAAATTCTCACATTTTGAAAAAATAAATCTGTCTTGAAAATAAAGAGTTCCGTAAGTATTTACAAGCACATAACTTATTTGCATCTGCACTTTTAAAACAACTAGATTCTCAAACTACAGCCTTTGGTTCTGATGAAGCAAACTGTTGCATTTTTTTTAACAATCCACTACCATTTGTTTTGTTGTACTTTTCAACTGAATAAATTATTTGCAATCATTTTAAAAGAAAGAGCATCAGTTAAAATGCCTGCAGCATCCATGTACATAATTTATTGTAATTAAATAAATTGGGCATAAATGTGATAATTCATCTGAGCATAGACTATGACAGGAAACTAGGAAATTAATGTACAATTGGTGCTGTGTACATTCTTCAATTTGTAAGAAAAAAAAAAAATCAGTTTATAAAAAGCACACACAAAAAAGAAAATTAACAGTGAATCACCAGGTACCAAGCTGGTAGTCCATAAGAAATGCTATTTCTTTGACCGCAGTTTTTATCATCAAGGAAATTAAAGCAGCGTCCGACATTTACTGTGAGGAATTCATACAAGCCGAGTCATATTTGTCCCATTACAGAGATTAATATGCTGTGTACCTTAGCATGGGATCCATAGAAATTTCACTTTTATACACTGCTGCATACTGTCTCTGCTCCTTCGAGGAACAATTAGATTTTTATTAACTTAAATCAAACACTCATCATTCAGATAAAAAGCAGTAAACCATAACAACAGCATCATAAAAAAGCTCATCCACGGCTCAAAAATCCCAACAAGTTAAGACTCTACAGTTGTGTTTATGTCACGAAATACATCCATATCTCAGTGTCCCTCAGAAGCAAAATAACCTCTGTGCTTCTCTCCAAAGGCAAACACTAGGCCCAGACCGACACTAGAGGGGGAGGTATAAATGCACATCAAGAAGGGAAGCAAAAACTAAGGTTTTACAGCTGGAGTAAAACTTACTTTAATAGATTACCAAAAACAAACAAACAAACAAACCGCTCCCCGTCCCAAAAATGCGGTTTGGTCCATACTGACACGTTTTAACAGAAGTTTTTTCTTTCTTCAAACTTTGTTAAACAGTAACAATGTTTTCATTTTCAGCAATTTTACATGGAAAAGTGTCCAATTTTCTTCTAACCGTACTCTAGTTTGGGAACTATTTCAAAGTCTTAAAGTTTAAAAACACATTTGCCGCATCTCTGTCAGGCTTTAAATCCCACTGAAGATTTGTGGACGACACTGAACATGACGCTCAGCAAACCAGCCACAAAAGGATAAAGGATAATTGCAGAAAACATTCATATTGGATGAAAACTGGTAACTTCAAAAATGTTTAATTTTTTTCTTACTTCTTCATTATTTATCACAAGAAAACCCAAAATGAAATCATGCTTTTGCACACTTTTGAACTTCCATTCTGTCTATGTAGGAAAAAACAGCTTAATAATGGCACAAGAGGTACAAACCATTAGAAATCATATGATGTAAAAACAGATACAGTATTATGATGTAAATGCTACTTATAAATTAAATTTTAATTTCACAGTCATTATCTTGCATTGTTTAATTTTTTAAAGATTATTGTCGAACACTCCCAGGTCTTGAGCTGGAACCCCCCCCAAAAAAAACAAAAACAAAAAAAAAAGGGTTACAATGACATAGTTTTTGTGAAATAGGTTTAGGAAATTATTAAAGGTATAAGTTCACATGGATTACCCAGGATATGGAGGAGGTGGCGCATCGTGCTGTCCACTTGCTGAGATCGCCTGCTCGTATGAGGGCAGGCCGGGAGGGTCTTCTACATCCAAAGTTGGCTCGGATGTTGGAGAGAGCGCAGGCTGTCTGGAGACATCATCCAACCTTCGCATTATTAGGGAGGCATTGCTCCTCCTAGGACGTCCTCGGGTGGAACTATGAGGACAGGCAAATGTTTATATTAGGGCAAACTTAGTGCATCAAGAGAACAAATTGGAAACTGAGTGTCAAACTTAACAGAACATGCATTTATGGCTGCAGATTTCGCTAGAGGCATATAGATGCAGAGTTGAAACAAACCGAATTCCCAGTTATGTGCTAGTCTAACTTTTCTCTTTGCAAGTCAAAATAGTTTTATGTTTTTAAAACGTGACTGCTTGATGTTTTTCTGAGAGACACATAGAGAAAGTACCCTGTTATTCTGAAGTACTTGTAGATGTGAAGGTGTGTGTATATTAGAAGATTGTGTTCAATACGACTTAAGTCTGTTTCTTCTCGTTAGTCGCATAGAAGAAGCCTTCTTCACTTAAATTTTTCTCTCGACATCCAAGCACTTCACCGTAGATTAAATCCATTGTGGTTCTGGTATTTGGGAAAATCTTCCTTGAATCTTAATATCAGTCTGTTTCTTCCATTTCAAATATGTTCTGATGTGTTTGAGATTAGTGTACGTTTGGAACACTGAATCATATCCAAATATGAGTCAAATGTCAAGAGAAATTGATCAGGTTTTTTTTAAAAAACAAAAACACAAAGAAAAGGCCCCAAACTGAACCAAATACCAACATAGTAGTGGTGGTAGCGTTATGCTGTGGAGCTGTCTCATTGCCAGCTTTAAAATAGATATAATATCTAAAGACCGGTTAGATTTCTAAGTACTTGACCTTACCAAGTGTGGAGGAAGCTGACTTACCTTGAACGACGGCTGAAGCCACTCTTAAAAGTGGATCGACACAAATACCAGATCAAGACACCAAGAATAACAACCACCACTCCAGCACAGATGAGTCCCACTAGAAGTCCAGTTACATCCACCCCTGAGGTACTCTCCACTGTGTATTGGCAAAACCACAGAAAGTAAGATTAGATGATCTTCTACAACAGATGCAGCACAATATATATATATATAGGTTATACATATATATATGACAACTGTATAACTTGAAAGCTGAACTGGACATTGCTTGGAAAACTCATCTAACTTGTCTTTATGTGCAACTGACAGTTATTAGCTTTCATCCCCCAGATCGAGTAATGAAAATAATTGATTAGTCATGAGGAAAAACATGTGAAATTAGCTTGTGATCTGCATTGACAAAACAAATACAATGCACATCAAAATATGCAAAACATTCTGCAGGTTAAAAGGCTGCTGGCAGACTAGCGAAGTGACACAATAGGAAACATAGTTCCCAGGAAGAGAGCTGTAAGTCAAGTCTGGTAGATCTTATTGGGATCCTTCCAAAATATCCTCTAATGGTAGATGCAATGTTCAAATGCACAACCTCTAGTTCATGCATTATGTCTGAAAGCATAAACACAAGTAATACATATATTTTTTTGCACAACTGGATATCCATCAGACATTGAGAAGTTAAAGCACATTAACAAAGACAAATGATCAAAACACCAGTGTAAACATATAAAAAGCTGATCAGTTATAGGAAAGATAATGCCCATCTTTTATTGGCATCATTGGTAATTATGGTTATTGACATGATGTAATGATGTAAATTCACCATTTTACAACATCTAACACATTCCTGTCTAATTTCCTATCAAACACAAACTTCCTGTCTGAATGGAAATAATTTTTAAAAAAATTCTAAAACTATAAAGGGGTCTGAAATTTTAATCATAACAACACAGCATTACATCAAAACTCTTTATTTGTATTGCAAGACCTAAGTGAGCGACACCCACTTTAGGACTGACGTTGGAAATTAGCCTCAAACCACCACAAGCTAAGGTGGAGCATGTATTACACATACCAAGGATCATACTGGAAACATTTTACTGACATATAGTGGTTGATATGGTCAACAGTAATTTAACCACTCTTATTTAACCCAATTTAATTAAAACTCAAGCCAAAACAGTAATAACATAATATCGTAAATATTATTCACATTAATTATTTATTTCTTACATTTGGTGTATTCTTTCCAAAAGGCATCCTAAAACAAAAAAAAACAAACAAACAAAAAACACACAAGCAATCAGAAACACTAAGTAGAACACTTTGATAAACTGCCCCAAGTATCAACACTTAACTGTTTGTGGTATGTTTTCAAAGACTTCCCTTGCTTCCTCATAATTGCAGATTTCTTCAATGCACTCCCTCTCCAGGTTGCCAGGAACAAACATTTCAAAGTCAAAGCGATTGGCCAGCAGATGGCGCCCCAGGAACAACTTCGCGTCTGACTCACCTGTAAACACTTCAACCAGATACAAACAAGTAAAGAAAGGACATATTTCAAAACAGGCCACAAATAAGGCTGTTAGTAGCCTAAAGTATGCCTCACCTTCATCTTCTGGCACTTCGTTTAGGGACATTAAGTTCCTCGCAGAGGCCGGGCTTCCAGCGGCCAACAGCCGGAGGAGTACGAACAAACCGAATAACATGATGAGTCCACGTACGAACTTCCGAACCACAAGCACTGCTCCAAAACTCTTACAGCGAAAAATAATAATCACAATTATCAAAGTCCTTCATTCTAAAGTAAAAAAAAAAGAAAAAAAAAAAGAAAACGCAGCACGTATTAATGTCCAGAGTTCAGCAGCGACAAAATGAAAGTTACCGGAGGGAGCGGTCAGCGTCCCGAACTGTCGGTTCGTGACGCTGATAAAGGCCAAATTGGAAAAGTCCGATTTCCACTCATTAAAACTCCACTCCGAGTCTCTTTCCTGTAACGAACTTCAACTGTAGCCAAAACTGAGGTTGAAGATGAAACCGGCTCCAGAGGCTTAACCAGAAACGACCTGTGTTGCTTCCCAGCAGGTGCGATTCTCCACCTACTCCGAAACTATAGAGCAAGGCTTGATCAGTCGATTACCTTTACCTTGACTGCATTTCACCAAGGTGGACGCTAGATGGCAGCAGAAACACACCGAACTGGGATTACTCGTGCTGGTATTGTATTAAATACGTGGGATTAAAATGTGATCTCTGACCAAGAACCTCATGATACTTTTAAGCTGTCGCCCCACCCAAGGGCAAATTATATTTTTGGCTTTAATCACACATTTCTGTTGTAACCTTATGTAATCGAGCCATTACATTTCTGGCATCCTAAAAGCTGTTGTTTTATTTGTTTTGTTCTTTCATTTTATCCTTGAAATAAAAGAAAACTTTTTTTTTTTTTTTTTTTTCTCAATTTTAAAATTTAAAAGGTGCTTTCTGAGAAACTGCCATGAGCTTACATTGAGAAAGTCGCCTCAAGGTTGAGTTTTCACTCAAGTTATTAGAAAGTTGTTAAACCTGTTCGGCATGGCCCCATGAAGTATCAAAAAGTGTGAAATCAAATAGCATATGATTCAGAGTGAATCATGCCCTGGTGTTTACTGTAACCTGACACCAACATGGGCATCCTGCGGGTGTTTTGGACTGCTGTGGTTTGGTAGCACTTTGGAGTCACTGGTATCCCTAGCAGAGCTGTGTAAAAGCCTTAAAATAAAAAAAAATATATATATATATTTTAGCAGGTTCAAACAAAAATTTTAGAATCTTCAAATCTTTCATTAGTGTAAACCTATTTAACAAACCCCTTTAGTAGAAAAACAGACCCACACCTGTGGACCTAAGATCCTCCACTGTGCTGAGCAGAGGGCATGGTGTGCTTTTCCACATATTAATATATTTTTTTTCCAAATCAGACCCACATGTGGTTGAAAAAGCACAATCTTGTTCTCATCCAACCAAAGCATACAGTTCCAGTAAAAGTCTCAGTTCTACAAACCTATATATTGGTTATATTTTAACATTTTTACACATCTATTTAAAGAGAAGCCTCTCCTATGTTGATTAAACGAAGCACATCTTGAGTAATAGTCTCCATGTTTCTCAATGCTTAAATTTGGTTTGGTAACTATGGAGATAGTTGGGGTTTGTGGGGCTTCTGGTTTATGTTTACATATTTATGTTATCTAACTGTCTTCTAGCTGGTGCTAATTGAAGTTCAGTTGGAGTCCCACATCTGTAGTTGTCTGCATCTCTTAAGTACTGTAAGAATGCTACATTTGCCCAAAAGACTGCTTATTTATGTGGTATTGCAAAACTAATATGTTACTGTAAGAGGAGCTGCAATAAGTTTTGAATGATATTGTCTTAATGCATAATAAATAATGGTAAATACTTGATGGGAGAGAAATGTCTGTACTTATTGGTGTTATAATCATCTGCAATAAATCAAATCTACCAATGTTTCATTCTTAAAGAGTACAAGTTTGGCTTTATTAGATTATGACCACTCCAGTAAATGACCACAGCTTTGAGCAAACAGGAGTCGGTTAACCAGAAATGTCTTTATACGTTTTGGTGGGAGAGAACAGATCATCCACCAAAACACACCTAAAACACAAGTAGGAAAAACTGCAGAAGGCACCTGAATCAAAGCTGGTAAAAAAAAAATAATAAAAATCATATAGAAACTGAAACCAAATCTAAACTTGAGCTTGAGTCAAAGTAGTTTCCATCTGCTCTGCTCTCTTCCTTGCAGGTGACTGTGATGAGATTGTGCTCCAGAGAATGTGTTTTGTGATTTACACCCTGAGAGTGGCTAGAGATGCTGGTCTGCTATGGGAAACTGGACACAAGTGTGCAGTGAGATTAAGCAGACCTCTGAAAAGACAGAAAAATGAACTAACAGATTGTAGTAGTGACTGGCACGCCAATGGTCTAATTAATCTAAAAGAAATACTTCAGTGTCTGGACTAAAATACTAAAACTGCAAATCAGTGGCGTCTGAGACGTCCAAAATTGGTCTACATCAATTAAACGGAAAGTTTTACTGTCAAGGAAATGAGCAAAACGGATGAGAGGCGAGGAAAGCCAGAGTGCAACCCCAATAATCCGCACTCTGTCGGTCACTGCTGATTTCATCACTGACCCGGAGGAAGAAAACTGAAACAAATCCCTTTTACACCTAATCTCTGCAGCATAAATCATGAGATTAACAATATAATACGCTAGAGGCCACCTGAAAATGAATTATAGTTCTTAAGAAATTGGTATTCAATTTACAAAAATGTGAAACGGCTCCTGTATATTTTTCCCATTTCGATGACATTAAACATATTGAAGAGACATTTGCTTGAATGACCTCATACTGACAAAACATTTGTTGTATCTAATCCAGTCTGGATTTTTTTTTATTTTTTATTTTTTTTTATCTCCAACAAAACCGAAACTCTCAGGGCCAAACTTGGCAGCAACATGAAGAAACGGCTTGAAATAAAAGTAGCAATATCTTTCCTGATACCATTTTCCTCCCCAAACAAGCAAACTGATCTCTATTGTTCCTTCATCTTTCCAAAGCCAGAAATACTCAGAGATGATCTGATCACACTGTGCGTCCCCGCGGCTCCACTGTGGTGCTACAAATCATTTCTCTGCGGTTTTTGTCAAGTGGCTCACTTCTGAATCAAAGTGCTGCATAGAATAACGTCTATGGTTGAGGTCGAGGTAAAGCCGATCCAACTCTTCTGACCAGATCGCTGCGTTAGAAAGAAATTAGATTTACTTCAGTGACAGAATACACAGAACCAACATGCTGCTGGTTGTGTGTGATTGAATCATTAACTGAGAGGGCCTGATCAAACTGATAGCAGCATGTAGTCAAACCAGCGAGGTCACACATTTTGTTAAAACCACGTGACCCGTATTTAGAGGTGAAAGCAAACACTTTCTACACTCTGCAGTCTAGGTCTTAGTTTGTGAAATGACTTCCATATACTTCATTCAAGACTGTTAAAGACAAGTCAGGCCTGATGTTTCTCATACTCCACAGATTTTGGATCAGTTTGAAATATTTGAAGAGGTCATGTTGCCTTATGCTGAGAAGGAAATACTTTCGAGTGTTTATTACGTCTCGTAAGGTTGTGATTCACATGGCGGATCAGCCCAGCCCAGCCCCTCCGGACCTTAATCCAACAGAACGTTAGTGACATGACATCAAGAGTACGGTTTCTGGCTAAACTAATAAATGGAGAGGAATTATAGAATGTTTTCCGATAGTTCTGGGCAGGAATACATGTTCACAGGGGAAAGAACTTGGATGACTCGACACAAACGCAAATGTGATGCTGTTCGTCAGAAAGAAACTTATTAATAATATAATGACTCACAGGAAGATTAAATCTGGAAGCATGTTTTAGGTTTACAGAAAATGCTTCAAGTTTGTTAAGGGAAATGAAGATTAGTGTCCTAATCAAAACACACATTCTTGTGTTTTGATTTCGACAACAATGTTAAAAAATAACGCATGGTTTAAGTATAAACTTCACTCGGTATTTTTAAGTACATTTCTTTTATTTTGAATGGAGCCTTTTTTCCAATCCTCTAGAATTAGAGCAGCAGCTTATTACCTATATTTCTCAGAAACTATAAAGGGCTGAAGTATATGAGCAATGTCAAAGTCAATGATTCAACCGTTTCTAGAAATTGCATGATAATTGCATAAAAAAATAAATATATCACAGCTGTCTGGCAAAAACCTTTGTATTTCCAGAGCAGAACTTTCCATGAAAGAAAAATATACTTTTTAATAGACCTTAAAAAATGTCACCTAGATAATAATTCATACTGTTTGGTCAAAGTTACAGTGATTTTGATACTTTTTAAATGTCAATTCATCAGTAACTATTGATCACAGACAGTTGAAGTGTGATGAATAGAAGATTTTCAAAACAAAATAAAACCAAAAAATAGTCAACAAAAATGGAAACAAAAGGTTTAGCCCAACAGCAACCACTGAACCATCTATATTTTAGGAATATAACAACTCATGGCATTTCTTTAAAATGCTGTCCCAGACTTTAAAGTTTGTTGTAGAATTAGTGTTTTTGCCACAAATCATTAGTAACTTAATCCTACATTTGATTCCAAAAAAAATCCCAAAACATTTGAAGTTCTTCATTTCAGTTCTAGGGGGATTACATACAGTGAATCATGCTGACTACAGCTGAGCAGAATGTATCAACCCAGCTGAACGTTTCATGGTTGCAACAGCAGGGAAGGAACCTTCAGCACAATGCAGCTTTGACCGTAACATGGAGGGTCATCCTAAGTTCACATGAAAATCGTTATATCTGTATAGATGAGAAACTGACCCTCATGCTGAAGGTTATTTCTCACCCCCAGTCACAGCTCATCTACTACACTGGCAAGCTGTCTTGTAACTGGAAGCAGATGTTAAGAGCTGCTAGCGGAGAAGTTCCAATTGGGGACCCTGAATGTTTTTGTTAAAAGGATGAACAATATATTACTATCCATTGAAATAAGAAATTAAGAAATAAAGCAAATAACACAAAAGCCCTCAGTGGTCACCTTCACATTTTTATTTGATGGATATAAAAACTGATCTTTTCGGTCAGAGATTCGGCGAAGCGGTGAAGATCTGAGAGTCAGGTCCATGTTGGAGTTAAGCGGAGGGGGACAAGGTCTGCAGACTGGTCTTGACGGTTGCTAGGTTAGCCTTCCAGGAGCTCAGGGTGTCGTACAGCTGCTGCCACTGCTGCTTGCCAAAGGTGCGGTGTGTGCTGTGGCTGAGAGAATGGAGACAGTAAAGCAAGGCCAAGGTCACACTTCATGGCAAAGGCAGGTTCAGCTATGAAAAACATGCAAGACCATTTCTGTACACAGACCTGAGATCATTTAGGGATATAATCACTTGGAAAAAGAAAAAAAAAAACCAAACATTGTACATATTTGTATCTGATCTAATGTTTTTACTACACCATACTTCTCCAGGTGCAGGTACTGGACTGCTAAAGTGTTTGGAGTTCATCCTTGCAATCTATAATATTCCATTTATACACATTCATGAACCGCAACCCCATACTTCAGGAAACGTTTTTAGAAAATGTTTACTTCATTTAAAACTTTATGTACAAAAGAATGGACCATCTCTTCATTCCGTTTCAGTTTTAATATCCAGCTTAAACCAGTGATAAGATAGTCACGTTACCAAAAAGCCCTGGGAAGAAAAGGGAACACACGCACACAGCAAAATAGGTGAAGATAACAATGTTGTGTGATTATGAAAGTGCATAATGCAGTAGATTACACACCAGTCAAGTTGTTTCTATTTTAATAACTGAAGATAGTTTTACTAAGTAAAACACAAAACTTTAATAAAGACTTTAATCCAATACTTTTAGAATGATTTATTTGAATACTTATACTTAATTGTCATAATATATTATCTTAGTATTCCTTTATTTGTTTCAAACTATTATAATGTATTGAGTTCTGCTACACTTAGGGATTTTACATCCACCTACTACAAAATTTAAAATAAAAAAATATTCAGCAAACACCAGGAAACATACATTGTTGTGCTCACATGGCCCAGGTTAGTTTAGTCAGATATTTGAAAAAAATATTTTATGTATATTTTATTCAAATTTTGTACTTTATCTAGAGGACCCGTTTTGTCCATCTTCTCAAGAATCACTGAATTGATGAATCCATCATCCATTTAGATGAAAATCAAAACTTTATTTTTTTTTCCTATACACCTAGACCAGAAAAAAACATACCTAAATCAAATTCTATACTTATCCAGACTGCCAAGAATATTACTTGCTCTGTTGGTTATCTGAGACCAAACATCTTTTCCACAAAGCAAACTGTAGCATGTTTCCTTTTTAACTAAAATCTTTATCTTCATTAGCTGCATATTCATGTTAACCTATGTATGGCACAGCAGAAAGAACTTACCTCACAACAACTTTTCTTTGCGTCTGGTCAATTTTGCAGTAGACCATTTTAGTGCGAACAGCTAGGGGACAAAAAGGCAAGACAAAAAGAAAGGTGAGGAGAGAACAAGAGCTTCAACAAAAATCAACAGGATCTTAAAAAGACACAAAAGGAATCATCAAGTCCATGTAGATTAACTGATCAGGATGGAAATATTATTTTTCATTCTGTCAGCTAGAGACATCTTGGGCACATCCAATCCAACAAAATTCAAAATTTCCTGAAGCATTATTCATTGAGAAGCAGCAGAAAGATGATGTGTCTTAGCATCATAGCGTGCATTTAGCAGATTAAAGATCCCAGCGGTCTTGTCTTTTTCTGTCAGTCAATGATTAAGAGTCATTCATGCGTCGCACTGCGATTTTGTGTTAAACCTGCAAACCTTCCGGAGCGTCTAAACCCCATCCATCACCTCCGAACCTGAAGCAGCCCCAAACTTTAGCTCCCCTTTGGAAAGCTTTTAAAGGTTGAGTGAATAATTCGTCACAAATACTGACGCTATGATTGTTTTTAAAGTACAGTTTGGATGAAGCTCAGCCATTAGTGCAGTCAAACTTGACTGATGCACAGAGCAAGCGGAAACATTGGCCCACAACCCAACAGGCTGCGGTTGTGGGCAGCTTGAATAACGTCCATGTATTTGGGTGTCAGACAGCAGAAAACACAATGTTTTAAAATGAGGTCATGAACAGACTGGAGACATGGATCTAAGACACCCTAACTACATTCAAATAGTCTTGAGTATATATTTCTCTGAACTGCACTGAGTGTTTGAAGGACATGGATGGACAAGGTTCATTTGAAGTTTATACCGTCAATGACAAAAGCCTCGACGTCATCAGCTCCGATCTGCAGTTCCTGCTCTATGGTATCAAAGGAGATCTCTTTGAATTCCACCGCCATGCCCATGAACGTCAGCAGGCGCATCTTGGCCATGTTCTGCTCGTGAGAGAGGCCTGAGGACCAAAACGCAGGGATCATTAAGCACAAAAGAGTCACAGGCAATTACTCTCCGCTCAGGGAGTTTCCCTGCAATAAAGCTCAGGACGTTTAGGACCAGTCAGGGATTCTACTCATTAACAAAAACATCTCTCTGTGTCGGCTGTTTGGAGAGCCCATCCTACACATGTTTTAATTGAATTTCATTCATAATGCAGTTGGGGGGGGGGGAAAAACAAAGTACTGCTGACACAAACATTCTTGATCTGCATCAACACAAGCAGACACTTAGGGAATAAAATACCTCTCCAAAGTTCATTGTCTTGCCACAAACATAGAAAACAAGAATTGGAATAAAAAATATTCTTATTCACATTATAAGATATAAGTACTTACCAAGAGAATCAATAAAGTCTTTGTTACTCTGGTAGAATTTGACGTATGCTGCTAGTTTTGCACTCACAAAGATGGTTAATAGCTGAGAAGACAGATGGGAAGAAAAATCGGCAATTAATAATCAGTTGGATACAAACCAAGGTCATTAAGTTTCTGGACTGATATCATGCACTTAAGCTATCAAAGTTCTTGTAAACTGTGAAATCACAAGAAAGAACAATTTATTCTTCTCTCGCCTTCACAAAATCACAAAAGGCACAATTCAGCAAACAATTTTAAGCCGAATTAAGCTCCTGCTGACAAAGCATGACAAAGTATTTTTTCGATAAGATTTAAAAAGGAAAGAAGAGATGTAATCCCTCCAATCTTTAAAATGCAAAATGCCACTAATGAGAGATATTGGATGAATTTGTCTTATTAAAAATAATCTACATCCTGGTAAATTTCCTGCCTGGTTTGAGTTATGTAGTGAACCTTTAAGCACTTACATCATGGATGAGCTCTCCCTCCAAAAAGCGAACGGGTTTCAGGGTGAGCAGGTGGTCAAACAGGAAGGTGTTGGGGTCTTTGAGAGCACGAACAATACATCTGAAAACGATGGAAAAGGGTTGGAAAGAGGGACACCGTTTCAAATTTCGACAAGCGTGAAACCATTTTTAATGACACACCTGTGAGCATCAACGCGTGCTTGTGAAGCATTGTCCTCTGTGTAACTTCCCAGCAGCTCGACCATCACTTTTGCTGCAGCTTCACTGCAAAGTAGAAAATGAAAAAGGTTCAAGTCCTTTTGACATATATGTACTAATTAACACAGACCAGAGATGCGCTAAAACACACCATCAACCCACTGAGTAATAAAGCACACACTGCACTGCAACATTGTTACATTGCGATGTTTTCGAGTGGCACAATGTGTCAAATTACAATCCTCATCTCAAAATAAATGTGTGCAACACTTGAAAAGCAAAATCTTCTTGGGTGCAGTACTTGGTAGGATTTCATATCAATATTCAATGCATTCAGGTTTCACCACTGCTCTCTTAATGTATACTTTAAGCAGCTAAATAGCGAGACAAAATGAATGTTGTCATGTCCAGAAGAATATCACAGTAATATCTTGCATTGCTCCAATGAAGTAAATGCATTTGACAATTTGTCTTTCTGCATCTGCTGATTTTGAAATAGTCACAATAAATATCAACTACTGTGTACAGTTACCTTTTTTTGCAGTCCACCAATGCTTCATACACCAGCCTCAGCATTGTGTGCTTCTTCTCTATGTCCAGGTTCCAGTCAACAATCCACTTGCGTACCTATTCAGCGACACCAACGCGAATCAAGCCAAAGAAAAGCACCTTCACACCGACTCCGCTTTTAAGATGGAGAATGGAGATACCTGATCAAGGTCGGTGGGGATGAAAGAAATGGCGTTACAGGTTGCAGCCACCTTGACAAGGCTGCAGAACACTGTGTACCTCACCGGAGTGTTCTCGTCCATGCCATGGAACAAGTTGCTCAGCCTGAAAAAGCAATTCAAAAGTTGACACGGACCTTTATCTTTTCATTATCGGAAATCAACACTTTTTTTTATTTTTTTTTTACAGGACTCACAGCTGCAGGCGAAGGGAGGGTCGCTCTCCTTCACGGAACTTTACCAGCTTCTCACACAGACTTTCAATCAGAGCTTCTTGCTTCTCTGGCTCCAGGATTAACAGCAGAGACACGATGCTGTTCATTACGCTCTCAACATCTACAAAGAGACAGAAAGCAGACAGGTGACTCAAACAACCGAACTTAAGTTTCTTTTTTCTCCTATTAAAATGAAACCAATTTCGCTTTCTTGCTAAAAGGTAACAAGAGTCAATGTGTGAGACATAGAAGCGTTCTTCCTCACCCACCTTTATCATCATCCTTCAGACAGACGTCACAGGCCTCAATGATCTGAGCCAAATCAACATGAAGTCCGCCTTCAGCATTCTCCTCTGAGATATCAGCTCCTTTGGCCTTGATGTAAGACCTCAGCTCTGAAGCCTGAAATAAGACAGTGACATCGTTAATGTCAAGGATGTCTCCTCTGCAGAATACTGAACTATTGATCCAACAAGAGCAAGTTAAGAATGTAATAAACATCCTGTTTGTCTAGCTATGCTTTGAAATATGAAAGTGCTGGATCCTTCTTATTTAGTCTAGATCAGGAGTATCCAAACAAACAAACAAAAAAAAATTAAAAAGAAGTTTTCTTTTTTTACCTGCTCAACGATAAACTAAGCATGCAATATGTTAATTAAACATTTTTCTTCTGGGGAGAAGGCGAGAGAAGAATAAGTTGTTCTTTTAGGTTTGATTAAAAAATAAATAAATAAAAATAAAGCCAAAAAAATGTGTCAATACCAACAATAGGGATACGATTTGGTGTCATTATCTCTTTGTCTGGAAATGCTAAATGAATTTAGCCATGTCTAATAGATTAATTAAAAGCAGTCTTAGATAAAACAAACAAACAAAAAAAAATCTTTTGAATAAACGTCACCAGGCAGATATTGCCTCATTTACTCGGAAATTAAAGCGAATGCAAATAAAGCCTGGTTATTAAAAGCAAAACGCTATGCTACCAGTATTTTCTGACGTAATAAGATTTTAAACTGTACGTAATAAATTTGGCCCAATTAAAAACAAAATGTCTTCATCTGCATCAACCTAATTTGCGTCATTCTTGAGAACTGAGTGCTGCACTTTGGACATCATTACGTGTTGTATCATTTGTATAACTTAAAACTAAGTCAAACTCCAATATCCAACCTGTATGAAAGTTGGATCACATAAATTGTACAACATGTAAAAACACGCAGTGTTGGAAAAAGCCCTGCTAAAGCATTGAAACTACAGCGCTTAGATCCATTAGTTTAAAGAAATATGTAAACGCCCGCTTAATCTCCACCACAAAAATTATAGTTTAAACTTAGTGGCATAAGCTAAAGGGGAATTGAACGAGTAATTGTAATGCTTTGTTTATTTCATTTGCTTTTTTGTAAGTTTGTTTATGTCGACATGCATATAGGTGGCTAGCATTTGCTAGCCAAGCGCTACTTTTCCGACTGCAAATACTTTGATCTAGAATAAACTCAGATCAACATATCTCAACGAAATCCTAATCCAAAATGTAAATAATTAGTGTTATTTCAGAATTTGCTAACGTACACATCTTTACCATCTCCTGCCAGCTGCTAAGTACGGAGTTAGCATCGCAGGAAGCTAGCACATGCTAACTTATTTAAATGCTTCGCTTTAGTTCTACAGTTCATCTAGAAAACGCAATTTTAATGTCCTTAGAAACCGTAGGTGGCACCTGGTCTTCTTCTGTGATGTCGATAAACGCTGGGACGCTCATTTTGGTGATTCGGTGAGCCCAGATGATGAAATCCACGCTCTCATCAACTCCGAGATCACAGCGGAAGAGAAAGTCCAGCATCGACTGATCCTCATCCGGGTCATTTTCTTAAAGCCCCAGCAGCCGCTTAAACTCGTTCAGGAGTCTATTTATTCACCGCTTTATATGACTGGGGAATGGCAACGCTTCAACTTTAATTATGCTACTAATAAGTCGAACTTTAACCTGATTAAATAACACTGGTGTATGTGAAAAAGTGTTGAGTGAAAAGTAAAAACAAATCAATAAAAAGGCCCTTGCTCTCAGAAACACTAATCAAAAAAGGTGAAGTTTGCCATGTTATTTAATTTTTTTTATAATCACAATCAATATCTCCTTGAGTTTGGTAAATATTACAGTCAGACATGTTAATTTTGTGCATGGTCTTTAAAACCTCGATTCAATGATTTTTGAATCCTTCTAAGTTTTTGTCAGGCACCATTCTAAAAAAGCACAGCATAGCACCTGCTGCTCATGGATGCAAATGTTATAGCTGTGTGACTTACTAAACTGAAGGTATTTATTGCAAATATGCATATACAGTTTACAATGGAACTGATTTGCACAATCTGTAACTATTTACAGCACCTGACTCTTACTGAGCTCAACAGAAAAATTTGTCATATCTTCCGGATACCCAGATATTCTGTTATAATACTGAAAAACTAAGTGTCCACTATAAAGGTGAGAATTAGGCTCCTTAAACTCAGAAAATGGCTAAATGTGTGTGAAAAATCCCTTCTCCTCTTTATCACTTGAAAAAAATAAAGAACCTGAACTTTCTTAATCTTTTTTTTCAGTTTTTATTCCTATTTCAGCAAATATCTCCTCTTTGGAAGATCAACATTAAACGTTATGGATTCAAGTAGAGAGTGATTCTGTGTTTAGGTTATCATATCAAACTATAGTTCATTTCTGCAGACTAACACAGAAACCGTGACCCAGAGTGGGCCAAGGTGGACATACTGTCAGTGTCAGAGGGCACGTCTCCTCCACCACACACCGCTATGTGAACATGTGTTGGGCCCCTGCACCAAAGGGGATCCTGTGTATTGTTGCAATGGCAGGTCACTCAGTGATTAAGGTGAGCAGGGCAAGTGATGCAAGAGGTCATCTTAAAACTATGGAGTCGGGTTACTGATGTCTGGGTGGCGAGGAGGCTCATCCCAGGGTAAGGATACTGTGGGGTGTTTTTCATTTCCCTGCCTCACTGCTCACAGTTCATCTGTCAGGAAAATATGTATATTTTGGGGATTCATAGGCTATTGAGACACCTCATGCCATGTTATAATTCCTTGAAAGTCCTCTTGTCACATATTTCTTTTAGCAGTTACAGAAAGGGAACTTAACTCTGCTACATTCATCAGATCATCCACTGTCTGAAAATAGTGTGCTGAGGGGAAATGGCTGATTGAGTGTTTCACCACAGAGCTCATTTGATGCGTCATTGTGTTGGGAAGGAAGGCGCCTGGTACCAAATCCCACCTTCACTCTCTCCCTGCCCTTGTACACTGTCATGTCAAAGAATTTATGGGTGTTTCTCCGCAAGAGTGCTTGTGTAAATCTGAGGCTTCTATTATCTGATTAACAGCTGTTGTCAAATGTCTGGTGTATTTCAAGTCCTGAATAAGAGTTCTGCAGGCTTTGAAGCACCAGGTGCCGATGAGACATTGTTCGTTGTTTATTAAAATAAGTGTTCAAAAAGTCACGTAGCATTGTGGTACACTGATCTTTTTATGTCGAGCGCCAAAGCTTAAAAAATAGAAATGCAGTTAACTGATAAATGCTTATGATAGGGTTGGATGTGAATGTTTTTACTCTGTTTCATTAGGCATGTTATATCTTTTTGAATTTTCCTTTTTATCTAGGTTCAAGATTTTCAAACTGCTGTGCAAGAAATACCGAGATTGCATGCAAAGCCATCAGTAACACTAACAGAAAATTTTGCTGAAAACTGCAACAGGGTTAAATAAAGCCTTGTTGGCTCGCTGAAACTCTGGAGGCCCTGAAGCATCCTCCAGTGAGGAACCTGGACATTCTTTCTTTATTCCATCCTTTTTGTTTGTTGGTGAAAAAAACACCAGAAAGACAAAAAAAAAAAAATCAGTCTTTTACACTAAGAATAATAGAAAGGTAGTTCATTTTAAAAAAGAAAAAAAGCTAGTATGTATAACTCAACAGTTAGCTGCACTGGAAAATATTTTGAGGATCCTGCAGGAGAAACTGATGCAAAATGACAGCGACGCAGAGCATGCTGATAGTTTCTTATGTTTTACTTAAGTTAGAATTTGAAAATATTATCAACCCCAACTTTTTCAGGTTTTTTTTTCAAATGTTATTGTCAGTTAATTACTATTAATAAGACAAGATAGCAGTAACTCAGAGTGATGGCAAAACCCATGTGTTCCCTTTAGATTTCCCTCAATATTTGCTAAGCATCACACTTAAATTATTGGATCATTAAAACAAATTTAACATTAGACAAATAGAGCCTGAGAAAACGTAAAATGCTTTTTTCAAATCTTGCTTACATTCATTAAAAAGATGAAAATAGAAAGAACAATTTGTACTTTCCAAAAGAATGTCTTGATGATCTCAACAACTCTTAGAAAAATGTACTGCAGACTGATGAAATCGAGTGGAACTGTTTTTGATGAGCATTCTGTTCCATCCCCATTTCAGAAAAATAACTTCATACATGATGGTGGTATGATCATCTGTGGCTGGTTAGCAGCAACAATATTTGAACACCATATTGTTATTGATGGAATCATGAATTTTGCTCTTTACCAGAAATCCTTAAAGAACAAAAAAGCTCTTGGATTATGTAGCAAGACAGCAATCTAAAATAGGCCAGCAAATCCACCTCTGACTGCTATTTGTCACTTAGTAACTGCATTTATGATTTGAAAGCAACATTTCACATATACTCTGTTTATCTGCTGCTTATCCTTTGGTGATCTGGCATATGTAACTGTAAAAAAACAAACAAAAAAACACAAAAACAAAGAAATTAAAATGTGGGCAAATCTTTTTCTCATAGCACTCCATGTCTATGTTTTAGTTTTAGTACATGTTTATGTACTGAAACTGCTTTGCAAAGGGATGTTTCTGGGGGGAAAAAAAGAAAAAGAAAATGCCCAACTCCAGTTGTAGCTCCATTAAAAAAGATAACATGTTGGTAATCAGAAAATTTATCAATTAGTGAAGTGTTTTTTTTTGTTTTTTTTTTAAATATAAAATCTTGGCACACCACTGCTCCGGTTTCATTGAGACAACAAAATATTGACAGCTCTTTTTAGATATAACTCATGTCATCTAAGCAGACGCATTTAATGTTTCTAATTTATGATCCGGCCCTTTTTTCTTTGCCTCTTCTTTCTCTGGGATTCAGCATTCTGATAACCAGAATACTGTATATTTTCTCCTCACTGTAAAAACTGCAGCTCTAGTATAACATATTAGGTGCCCAATATATATTTACACATGTATTGTTTATATATTAACCAATAGCTACCGTTCCCTTATATTTTTTCTGGTGTGAAAATTTCAGATATCAATGTTTTGGTCAGTTTGGCTTCATTGACTCATCTCTGCTTGATGGGAATGAACACATGCTCTTCCTCAAATGCTGGCAAACTGCCCGATCAGCCTCCTCAAAGATAAATGACAGTGTGTTTAGGAGCTGCTTGAACCCAGGTGTTGGGCTCTCTCCCTGCCAGTCAGCCAAGTGGTGAGTACTCATGTAAACTAGTCTCATGGTCGTCATCCAGCGCGGCTGCCTACCCTTCCTCCGACTAATTGTCTGGTTCCCACAGTTCTGGCTGCTTTCACAATCTCTGAAAAATCCCCTCGCTCTAGCTCATCTATCAGTCGGTGACCTTGTCAGGATGCAATGCATGAGTAACTTCCCCATTTCTCTAGGTGCAGCAAATTACTTGTTAATTACTTATAAGTTAACCCCCTTTAACACCCCTCTCCTCGCCCCCACCCCCAAGATGTACTCTAATTAACAAATAAACAAATAAATCCAACAAAGATGTGTCCACATCCCATGGGGACACTTCTAATGGTCTATCACGGTCAACATCTACAAAGAAACAAATTAATTTAGTATTTTTTTTTAGCAATCGGAAAATGATTAACTGCTATTGAACTGAAAAATCAAGTCGTCTAAAGATATTTTTTTCCAAGTTTGCCTGCCTCAATCTAGGCTGTGGAACTTGTGCTGATTTGTGATAATTTGTGATATTCCATTTAAATGTGTATAAATCATTATTTATTGTTAGTAAGCACTGTTTTTCTGCCACCTACTGGCAATATATTTGTTTATACAATTTTAATAGTTCAAGATACAATCAGTTAGAAATTCCCTATCCAATGGGGTAGCACTCTATGTGTGCAAGCTCATAATTTGTCCCACTGAGCATATGGACTATTCTAATAACTCTTTGGTTCCTGTAATGACATTCTACACCAAGTGATCAATAATACAGCGCAGTTCAAGTCAGATGTCTTGACTTGGAGAAGTTATGAAATGATTAAATGATTAGGTGCTTCTTATCAACACATCTCAATCAATTATCAAAATTCTAAAGTAAGAATTTTAACAACAAGATAAAATTAGTTTTATCCTGTTGTCACCAAATTAGAACGAGTTTGCTTTGAGGTTTTTGAACAACCCACTATCTCTGAGGCAGAAATTAATCTGGAAGATGTTGATCACTGCTCAGGGTCGCATCAAACCAGGACATTTAAACAATCTATAGTTTAATATCTAAAACTGTGCAGAGATTTGTTGAAATGCTGCTTTAGATTTCTGAAATCTTCTTTGTATTAGAAAAACACTCTCAAAAAAAAAAAGCTTGCTCAGTGTCTTATCTATGTTTAGGACAGCTTAGATTGCAGTGACCGTAAAGAATCCAATATATACGCCGGTTAAATTCAGATTGAAACATTCAATGGTCTGAAAACAGATTTTTTTTTTTGTAAATAATAATATAAAGTAAATATGATAGTAACAGCTGTTAGCTAAACAGCTCATCCTGAACTTGAGAATGTAAAAGTTTTAATTGTTAAACTTTTAAATTTTTTAAACAACTTCATTTCAAGAAAACAACCCCATAATGATCTGGGATGAGTATTTAACAATAAGACCAGGTTTGCTGCATAAAACTGTTTTGCCATCCAGAGAATCTGTGTTTACAATTTTCTTAAGACTGAAACGTCTATCTGCATTAATCCTGAGGATGAGGGCTGGTAAAGCAACACTTTCCCTTAAATGTAGCGCCAAATGTTACGGTTACATTCTGTGCTGATTGTGGTGATTTTTTATATTTTCCCAACACTGTGCATGTACCTCAGAGTCATACCGGTAACTTTTCCTCGCCTAGCCTCAGAATGAGGCTCAAGGGTATGACAACAGATATTAACCACTAGAGATATCTGAAATGTTTTCTGATGACTGTTTACGCCCCAGCCACAGCTGTCAGGGTGTGACGGTGAGGAAGAGGCTGTGGTTTACTGTAAAGACCTGATAAGGGCCGGCCTTGATCCTGACATTAAGCCACCTGCTGGGATGAGAAAAAGAGTATTCAGCAACAATCAAATATGTTACGTGACACATAGTAAATGAACCACTCCCAAGAATGCAGTTTTTGAGATCAACACATTTGGTCAACACGAATTTGAAGATGACAGTGTGTCATACACCTCTGATAATAATGAAAACAAGCCTTTGCGTAAGCATTCCAATTTAGTAATCACTGCTCAGAAATAATATAGCGATGAGTCACGGCATTTGAATTTGGACATCCACTAGAGGCACTAGAGGAGAAGAGGACATATGCGTAAAATCACACATCCTAGGTGTGTTTAAAATATACATTAATTAATTCTTCCTCCACCTCATCCTCAGGATTAATGCAGAGAGTCTATTTAGTGAAGTAATCACCAAATAACTGGTCATCTTGTTCAAGAATCAATTTATATATCCAATTAAAGGAGTCTTCCATGTTTAAACAAAACCCATGGATGCATTGTCATAAATGTTGTCCAAAGATTTTTGTCCAAATAACTTTCTGTCCTTTATCACATGGCGGTCAGAGTAAATTTAGTCTTTAAATGTCCAAAACACTTTTGTGATTAGTGAATCTTTGGTTGAAAGGTCATAGACATCCTGTTTGTGACAGTTCCAGTTAGGAATAGCTACAAGAGGTGTTGCAATGAACATAGCCGTCACTGTTACAGTAAGTTATTGCACACTTGTTATCTTAGCAACTTGTTCTTATTTATTTCTGAGGAAAAAAATATGAGTTAATTCACAACTTACACTTAATGTGAAGAAGTCTTATGATAACAAGTTTCCATTTTAGCAACTTATTCAGCTCTTTGGGAAATGTTCCGTTTAAATTCACTCCGAATGAGAAGAGCTGTGACATGAAGCAATAAAACTACGAGAAAATATTTAAAAAAGAGGAACTTATGCATCACTTTTGAGACTCTAGTCTGAAACAGTAGCACTGTTTGGCAGAAAAAAAAGTTAATTGATGACAACTAAAATAAAGAGGTTCACAAATTGACAGGATTTCTGCTTTGAGCAGGAGTTAAAAAGTTTGACACGTTAATAACTGTTTTCAAGTTTTCAGCAGATTTTCGTGATCGAAGTTTCATTCACCGTTTATTTCCCCATTTAAGATTTCACTTGAAATAAATCAGTGGGGATGACTCATCAATATCGCAGTTCTCTGTGTTTGCGCTCTCACAAATTGTGATTTTCAATACGTTTTCCATCAAGTGTGCCACACGTTGAGGGATGCTCAGAATGGCACGACGAAGACAGAGCAAAGACGAAACCTTTGACATGTAGTTTTACTGTCATACTGTCATACCATCAAAGCTTATGAAGCTTTGATGGTTCAAAGCTTCATAAGGACACACAAGATGTAAACAACTGCGCTGCTGTGTTGTGAATGAAGGCGTCGATAGCAAAGTGCTTGTCAGAAACATTAATTATTCATTTAAATTATAGGAACTCCAAGTGCTCCTGTTAGTGTTTAGACAAAAGGTGCGGACGATGTGTACTCAGTGAGAGCTGAAAAGAAAATTTACTGTCATGTGTAAAATAAGGACACTAGTACAAAAATTGACTACGGTAAAAATATATATTTCTTAAAAACAACACAGAAATTACTGAAGAAATTGCTCTGCTTATTACTGAAGAAATTGTTTATTATTAACAAACAACAAACAGGGAAGGAGACTGAGTAGCACATATGGAATGGAACGACAACACAAAATGAAACCAAAATCCCAAAAACCTCAGATTATTTTATTTTTTTAACTTTATCATCACTTTTTTGTGTACACTTCCACAACCATGGCCCAGTTACTTTTTAGTAGTAAAACAAATTGATTATTTAAATAGCGCATATCTGACAACATGAAGTAGACTGAAAGAGCTCAAAAAGTAACACCTTATTCCCTGCTTGACTTTGACTACAGCTGCAATGACAGCAAATGTAAACAAAAGGAAAAAACAAGGAAGAGCGGTGAATTTTCCCAACCACTCATAATTATTTCAAGAGTGAACTGACAAAAGAACCCAGAATAACATCTCAACACCTTAATGATCTCTGTTAAGGTTTGTGTTCATGATCCAGTGTTAAGAAAGGGAATGAATAAATATGCCATAAATAGGTCAGGACTGATTGGACCACAAATTCTGCTCTCTATCAACAAAAATCTTGAAGGGAACTTTCATCATGTATGAAAAGCCAGTTATTATGATTAGAGGGTGATTTATTTATTTATTTACACCAGGTTAAGACATTGTGTGGATAGTATTTTGTCAGTAAATGACATGTACTTATAGCCTAAGGAAAATAGAAATGTTCTTCCCAACATGTCTATTCAGTCTTATCCATCTCCCAGAGATTAAGAAAGATAGAAGGAAATGATGAAGAATTTCAACACCATGTTTTTAGTTTGTTATCAACTTGTTTCCATGCCCACAAAGAGAAGGGAAGGTCTGAGCTTTTATTTATGCTACTCTCAGCACATCCAAATACCACCTGCTGCTCTATTGTAGCACTGTCCTGCACTACAAGTTGACGGTTGTATTATGTTTTTTTTAATTGTCATTTAATCCTGCTTCTGTTTTTTGTTTTTTTTTGGATTCGGTAAACAATATAATAAAGCAGTAAACAACCTATCTTCAAATGCGGTAGCATGAATACAGATGTTTATTGAAGTGGAAAAAGTAATTCCCCTCTTTTGCCTCTGCCCGATCCCATTTTTGTGTAGTTTATCATGCTTCTTCTTGGCTGAGCCATAACCTTCTCAAATTTCCTCTTACTCATTGTGCTGAAAGGCCTGTCTATTTCTTGTTAAGGGTTGGAGGCGGTGTTGACCGTTTCCCTTTTTCCTCCACTGAGATGTTGTTTTAAACCCTGAGTTAACCAGAGATTGATCTGAAGAATGGTTGTATTTGGGGACTGCCATTCGTCATACGGCCTGAAAGGGTCGTTTTCTCCCCCAACCCTGTCACCTTTGATGAATCCTCGCTAAAGACTCCTCTGCTTAAGGCAAGGCCAGCATTTGAGTTGGCTGAGAGGCCTCTTCGCATTTTGTCTCTCCCTCTGATTTTTGGCAACACTCTTTGAACTGTACCACAGTACATTACTTTATTTTGTGTTTGTTTGTGATGAGTGGCCCACAGAGGGTTTTTAATAATTGTTCTGGGAGAAATTAATTTTCTTTGTAACTATTTTCAAATCGGCTATGTGAAAACATTCTCCTCGGGGATGACAGTTTTGCATTTTGCACTTGTTTATTTATGGAAACCCCCCTAGCCCCCCAAAACAGTCAGGGATCACTTACTTTTCCATGTGGTCACAAAACCACACAGAAGAATTGATTCCCACTCAATTCGTTAAGTTATGTCTATTGGACTGAATTTTTAAGCTAATGCTACACTAAAACAATTCCTACAATTTTACAAAAATTACAAATACTAAAACATTAAAATACTGAAACGAAAAAACTGTTTAATAAATTTACAAATACGGCAGATTTGGCATTGGCTATGCAAAGACATTGCAGGTGACACGCTTAAAATTTTGCAATCGTGACAAAAATTAGTCTATGTGAAGCGAGCTCAGCAGATTGTCTGCTGATTTCATCACTTTAAAAGTGACTTCTCTTCCCAGTCACTATGTTTCCCCCTCTTCCCTCACACAGCAGTTGTTTTTAAGTTGATACCGGGGTCAGCAATGTTCACTGGAACCCTAAGCCATGCTCCAGATGGTGATGACAGACACTGGTTAATACTGTTCACCTCTTCAACACCAAACTCTCGTCTCCTGCATCAGATCTGACGGGTGTTTTAATAGTTTGAAGTCAGTCAAGCATGAAATTCACTAAATGCCCATTTTTATTAGGTTTACACTAAATCTTGTGTGTTTTGGGGAAAAATTGCTTGAACACTGAACTTCGAAAATGAGTCATTATTATGAAGTTCACTATCTTAACACCTTTTAACTGTGAGTGAATATTTGAGATTGAATGATGTGTTAAAATGGGATGCAGTTGAGTTTCTAATGCTGGAACAAATGTCATGTTTGAGCAAATGTCTAAGCCTAAATCTCTTGGAGCTTAATAATCCAAGATATTTAGACTCAGAATATCTTGGATTAATTTATAAGTGCTTCTCCAAGTACCTTAGTCTTATCATTGCCACTTAAAAAGAAAAAAATCATTGCATGTCTGAAAAACTCCACTTTCATTTTTTTTTTTTTTTTTTTTCAAATTTTTCCCCTTACTCCGTTCAATGCTACTAATTAACTTTTTTTTCTGATTTTCTGTATTGGATGGTATTAAAAGTCAGATATGTGTATCAGTACTGGAAGTGAAAAAGTGGATTCCTACTTTTTGGCAACTTTTCTAACTTAATAAGGCTCAATAAGTCTTATTAATACTGTTTTGAACTAAGATGAAAAACCTTTCTAACTGTCTTTGGAAAGGTCATTTTGAATTAAACCGCAGAGGTTTTATGAAACACTACAATTTCATGTGGAGGTTCGTCTATTCACCTTTTAACACTTAATATCCGCAGTTTCCCATGAAACTTTCATAACTTCACAATATAACATAGATTAAAATGATCACACTGGATAGTCCTAGTTTTGTCCAACCTTCAACATTGAGTTGAAAGGGCCACTAATGCAACAATGTAATACTTAGTACATTGCTTTAACTACTTTTACAAATAGAACATATTCAGCAACAAATTATTTGACTCGGAATAAATGTAGTATGTTAGTTTATAACATACTAAAGAGGAGATTGGAACCAAACTTAACCTTGCATTTATAAGCAACCGCATAAAAACAGCAAAAACGTGATGATTTATTTGCAGGAAGGTTACAAAATGGTTTCCCTGCTGAGACACAAACAACGGAAATTAATAAATTGGAATTAAGGCTCTGTGGGAATAACTGTTTACCTTAACGTGTGTGCAGCTGTTGCGTTTGCCAACTATTCCTGCGGGAATTGAAATTTTCTAATGTTACCCAAAACAGGAAAGAGGACTCTGAGAAGACGCAAACTCAGTTTTGATGCTTTAAAACACAGATAAAATGTAAAAAACATTTATTTTATTTTATTTTGCTGTGTCAGTTTAAACAATCGATTGAAGTTCTGTAATGATTAAAAAGTGGGTGGACAAAGTCGCTGCCAGCTTTATAAAAGCAGTGATTACAAAAGAAATGTCTCATATTTATCCTTGCCCTGTGACGGAGCGGCGACCTGTCCAGGACGTATCTGACCTCTCGCCCAGTGACCTTTGGAGATTGGCACCAGACCCACTGTGACCCTTTAGACGATGGAAAGGTTTCTGTTTTAGAAATACCAGAATTTTGGTGATTTTCTTTCATCAAATTCAGGTTAGCATAATCATTTAGAATGGGAAAAAAGGTTGCTGAATGTTGGCCCAGACAGAACTGATATTCTTTGTTTCATTAAGTCACAGGACATGTCGCTATATGTTATTTTTTAATTTTTTTGCTAACTTTGCAATGGATAGATGTACAAAATCCTCTTCCAGTAAGTTTCTAAACAGCACTAAAAAAAGCAATCATTGAATCATGTTTCGATGTGCCTGCAAAATGATTTTAAAAGTGTTGTTATTGTGGGACTATACAAAAGGGTAACCAGTCTGTTACAATTAATGTAGCAAGCTTTCTTGCTTTTAATTCAATAAATAAACAGCAAAAAACTTTGATTTGTAACGCTTTTTGATTGTTCTCGGCTTTGAGGGAAAGGAGGAACCCGTGTGTTGATTTGAAAAATATCACAATGTTAAAAGATCCACAGCAGCTGGCTACTTTTGTGCAGGCCTATTGAAGCTCCTGCATTCCTGCGTACGGCTCCACTTTGAGTAAAGCTCGAGTCGGAGCTGGAACCTCTGTGTCTGACACACACCCACACTGAACTCCCTCTCTCCTCTACTAATAAATAATTATCCTTTTGTGTGATGTGGCTTTGCTCCAAGGCCGTGCACTTTATGTGAAATGCTTTTAGCGAAGGAGTCCAAACAGGGGAAAATTCACACAAAAACACTTTGACTTTTAGAGTTTACGTTACACTTTTAGATGGTACAATAAACATGTTGTTTGCTGATGCCCATTGTTGCATCAGGAAGCGAATGCTCACCTCAACAAAACTGATCTTTTCTGTCTTTATCATATTTTCTTCACACTTTTGTTCTACTTAATTATTGCACATACTTATTGAAAATAGATTTTTTTTTTTTTAAGAAAGGACGTGAACTTGATGTCCGATGACACTTGTTTGACAAAAAGGGTCATATACTCAAAAACTTCCAGAGAACTCCCACGTTTTTTCGGGGACACAATTTTAAATATATTTTAATTCAAACATCTTCGTTTCAATTTAAAGTTTAACAGCTAAAGACAATTGATTGCATGCGATCACAAATAGAAATACTGAACATCTAATTAACTCACTCAAGCCCTCAACACTTCAGCTTGGACAAAGAGAGGAGAGCAACACCCTCTGAAGCAAGGGTGACATTTGTCAGAATCTACTCACATAGATGCAGCCTGTAGCTGGTGGGCCAAAGCAGAGGAGTCATCTGGCTCCTCCCCCTGTTCAGAGTTATGCAGTATTTCAGGCTTCAGGAGAATAAGGAAAGCCAGACAATGTAGAGACACGGCATCCAGACACCTTTAACTCAGCAGTCTTAATTCTTAATCTCAATTCTTCTGCAGGACTTCAAGTTTGTCATCCAGGTTTTTAATTTTCAATTAAGTTTTATTTTTTCCTCCATCATAACAGGCTGGGAAAAATGACTTTGGAAGCGCACTCTGAGAAATTATGTTTGTTTCTGAAGACGTTTTGGCTCCAAAGTTTTAGTTTTTTCACGTACTCTTACTGATAACCTCTCAGGATAACCTGAGTCTTTTTATTTATTGATTCCTTTTTCCTGGAGTATCATCCATTTTTGTTTGGACTCCTTTAAACTGCATTCAGCGATGCTGACTGAACTGAACTTCGGAGGTATGTCTGTGGGGTCAGATGTCTGCGATCTGACCCTCTTACCACCAGCACCCCCTGTGCCATCCCTACCAGGAGCTGGAGGGATACCTGTTGGTGGCGGCCAATGGACCCAGCTGCTTGACCTTCACCCTGGCTCTCCCTACGGCACCCTGAACTCCCACCATTCCCTGATAAAGCAGGAGCCCAGCTGGGGGGCCGCTGACCTAAACGAGGATCCGCACTGTGGACACGGGGCCTTTACCGTTCACATCTCCGGGCAGTTCACCGGCTCGGGCCCTTGTCGGGTCGGCACCTTTGGAGAGACACCCGCGAGTCAAAGGATGTTTCCCACTGGGGCCTACCTGCCCGGCTGTGTGGACAGCCCACCTCCGACCAGGAATCAGGGTAAGGAGCCCGTCACAACTCTGTCTTTAACAGAATCAGTTAAAGACAAACCTCACATTTTTTTTATTACTGACTAAAGCAGCGTAGAGATTTTTATTCGCCTTCATGTTTAAATGTTTTAGAGCAGAGTCTCAACAGGATCATTATGAACCATAACAGCTGTGACAGGATCTGCAGCACATTTCTCAGTTCTGGACTCAGTCAACACTTGCGGGAAAAATGTCTTAAACAGGATATTATGACTCAAGTATCAGCTGAGGACTGAGTTGTTTTTGTGAAGTTACCCAAAAGTAACCAGTTGGAGGCATGGCTGAAAATACAGGACCATCTCTGCCAAGTCCAGGATTCAAACGCGCAAACGGATTTAAGTTTCACAATACTTTAAATTTAACTTCAGTTGTACAAAGCCTTAGAGCACATATTTCACTTTGTTTTTTTTGTTTTTTTTTGAAGCAAAAACAAAAACATCGTCTAAGCAGCATGGAAACATTTTAAATTAGGTGTTAAATTTTACTGTGTATGAGAAAAAATAACTCTTGATTTCCAGGATATCTTCTTCGATCAAAAATTTTAATGTCAAACGGAAAAACATGCCACCACGTCTTTTGACAAGCATGATCAAAACAAGACTGTATTTAGACTTCACAAATCATTAAATGAAATCTGGAGGGCGGAAAGCATATCTAGTTCACAAACTCCAACTCATTGGCTTGTTTTGGAAACCTTTTAAAATCTCATATTCTTAATTTTACGACTGTGCTATGAGAATTCACATTTTTAAATGAAGGTAGGCCAGGCTGACTCTGCCGATACATTTTACAGTGGAAAGTGGTTTCTGATGCAGCAGTAAAACAGAAAACTATTTTCAAGATGCTTAAGGGGTTTAAGACTTAATGAGTCATTTTTATAAGAAAGTATTTAACTTTCAGCTCGGGCCTGACTCAGGACGTCCCTCGCTGGTGTGTGTGTGTGTGTGTGTCAAATAAACATTTTAAGAATTTATACAACAATATTAAGCCTCCACTTAAAGTTGACATTATGTTTTAAAAGCATTAAATGTGAAACTACTGTGGTTTAAGACTGTTACCAACGGTAACAGTTGAGTTGGGATTGATATTGTTCACTTCTTCTACTAAGCTTATCCAACAGTAGCTCATTCTCAGACTGTCTCTTGTGTTTTTGCCAGATTTCTTTTTCCACCTGCCATAAATTTTGCAACCACAAGGCCAGAGATAGATGAGGGGAAAACGAATATGTTTCTGAGGAAAGAGGATTTAGTTGTGTGATGAATGTCTCTCCGCGGTAACCCTGCCAGGGACTAAGAGCAGCAGAGTACAGATAACTGACCTAACAACTTCACAACCTTTAAGACATCACAAGTCGTTTGTCAGATTGTAACCTTTAATGGCTCGAGCAGGAAAAATAACATCTTTTTCTTTTTTTTTTTCTATTTCTATTTCCATCTCCATCTTCATTTGTTTTTCCTCTCAGGTTATGGAGCAGTTGGTTTAGACAGCAACCCCAGTTACGGTCACACACCCTCCCACCACAATCCCCAGCTCTCCAGCCTGTCCTTCAAACACGAGGACACGCTGTCACCGCCGAGCAGCATAGGTAAACGTCTCCGCCGCGACTTGTCTTCACCAGACTGGAAAACTGTCGCGTCTCGTCATCAAGGTTATATAAGAAGCAACCCGTCATTTCTCAGATCACAAACACCATCGCTAATATCCACTTTCATTCAAGTGTCTCCATTTCTGGCGCACGTAAACACAGTTTCCCTTAATGACTTTGGGAATCATAACTTAAAGGGAATAACTTTTCTGAGACTCTGTTGGAATGTCAGAAACTGTCTGGGGAGCAGTATACTATATGAACCTGAAAACTACCACAGTTTCTCGTCAAACGTCTCGAAAAGAGGAGACGTGCAGGCCATTTAAATTAACTATTATTTGTTTTACAAATATATTATGAAAGTGCATGCAGGTACAATAATATCTCTGGGCTCTCCAAGGATGAATGATGTTCATCTGGTTTTTATTGGATCCTACAGTGTTTTATAACATGCAAATAATACAGCGCACGTTCTTAATACTCAAGCGTTAACTTCAACCTTTTCTACCAGAAATACCCCAATAAATTAACTTGTGTGGCGCAAAAGTTAATTTTCTATGCTACAAAAGCAAAAGCAAAGGTTAGTTTTGTGCTTCAAAACTAACGTTTGTAGCAACTACAAACTGAGGCTAAATCCCATTTCACAGGGTCGTACTTTCATTCTGGTAGGGGTTACATTGGAGAAATGGGAATACTCTACTGAGAAGTGGATACATTATAAGTTATCGACGGCTTCTTGCGCATAAACATGTGAAGTAACATGTCTGCAGTTGTCGTGTCAACAGATGCCATTGTTATTTTTTTATGCTTGATTATAAGTAACAAAAAAGTAATACCATCCAGAAATTAGCAAAGCAGGAATTTACTTTAATGTATTCAGACTGTGTTTGGATTTTCATCACTGTATTGCCAACATGCTAACAAAAAATACATTGTTGCTACCTTACTTTGTTTTTTTTTGTTCTTTTTTTTAGTAAACCTGAAAAGCAAAATAACACCAAAACAACACATTGTAATGGTTGTGATTGTTTTTTGTTTGCTTTTTGTCCTGGACAATATTTAAACATTACAACTAAATATGTAGTCTATTATAAAAATTCAACTGAGAACTGACATTTGAACTTGTTTGGGTGCAGGTGGGTAAATGTTTGGTCTCAGCATCATGTTTCTACTACCTATCTCACATGAATAGTAAATAAATCATATAAGTTTTATTTTTTATTACTTGCTTTCAGTACATAGGCACTATTCAAACCAGGAGGTGCATCAAAAGTGAGAGACACACTTCAAAGACGTGGAAGGATTTGCAGCACACATGGGGAAATATTTAACAGTCTGACAGCAGCTTTATATTTTTGAGTGTATCTGGAAGCATGTATACTACTGATTCCAAGTGATTCCCAAAAATATCTATTTTTAAGGGCTAGAAAGTCGTCTTCCTTATTCTATTTCTGCACAATAGAAAAAGGGGAAAAAAAACTTAAGGAGTGAGAAAGGCGAACAGGGATTTCAGCCTGTCTTTTTTTTAAAGGTCATGCAATGCTGGCCTATTTTAAATGAACTTTTTACATCTCATTTTTTCAGTTGACCAGCAGTATTCCACACCAAATCCCATGTTTGGCTGCCACAGTCCTCCAGAGTCCTGCCCAAGCAATCAAGCTCTGCTGCTGAGAAACTACAACAGGTACAATTATCCCCTCTTCATGCATTTATTGCTCCTACTTTTCCCTCTGTCTGCCTTCAGTCACCCTGGAACAAAACTTTCCCTCTTACACCAACGTTGTTAGACTCCTCACTCATCTGTCAACGTCAGCTATTTTCCACTTTTCTCGGTCATTTTTAGAAGTGTGAACTGTCTCTGATCCCACTCAGAGCTCTGCATTGGCTTCTGCGTTGCCTGTATCATGAATCCTCATTTGTTCTGAGGCTAAGTGCTGCCCACTGGTGCTCAGCAGGCCAAAACAAACACAGTGTGACCTACTGCTGATGTGTCCGAGTCCTCAATGTGGAAAAAAGAAAGAAAGAAAGAAAGAAAGAAAGAAAGAAAGAAAAAAAGAAAGAAAGAAAGAAAAAAAACTAGGAAGAAAGTACAACAGACAAGTTCAGTGAAAGTGTGAGACTTGGTTGGTGGGGGTAATGGGAAATCTGCCTGTTTCAGACACTAAATGTGTTTCCAGCTTGTGTTCGTTTTGATGTAAAGCATCTCAAGCAGTAAATTAGGAGGACATTCTTTAGATGCCGACTGGAGATGTTGTTGGAGAAAAGGAACATGTGCAACCCAAATATTGGGACAGCAGCAGATAAGCGGGAGGAAGAGTGTGCTGCTGTTAGAGCTCATGGCAGGAACTGGAAACCCTCAAGTGAGCGCGCAGGCGTGCGTATGCGTGCACAAACTCACACACACGGCAAGTACATGTCAGATATCAATGAGTCTTTCCATAGTTTACCATAGCTCAGGACTGATTAGCGAGCCATCGCGATCCTTCCCTCAAGGACTTCTCAAGGAATGCCGTCCAGAATTCCCCCGAAACTGTTTCCCGCCACTAATGATGCTGAGGACAGAGTGATGTCATGCTCTGGTCCAGGGTGTACTAGGCACGGAGGCGTTCACTCCCACAGAGAGTGCAATCGCATCTTTAAAAGTGTGCATGCCTGTGTGCATGTGTGTGTGTGTGGGTGTGTGTGTGTGTGTGTGTGTGTGTGTGCGTGTGTGTGGGGGGGTGTGTGTGCGTGTGTGTGTGTGTGTGTGTGTTGGAAGTGGGTTCTGCCAAGGTAAAAACAGACTCAATATGTTTTATAATGAGAGCGCTATAGTTTGGTGGGTGGATGGAAAGAATTAATTAGCGAACTATCATATCAGCAGTTCCTTTAAACACGAGATCTTCATCTCATCACCTTCACATCGTCTTATGATACTATTTTCTTTTAATGTCAGTGATAACCTGTACCAAATGGCATCTCAGCTGGAATGCGTCACATGGAACCAAATGAACACACTGACATCAACAATGAAGAGGTGAGATCGCTTTTTGTGTTTGAACTGTATATTTTTAAAATGTTATTTTCATTAAACCTCAGAACAAGTTTTTGTGGAGCTCTAGGAGGAGAAAGAGGGTTTTAGCTGCATAGCTATTGCCAATGATAAAAACAGGGCACAAAGGAAGGTTTAAATATATACTTAGTGTCTTTATCTGTATATTTTATATTCTGATGAGTTTTACCTTTGAATGTTTCAGGTATTATTTTGACCAAAGGAAACATTTGTCTTTTTTGGTCAAATGTATCATTATGATAAATGATTATATGATGATCAAACACAATCATTTCTGACTCAGATGTGGTTTAGTCAAGTGTTGCTCACATGACACGACATGACATGTTTCATGTAACGGAAATCTATTTAAAAAGCTGCGAGGTAAGTTTGTTGCAGTTCATGTTACAGTTAAGAGGCTTTTTTTTTTTTTTTTTTGCTTTGTTTTAGTTTGTTCTCAAACCTCACATGCATTTTATTCATCTGCTCTTGCCGGCAGTCATGCGATCAGTTATGACAGTGACCCTCCAGCTCCAGCCCCGCCCATGCTCGTCAGCGCCCAGTACCACATTCACACACATGGTGTTTTCAAAGGACTCCAGGTCAGACAGATAACTGAAATGCATACAGATACACTTGTAGAAAATAGGTAAATTATTTAACAAGCGCCTCTGCTTGTGATGTTCTGTCTTGCCAAGGATGTCAGACGGGTGCCCGGCATGGCTCCCCCAGCGGCAAAGTCTGCAGAGGCCAGCGAGAAGCGGCCTTTTGTGTGCACTCATCCCGGCTGCAACAAGAGATACTTCAAGCAGTCGCATCTGCAGATGCACGGCCGAAAACATTCAGGTAAAAGCCACGACAATATTTAAGTTGTTTCTTGCACATTTGGGGCCCCAAAAGGGATAAAGAAATGCTAATGTCAGTGGCGTTGGGGGTCATTTTGCAGGAGAAAGGCCTTACCGGTGTGATTTCACGGATTGTGGCCGCAGGTTCTCTCGCTCAGATCAGTTGAAGAGACACCAACGCAGACACACAGGTAGATTCACTCAACCTGTTTTTTCATATTGCCTGATTGGAGGCAGAAACCTGTTAAGATAAGAAGTTTCTACATACATACTTAATAATAAGGTCTTATTAAGTGATAAATAAAATCCTATTGTTGCTAATTCCTGTGAGATTTCCATCATGAATTACTGCTATGATAGCAAAGTATTGCATAAGCTTGAACCCAAAATCATTAAATATGAACAATACACAATAAACAAATGTGAATATATTTTTGTTTTGTTTCTTTTCTGACATATATATATATATATATATATATATATATATATATATATATATATATATATATATATATATAAATATATATATATATATATATATAATCAGAAATCCCTTCAAGTCATATAATAGAAGGACATTGTTTTGAAATGGTAACCTCTCTAATGCATGCTATTTGCAGCACTTTCAGTGTTTGACAGTGATTGCGCCATCTAATTGTACATTCATACTCTGACTCCCCCCCCCTTCCTCTTGACATTTTTCCACTGTGACTGTGACCGTCACGTCTGCAGGAGTGAAGCCCTTTGAGTGTGAGACCTGTCAGAGAAAGTTCTCACGGTCAGATCACCTTAAGACACACACTCGGACTCATACAGGTAAAACAAGTGCGTATACCTTTTATTTTCTTCCTCTCAATTGTTCTCAATTCAATTTGTCAACAAAATTCAACTCGTGCACTTTATTGCCTGTTATTCTAAAGCACTATCTTCTTCGGTTGTGGGGTGTTTTTTTTTTTTCTTCGTTTGTCCACTTTTTGTCAGGTGAGAAGCCCTTTACTTGCCGCTGGCCCAACTGTCAGAAGAAGTTTGCCCGCTCTGACGAGCTGGTGCGCCACAACAGCATGCACCAGAGGAACCTGACCAAGCTGCAGCCTGCCATCTGAGCAGCGAGAGGCTGGGGAGTAACACGAAGAAGAAGGTGACAATATGTTGTGCCAGCTCACAGAGAAACATGCCTGGAGCCTGGTCAGCAGTTTAGGGTGGCCTGCCAGACTTGGTGAAGCGGTGAGCGCAGCTGACGGTGGCACCAGTCAGACATCTGATGCCAGAAGAACAGACTGACTAAAACCATCAGGATACTCCTCAACCGCTGCTCGTAAAGGTTACATCACATTAGATCTCAGACCATGAGAGGATAGAGTGCCACACAAATTCTGAGCCAAGAATATTTTTTTTGCTGTTTATGGGCGATGAGGAAAACATTAATACTCTCTATTGTCATACATTCTATTGTCATGTACTTGCACTGTTTTATTTTTGATTGATTTTTGTCTGACTTTGAAAATGTTATGGATTTTGCATTAAGATCACAAAAACGGACTTTTACCCCCACTTTTTTGTCTACATTTTTATATGTCTTAAAGTAGGTTATTACTCACCAAAGTGCTTTGTATATATCGTATGTGGTGCCTTTTTGTGTAACACTCCAGACATTCCTTAGGCATTATCTGTGCTGTTTCATAAAACTGATTTAACATCAGTGTTCTGTGTGAAAGACTGTGTGTGAAAGACACAGAGTACTGGGCGTTGTCGGAATAAGAGAGGCCACCTATGAGCAGTGTTGGTGTGCCTTGACGGTGAAAGATAGTAAAACGGTGCCCCTCTGTAACTCTGACAAAATGCAGGTCTGACCCTCTTAAATCTCTGACACACATCTTCATAACCAGTAACATCTGTGGCCCATTAAATCTCATTAGAGAACATGGAGGTATGGTTCAGGTCTACTAGACCTAAGCTACACCCCCCATCTACACAAGACAAACATCATAATCAGGACAAGTCCATCTCAATAAATTATATCATTGGACAGTCAATTCATTTCAGGTATTCAATTCAAAAACAGAAACTCATATTTATCGATTACACACATAATAATGTTAGGTGCTTATTTCTTCTATTGTTAAGATTTTGACTTCCAGCTAAAATTTCTTTGTTATAACAAAATTTCAGTATTGCATGAAATCAAATCAAACAGATACATAAAATAGAATGAAAGATTGTTGCTATAGAAGGTAGCTACTCAGACAGTTCCTTATCCAAGTATATCAATGGAAAGTTAGGTGGAAGGAAAAAGTGCAACAAACAGCAACATTAAATTGAGTGGAAATTCAGAAGATGTGGACAGCAGTTTGACGTAACGACACGCAAGGACAATAGACACGTTCCTTGTGCTAAACCTCTTCTAAACTCAGAACAATTGCCTTCCTGCAATGCCACATTAATGTACCATAGAATACATAGATGCACTTGTATTAAGTGTACCTATTGTATTGAATTTCAATACATCAGCAATACATTTAATGAACAATGCCACAGATAAAGTATGTTTTCATTGTGTTTACTCTCTGTGACACATTTTAAATCTAGACTTACATGCAACTACGGACGTAGTTAAGACCATCAAACCCGAGACCGAGTCGAGACCAAATCTATATATATTTTAATTCGATAAAATAATAATAACTACTGCAATGTACGCAGAGCATTAGAAGAATAAAGAAGGTCTCTCAGTGATGCTTCAGTCCTATCCGTCTTAGTAAAATGCTGTTCAGAAAAATCGGATCATTCAAGAATATGCATTGCAGAGTTTTGGCCACAGCGTTGTCCCATATATGCGACGCGTCAGTCAACACCTCTGCACAACAATTCAGCACATGAGTGACAACTTTTTTTTTTTTTATCGCAGATGCAACATATGTGTCTGTGTACTTCTAGCTTTGCTAACATAATGAAGGACAAATAAGCTTGTCCTTCAAGCTGATCTGTCCACAGTTTGATTTCTACCCCATTTGAGCCACATGGTGGCAGTGTCAGCATGTTCAGTCCAAATGGGATTTACTTTTCTCCGCCTCAGACTTCAGACTGTACATGCCTGCTCTGCTCCAGGCTTTCTTCGTACTGAAAATCCACAACACTTTTGGTGATGTCAGTGAAAGGGAGAAACAAGGGGCCCCATTCATAGTGAGCCTGGCATCATCAAAAATAAATGTTGTGTGTCAGCTTGTGTGCAAGAGATGAGATGATTCAGCCACTGCAGGTATGTTAATAAAACATGACTGAATGTGGGCAGAAAGAGCTGCTGCACCAGCTATCAGGGAAAATGGTGTCATGTAACCGGGAAAACAATGTAAACATGCATATTATGCAGGATGGCTATATATTGAAGTGGATTAATATATTTGATTCTTTAAATCATACAAACACAAGCTAGAAACAGACCTGCAAACAGAGGACATTCAAACCACTGTCCTGAATTGTGATTTCATCTACAGAATTGTGTATTTCAGAAAGTTTGGATTATGTACATGCAGGTAATTGCTCTTCTCCAGCACGTCTAGTGATGCAATTATCTAGATATATAATTTGTTTTACTCGCTTCTCCTTCACTCTACTTTTCTGCAGTAGTGTCAGCCTCTCAATCACCAACTTTAGCCATCAAAGAGTGAACAAAAGTACATTTTTACTACATTCTTGCAGTGGTTAATTCCTGCGGCAGAACCTTACAGTTGCAGAGCTAACAAAGATTAAAATAGTTTCCTCCTGCTTCAAGGTCAGACTCGGTTCATTTTAGCCGTCCTTCAGGTTGTTTTCCAATCCGCATAATGGCTGTGCGGCACTATCTCTGTGATGTTCGTTTTTCTTTCCTGTTTCTTAATCCCATGCACTTTGATTAGGAAGGGCTGCTCTTTGTTCTGGCTCGGCAGGGGCGTTGTGAATCATGAGGGAGATCACAGGAATTGCCAAGCTGAACATTTTACTCACTCCAGTTGCCTCTTAACAGAGACTACAGACGAGAGCCAAATGCTTTAAACCTCCTCGGTCATTACTGCCATCATTATCACATGCTTTTGGAGAGACGCTGACCTCGACCCTTGCGCTGATCTACCTGATTCACTGCATTCCTCATGAGTGAGAAGGTTTCTGACCGAACGCTGTGGTGGATTTCTACTCTCCACCAACACAGAAAATGTGCGCCACGATCCTATCCCCTCCTGTGAAACGTTAGCTCCGATCTGAATGCATGAACACACTCGAACTTACATGCGCACACGCCACCAGATGCCCCCTCAGCTGTACTGCTGGCTGTTTGCCTTTGAGGGGTGTCGGCGTGGGTAATCTCAGGTGACATACACCTGGTAATGCACCATCCAAGACATCTGTAGGACAGCAGGCCTGCTAGCTTCACAAACTCCACAACCAAAGCATCTTGAAGCTTTTCCTTTTCAAGGCAAGCGCGTTGTTTTACGTCCTGCACAAATCACCAGGAGAACTGACTAAGCTTATTTGACAAGTTTAAACCTTTATTTTCTTTGCGGTGCAGCAAATCAAAGGGAATTGTGTTTTTATATCTGGGTTTAGTTAAACCCATGTATATCCTGCATCAACATCTGTCTCCTGTTGAGATTCTCTGGGTTAAAAAGCTGTTCTCCAACCTCTGGGAGCAGGAAAGGTCAGTGCACATGTAGCTCACTCTGCCCTCTCTGACCCCAAGGGGACTGTTAACAAGGTCAAGGCCTAGGGGACAAAACTTCACTGAGTTGCAAGGAGGCCTGTGTACGGAAACAAAGCTACACCACCAGGAGGCGCTGTCAGCGGCTGTTTGACTGCTAAGTGAAGCATGTTCTTAGTTGTATTCCCAGACAGCTTTTACCCTCCCCTCGGGCTGTAGCGCTCTTGTGCAGAGCTGCTGCTTTGCCGTCTGAGAGGCCTTGGGGTTCTTTGGGGGGTATTCCCTGTGGTCCGGCGTGGAGCCTGAGGGGCTCCTGTGTGTAGGGGGCTTTGGGAATGCGGAGGTCTTGGGGGGCCTGGAGCTCAGATGGAGCCTTGAGGGGAAACTTTCTCACTGAGGGAGCAAAGATGGGAGCAGATACAGAAAGACAGCGAGAGGAAAACACCTTGAGAGGAGGCTGTCAGACATGCAGGCAGCAGCCGGGACGATCCCACGAGGGCACGCAGGCAAAGGAACACAAACATGTGCATATGTACACTCCAAACCAAAAGAAATATGTGGGCCAGCAAATAAAGAAAAACATCCCGCTCCCTCCTCAAACATTGCGGCTTTCATCCCCCCCTCCACCCTTCCTGTTGCCTCCTCTTTACCACAGGAAGATATTAAATCCTAACAGGATTAGATGTGTCTATCATGTGAGATAAAAGATCACAAACCAACTCAAGCTCCTGAGAGAGCAGCGGGATGGGAACAGCTTCATCTCCTCACTTTCCACCTCTGCCCCAAAGGTATTCAGATGCTGGAACACGGGGCGAAAGAACCCGAGAAACAGGGAGACAAACGATGACAAATGGAGCGAGAGAGTCGTTTTGTCCAAAGATATGTAGTCTCTCTGGGACAGGTCTGTCTCTACCTTCTGTGTTGCGGACTCCAAAATGTCGGGAAAGAGGCCTGTCTTTTAATTAAAACTTGAAAAGTTTCTCTGAGAGTAAATCAAAGGAAATATGCATACGCCTGTCAGAAGTGGATGACTGAAACAGCCTTGTAAAAGCTGTTTGAAACTGATTTTGAGTCACTCTGACCTCATCTGAAACGGGCCTCCATTTCTCAAGAGGCAGTTACAATTAGTTCCCAACTCACTAGGTTTATGGTTCCTAAATTGAAACCTACCGCTCTTTAAAGCCTTCTCTCTAATTGTGTAGTCATTAATGGACGATTCCTTATCTACACCGTGTTGATGGTGCATAAAAAGTCATGATGATAGATGAGCACGAAGTGTAGTTCTTGAAAGGAAAGAGATTTCTATCCTGTGCCGTGCAACCGCCACTAGGAGGAGTAAAGCCCTGCGCTGCCATACGACGAGGGGGGGAAATCACTTTCCCAGGGATAACGTAAAAGATTGATCCCCTCCTTCAAGCTTCATTGTGCAGGAGTAGAAACATGCAAGGCGCTGAATTAGGCGACATCCACGACATGCACATACAACCGCACACCTTGCAAAAATGCAGGGGGAGGCCTGTGCATCATCAGGGACTGCTTTCACCAAAATGCACCATTTTTTATTTCTGCAGGGCAAGTTTGAGTTTTCATATGTATTTACTGATCGGTCTACCAAATAATAGTTTCATGTGATAAAGATATCCCTTTGAATTTCAAAAAAGTTCAATAATTTTTTTATTTTATTATTATTTTTTTGTACAATATATCGTCAGCAAACATTTTCATGTTTGCAGACGAATGTTTCCAAAGTCCAAAGTGTTTTTGGACTTTGGTCAGAGTACCCAGAGAGAACCCATGCGTGTGCAGGGAGAAGATGCAAACCCGATGCAGAAACACCCGAGGCAAAGAGTCAAACCCAGGACCGTCCTGTTGCAAGGCAGCAGCTCAACCAACGACAGAGCAGCCTTGCTAATACAAATGACTTTGGAAATCTTAACTTACCTAAAAGGGAAAAGGTTCACTCTGATTTAGTGTCTGGCAGTGAGAAATAATGGTAATGAATCTTTTTGTGGAATTACGTAAATATCTGATTTCAGTTTCATATAGTCTGGACCTCTGCTTGGGAAAATGATGTGAGGATCAAAAGCTGCTTTTTTAAGAACTTATTCCCCTCAGGCCAAAACTGCAGAGTTTAGGTGCAGCGTAAACATGATCTTTTCTCTTTCTACATGCCCTTCTGTGCAACTCTTCCTACTATAAGAACCATAATAATATTCTAAATGTTATATGACAGAAGGAAAACAGTCGTAGTACAGCACTGCTTGACCTTTTTACTGTGGTTTCTGCAGGACATCCAATTTGTCCTGCAAGGAAAAGCAAATCCACAGCCTCTGTCTTCAGCTGTTACGTTAAGACGCAATATCATTGTCAAAACGCCAAAATAATGGACAAAATACTTTTTCAACTCTGCATACTATTATATAATGGACAATTTGTTATAAAAGCCTCAGTGCAAAGTGGCGACAATAATAATAATAATAATAATAATAATGATAATTTATTTTATTTTGAAGCATCCTTCATAACTCTCAAGGTCACTTAAAAAAAAAAAAGTAATAACAACAGGAAGAAACAACAGGTGGGTTTTATTTTTCCCAATTGGATCATTGAAAATAACAGCAGGGGAAGTAAATCCACAAAGGGCACAAACACTAAAATTAAAATGACAAACAAAAAACAGGGTATCATGACGATTGTATGAGACTGAAAGGAGGTAAGGGGAGCTGACAGCTGATTGGATGGATTGTTTAGTTTGTTATGCAGGCTGTTTAATTGTGGCAGTTTGGAGTCCCCTGCTGTTAGTTTGTGATAAGGAAATGGAGGTAGAAAATGAGAAGAAGACGGTTGGTGGACCAGCCTAAGCGAAAGTGATTCTTTGAGGTTGCTGAATGGTGCACTTTGTGACCGTCTTCTCTGAGTGTCTCCAGCCTGATCCTCACCCAGAGGGCTCATTATTATCAGAGAAAAAGGGCTGATCTACGCAGACACTCATATGAGACCCGTCTGAAGGCATTACTATGCGCACACTCCGCCTGCTCACCCCCCCCCCACATCCGACCCAGTGTGCATGATTAGTACCCTGGTGTAAATAGGAGGGGCAGACTGTTAAACATGGCCGCGAGGCAGCGAGCTTGTGCGCCCTCCCGCCACATCTTCAAGTGAACACACATTTGGTTCATTTACATCTCTGCACACCACTAATACTCATCCACCTTCAATCACACATTGGCTCTGACACACAGATTCAGTACGACACATGACAAACCTCATATGCCGACCGGAGGAAGTGCATTGAGGAACTTTGGAGTTTCAGGCCTCCCAATTATTCAAATACGCGAAACTGGAACAACCCAACATGCGTAAGTCAACCAATGGAGCAACCAATATATAATCTGCATGAGACTAAAAATGTTGATACTGTGAAACACCTCGAATCTCTCCAGACATGCGAGAAAATAATTCTTTTTACTCCTAGTTTTCTAACCTTGCCAGGTAAACAATAAGAACATTCAAATGCAACATTCCAGAGTAGCTTTTTGTGGAACTGTGGCCTCTGTTCGAAGACTAAAGTAATGGCTTAGGTTATAGCACAACAACATGGCCAACACATACATCCATCGCTCCATCCCTTGTTCCTAATGAGCTTTATCGCATTGGTCCCGCTTGACTTGTCTTGCTAACTGGCACACATATATCCGTATGTTCCACATGAGCAGGCAGAGGGGACAAGCTGGGTGGCAGCGCCGTTTTCTCAGTTACATCCGAGAGTTTTACTGCAACAGCCAGCAGCAACAGCAAGTCATCTCAACTCCGACTCTCCGCAGCGCATGTGGACCGCAATTACTCCAGAGATATGTTAACAGCATATGCATGTTTCTTATGTCCACTGAATCAGAAGACAACATTGAGGATTTAATGTTTGAAAGACCCAGACTGGCTGTCTTAATCTGTAAGAAAATATTACAATGCAACCTGGGAAAACAAAGTCTTGTAGCTTTGTAAGCTGTTCATGTTTGTGGACTGATTGCAGGTGCTTGAGAGATCCTAAACGATAAAGGGAGGGCTTGAATAGGTCCATTATGCTTTGTTGGCTGTGATCTGGTCATTGAATACAAGTTCTCACTTGTACCAAAATACTAAATTCACAGGAAAACCAATCCATTTACCACAGATATCAATATGATGTTTGTAAGGACTTAAAACTGCTCCAGTTATAAGTAGGAAAACAAGTAGTTTGTCCTCAATCACCTGGAAACTACAATCAGCAGAAAAAAAAAAAAAAACCTCACAGTTTAACAGCCACCTTATTAAGTGCTGATACAGATAACACACTGAAGATGGCATACAGGATGGCGCTGAATTTCAATGGATTTGCAGTATCTTGATGTGAAAGGTCAACTGTGACTTTTGGGGGCTTGGATTGTGTTTATGATCTAACATGCCAAGTTACAGGACATGGATGATCAAGCAACAGAAGCCAGGGGTTCCCCAAAAAAGAACCTAACCTTGGTCATCGCTGTGAAAAACCCACAACAATCCCTTGAACCATGAAACAAATCCAACTTTGAGGATTTCATTTCACTTATTTCCTCCAACCTCCTCCCTGTTGCAACCCAGACACCAAGAAACTTTAGAGTCACCTTTGTAATGTAGTACTTAAGACAAGGCTATGACACAAAAAATGGAAAAACATATTTATTACTTTTTTATGCATCTGAACAAGATTTGAAGACTTGTGCCATTTTTTTTTTACACCTCAGTGTTCTCAGCTTCTTATAAAATGTCATTTTTAGCAATGTTTTGATCAGAATAAACACCGCTCTTAGGCTCTGATCTTACAATTAGCTTTCTTACAGTAAGTTTTATAAACTCCCTGAAAGCAAAAAGGAATTTTAGGAAAATCAAACCATCCGGATGATAATGCCTAAAACTTTTTTTTTTCCAATTCTATTATAACTTGTTGGAAAAAAAAAAAAAAAAGAGTTGTAAAACTGAATTGCAGAAAAGTGTAAACTTAAATCTAAAACAATAAAGTAAAACCTAACATTTTTGCATACACTAATAAATACAGTAAAAACTAAATATGGAGGAAGGGAAGCAGATGTTCACAGGCTACATTAAAATCAAATGCGTGCAAAATTCATGCCATGTTTCATCAATATAAAAAGAAAAATCATCAAAGCACTTCAGCTAAACAAAAACCCGTTACTAATTAGTACAACTGCAATTAGACTGCACACAAACATTTTCAGTAAAAAATTCCTATTCCTCCTCAACTTTCAGTATCAAAGTCATCTGATAAATATCTAAAACAAAAACAATAACTGCTCTAAGATGAGGTTTCACATTATCATTTCTATCACAAACTGTTCGTACAACTGATGTCTAAAAACACTTTTAGAAATCTCAGAGGCAGCACAGTCTGCTGCCGCGCGGCTGGAAGGCACTGATCAAAACCAAAAGCAAGACCCCTCTGGTTTCGTTCCTGAATGTCAGGGACAAAACTATCTGCAGGAGGACTAAAACACCGATCGCAAAATCTCAGTAGGTCCATCTTCCATCCGTCTCTTCTGCTTGAGAGGCTTCACTGTAAGGCCCATCCTGATTTGACTGAAGTTTCTGTTTTTTCAGGACACAGATACACATCAGAGCTCATCATGGTTCCTGGTGAGGTCTTCACCATAATTCGTGGCTTGACTTCCAACAAACATGTTCCAGTTGTCAAGAATCTCCTGTTTGGTCAGTTTCTGATCCTGATGACACAGAAAAGAGAAGATGCATAAACTGGATGCATTTTAAAGCTTACCGCGGCAGCTGAAGCGGCATACCTTGTCCTGGTCGGACTCGTACACAAGATGTCTGGCCTCGGCCTGGGCGTGGTCATAGTCCTGCGGCATGATCCATTGCCGGATTTCATCCTGATCCATCTTTCCGTCTTTGTTCAGGTCTCGGAAGTCGGAGAACTGCTCTCGCTCAGTCCTGACCCAGTCCGGTTCAGGTCCCCCGTCCTCGTGAGCAAACATGTCGGCTTCAGACAGAGAAACATTTAAGTTGTTGTTTGGAGATGTTTTTTCCTCTTAAGTCACTTTTTAAAACTAAAAACACAACAATCCTCAACCTATGAGCATAGACAAATATAGAAGCTTTTATTTTGAAATTTGTAGCAAAGGAAGTTCTAATCCTGAGCGCGAGTTCAGGGTTCAAAAACAAAACTGTTTGCAAAAATGGAAAACAAAAATAACAACCAAACCTCAAGACTTGTTTCAAATTTTAATTCTGCTTCAAAGAAATTGAAAACTTAAAAATAGCCCAGCCAATGTGAGCCTCCTCCTCTTGCCTTCATGTTCCTCATATTTTAACAGTTTCCTTTCAGTTCACAGAGTACACTGCCTGGCTGGCAGATGCCTTCAGTGCTGATTTCTCCAAAACTATTTTTCAAACCTAATTTGATTTAATATGATTTTATTTCTCCAAACTCACCAATGTACTCGTCTTCATCCACATGTCCGTCGCCGTTGTTGTCGATGTCCTCCAGCGTTTCCTGCGTTCAGAACGAGTTAACAGCGTCATTAAAAGGAGACGTGAGGGTCAAGTGTAGTGGGACTTCCACTGAGAGTAGTTAAGAGGGAGACATGTTGCCTCTGGCCGTGCAAGTGAATAAGTGTGTGAGGGTCGACTTATAGCCGAGCTGGCAGACTGACATGCCGATTACAGCGCTGCTGATGAGAACTGAAGCCCCTTAATTAAAAGACAAATAACATCTTTCTGCAACAATTAGTAAAACTTAACATTTTAAACTTATTCTGAAAAACTCTGCCCATTTCATCCCAGAATCACTGGATAAAAGTTAAAGATTTAACAATGATAGATTTTCTGTAATACATAAATACACTTAGTTATTGATGTAGCTGGGGATTTTTGGACCTCCGATAATAAACAAGATGTTTTGCACCTTTTATTTATGATGGGGGTCACCTGCATCATGAAGCACTTTCACTGGAAGATTCAATATAAAAAAGTAATTAATATCTCCAATATTATCTGGGATTATTTTCTAAAATGTTTGCCATAAAATTATACTTTCACACAGATGACTGTAGAATGTCTTAACACTAATATATTCATTTTACTTGTAGGTAAGACAAAAAAAAATATGCGCCACATAACAGCAAACAAAACACAGACCGCTAAAGCATATTATGTTTTCACAATGTAAAATAGCATCGTGTACAATAAAAGACCCTTTTCCATTACTTCACACGTATCAAAGATAGTTCTAAAGGTTTCAAAATTTTTGCACATGCAGGTATCTTGGAAATCCTTTAAACGCTACTGTTTGGAAAATAATGTGGGCTTAAAATAAGAAACTAGAAAGACACAGCTCTGGCCTTTGCCCGGCAACAGCCATTTTTCTTGAACCTAAGCTTGATTTTCTGATTTATTTATTTATTTATTTCAAACAGGTTTCTAAAAACAAGAAAAGCAATCAGTAGGACAGAGAAAAACATGTGCATTCATGACCAAGAGCAAAAATAATTAGCTTACAGGCACTTTTCTGTTTCTGTTCCACTGCTAAACTTAGGACTTCAATGCGTTTTTTGAATGGACAATAAAACATGAATGATGCTTTTATAGACCAAAAGCGGGGGAAATTATCTGCGTTGCTGCATTCAAGTAACAAGAAAACAAAACTTGACAATTACTGATCAGAACAGATGAAGGGAAAAATTACCCAAATGATGTATAAACTCATAAAAACATGTCTGGCAACTTTACATGCCAAATGTTTGAGAGGCGACTTTCTACCAAACAGTTCTTTGGTAGAAATTTTATTATTTTTATTGCTTTTTCTGAATAGATGCCCAACTAACTACGTGTATCTAAGCAGTTTGTATCCAAATATCTGGAGAAGTCACAACACCTAAAAACGTACAGTCAAAACACAGCTTTATACTTTTACACAATAAATGTTCTATAAAAGTTATAAAAATGGATCTCCTGTCAATAATCTTTTTTTTTTTGCATCAATCTGTCTCTTCATTAGTCTGTCCCTAATTTGCAGGTTTCCTGGTCACAGCCTGAATTTAGATAGAGATTACAATTTTAATGTCCTGAATAATTTTGCGAAATGTGACATATTTCAAAAAGAGCAATGCTGTCATCTTGTGAGACAGAGAAATATAGATCATCATCCTCAACAATAAAACCACAAGAATTTTATTACAGTGAAAATAAAATGGCCTGCTTTGCATCACTTCAAACAAACAATCAAGTCCAGTCCTTTTCCGAATAATTACATGGTTCTGGTACGCAATCTAAAACTGTTCCATGTCTAACTCAGACAACAGGGAGCTGCAGCGCCTCCACCTGTTCACCCCAGGGATTATCTTTGACTGGCCCGTCGTAGTCAATTCAAACAAACAGTTATTTTTCTATCATTTTACCTTCTTTGCTCCAGATTTGGATCCTTTCTAAAGAAGAATCTTGAACATTTTGTTCAGTCAATGTTCAGTAGCCAGTCCTCTCTACAAATCTGGCCACCGAGAGCAGAATTACAGGCAACAATGAGATCTCAGCAGGTAGAAATGTGAAGCCGGGCCTTTTAACAGAGAGTTCTGTTATGTGAATCAGAGTGTATGTGTGTGTGTGTTCTTGGCTTTCACTGGGAACAGTTTATGTTCTTGCCTGAACCTGCACAACAACCTCCATTAGTTTTCTGTCCCGTTACCCTGCAGCCATGTTCTTCCTAAGCCGCAAAGTGCCTCCTTCTTATGTTTCTCCCTGTAACAACGCGCGCCATCAAAGCCTCCTTTCTGCACTTCTGTGTGAAAGACCTGAATAACTTGTTGGGAATAAAAACCAAACCCACAATACATCTGTGCATCAGTTTTAGGGACTTCAATCTTTGACAATTGTGTTTACTGCAGCAAAGAGCCGTTAAAGCACCGCTGCCTGAGTCGTTCCTTGGTTAACATTCAGCGACATCGGAAAAATGAGGGATTAATTATTAACTCTGTCAAATGGGTGGTACAAGTTTTATGAGCACGGCAGCACAGCGCACCGCTGCTAACATTCGCCACGCCAATGTTCCACAAACCCAGATTTATATTTAAAGATCGGGGGCCTAAATGGGCCTGTCTGTTGGTTCCCATCGGGTCTGTTCCAAAAAGGATCTACAGACGCAATGATTTCCAGAACTTGTTCAAATTTCATTAGGGAGTCATACAAAGGTGGCAAAAACAATTTTGCCACACAGATTAAACCCAGCTATATTCCCAAAATTACACTGGGGTTTCTGACTAGTATAATGCGTCACGTGATGAACTTTTTTAAAGAAATTTTGCTTCTTTATCCAACTATAACAGTGGCTTCAGTTCACTGTCTTTGAAACCCCGATTAGAAAATGGATGGCGTGGTCTAACACGAGTTAATCATATGTAATTACTGTGTGCTTTTAGGGGAGGGAGGGGCAGGCTTACCAGAACCACAATATTCCTCATGTGCTCAAACTCCTCAGGATGGAGGAAAGATGTGAACTCTTCCCGGTCTGCCGCCAGGTCGCCGTTCAGATCTGCTGCTTTAAATCTCCTCTCATCTCGAGGGAGCATCTTCTTAAAGCTGAACTTGTCTGTGGCATCCTCAAATTCCTCAGGGTTAGCTGAAAGCATGCATTGAAAGTAGGTTATTATCTGGCATTAAAATAGCTCTTTAACATAGTGTCACCAAAAAGAAAGAAAAATGAAACAATAAAGTGGATCGGAACTGGCCAAATCTTCACTTGACTGCCTTTGATCAGTGATTTTTATTTTTTTTTAATTACTACTTATAAAGTACACCAAGATTAAAAATTCCCATCATTCTCAGTCTATAAACAAATAGCACATACTTCCATGCACCTTGTTATAGGTAAATAATTAAGCTTTTTTGTTGTTGTTGTCAAATCTAAAATCTCAATTGAGGAACTTCCATCCTAAGTTTGTTCTTCTTCGTGCGTTACAGTCCTCAGACAAACAAAAAAAGGGAACCAATCAAAATTGGTATCTGCAAGCAAAATCCTAATCGGGACATGTTTGAATAATAGCACGTCTACTACCAGAGGAGCCATACCGAGATAGTATCCGTAAGTGGCCTGCTTGTACTCATCCCATGAGATCTTGTTGTCTTTGTTCAGATCATAATCCGCCCACACCTTTGCTACGTTCTCGTACACGTAGCGCTTTTGGACACGCTTTATCCAGGCGTTCAGCTCATCTGTCGTGATGTAGCCATCTGCGTCCCCATCGATACGGTCCACGATTTTGCTGAAGGGGGGGGAAAATATATGATATTATTGATGCAGGTTCTTTTTTATTAAATGAAGATATTTCAACTCTGATTAATGACATTGTGAAAATACGGTTCAGTGATGCAACAATTAGAAAGGCGGAATACTTGGGGTAAAAACAATTCATTTAACTGGATCAAAACTTAAAATGTCACCTGTTTTGTTTTTTTTTATTCTATAAAAGAAAAAAATATATCCACCAACATGCTGTTTAATTGGTGTGTTTGTGTGTTACAGGCCTTCAAAAGCAGAATCTCTGGGGGAAAAAAGCCTAATTGGTGGATCTCAAAGTATTTTAGGAGGGACACACCTTCAGTGAGAATATTCCAGTGGGTGGAGCGGAGTGAACCCAATTTTAGAAAGAAAAAAAAATAAAACAACAACCATGCACTGTGGCTTGTAGTATATTCTTAGACATATATGTTGCCACGTTGAGACGTCCCAACAGGGATCCACCCACTTTCAGCTCCACACCTCAGTATGTGGCACATAATGCCAACTTGTCAAAGTGAAGCTGGAAACACCTTCCACAGCTCACTCACTCCCAACAACTATCTATAACTTGTAAGGCTGTCCTGTTGACACAAAGTAAAAACACACAGGCGATGATCATCTTAAAGAACATGTGTTCCTGTGCATTTTTCATGTCACACCCATCTGCAGACTCCAGCATGAAACTGAGTGGGTCATAATATGAGAAGGAAAATCAGAAGGCATCACTTCTCACCTCAGTCTGTCTCTGCTCTCCTCGGGGCTGAGCTGGTCAAACGTCTTGGCCTCGTCTTTGCCCAGAAAGGCCTCATGGTCGTACTGGTAGCTCTTATTGTCTTCGTGGGCTTGTCTGCTCAGCTCTGGGTCACGGAGGACCCTCTCTTTCCTCAACGTGGGCTTCGCGCTCACCAGGAAGGCGCTCAGGAGCCCGACGCACACCAAGCTAAAGCTAAAGCTAAATCCAGCCATCAGTCTCTGGGGCTGATGCTGATTCTAACCAGCAGCCCCCCACTTTACACGCCACAAGCAGGCCTGGGAAAGCAACAGTCAGTGGCAAAGCGGCTACTTCCACCTCCCACCGCACACGGGGCTCTTTCTTCTTCTTTCGTTGGAAGCCGAGTCTGTGGAAAACGCCAGCGGCCAGCAACCAGCTCCGCTAAAAACACTTCCAGTTCCTCACTCGTACAGTTGGAAAGCAGTCCCGTCTTGTGGCGAGGATGCGGCCAAGCCCGGAGTTCCTGCCGCTTTACGTTCGACCAATCACAGCGTCCGTTTTACAGTGGCCCCCGCTTTGACCAATCACATGGTCCCTACGATGCACAGATGGGATTTTCGTAACGTTGCAGGAGTTAAGGCGCCACGTTGCAAGCCGACAAAGTGATAAGGAGAAAGTACAATAAGAAGTTGGCCTGCTCAAAGTAGTGCATTACTATGAAGTGACATCAATTTAAAAAAAAATCTGTAATCTGTGGCACGTATTTGTATCCAGATTATTTTCATAGATCACATTTTGTGGCCGATGTCAATACCAGCATCACACATCCAGACTTTTCTCCATATTCTGTACGGCAAAATACCTCATGCTCAGTCAGATTCAATAAATAGTGTGATGTTGTTGACAGGTTTGAGATGCATTTAGCTTCATCCATCCTCCCATCAACAACGATCAGCTTCTCTGCTCCTGGTGCAGAACATGATGATGCTGCCACCACCATGCAATCATATTGGGAGGGTGTGTTCAGTCTGCAGTCTTAGTTTTCTACCTCTCAGCAGTTCACATGCAAGTCAAAAAAAAGTTACATTTTGTTTTTATCTAACCAGAACAGAACACTATGTTCCATGTTTGCTGTGTCTCTAGCTTGTACAAAGCTGCAAATTGGAATTAGTTCTTTTTTTTCCTTTGACATTTTCATGAAGGTATGTGGAGCTCATGGTGGATGGTTGTCCTGTCTACAGATTGTCCGGCCTGAGATGTGGATCGGCAGCAGGCCTGAGTTACTGTTAATTAACAACATTTGCTTTAAAAAACCTAAGAAAAACACTGAGGTATTTTTTTTTTAATAACTTGGTCTTTAATGATAAGAAGTACTGTAGATTTGAATATTTTATGGTCTTACTCGTTTCAAAAAAGTTTGTGTTTATGTATTTATTTCTACTGGAAATTGGTTTATTTATTTATTTGTTCCTGAATTTAAGGAACAAATAAAAAATTTTTTTTTAGTAATATTCTTTTTTATTTCTGTGTTAATGAAGCTGGCAGCATTTTCTTTTTTTCGCTCCTGTTTCTCATGCAAATATTGTTCAATGACCGTCAGAAAAAGAACTGCCTCGTCTTTCAACTGAACTGATTTCCTGCAGAAACTGAACTCTTTTTAATGGATGATATCTACAACAATCCTACAGCGACTTAAAGTGTTAAGATGCTTCAGACCAGCGTATCAGTAATTAACAAAAGTTTTCAAATTTAAGTTTTCTGTTTTAGTTTTTTCAGGACATTTATTTGGTTTTACCAAAGCTGCTAGCTGCATTTCCAAGAAAATTTTAATTTTTTTCTTATATCTACAAATAAATAATGACTTCTTCCATTTGATGTTCTCACTTATATTTTAATTACAGTATCATGTTTTAAAGAATTTAAGCAAAATCCTGAAAACATTTAACAGTTTAATAATTTCTACTCTTTCCCTAAATCTCAGCCTAATAACCAATGATTAACATTAAAATTCAACATGGAATTTGCGCCGTTATTTTACTATTTATTAACTGCATTGACTTCAGTAAGAATCGTTATTCTTAAAAAATAATTTTCTATTCTGTCATAATTTAGGGGTTTCTGTGTCAAGCTTTGCTCTAAACAAAAATAGTTGGCTGTAAATCAATGAAACATGTAAAACTATCACAAATATCAATGCATCTACTACTGCTATTGTCTATGGGAACTTACAACAGCCACTGCAATAAGTTATAATCTTTGTTACAGTATCATGACATTGGAAAAATTGCATTTATTGAACTACTGATTGAACAGAATCAGTTTATAAATGATCAACACGTTTTTACTGCCGGACAGGCAGACGCTGATATATGTAATCATTTTCAAAACTTTTCCTTTTTATTTGTGGCAAGCTACTGGATAGTAACCACAGCAGCCCTGTTGCACACTGTCAGACTAACAAGCAGAGCTGTCAGTTTATCATTATATCTATACCGTCCAGGCGAGGCCTCATCAATGATTTTAAGTTATAAATTGGGTGTAGCATTGTGCGCTACTGTCTTGTTCCTCTGGCTAATGAGACCTAATGAATGATGTACATTGTCTTCCAAAAAGCAGGTTTTTTTTATTATTATATACTGATTTAGACATATTATATGTTTAAAGCAGTGTTAGAAATTAGTTTTGAATTTTCAGTTTTACTTGGCCCAAAGTTTTTTATTTCCCGCAAATTTTAAATGTTTTCACCAAAAGAAAATGTCTGGAACAAAAGAAGGTTATCTGGATGGATGAATAGCTGTGTTGAGTTCTAATTTGTAACATAATGTTTTTTGCTTTTTTTTTTTTTTTTTTTAACAGGAAAGGATGAGCAATATCTGAGGAGGGGGCTGTGATCACATTCAGGCTTCCTGATGAGTACAGGAAGAATCACATTACACAGCTGCATCTCAAGATGCTGCAACATAGATGAACACACTCTATGCACTGGGAGCAACTTGCTTATGCTGCCATGCCTAATCCTCCTTTGTGAGCAGGAGAAACATGTATTTTGCCATTCACTATTAACATAATAAGCCAGCACATGGCACTTTGCTGTTTTGCATAAGTAGTACACCCCAGTTTATGATTATAAAGAGGCCTTGGGGCTAACTAGCCTCTTTATACAATTAATGAATAGTTCATGTATTCAAATTAGTCCCGCCTAGTCAATCTGAATCAGTGTTTTGGGATAACAGTACGAAACACAAATATGTATTTTAGAGTCAGATGCAGTTCCAAATTATATAAAGAATGTATACATGAATAGAAGCTTTATAAGGCAATCGTGCTGTAAAATGCCATAAATAAGCTTCAACACACTTCAATTTAAAAGTCATGAAGATGTTTAAATTCAACTCGGCCCCTTGTTTCACAAAAAAAAAAAAAAAAGATTTCAACACTTCTGTTACCCTAATATCAAAGAATAGTGGCATGTTTTGAAGAGGTTACTCCCAAAACAACGATGGCATGGTTGAGCAACTACGGGCAAGAACATGTTGGAGGAAGAGAGTCGATGGGAAGAGTGGCTTTCAACATGAATATTTCACTGTGGGACGAGGATGGGAGGTGTGTGTGTGTGTGTGTGTGTGTGTGTGTGTGTGTGTGTGGAATGGAGGGGGGGGGGGGGGAAGGGGCAGCTACAAGGGTGTTCAGTTAACCATGAGATTGCACACACAGCAGAGTGCATTTGGTTAATGTAATTAAAAAAACCCTATGGTGGGAGACATGGGGCATTAGTGTCCAGGATGGGCTCCTGTTTTGTTGTGGCCTCTTGCTGCCCCATGAGAACTGTCACTTCCATATTTATGTCTTCCTCAGATAATTCTGCCTTTATGCAGCAAAGGCTTTCCAGTTTGTTGAAGCATGGATAATTTATGGATAACCAGGCATTCTTAAAAAATAAAAAAATCTAACTCTATACTTGTTCAAGGTTAAATTTGCAGCTAACAAAATCATATTATGTTTTTATTGTGCTTATGTGCTCTAAGGTTTGTTCCCATGCAGTTGTCTTACATGTAATTCAGCATAGGCATAGATTTTTCTTCTTGAAGAATTTTTTTGCATGGTTTTTAGTTGCTGCTTTGGAGGAAAGTAAAAACCCATCATGTTGTTTGGGCAGATTGGAATTTTCTGGTTAATAAAACCCTACATGTGCTCTACCTTTGCGTAATTCACTTTCAGATTTAAAGGTACTTTATTGATCCCAAAGGCAAATTGAATTGGATGTTATTTTAACTCATAATTTTCTTTAAAACGTTAAAGTGGGCAGTCAGCATTACAGCGACTCTGAAGAAGCCTCCAACTGAAGACACTATGTTTTTCTGTCTTTTGATTTTATGAAAAACCCTTTATAACATCAGGATTCTTCACACCATCACTGCAAAAGGTTTCAAAGCCAGCTATTTTACCAGGATGTTTAGCCTTTAAGTCCTGGGTTTTGATGGATGATCTATTCAATGTTTTTAATCCAACAGATGATGGCAGAAGTACAGCACCACAGACTTTCTTGATTTTGTTTCATTGTAAATTTTCATTCTTATTTCAGGGCCCCATAAGCAGCAGATGAAAAACAGCCTCATTTGAGGAATTAAAATGTCAAAAGTTAGTCATTTATCCAATTTACAGAAGATGTCAAATATAACAAAATAAAAATATTGCATGCACAACAGAAAGGAATTTTGGAAAAATTAAATATTAGTTGATCAAATTTTTCACTTTTTAATGAAGTAAATTGATATGTAAATATACTTTTTGGAAGTTGGTAGCAGTTGCACTGTTGCCTTGCAGCAAGAAGGTCCCGGCGTCTTTCTGCACGGAGTTTACATGTTCTACCTGTGCATGCGTGGATTCTCTCCAGATACTCTGGCTTCCTCCCACAGTCCAAAAACATGAGTGTTAGGTTAATTTGTTTTTCTAAATTCTCCTTAGGTGTGAGCGCATGTGTCCTCTCTGTTGCCCTGCGATGCACCAGTGACCTGTCCTTTTGCCCGAAACATTCACTGTAGATAGGCTCCATGGATGGATGGATGGATGGATGGATGGATGGATGGATGGATGGATGGATGGATGGATGGATGGATGGATGGATGGATGGATGGAAACTGTATCATATTAAACATCAAAGTTAGATTAAGAACAAAATGAGTCTGAGTTGGCTAACTATCAAAAGTTTTTTTCTTCGGACAGTTTTTGTGTCTCATTTCAGCAGACATGTTTGCGTTTAGTTAGTTGTTGTACTGTGCATTTAATTAAGACATTTTAAACTTATAATCACTGCTGAATAAAAGTGGGTTGACACTTGAAACTGTGGCATCGAATATCAAATGAATCCTGAACTATTAGGATGGTTATCCTTCATAATCCCTTCTTTTAACTTATTTAGTGAGTACAATGAAGTTTACATCAGTAAAATATTCCACAGAAAGAGATCTTCTCACCTTTTTTTGACCAAAATGAAGTATTTCTGTTCTGCTTTGATTTGATTATAACTTTAGATTTCAGTTCCCTATAAGATGACACGTCTTACATCTTTTATTTTTCTTTAATTGTGGTTTTCAGAAAGGTTTAAAACTGGAAATCAAGCACGATACAGATCTAACTGAACAACACCTCAGAGTGAAGCACCTCATCGCTAAATTACTCCACACAATTTCCCCCCTCTCTTGTGAAACTCTGCTGTTCTAATAACCCACAGTGCGCTCTATTCTGGAGAGATTAATAAACTTCTCATCGCTGCCACACAAGAGAAAAGAAACCTTTGCTCTGTTTAATGACAACTGTAAAGTGGAGGCAATCATGGGATGCCTGCCATGACATTTTCCCGTTCCCTGTCCGCTCCACTTATCTCAGACAAATGGCCGTGCCGGGCCACTATCGAGATGAAGCGTTTTCCCCGAGTCATTACGTCTGTCACCGGGGCCATTTCCATATTGAAAAATCTGAAACAATAAACGACGCCCGGGCTTTTAATAACCGCGAAGGAATCATATTTGGAAAATTGCATCGAAGCAATAACCTTTTCTCCCTGTAATTAGATGACAGAGAGGTCCTGGTTTTAATTAAGTCAGCAATTTATAGTCGCCCAGCCATACCTCAACACGCTGATTAGTATAGGAGGGATCATAGAACAACGTTGCTCCAGTTTGAACAGATTTGATCTAGTAATTAATATGTAATATGGCAAAGGCCGCAGCAAGTCTTAGTCTCCAGGCTGGGCTGCTGTGGTGCTCTGTGAAGCATGGCCCCCTTTTTCCTTTCCCATCGCCAGTGGAGCTGAAAATATGTGGCAAGCAAGTGTCTGTCTGAATGGGTTTTCTGAGGTGGTCATCAACAGAGGGCATAATGTTTGAGGAGACACATTAAGGTGGAGCTGTGAATGCCAGCGCTCCTTTGTGAGAGTCTGTGTGTGTGTGTAAGGAGTGTGACTTCACATTGCATTGTAATTGATCCTCTTGGTCACTATTAAATGTTAACATTCACACAAGGCAAGGGGGGAGCGGCAAAAGGGGAGTTAAAAGATGCTGCTTTGGCTCCGTGTTAATAAACATGGCAATTTACCCTCAATTTATGTCCTGACAGGTCGTAATGAAGACCATGAAAAGAAGATTAGCTGGAGCTGTTATGGTAGCCTGTCTGGGGACCGTCATCATGAGGCTGTGGGGACAGGCGCTCGTTGTGTGTGAGCTGGCAGCCTCCGGCCTGCTGCAGCCATCCACATGATTGACAGTAATGGTCTGGTTTCAGGAGAGGAGAAGTGGATCGGTGTTCTCATTCGTCACATTATATACAGACATGCATCTATAGGCGATCAGGACAATAGCACATGGCAGACCCCCCTTGACATATCATTAGTGACATCAAACAGATGCTTGTGATCTGTGCCACTAAATCCATTAGCTTCTGGGACTAACCACTAAAGTGTCTTATATTGTTAAGATGCTCCTTTGATAAAAACAGAGAAAGAAATGACCAGATACACAATAATAATGTGATGCACAGAAAAGAGTTATGAGGAAAACTAACAAGGTGCAGATTTTGTTTGCTCGTTGTCCAAACACCGCCATTTTATTAGATTGTTTTTGTGCAAAGATATGGAAAGATTAATGCAAAGAATTACTGTTTCTATTATAAAACGGTATGTATAGTGGACATAATAACCCAATGGTTTTCTCACTTTAAATAATTACAATGGGACCCTTAACATGAGATTCACATTTGGGGCAACAGTCTAGGTAACCAACACAAGCAAAACAAATCAGAGCAAATTAGCTCACTAATGAAGTTATAGGTGAACTGTTTGACAAAGGGAGCAGCTATGGAAATCTGTCAGTATTTCGAAAAGCGGCATCAGATGGCTCAGTTAACTGATTATCTGCACACAGGCTGGCATTAACTGGTAAAATCAGGTCTTAAAAACAGCTAAGTAAAGCGTTCAGCCCCAATGCACACTCACAGCACAAGACTCCACTGCTGAAGAGGAAGAGACTTATTTATGTAGCATCTCCCTTTAGTTTCCAGTCTTGTATCAGAGACTGTCAGCAGGTCTTGATCACAGGACCTCTTGACCCTGGGGACGGTGTACAGATGTTGAAAGCAGATGTTGAAGCTCATTTAAATGTTGCTACAGAAGATTTGGACGAGCCACTGAAATACTGGGAGGACATCGTCTAGCAACATGAATGCAAAGCTAATTTTCAGATGTTCTGTGGCACATTACACCAAAACTAAATTTTGCAGGGAGAACCTTCATTGCGTGATGTCAGCTGTTATTCACTATTTGGTCCTGTTGGATGTCACCAGGAGTGAAGGAGGGTGAATGAAAAATATACAGATATGCTCCTGTAAAAAAGCTGAAAATGTAGATTTTTGTGTAGATTTTCAAGCAAGAAGAAAGTCCCAATTTAATTAAAGTTTATATGAAAGAATAGAGCAAAATCCCACTTACATGAAGTACATATGTAATTGCTGTGTACTTCTATACTTCGATACACATGAAGTACGTATGTATTAATAATCTTGCATTTAGAAATGTTGAATATGAAACTAGATTTTGGGCTTTGTATAGGCCCCAGGTCATTTTGTTTCATACCTGAAAGACGTCTGTTGAATGCTGAATTGAGATTCCTGAAAAACTAAACTCCCAAAATTATAGACAATCCCAGAGGTCTAATGGAAGAATGGGGTTAATTAATCCCAGAGGACTTTCAGATAGGGTAGAGGGGCTCCTCAACTCCCCCCTTCCCTCTTGCACTTCCCGCCATAAAGGTCACACTTCACAATAGAGAAACAATGCTTGTGTTGGCCCTCTGAGGACTCATCTCTTCCCCCCCAAAACATCTAATTTGATCTCTTTCCTTCAATCAGCACAACTATATACAGCCTCAGAGCAAACCCTGGAACACATTGGGACATTAAGTGCCAACACTAAATGCTGACCTCAGGCTCTGAATCATCCACAGATCTGTGACAAAGCATCCTCTGAGGCTATGAAGTCTGGTACTAAACGCCAGCGGCGTCTAAACATCATTTGCACACTGACGTTAGATGCTAAAGAGTATCTCCGGGCCTTGGCAATGCGATTGTGGCCTCTGATTTTTGGGTCATTATTTGGGTGACATTTTCCTCTGGTCCAGCATTCTAGTCAAATTGCTTTGGAATACTTGGCACCTTATCTGCTCTCTTTTTTCAAAGAAACCCATTGATTAAGTGTGTTGACAAATGAAGAAAAATGTATTTTTGATGAAGTTTAATTTCTACAACAGTTGGCTTGGATGTTACTACAAAGACATCCTGGTTTCAGTTGGTGTTTCTGTAAATGTGATTTATGATTCCTCTCGATGCATTTCATTGAGAGATCACAGGCATTTTGCATAAAACACGAATGAAAAAGATCAATTTTTCACTCTTTGGGTTCATTAGCACCGCTTACTCTTTATTTGATTTGCCTCAACACCTTTTCGTCCAGCAGACAGGGTAGCGGAGGGTTTGGCTGCAGAAGGAGTGTCTCCCCTGGGCTGCAGAGGAGCTCCTGTCCCCCTTCTCTTCCTGCAGCTGGAGCTACCAAAGCCAGATGCTTCGCAGCTCCACCACCCTCTGTCCCCCTCTCTTCCAGGAGGATGGTGCCCAGAGAGGAGGATGACAAACGCCTCTGCCTCCGCTTACTGACGGATTTGGACGACCTGACTCCAGCCCCGCACTGTTCCAACCGCCAGCACAAGATGTTGACTTAATGGAAGGGGGTTGGCTGTGGATGGGCCCATATGTGTTTGTATTGAGAAAATATGGCAGAGCGGCGTGTCCGCGTAGCTGTGTGTTCAGTGGGACGGCATTTGGGTGTGTGTGTGTCGCTTCCACCTAGCCCAGACTGCCGACATCCATCATGCCACGACGCTCTGGCAAAGAGTGGGACTCAGACAGCTTCACTAACACACGGTCAGTTAAATTGCCTGTTAAATTGTCCTAGGCTGCAGCTATCTTAGGTGTATATAAAAACACTGCACTTAAAGTGCGCACTTAAAGGCAGAAATTGTCAAGTAAATGCCAGCCTCCTTCCACACATTGGAAAAGAAAAAGAGTAAAGGAGGGAGAGACAAAGATCCTATGAGGGAAGCAACACTGCAGCATCCTCTGTGTGTCTGCAGGAAATGTTCCAACTATGTTTTCAACTGCATTATCACCAATCTTCTTTGTGTTTGCATAAAATCCACGACAATTCGCTGTAATACCAATATTGTAAAGTTTAAAGGCACTTTAGAATATTAAAGTGCTTCAACATTTTGCTTTTTTGAAAATTAACATAATTGTTAAAGAATCCTCTTCCAACTGGCTGTGTGAGGCTGATGCCCATCTGATCAATAGGCTAAATTATGCATGAGCAGCAAAACCCTAATCCTTCCTTATCAACCTTAACCGTGATCCCTTAATGATTAAAACTGCAGTCTCAATCCAATACGTTTGACATTTCTCTCCATGCAACCAGATGGAAAATTAAGTCTCATTCTTTTTGCATTACTGAGATATTAAGGGTAATTGCATGCTTCTCTCACACAAACTTGGGAGACATGGACGTGCAAAAAAAAAAAAAAAAAAAAGCTTTGCAGAGCTGCTCTATTGTAGCAAAGGGCGGCAATGAAAAAAGAGAGTTAGTTATGGACACTGGTCAGTGTTTATGAGAAGAGATTAAACAAATAATGAAGAAACTCACAAAGGAAGAATAAATCTATTCGTTTTCACATTAGCTCAGACGTAAACTTTCCAACTTGTGTGAATTTAAGGTCAAATCTTGTTTTTTTAAATACAATATTGAATGGCTTGATATTCTCCTATAACTAATAATTAATGGTCATTCGTAATTTACACTGCTTATATAATGAATTATTTTTGTGTGTTTTTACTGTGTGAAATTGACACCTGAAGAAGAACATTATGACATTATTTTAATTTTTATCAGTAGATGCATGCATGCAACCAGCAACTATAAACAGTGTAGCTGTCAAACAGGGTTTTTTTTATTATTATTATTGACACAACAGAGGCTTCATACATGCATTAGATGCTTCAGCTGGCAATGTGTGACAGTGACTGCAGAACACATCAATACATGTCAGTAGCTGTTGGTGTAAAGCCATGAAAATTGTTAAACTGCTCAAAGGTGTAACAGGAGGAACAATATTTCCTAAATGTCAAAGAATAAATGTAACTCCAATAAGGTGACTGCGTTCGTAAGGACTTGGGTCAAATGAGGTGTTTTGTGGTCATTCGATGGACGATGACAAAAACTTCTGTGCTGTACTGACAAATAAAAATTAAGTTAATTTAAAAAATATATATATACATGATTTATGTATATAATCATGTATATATATATTTAGGAGAATTTCAATTGTTTTCTTGCTTATTTGCCAGTTCCTCGGGGCATGACAGTTTCCACTTCTCCTCACCGCAGCAGCTGCAGATTTCTCACTCGCCACTAGGAGTCAGAAAAGCTCCACAAGAGGCGAGTGAGGCGCGCTGGGAGCCTGGGAGCCGCAGAAGCGCTCTGGGCAACTTTTCAAGCAGTTCGCTGTTGTCTGAAGATGTTTCGGTTCAATTTAGACTCTGGGTCGCTGGACGTTTTCTTTATTGAAGCTGGTTTAGTTTTGAGTAAGCAACGCTTCATTTGAACAATTACATCGAATTGACACAGTTTAAATCACATCTCAGAGATAGATAACAGTGGTATAAAGATCTGCTCCTGTAAACTGTGTGCTCGGTGGAGCAGGACGAGAGCTCGGCTCTTCTTCGTGATGTCCAGCTTTTGGTTCTCGCCTTGGACTTCATTTGTAGAAGAAGGTGTGACCATAAGCCAGAGAGCAGTCTTCTTTTAATCTGCGTTTTTCTCTTGTTCTGCTCCAGCAGACATGGTACTTTGCGGGGGATTTTGGCCAAACTTATGCCCATCTGCTTGCCCATCTGAAGAGGGCCAAACCTTAACTTTCACAGCGCAAAACCGCAGAGGAAGGAGCAGTTACTGGGGCATGGGGTCAGGGGTGCGCGGCATTCGGGAATCAGTGACAGTTTTATTGCTGTGTGACGTGATGTGATTTGGCACACTTTTTACACACAAAGTAGGCTAAACAGACGCAGGAAAAAGCCAAAGCAGTCGCGTCCTGAAAGACCGCTCTCTTACATCCCAATATCAAAACGACCCCAGCAAAGATCTCCAATAATAATAAAAAAAAATGAGCCAAACGTCCTAGTCCTGATGGAGTTCCTGTTCAGGGCGGAACCTGCCTGGTTAATGCGCACGCGTCACTCTAATGCATGTTGATCGGAGACTCTTTCCCGCGACAAAACCCTACAGCTGTCTTCAAATCATTACATGTCAGAGCGATGTGAAAATAAGCCCATGCAAATCCAAGCCAGGTGAGTCATACTGCATATAGTAGCATACAGAGGAAAATAATACCCATCCATTTGCGTTATTTAGTCTGACATTCCCACCAAGACTTGATTTAAACGTGGTACAAGTTCGAAAATTGCTTCTTTTTTGTTTTCTTTTTTTTTTTTTTGGCTTACTTTATTGAGTCGTCTTGGTGGATTAAAAATGAGCGTCAACCTTTAATCACAGTTCATCCGTCATTATTTACTGAATATTAAGCAGCAGCGACCCTGCAGTGCGCCTAGATTTGTGTGCGCTCTTCTCTCTCTTTCTTTTTTCTTTTTTTTTTTTCTTCTTCTTTTGCGTCAACGCAGGAGGAGGGTTGCATCTGTTAGGGTCCAATGTTAGTCTTAATTACTGGCCTTCATGTTCTCCATGGCCCTCAACCGTCTTTAATTAAAACCTTGATTAGGGGGGAGGAGGTCTCGGGCAAGACTATTACCAGATGGGTTTCCAGCAATAATAATAAAGACTTTATCCTCCGCCACGGCTGCCGCCTGTGAGCCATAAAGCGCTGAGAGCGCCGGCCGAGCATATCAAAGCACAGCGAGCAGAAAGAGGCTGTTAATTACGCCGGTAATTACTTGTCTAATTACGGTTGGTTTGTGATTACATTTAGGGACGTTTCACGGAGTGCGCGGAGGCCCTCCGTGGCCAGAATGCGGGCTTAACACTGCATAGGCTGAAATGTAGTGTGTATCCACAGCGGGGTGCTGCTGAATAACCGGCCTGCGAGGGATGGACTGAATCAGATCAATAGTGAGGCGCTGACCCGAAAATCATCTTTATTTCTCCTCGGAGAAGTCTTCAATAATCTGCGCGTTCAGGCAGCGACAAAGTGAATCCAGAATAAGTCGCAAACATGTCGTGAAAACACAAAATTCGCTTTTCCCCCCCCCCTTTTTGTCGCTTTACACTTGTCCAGGATTCCTTGTTTTGTTGCCTCTGTCTCCAGATGAATGAAAGGCTTTAGAGTGTTTAGTTAGCTCTACTGAGCTTCCTTAAAAGCCCCAGAAGAGGTCATTTGGAGCTTTGTTTTGTTTTTTTTGTTTTGTTTTTTTTTGGGGGGGGGGAGGAGGTGAACTTTATGAGTCTCGGTGTAATAATTCACAGTTTCTTGGTGGAAAATAATCTTTGCGAGTTGCAGGAAAAGGATGGAGAGTCCAAATCGGTAATACATCCTGACATGTTCCGCAGAACTGCGCATTAACGATTCAGGAGTTGCCCCTTTATGGATATATCTTGCCAATGGTCTGAAAGTCATTAGGGGTGCGCGCAGGCATGCCGCCGCTTTTATATTCAAGACGGAGAAGCTTGCAAATAACAATCAGTTCAATTATCCTCAAAATATTTACTCCGGGATAGGCTTTGTCATCCGGACACGAAGAAGGAGGGAGGGGAGGAAGAAGTGATTTCTTGCCACACTACGTGCGTCCATTTTCCAGACGGTTTGCCGTCGTTATTGCCCGATTTGCTGTGTGTTGTTGTACGTAGGCCCGTTATCTGTGTGGATTTGCGAAGCCTGCGACGCGCCGCTGCATCCATTTATACGTATCACAAAGATTTGCGCTGAGTTTGTCACATTTGGTGCTTTAATGTTCCGTCTCCTCTGTTGCTTGGAGCCACGGTGGTGTCTGCGTCAGGCATTCCGACGTGTCTAAGGAGCCGCGCAGCTACCGCCGAGCCAGATATTTCATTAAACACTTCGGATTTCTCTCAAATTTTGGCGCGATGTCAGACTAAAACAAGTGAAACATGGTGGTGGGAGTATCGTGGTGGAGTGTGTGTCTGTCTGTCTATCTATCTATCTATCTATCTATCTATCTATCTATCTATCTATCTATCTATCTATCTATCTATCTATCTATCTATCTATCTATCTATCTATCTATCTATCCGCAGGTGTCGGTGGTGTAATTACCTCTCTGCAGCAGGTGCTCTGGCCTCTCTGACCCTGCGCAGTAAAGCGCCACAGGCCAGGTGATGGCATTAGCGAACTAATGTCTATTTTTACATCCCGCCTCCTCCACCAGGAGAGAAAAGAGCGGGGCTGAATTACAAGCTCACAAATGTCATTCCGTCACACGTCACTCATCGCGCCTGCTGAATCTGGCGAGGGGCTCCTCTGATCCTCAGCCGAAGAAGATTTGATCTGGAACGCTGAGGTTTTGAAGGCAGATTCGATATTTGTCTCAATATATTCATATTTAGCCAGGGGTTAAAATGTGCAGATGGAAGATTTTTTTTTTTTTTTAATCTAAATCTAATTCAGACATTCAAGCGCCTTTTTGGGAATAATCGAGTTACAAATTGACAACTAAACCGAGAAACAAGTTCAAACTTGCGTTGAGATCTTAAGTCATGATCACAAGTGCCAAGCGGTGCGTTGGCTGAAACGCGCACCACGTATTTCACAGGAAAATGCATGACCTCGATGCACAGAATATTGTTTGCTCTTGCAAGTGGTCGAGTGAAGAGGATAAAGCGCGCTTTGTATTTAAACTCTCCTAAACAAATAAAGGTTCACCTCCACAGATAACATAAAATCGTTGCCATGGTGGCTCTAAAACATACATTCCAACAGTATTTCACACAACACAAATTAAAGAGTTGTCTTTTTTTTTCTCCTCTCTCTCTCTCTCTCTCTCTCTCTCTCTCTCTCTCTCTCTCTCTCTCTCTCTCTGAATTAGCTGTTGAAAGTCGGAGGTCCAATTGCTGTATTAGATCACATTTGTTATGAAGCTAGTGTTCCTTGATGGTGCTGAATCCAGGCCAACACCCTTTAGTTGATGCGTAATTTGCTGCACCGTGCGTAATTAACTGAGTCGCCATCAGAGCCCTGTATTTGCAGCACTTTATTTTTGAACGGTGCAATACGTTTCCATTAAATGTTATTAAAGCGCGGGGAGTGACGAGCTCTCATTTGTCTTGTCAGGACATCTGACAACCTCGTTAGCTCCCATTTTCCCCTGTCAGCTCACAGCGCGACACGGACACTGACTTTAGCCACTCCTGGCAAGTGAGTGATAAACGCGCCTGTTCAGCCCTGCGCAGAGCAGGAGCATTATTGTTGCGAGCACAAAGCATCAAAATCAATCAGGGCGAAGCCTGCATGGCAGGTGTCAGTCTTGGGTATGTTTGTTTTTTTTTTTTTTTTCTTTAATCCATGAAGCTGTCAATCTTTAATTTAATTTAAGGGTCATGTATTTGGGGCATGCTATCCCTTCATTCTCACTTTCTCTACACACCCTGACTCTGACGTGTGCAGTTCCACATATTTCACAGCTCACACTGGCCTCTCACATGCATCAAATGTTTGACAAATAGACCTGTTTTGAATTTTTGTCAGCAAAACATAAAGAAAAAAAAAAAAGAAAGGAGGTTGGGAGGAAGTGATCATGTTGTTTCCAAAGAAAAAAAACAAAAAAAAGTCAGAAGAACACTTAATGGCACGGGATCTTTCCGCTCTCTGCGCTTTCAGATGAAATTCTAGATCGAAGTTCGGCTTGTCACGTTGAGCGAAAGTGAACTCCTAACATCCAGGGCGTGCCTGTCTGCTCCGGACAAATTGCATCCAATCACCCCGGGGGAATTCGGCTAATGTCTCGATCCGAGAGCGCGGAGAGAAAACAAATCAAGCTCCGCGCACACGGAGCGCGCACAACTTCTTAAAACATTCCGCGCAGAAATGAGAGAAGCAATAAAGTGCGTCTTTACGTTCGCGTAATGAGAGGTGGGAATTAGGTTGGATTACTCTTTCATGGTCTGTGGCAAACTGACACGATCCGCTGAGCCTCCTGAACACCTCTGATGCTTTGAGGCAGAATCACAATAACATGTCATCCATCAGGTATCCAGGGGCCAAACAACTGTTGCCCCTGTGATTCCATCGTTCAGTGGGCATTTTGCAGCGAAAAGTTGGGATTTAAGACATTGAATGGTGTCCCATGTAAAATAAACTCCAGGTTTCCTCTGTTTGAGAGCTGCATCATCTCTGCGTGCACCCAAAGTGCTTGGTCCTCCTGGACATTTTCTTTTTCTGTCTGCAGTAAACAATAAGCTCCTGACGCGTATAGGCTACGGTAGCATAACGTTCTGCATTGCTAGAGAGGGGAGGCAAATCATTGCTTGATTTGTTGTAATTTTTGTCCCCAGGGCGCCGAAGTGCAAAAAAAAAAACAAAAACAAGACGAAAGTACAGCACCTGTAGTTTGCGCCAAGTTTTTGTTTTCAGTGTCTAACTTGTAAGTTAAGTCTGATCCTTAACTTAGACTGGAATGTCTTGGTTAATATGCAATGGGAATAAATAATAGAATCACATGCAAATACGGGCTGATATCATGAATATTTGAGTTGCAGAGTTTCCATACATCTATAAAACGCAGAAACAACTGTCAGTGTGTTTCAGTGTGCAAATGGCTGCGCGCGCGTGTGCGTGTGTGTGCGTGTGTGTGTGTCTGTGTGTGTATGTGCGTGGGAGAGAGACACAGAAAAGCGGGCAGGGGAGGGGAGGAGAGGGAGGTGGCGTTGTGCGGCAGCAGCGTGGTGACGGCAGAGGGAAAAACCGGCTGGACAGATTTGCCTTCACGCCTGATCTGCTTCTGGAGAGCGGGGCTGTGTGGGAAAGGGAAAGGGGGAGCACCTGGCCCGACCGCTGCATCCCATCTCGTTTTATTGACAGCCTGATAAGCAGGGACCAAGCCGTGCGGTTTCCAGCGCCCGTGTTGAGCACCCTGCTGCGTTGCACAGTATCGAGGCCTCTTAATGGCAGCGCATCCAAATAATGACCAGGACTCAGCCAGTCCCGGCTGGCCCGTACCTGCCCCGCTGCCCCCTCCTCCCCGCACCGTCTCTTCCTGGGAGACGAGCGGCGGCGCGGTTGCCCATTAACTCACCGTCTTGTTCAAATTGACACAAACGTCAGCGGTTGTGGAAAAAGAAAAAAAAAAAAAAGGTTTGAAGCTTTTAGCCTGCCTCGGTTAAAAGCCGAGCAGAAGTCAAATTATGAGTCACTGATGACAATTTTATAGGGCCAGAGAAGTAAAAGGCCAAAACAGTGGAGGCGACGTCTGCTTGCCTCTGCTTTAAAACGTTTTATTCCTCTCGTACGCGTGGGTTTCTCTGTGAGCGTTGGAAATATACCCACGTCCACCGAGAGTGGTCTGAGAGAGTTTGCTTCCACGTGGTGTGTCCGCACCTGTTGCACTGAGCATGCTCAGGCAGGAAAACGGGCTTTTAACGTCGCAACACCTCAGCAACTACTTCAAATATTCTTTGTCCCGATTTAAATCAGCACAATTTATCTTAACACAGAACATCACAGAAATATATATATATATATATATATATATATATATATATATATATATATATATATATATATATATATATATATAAATGATTTAATCATTTAATCGGATTAAATGATTAAATAAATCATTTAATGTGATTTATTGGATATGTTGATGTGGTCAAACTTATTCATGTGGTAGACTTAGACTAGTAAGTAAGTAAGTAAATAGATAAATAAATAAATAAACACTAGCATTTACTTATTAACCCAAAAATGGTCTGTCTTAATATGTTAGATATTTTTAAGAGCGTCAATTTTTATGGGTGCCAGACGCCCCCCTGTGGGCCTCCCCTGGGTGCGTCACTGGCCTGCGGCACGCTCGGCGTGTACTTAGAGAAACTTGAGAGCAAGAGCGGACAATTCAATTAAAATACACACGATTACAATAAAACAATGGCCTTTATAACGCAGCAGAGTGTCTGCGGAGTCAGTGGCCGGGCTGTTAGCCCCCGCACACACACACACGCGGCTCCCCGCACACAGGCCGGTGAGCTCCACATGGAGGCCACCTTGCGCACTTCCCAGTCCTGCGCTCTGTCAGTCGCGTCCTGTCCAAGGTGTGACGTCGAGCCGTCGCTCCAGCCAATCACTGCCAACTTCAGGCTGATGCTGAAGGGGGAAAGTTGCTGGTAAGTGCTGCATATTTTCTCAACCCTCCTCACTCTCATTGACAGTTCAACTCCAAGACGGATCCGAAGGTAGACAGATTTATTTTTTATTATTATTATTATTATTATTATTATTATTATTATTATTATTGGGGGTTTGATCATTGATGCGGGAGCTACACGTTTCTGAGGAGAAATCCTGCGGAGGTTACGAGGCGAACTTATATACACACGGATAGGATTCACGGTGACACGCCGCTGCTGCTTTCACTCCGGTGAGTTTCGCTGAATCACATTTTTTTATTTTATTTATTTATTTATTTTTAAGTTTTTCTGTACATGTGTCTTTCTGATGTTGAACGACATAAACGCTGCTGGAGAAAATCGCGTATATTTTCCTTTCATAGGACGAGAACTTTTTACAATCTTGACGCATGCTCGGATACTAAACAAAAAATAATAATAATAAAGAAAAGAGAGAGAAAAAAATTGCTTCGCATGTTGCTCCATAATCAACAAAACAAGCTGATCAGAGTGAGCGGATTTCCTTTTTGTTGTCACTAATGCAGCTTTTATTTAATCCTCACTTTAAGCGCTTTTTTTTTTTTTTTTGATGTATTTCCATGAAAACCCTCTGGTGAGTTGAGAACTGCTCGGACTCCATCGATCAGTTCGGTGGACATGTCGCTGTCCAGCAGCGGAATCTCTCACCTGCGGGGTCTTGGATCGATGCTTCCTCCGCTTGTTTAAGTCTTTGCATATTGTTGGAGGCGCCGAGCAGAGCGCATGTGAACCTAATGAAGTCAGACCGGTTCAGCGATTGTCGTCTGCGCTTTGATGAAGGAAACGAACGAGTTGTGCGATTTGTGAGTTGAGTTAGATATATATTCTTTTTGCCTTTGGGAAATGGAAGTGGTCTGCACCTTCTTCTAAAATGCGCATCTATGATGTCTGTATCCAACTCGCCTCCCAGCAGCCTCAGGTCTCAGGGTTTTCTGGCCCCTGTGTCTCTTCCTGTCTCGCCTGCTGAGCTGCTCGGTGTCTCCATCAGTCCTGGAGTTTTCTCCCAGCCTCTCAGCCTTGTGCTTTTTCAGATTGCTCACCTCAAGCGCCTTGCAGCAGCAAACCGAGACACCCTGCGCAGAAACATGAACACACTGAAGTGAATTCAACTCAATATTGAGAGAACATAGTATAAATGTAAGGAGCATAACGCACCGTGAAGAAAAAACGAGCAACATTTAAACAACTGGAAAACATTTTTTTTTTAAATCTTATATTTCCTTATTATAACTCAGTGTGTGAAAAGAAATCGCGCGCAGTTAAAAGGAGCTTCCTCCGTTTCTGGTCGCGCTCCACGTGCGCCGCCAAGCAGGGAAAGAGAGAGAGAGAGAAAAGAAACCTGGCTGATGTGGAATGACGAGATCTTAGAGCATGAGTTGAATTTATTCGTATAAAAGCCTGAATCCGACTTATCCAACGCGTCAATGCCATATGCAAATAAAACAACCGCGGTGTCCTCGTGCGTCTGGTTGAGGTGAGTGAACGTGTCAGTCAGAGGCTGATTGATGAATCACAGCGACAGGAAGAAGTTCTGCAAATATTTATTGACCGTATTTATACATGCATATAAGAGATTTATTACACAAGAACTGCAACTGCTATAGTAGTAGTAGTAATAATATTAATAATAATAATATTAATAATAATAATAATAATAATAATAATAATAATAATAAATCCAAATGTCTTTAATATTCTGTAACAGTCATAACGCTGTGTTAAAAATGGTATTTTGATTCAATAGTTCAAGATAACACAAAAACATATAAATATAGCAACAATATGCATTTAAAATGTGAAGACAAAGTGACCTTTTTTCAAAAAAATCTGCTGCAATAATTTTTTAAATTATATATATATATATATATAGCAGAAAATCTCCCATATTGGTCAGCATGGCTGCTTGACTCTCCAACAGATCTGCTTTGCCCTCAGTAAAAAGAAATGTTTTCTTTTTTTTTTATTCATTCTTTCTGTCCACTTTTTGTATTGAAAAGTTTGTAGAGGAACACAAATACTGCGTTGCCTCAGGGGGAAATATCGAGCAGCTTAGGCTTTCCTTCAAGGCTCCTATGACATTAGTTGCTGCTAATCCGAATTGGGCTAATTGCTTTCCCAACGTCGACCCCCCACCCCCTCCTTTTCTTCTTCACTTATTTATTCATCTTATACAGTATTTAACTTACAGCAATTAAGTGAGCTTTGTCAGCTACAAAACTTGAAATATATATTTTAAAAAATGAAGCTGAGATGATCTAAAATCATTTTTCATTCCCACTAGGCTTGACACAGATTGATGTATCTGGGAAGATTTTGAGGAGACAAAAAAAAAAGAAAAAGAAAAGAAAAGATTACAGAAACCTCTTGAGAGTGGAGAGACAACGAATTAGCTCTTAGAGCGGATTTACAGCTTAACCAAAAAAGAAACCAATAACCTACTGGAGGCATTGTTTCCAAAGAAAACTACTTGACACTCTCACCGGGGAATCTGTCTGTCAGGCGAAGGCAGCCAGGTTAGTGGCGTGCATTTTGTTTTGTTTTGTTTGACAGCTGCAGACTGTGACGAGTGAGTGGCACTAAAGTTACCACGACAAAAGTGTGCATTTGTAGAGAGTTTTGCAGGGGGGGGGGGGAAATAACAAACATTTCTGCGACCCTCCAGTCAAATTGGAAACTTTAAAACGGTTCCTGCATGGATAAAAACATAAAATAAAAAAAGAAAAAAGAAAGAAAGAAAGAAAGAAAGAAAGAAAGAAAGAAAGAAAGAAAGAAAGAGAGAGAGAGAGAAAGAAAGAAAGAAAAACTTTCCAACCGTCCCTCATGGTTCTCCTCTTTCAAAAACAACTCTGCGGATATAGAAAACTTTCTTTGGCCCTTTTAGCAGTAGTCTTACTTTAATACATCCAAACTCTTGGAAACTGTAAATTATTCAAAGCAATACAGCTGAGTGAATCTTTAGCTCCTCCTACAGTTTAATTTGGAGCCAAGTCGAGGTTCTCCTAATGGCACAAGGAGGAGGAAGAGGTGAGGGAGAAACGGCGGTGTGTGTGTGTGTGTGTGTGTGTGTGTGTGTGTGTGTGTGTGTGTGTGTGTGTGTGTGTGTGAGACAAAGTGTGTGAGGGGGTGTTTTTGGTCTTATGCATGTCTAATAGGAGGGGTCACTGACGTAAAAATGTTAGGGGAACCCCCGCCCCCCACATACACACACATACACACACACACACACACACACACAACCCACCCGCCTCCCCTTTAGATGATATAAGCTGCGAGCATTCACGGCGGGCCCATCGGCTGAACCACCAGTCTGAGTAAGTAGAAACAAAGCAGCAAGGAGAAACAGATGAATGTGCTCGTTTAGTTTACGGGTTGTTTGATGAGGGAGCACTGGCCAGAGTGTTGTTCCTCACCACGGGACCCTCGGTGACAGTTTGAGCCGGTCTTCTCAGCTCATTATCTCGCCGGCCCACTGAGGGCCCCATTCAAGCCGGGCAAACCCTCACCTCCTTCCCTTCCCTTCCATCCCCTTCCCTCTCTCTCTCTCTCTCTCTCTCTCTCTCTCTGGCAGAGTCGTTTGTCTACTCATTGAACCCGCAGTCAGGAATGCAATGGTTGTTAGGGAGCCCTCTTTCACCTCCAAAGTGTTTTATTGATGAGCTTTGACTTCTCCTACTTTTTCACATGTCAAAGAAAGTCAAGTGTAGGCCCCCATGACTTCATTTCGTGGCCCCTATCCCTAAAAAGTAGAGAAAAATTTCCTCCCCCTCCCCCTGTTTATGCTCTTCTCATCTCTCGTCATTTGGCCCTCTCTGAGGCACCCTCAGTTTTTATTTTTTATTTTTTTTTGCTTTAGTTTTGACTCCAGCACAAGCCTCACTTCTCTCTCCCCCCCCCCTCTTTTTATTTCTGGGGTGCCTTCCTTCCTCCCAGAGAGCTCAGAGTTTACGCTCGGACACATGGCGCAGAGGGGTTGCTTTTGGGTGCGCTGAGGTGTGCGGTAATGGTCCAGTCATTCAGCCGGTGCAGTTACGGGGTTACGTGTGGCCATGGCTACGCAGTCATTTGCTTTACTTTATTTACGCGCGTGCTCTTCGCTGTCAGGAAGCGGGAGTGACGTCGCAAATGCACCCCTACCCCCACCGCCCTCTCCCTTCAACACCACCGCCCCACCTCCCCATAAAACGCAGCCGAGCTTGCCTAAAGGGCCGCGCTCTTTACGCATGGCGCTCCTTGTTGACAGGAGGGGTATGGCTGTTCGGGAGGGGAGACGGTGATGCTCAAAAAGAATCAACAAAAGCACGTGGTGGGGATTTTTTTTTTTTTTTTTTCCCCAGAGTGAAGGCTGTGAGTTTTTATTTTACGATGGTTCGATTTAAGATGAGAAACTTTTGCCAATGAGTGACGCTTCTAAAATTTTGGAACAATCACGTTTTATTTTATTCTGGAAGAAGCAGGATTTTATTACAGAGCACCAACTGTAAGAAAACTGAACTAGTAGTTGAGGCTTATGAGCAACATCGGCAAAAAGGAAACAAACAAATAAATAATAATAATATGTATGGATCTCCGTAGCGTAAATCGCATGGACTCTTTTAGGAAAGGCTCGCTGCTGCTCTTTGCGGTTTTAATTCGGTGCTACGAGTTCCAACATTCACGTGTGCGCTGCTCCGCCGCCGTGGGATCCGCCAGTTCCTCCCCCATTTGTCCACTTCTTCCCCTCCCACCTCTTTGCAGCACCGTCAAGCCTCAGGTTGGAGCCGAGCATGCCTTAGACTCCCTGGAAGAGGAGTAGACGGCTTTTTTCTTTTTTTCTTTTTTCTTTTTTCTTTGTAGCTGCTTATTTGCAGCAAGTGTGCACCGGGTGCATTCGCGTCCGTGGGCTGCAGAAATTAGTGGGTTGGGAAAGACTCGAGACTTTCTCTCTGCCCCCCCTTTTTTTTTTTTGCTTTTCTTCTTCTTCTCCTTCTTCTTCTTCTACTCCGTCGCTGTGGCTCAGTCCTGTTTCCCGCTTTGGCTGTGGTGCAGGGGGGAAAGTGTTTATATGGGGGATGATGACAGAGGTCGGGTCGCGCTAATGGGCCAGTGAAGAGCGGCGGAGGGAGGCGAGGAGAGAAGAGGAGAGGAGAGAAGAGGAGAGGAGAGAAGAGGAGAGGAGAGGCGAAGCGCGCACAGCCGACCAGGAACACATAACATTAATACACTTGTTCCATCACCAATCAGCATAGGTGTGTTCATTCTCTTTACCCCCACCTCCTTTCCACCATCGCTCTCTCTCTCTCTCTCTCTCTCTCTCTCTCTCTCTCTCTCTCTCTCTCTCTCTCTCTTTATCTCTCTCTCTCCTCCCCTCCCAACCCTCCCTCGCCTCTCTCTTCCCCACTCTCCCTCATCCCGACTCTCTCATTCGCTCTCTCACACGCCAGCGCACATCCAGCGCCAAACTCCGTGCGTTCTGACATCTGAGTTCACTGTCAATCTCTGTCTCCTTCGTAGGGATATCCCCTCCGTCTCCGCCGAAGACCACTGGAAACTAATTTTTCCTCTTCAAAAGTTCCGGGGGAGAGCGAGACACTCAAATCCTGGTCGGCTTTTTGGCTTTTTGCTCTTCCCCCCCCCCTCCCTTTCTATTATTTTTGGTGTGAAGAGCGGGGCTCTGCAGCCTATAGTTTAAAAAGGACGGAGGATGCCCCAAAAAGGTGAGATTTTGACTATAAGATTCGTCATTATTATTATTATTATTATTATTATTATTATTATTATTATTATTATTATTATTATTATTATCATTAAAGTAGCATATTTTCAGCTTTATCTGGAGGTTTAGTGGTAAGCTCGTGGCTGTGGACCGCGCTGCGCTGTCTCTCTGTTTGGACTCTTCCAAAAAGTCCAAGTCGCCTTCAGCGCCTCTGTCGCGTCTCAAACGCTCCGCGTTATTTCTGCTGCTGTGTTTAAAGTCCATGGATAGCTCACCGCTTATTTATGACAGCACACGAGACGGGAGAAGAAAATAAATAAAATAAAAATTACTACTAATAATAAAAATGAAAAATAAAAATGAAAATAAAAAGCCAGGACAGTCAGTGATCATCTTGGGGAATGGAGCGCAGTGACCCGTTGAGGAAAGGTGTCAGATTGATTCATGCAGGCGAGTGATAGAAGCGCATTCTTTTTTAAAAAATAAAATAAAATAAATTAAAAAAAAAAGAAAATAAAGTAAAGTATTAAAAACCTCACATACTCGGGAAGATGGTTGATTTGTTTGTGTTCCACATGAAAAACTCCCCCCCCCCCCCAAAAAAAAACAAAAAAAAAACCAAACTTCTCTTCCTTACTGCTCTTCTAGTGACCTGCAAGCAATTGGAACTCTCTATATTTATTTAAAACATTGTTATGCGGTTTTCATTATTTTTGGGATACATAAAGTGTCTCTTATTAAAAAGCTCACAAAAATAATCACCCTTAAATAAATCCTTAAAATACAACTGCAGGCATTTGAAATAGGAAATGTGGAACTGCTGCTGCTTTTCTTAAAACACAAGAACTGATTTGATTTAATTTACTAATGCATTTGAGATTAGGAAAAAAATTAAACCATGAAATGAAACCTGAAACATATTGTTCAATAATAATAATAATAATAAATATACATATGTATGTGAAACCTAACATTTGACTATTTCTCCAATTAAAGTCCAATTAATGCATTAGTAGCAGCAGATATAGTTATTTTAACAACAACAACAAAATGCTACATTTTCTTCTGCATTGCTCGGCCTGAGTTTGGGCCTCGCGGGGACCGGTTGTACAGGAGAGCGTCGCGAGCAGCAGCGTCCAGCCGCCAGAGTAACGCATGTTGAATTAAGACATTGTTGTTCCGGATTACGACAGGGAAAGAAATGCAGATTAGGTCCTAGTTAACCCCCAGGAACAACAACGTTTGAGCTTTCGACCCTAAATAAATGATTAACCACTCGGGCCTTTATAGGGAGCCTGAAAGCTACAGACGAACAAGCGAGCGCATTTATAGGGCGATAAAAAAAAAAAAAAATAATAATAAAAAAACATCTCAATGAAACCATTTTATTTATACTGTCTAGATGCAAAGCACTAAGTTTAAATGAGCACATCTTGAATTGTTAAATGTGTGATGCATATATATATATACTTATATACTGTATATATTTTAGGATTTAGCTGCTGACTGCTGAGTAACGTGGGTCAGTGTGAAGGAATTTGAATTTGATTAATGACCGGACAGCTTATTTGTTAAAACACGTTATAATCTAAAAGTAATGGCGGCCCCTGCTTGCGTCTTCCCAATCCAGCCTCGGCCTCTACACGCATGACTATGAGAGACAAGGACTGTGGAGCCTCCTTTTTTTTTTTTTTTCACCCCCTTTTCCTCCTTTCTCTTTGCACACAACACAGCTCCACATGGAGGGAGAAAATGAAAACTTCAGACTTCTCCCTGGTCTGCCCCCCTCCGCTCCCTCTCTTTTTTATCTGTTTCCCTCCTCTCTCTTTTTCAATAGCTTCTTTACGGCATTTGTCTTTTTCCAATTGAGCGCCCCACTGCGCTGTTGTGTCGTTAAAAAACCGCTTTACAACCCGCACCAGCAGCACCGAACAACCACCAAATATTTATAACAAGAAATTACTTCTTGAAAAAAACAACAACAACAAAAAAAAGCAAAAAACAACAACAACAAAAAGAAAAAAAAAAACAAAAACATTTATATCTTCCCACCCTCATCTGTGAGAGCAGGGCAAACAAAACCAGCATTGACGCACCAGCGGCAGCGGGGTCACGGCCGTGTGTGTGTGTGTGTGTGTGTGTGTGTGTGTGTGTGTGTGTGTGTGTGTGTGTGTGTGTGTGTGTGTGTGTGTGTGTGTGTGTGTGTGTGAGATAGAGAGATAGAGAGAGTGAGACAGAAAGAGAGAGAGAGAGAGAGAGAGAGAGAGAGAGAGAGTGTGTGTGTGTGTGTGTGTGTGTGCGTGGTGTGTGTGTGTGTGAATGCTCCCGGAGGGGGTGGATTCATGCCTCCGGCTCTTTGTATTAATCTGAACTTGTTGGTGTGTTTTAGTTGCGTGTTTCTAGTCGCGAAGGCCGAGTTTTCACCCCGGAGTTGGAGGTATATGCAGAGAGGAGGGGACGCAGCATTGTTGGGGTAGACCAGCAGGCTTTGTGCACCAGCTCTGTACCCCCTCCTGCTCTGCACTTTTGCAAAGCAATGAGGCGAGGTAGACAACGTGTGTCACTGTACAGTTCCTACATCAAGTCTTTTTTTTTTTTTTTTTTTAAGGGAGGTAGGGTTGGGAGGGTGTTTAAAGGCCTCTTGCTGGGACGATGAGAGTTGATTTCTTTGTTTAAAGCCCCACAAAATAAAAGCACTGAAAGGAAAAGTGGTGTAAAAAAAGAGTTATAGGCTCACTGGTGGTTAGTTTGAGTTTATTTTGACAGGTGCTGACATGTATGTTGCCTCACGTCAATTATAAGTCGTTTGCTTGGCAACCGGATTTAGATTAATTGTAAATAAAGTTGGGGAGGGGGGGGGGGCCTAGGGGGGTTGTGGACTGTTAGGTTTGAGCAGATCAGTGTAGCTGCTGCTGTGCTAATGTGTTGTTCTGCTCTGTCCTATAGGGAGACATTAAGTAGTGAAAGCGGCAGATGATTGACTAAATTGTTATAGAGTGGACAGTCAACTCTGTTTCCAGGCAAGTTTAATTAAAATCCACATATATGAACATATAAACATAAACATGCACTTAGGATGTAAAAATAAACATACATTACTTTTGCATCTATTTGTAAAAAAAAAAAAAAAAAGAAAAAGAAAAAAGAAAAAAAGAAAAAAGAAAAACAGATAAAAGAGAACAAGAAAAAGGCAGCTGCCAAATTCAAATCGGAAAACAACAACAAAAAGATGGGAACAATGTTTAATTTTTTTTTTTTTTTAAATCCTTAAAAATAAACCTAGAACGTATAAAAGCAAGTGAAATGAACATTGTAATAGGGAATTCCTACATTTGATGCTAACCAGATTTGTTGTCTCCTTGTGATGCTTAGAATACCACAACCAAGCCACGTGGGAGTCTGGCGTTGCCTCAATGATGCAGAACAGTAAGTTGTTTTCATATATCTCCATTTTATTGTGAAAGTCCTCATTATAGCCGCAGCTTCTTGACGTGGTTGCATGGAAGCAACAACCGCTGACATGTTTGCACTCTCAAAAAAAAAAAGAAAAAAAAAAAAAATCATGTGTGCTTGCAGAAATTTGCATGAGGGAAGAAATGTTTGCTATTTGATGCTTGTTTCATTGCAGTTAATTTATTATTTTTGTTATACCTATTTTGCAGTGATATGTATAAGCAAAGTTATTATTGAACAAGTTAATCACACGCCATGACTCTCCAGAGGGAGAGAGAGAAATGAGGAGAGAATAGAAGGGGGTGGGTCGAGAGGGAGATTTTTGTTTCTGCTTGAGTTGGTATTAAATAATTGCACAGCCGTCTGCATTAGCGTTAGAGCTGGCTGCCAGGGCTGCATACGAGATGAGCTTCGCAGGGAAAAGAGCCCCTCATGAAACACGGGGAATTGCAATAATGTCTTATGCAGATTAGTCCATATATTTCTGCAGCACAGACAGCATGAACTAGAAAAAAAGAAGAAGAAGAAGAAGAAGAAGAAGAAAAAAAATAGAAATGTTCATATTCTACCCGATGTAGGCTCAGACAGGGGATAAATAATAGATAAGAATATTGTCATGGGTAGTGGAAACAAAAACAAAACAAAAACAAAAAAAAAAGCAAAAGATGAAGCTGTTTAAAGTTTTATTCCTGGTCTGTGAGTGTGTGTGTGTGTGTGTATGTGTGTTGAAACATAAGAAGGATAAACATGAAACATTTTCTCTCTTGCTGCTGGACAAGAGGTGTATGACATCTGTGATGAAGGTGTGTGGAATAATTTTATTACATTATTCTCCATATACCTCGATGTCTGTGCTGTAATCTGTGCGCATTTTAATCCAAACATATTGGATAGCCGAAGTGGTGGGATTTGTTTATTATTATTATTATTATTATTATTACTTATTATTTCTCTATTTTTATTGTATTTTTTTCTTGCTTGTCACTTACAAGAGATGATTGGGGGAGGGGGGCTTGGGGGGACATTATCAACGCTGTGTACAAACACCCCTGCGCTCCTGCTTTGCTGCGGATTGATGTTAATGGGATGCTCCCCTGGCTTGGCGTATGATGTCTGCTGCGAATTGCCGAGGAGATATCACTCGGCCCGGCCCTTTGGGTTGTCTAAAGGTCGCGGCGGCCTCGCCGGCTTTTGTGCTAATAACTCCTGGGTGTATATGGTGGGGAGCGTCCAAATTGACACCATATGTTTTCCTATTAGTCGACTCGCAATAGAATACAAGGGCGCGTAATCAGCGCCAGCGGGCGAGATCGACTGCGGCCACTTGAGGGAATTGCCGCCATGATTAAGACTTAACCTCGGATGCACGGAGAGGGTTTGATTTTTTTTATGCGACGTCCTTATCTGACGGTTTTATTGATCCTGAGGATTTATATGATAGGCATAAATCAGAGGTGATGGAGCGGCGGAGGAGACGCAGCGCAGCTTAATGTTGGAATGGGCCAATTTCATCGTAAGAAGTCTATTAATTCCACTTAATCCTGGAATTACCAAAAGAGCAAGAGGGATGATAATGGATTTACCATCAATCAGATCCACGCTGGGAGATTATTACACGTTGCGGCCAAAAAGGGAGATGTTGCTCAGTTAAACAGGTTTGCATCCAGTCAAGTATGAAAGGGATATATGTGTTTTTTTTTTCCTTCTCATAGCATAAATAAAGTCTGCATTCATTGTCGAGTGGATGTTGCACAGCGCAGAGTAAAGACACCCACCGACTGCACACAACAGGACTGCAGTGGCTGTGAGCATTTGTTGTCAAATACAAACAAGGGGGAGGAAAAAAAAAAAAAAAAACTGCATGTCACTTTTAATATGTTAAGAATCCAGGCGCGCCCTCGTTTGTGTGACCGCGCGTAGCCCCTGGCCACCTTAAAACGAAGTCTCCCTCGGAGGGTAAACGAGTAGCGTCCAATTTTGTCTGAGTGATATCCAAATGCAGACAGAAAGGGTCGTTTTATCATGCTACTATTTGTCGTGACGATGCGATTTTCAAAAGCGGAGCGGTGTCATAAAGTGACATGCCTGCCACAAGTGCTCCAACTGATCTTTTCAATTAGCCTCCCATGCATGATCCGAGGCGACTTCCGCCCATTTCCAGAAATTAAGCTCAAACTTGACGTGCAGCTAGCTTTATTTTAAAGACAAATGTCAGGCAGGCTCATCATATTTTCCCCCTCTTCTATATTTGGAGCTTATTTATTGCTAAGGAGCCTCTGCTCCCGGAGTCAATGCACCGGGCGGCAGCCAGGGGAAGGGAGCGGAGAATCAGAGCGCAGCGCAGGCACTCCGGGGAGTCAGCTTTCCCATTTGGCTTCAGGTTTGCGGGTTTATTCTTTGCTTTACAGCAGTGCAATAAAATAAGTTTAAGGAAATGTATTTATTTATTTAATTTTTATTTTATTTTATTTTTAAAAAAAAAAGAAGCTATTGGTTTTTAAGACATTACAACAACAACAACAACAACAAAAACAAAAATGTCATTTTGGAGTTTGCATTTAAATGCTTGTCATCTTATTTACGCGTCTTTTTGCAGCAAAGATTTCGGATTTTTCGCCTCTCGTTTTAAAGCCAAATGCTGCGTTTTAACTGAGTTCAGCCATTCCGTCACTTTTAAACGGCATTGTGAGGGATGTCGGTGGACATTTAGAAGCTCGGTGTTGTCTGAAGTGCTGGTCTTTGCGGCAGGATGGAGAAGTTCGCCGGTTTGATGAAAGGTTGGCTGCTTCTTCTGCAGGCAGCTGACGGTGCAAATATGATTCCTGTCACCCAATTAAGATGTTTTGGCTTGGTTTGTGTGACGCTGCTGTCCTGGTCTGCATGTGTCAGCCTCTGTTTGCTTAACAGAGGAGAGCAGCTCTTGGAACACCTCTGGAGAGGAAAAGGTTTTCTTTCAGTTTGACCGTAACGCTGCCTTTATGTTGCATCTCTTCCTCGGTTCTCCTGAACGCTTTAAGTCACCCTGCTCACCATTACATGAAAATCACTGTGTTTTATCACACAGCTTTTTTTTTGTTTTTTTTGTTTTGTTTTGTTCTGTTTTGTTTTTGTTTTTTCCCTCTCCTTGCTTCTGTTGCCACGCTGCGCTGTGATGTGATGACTCCGACGCTTTTGTCTCCATGTAGGTCACAGTGGCGTAAACCAGCTTGGTGGTGTGTTTGTTAATGGCAGACCGCTGCCGGATTCCACCAGGCAGAAAATAGTTGAACTTGCTCATAGTGGCGCTCGACCCTGCGACATCTCCAGGATACTGCAGGTGAGATTTTAGTTTTTCTTGTGTTGATGCATTTTTGTTTTTATTTCATTTTCTGTTATTTTGTTTTTATTATTTTAATTTTGTAAGGTAAAAATAAATAAATAAATAAAAATGTATCAAATCTTTATGCAGACTGTGTCCGCAGTCTCAAAATGATCTCTTGGAGCAGAATGGAAATGACGCAACTCCTAAAAGATCATTTAAAAACGCGGTTTTCTGTCCCTTTCAAGGCAATCAAATTCTATACTTTGCTCACTGCAAATGTAATTAGACCGCGAGCAGCGACAACAACAGCAACAACAACAACAACAACAACACAAAGAAAAGTACTCTGCCTGCTATTATATAGAAAAATGCCTAATGTACAATTGAAGGCATATTTTCTGTGTTTGTAGACCCATGATGAAGTCCAAGTGCTGGACAGTGAAAAGGTGAAAATTATTTGAGCCATCATAGACATTCCATTAATAGTCATAAATAATGTATGTGAATTGTGTCTTTTGTTCCCCGTCCAGGTGTCCAACGGCTGCGTGAGCAAGATCCTGGGCAGATATTATGAAACTGGCTCCATAAGACCGAGAGCGATAGGCGGCAGCAAGCCCCGTGTCGCCACTCCGGAGGTGGTCGCCAAAATCGCGCAGTACAAGCGGGAGTGTCCGTCGATCTTTGCCTGGGAGATCCGCGACCGGCTGCTGTCGGAGGGGATCTGCACCAACGACAACATACCCAGCGTAAGTGCATTGACTGGAAGTTGCGTGCATGATTTAATTTGCCACATGAAGTGACTTTTTTTCCCATGCAGTGGAGGAAAAAGAGATGGGGCATCCAACCATTCAGTCTTATTAAATACACCGCGTTTCAAAGCGGAGGGGCAGTACAGTATCACCCCCCGCCCCAAACACACACACACACACACACACACACACACACACACACACACACACACACACACCCCTGTCACGCGCCAAACCGAGCACGAACCATTATGTGCGCATTTGAAACTCCCCAAATTTTAAGATTGTACATCTTTCACGCTCTCATGTGGTGAGACACAGTGAAAATCTTTTTATTTTATTTATTTATTTATTTATTTATTTTGCACTTTCTCCTCTGACTCGGACTCAGTTTGATCATATGTAATTTGTCATTCAGGTGTCATCAATAAACAGAGTCCTCCGCAACCTGGCGAGTGAAAAGCAACAGATGGGCGCAGATGGCATGTATGACAAGCTGAGAATGCTCAACGGTCAGACAGGAACTTGGGGGACCCGGCCAGGCTGGTACCCCGGAACATCAGTGCCAGGGCAGCCCAACCAAGGTGAGCCTCATTATCGCGCAGTGGCGATAGAGACACCTTGACGCACGCGACTTCCGCTCTCCATCTGATTATTGCAGTGATAAAAGCCCGGGCTCTCCAGCTCTTATCGACGCGGTCAGTCGCTGATATATTTTATGTGCAGCTTAAATTTTGAAAAGCGCTGCCATGCCAGTCTGTCTGCAGGCAGGTACTGTAAGGCCTGCGCCCTCCCCAACAACTCCATCAATTAAGGTTTTTTTTTTTTTATTAGAGGAAGCTGAGGGCCATACATGCAGACTGAATGCCTCCACTGTCCCAGACATGGATGTGCGTGACAACGGCTTGTCCTTTCAGCGGAGGTGTCCATCCAACAGCCCTGCACTTCCTCCCCTTTTCCACTGATGAAGAGGCGGAGGCAGAGCCGCGGAGCGGTGTGCGCGGATATCAGTACAAAGGAATGTTTTCCTTCACACGCAATGATTGGTTATGGGAACGGCCCGCACTATGTGTAATTGCTCATTAGAGGGGGGCTTTGTGTCTCATTATGGCAACACGCGGGAGCGTGGAGATGGATGGTGGGGCTGCTGTGGAAGCGTTCCACTTCAGAGGGCTTCGGTGCTGTTGGGCCTGCGCAGTACAGGCCTAACTTTGTGCAGAAAAAGATCAGACGTAACAGAATTTGTCTGTTAAAAAAATTAAACTAAACAAACAAACAAAAAAAAAAACCCCGAATAAATTAAACAAGGAAGTATTTGATTTTGTGTTTGATTTACACCAACCACAAGGCGGAAATGCAAGTGTGCATTTGAGAAAGTGCAGAGGAAATTAGAATTTATGTAATGACAGTTTCAATATGTGGGGAGGTCACAACGCAGTAAAACAATTTATTAAACATTATTATTATTATTATTATTATTATTATTATTATTATTATTATTATTATTATTAAGTAGTATAAATAATAATTTTATTTATTATATTATTATATCATATTGAAAATGGCTGTTTATACCAAATGTATAAGTATATATTATGTACTTATAAATTGCATATTACCATAGAATTACGAGCATTATATGCCCAGCAATGTAATAATAATAATAATAATAATAATAATAATAATAATAATAATAATAATAAAATAAAACTTTTTTTTTTTATTATAACATTCGATATGACATATGGCAGTATCATAATTAACCTAAATAATAATAATAATAATAATAATAATAATAATAATAATAATAATAATAATAATAGTAATAATAGTAATAATAATAATAGTAATCTCTGCTGTTAATATTAACGGGGTATTTCAAATAGTTGAAATACCCTTCAAGTGTTTGTCTCAGGGGATCTAAAATATGTTTTCCATCAGTCAAGCGGACTGAACACATAGAAAGGTTACATGGAGAGTGACAGGGGCCCCAAACAGAAGACAGCTCTATATCCCAAAGACTGACGAATAAAAACCTCGGTGCCGAGCTCCCTCTTTCATCCCTTTCTCCTTCTCCTTCGCTGCCTATATGGCTCCAAATCCCGTCTATAGGATTTAGTCTCTCACTTTCTCTTTCAGTTTTAAGCGGTTTCTCAAGAGTGTTTTGATCCAGCCTCAGCAGCTGAAAGGTGCCGCAATTGGTTCGGTATCTCCCTTTTTTTTTTTTTTTTTTTTTTATTCTTCTTCTGCTGCTGCTGCTTTTCCGCCTGACTGGTTGAGACACCGCGATGCTAAAGAATGAGTTTATTTCCCAGCGCTTTTTATAAAGAAAACAAAATCCCATCCGAGCGTCAGTGAGTCTGGCAGACGGATAATAGCCGCACATTCGCTCCCTTTTTGTGAATTATCCGGAGAGAAGAAACAAATAGCGCGGACACAAACTGTCGGTCTATAGATGAATACCTTGTCCATTATGCAGCAGGGGAAATTGTCAAGTAACATCAGATGTCCTCCTCTGACTCGCATATTCAAACATTTGCTATGCATCTCGGCCCAAGTGAACACGTCGATATTTGCTCGCAGATCATTTCAAATCTACCATCAAGTGGACGCGTTTTATTTGATGTGGATTTGTGGCGGCGCGCAGGGATGGATCCACACTTGTTCCAAAACCAAAGACGCTGGCCTTGACGCCGGGGATGCGCATCGCTGAGATATTACATAAACCTCCCTCCAATGGCTCACCCGCTGCTTAATTTCGCATTAACTTCTCGGTGTGATAATGATGTCCAACAACAAGACAGACATTAGTCGATAAGCCTCGCCCTGCATCTGAAGGGGGCCTTTTGGGCCCACCGCGGACAAGCAGGGGCAGTGAATAGATTGGCCCTATTTCGGGTTGTTCAGGGGGTTGCATGCTCTCTCCTCACTCATTTGTTTCCAATTGAAGACAGAAATCCTGACTGGCGTGTAGCTGGCCGGGGGACGTGATTAATGATGGTAGTGGATAAGGGTTAACACACTGGACTCAAAGCTCTGTTGACTAGGATCCTCGTACGCACAATGCCGGAGCACTATAGCCTGCGCGCCTCCACAGAGAGAGGATCCTTTTGTCACCCTCCCTCCCCCTCAACCCCCCGACACCACCACCATCCTCCTCCCATATATTACACCCACCGAGGGCTCGCTGGTCGTCCCTGGCTGTGTCCATAGTTTAATGGTTCCCCTTACTCCTGGAGGCATTGTATCATTCTGAAAAGCGTCTTCTCCTATTCAAAAGTTGGTGGTCACCTCAATGGCTCTACCAACGCCCATATGGGAGCGAGCAATGAAGCGCTGCTCTGTCCTAGAAAACAGAGGGGACGGGTTGGGGAGGTGGGGGTGGAGGGTGAGGGTGGGGTGTGTGTGGGGGGGGGGGGGGGGCGCAGAGTTTTGGGGGTTTTTAAATACATTTCATAGGCTCTGAAAAGAGGCTCGCCACTTCTTGACACATTTCTCTTAACCTTTTGAGAACACACACCATTGTTGGGAGACGATAAGTGCGCAGGGCCAATCCTGTTTTTCCCACAATATTTTCTAAACACATTAAAAACCGTTTTGTTTTTGTTTTTTGCACTAGCCTCTTTCACGTAGGCACTCGTCACTAATCTGGCAACACTAGGAAGAAATTGCAATAATTCCTCCGATTTTGAATTAAATTAACCATGATGGAGGGAGAGGGGGGAGGGCAGGGGCTTAATTAATGATGTAGCACAGCGCTCTGTACAATTAGCTGTAGGCTCATGCAACAAGATAATTAATTATTCAATTAGATTAAATGAATGTATATTTCCATTAACGATTTTCTTCTTTTTTTTTTCTTCTCCTTCCCTGCTCTGCTCTCAGATGGCTGCCAACAGCAGGACGGCGCAGGAGAAAACACGAACTCCATCAGCTCGAACGGCGAAGACTCGGAGGAGACGCAGATGCGTCTGCAGCTCAAGAGGAAACTGCAGAGGAACCGCACGTCTTTTACGCAAGAGCAAATCGAGGCGCTGGAAAAAGGTCCAGAAATCAGTCAATTATTTAGTCCAAAACTCGTGTCAATGTGTTCCCGGTGACCATGTGAATTTATTCTGAGGTGAAAGAAAGAAAAAAATAATAATTACCCAAGCCGTTTTTATGAACCAACATCCACGCACCTTTGTAGTTATTTACTCGTGATTTTTTTTTTTTTTTTTTTTTATTTCATTTGCAGAATTTGAGAGAACGCACTATCCAGATGTTTTCGCACGGGAAAGACTAGCGGCGAAAATCGACCTGCCTGAAGCAAGAATACAAGTATGGCTCACAACTTGTTTTTGTTTGTAGATCAGACTCTTTCTTTGGGGTTTCTGTCTTTTGGGAAGAAAAAAAAAATAGTATATAATAATTTATTTATTTACTTTTTAAAATTATTATTATTATTTTTTTTTATCAAAGGTGTGGTTTTCAAACAGAAGAGCGAAGTGGAGGCGAGAGGAGAAGCTGCGGAACCAGCGTCGACAGGCCAATAACTCCTCCAGTCACATTCCCATCAGCAGCAGCTTCAGCACCAGCGTCTACCAAGCCATCCCTCAGCCCACCACACCGGGTAGGCCCACCACTCACAACCTCAAACTCTTTCATTTTAGAAATATTTTAATATTTGGAGTCTCTCTTTTTTTCTTTCTTTTTTTTTTTTTTAAACTTATACCTTATATTTTGGGCTGTGGTTAAAATTCTGGGATCAACTTACCACAAAAAAATATTCCTGAAGATCCACTTTTTAAAACTACAGCAAAAAAAAGTCTGTCGGCCCTGAAGGAAACTATACAGGAAAGGCTAAATTTACATTTTTAATGACATATGGTAGCTGTTTCCCGCATGCAAAATTGCACCATGAAGCTAGTTTTTGATTGAAAATAGACAATAAAAGTAGAGGACAAGGACTGTCGCATACATGTCCAAACTGACTAACTGTCTCTGTAAGCTAACGTGAGATTGTAGTTTTCCAAGAAGTTCACGTAGAACTGACAAGATCACTCCAAAATGTTGGGGCTACTTCCAAAACACATACAAATAAATATCAAAAACGTTTACAGTGACACATTCTATCACTTACTAGTACAAACCAGGCAAGATCTGCCTGAAATATCACTAAACAGTAACCGAGTGAGAGTCTGAGTGGACTGATACAGTAAAGGGGGGTTGTACACTGGAAAAAAAAAAGCTGTGCTTCTCTTTTAATGGATGACTGAGTAAAAGTTCACAGCTGACTGTCCGTGTAATTGCAGAATCAGGCAGGAGAGCACACCAGCAGAGCTTGAGCTCATGCTCAAAAAGTCAGTCACCTGAGAAGCATTGTACAGTATCTCTCTGGGCCCATCAGCATGTTGAACGAGACCACGAATGAGATGAGCTCTGTTGACCAAAGGACTCCTTGTGTGTATATGAGCACAGGTTCTGTTGTTTTTGACTTTTGTTTTCCCTCTCCATCTCCTTACAGTGTCTTTCACCTCAGGGTCAATGCTTGGCAGGCCTGACTCTGCACTAACAAACACCTACAGTGCGCTGCCCCCCATGCCCAGCTTCACCATGGCCAACAATCTACCTATGCAAGTAAGTGCATAGGGCCTTTCAGTTCTTGATGTAGGTTTACTGTAGGTCTGAAAACAAACACACCTGAAGTAAGTCCAAACAGACACCCTAAAAGTCTTCCTAAGAAAAAAAAATTAATAATAATAAAAAAGAGCAAGAAATAATGGCATTTATGACAGGGATATATAACAAACTGCAGCATAAAAGCTATTACAGACTGCTGAGCTGAAAATATGGTTGGCTAAGCTAATGAATAATTTTCTCCTCGTTTTATAGCCCAGCCAGACCTCCTCTTATTCCTGCATGCTGCCTACCAGTCCGCCTGTGAACGGGCGGAGCTACGACACATACACGCCCCCTCATATGCAGGCACATATGAACAGCCAATCAATGACCACTTCTGGTACCACCTCAACAGGTAGGCAGAAAGTTTATTGTTTACCAACAACATCCGTATGGGAGCTAATCGCAGCACTGTGAAATATCTGCCACCTTTCCTATAATTAGGGGGTACTTCATAGTCGTCTCTGATTCATGATCTGTCGCTGCAGCTTTACCTTCCCATCCCGTCTGTTTGAGAGACTTCCATCCTTTAAACGTCCCGGGGTCAATATCAAATCATTTTCTCTCCTGCAGCAGTGTGAGCCCTGTTCATTTCATCGCCACTCTAGGCCATCATGTCAGCCCCACGACTCCAGCACATAGTTTAGTTCCACCCCATTAGGGTGCTGTTTCAGAGGGCCATACATACCGGTTATAGTCATGAAGAGTTAATCATGCATAACCACATTTCCTCTGTGCTAAATTGCTAATTAATTTGATTCATTTGCTGTTGTACTCTCTCTGTTTAAATGCCATCGCTGCGGCCTCAATTTATCGAGCTTGCAAGCGTTTCAGAGAGCGGCCGTGTGCAGAGCATTGTGACTCACCGCAGCCCCCCCCCCACCCCCACCCCAAAGCTCATTTTTACAAGCTTTTAAAGTACAACACTCTGTCCCAGTGTCACCTCTAACTGCACACAGTGCATCCACTCAGCTACATACGACCTTTAAAGATACTTCTCCTCTTTGCTGATGGATTTCTGTATTATGTTTCCTCATTTCTTTCTTTTTTTTTTCTTTGTGTTTGTCTTTGCAGGACTCATCTCTCCTGGAGTGTCTGTCCCTGTCCAAGTCCCAGGGAGCGAGCCTGACATGTCTCAGTACTGGTCAAGACTACAGTAGAGAGAAGAGCTACTTCACCCTGTAAGCACCCACTCCACCATCGCCCTCCGGCAGTGCTCCTCACAAATACACGGCACAGGAGAGAAACGGGGGGGGAAAAAATGGCACGAGAGGGTTGAGGAAGAGGCAACAGCCAGGAGAGGAAAGAACGAGAGGGACTCTGGGAGAGCCTTGGGACGTCTGGGTTTTGTTTCCCCCCGCTGGGACAGTGTGCTGTTGTGTAGCTCTAGGCACATTCAAACGAGGACTTGGAAGAGAGAGACCAACAGTGGAGAGAGACAGAAAAAAAATGTGGACCTCTGTAAAGTGCCCGGTGTTACATTTTTATGGAACAAAAACTTATCCGTTCTTTTTCTATTTCCAACTTCAGTCATTGTTTCCCTTTTTTTCTCTGATGTGTTTGTAAATGGCCATTTGTATGTTAATATGAAAAAAAAGAAAAAACAAGATCAAGTACTGATAGACAGACTGCTAGAAAACCATGTTGGTTTTTCTTTCTTTCTTATTTTTATTTTTATTTTTTATTTTTTTTTTGCTAAAGGAGAAGCTGAGAGAATCTGCCATGACTATCTTTTAATCTGCTTATATCGAGACTTTCTACCAGCCTTTTGCATGGTCTCTGGACGCATATCATTAAAGACGAAAAAAGCTGGAGGGAAGATTCTTACTGTGACAGGAAAAAAAAAAAAAAGGAAAAAGAAAAAAAAAAAGAAGAGAAAACTATTTATTGGTCCTATTTGTTTGCGAATGGATATTCGGTGGAGGAAAACTCCAAGTCGATCCACCCACTGAGGCCGCGGCGGTCTCAGCCTCTGAAACAAGGCCTTGCATTTATTAGATTGGGAATCCTATCAACAGCTCCAAGCGTGCAAAGACGGCACAGCTTGCAACACAAGTTGGACCTCCTGCTTCTGTGGTTGGATTGATTCTTTAGATTACCACCGAGAACATTACGCGTGGAAAACAGGTGCAGCGAGACCCCCCTTCGCCCCCCCCTCCACGCCGCCCTTCCCCCCCGCCCCCCCCAAACACCTGTATTCTGTAAATGGTTGACTGCGTCTTCGATATAATCCAGTTTGTTAATGTCCAAATGTAAAGTACTTGTCTTCCCTTTTTTTCGGAAATCTTCCAGAAAGATTTCTCCAATAAAAGTCAATTTCAGTTTTACATTCCCAAGAATATTCTATAAATGTTCCATGCATCATGAAATACATTTCTTTAGGGTCAGGTACAATTTGTCTCTTAGGTATAGTTGTAATATAGTGTCCTATGGTCATAAAAAAAACAAAAAAACATGTGCAACTAGAAATATTTAATTCCTATAATTATGATTAAACATTGCTTGACAGAGTTTTAAACTTAAGTGTTTGGCAGTTGTTTACAAGTACATATCAGATCTAATCATTGTTGATTGTAAAACAGACCAAAGCCTTTGTATTTCATCTAGAACACAATGTTTCTTTCATTGTTTTGTTTTTGTTTTTTGTTTTTTTTTAAAGATATTAGTTTTGTGTTGCAAAATTTTGTAAGCACATTTTGTTCAACTACATTGGCTTCGAAGACTGCAGTCGAACAGTCCTTATTTATAATTAAAGACCATGGGATGGGTTTTATTTTTTTTGTTTTCTTTTCTAGCATCATCTGTCACCATGCTCTTTTTTGAGTTTTGCATTTTTTGTTTCAGTGTGTACGCAGAACATGGACACATACCGGGGTTTACGTCTGAGCTTTGCTTCTGAGATAAAACACGCTGTCTCTTAAATATTTCAATTTAATTTTATTTAAAATGGAGCTTTCTAAATGTATTTTGTGAAAACTATAAAACATTTTGTACAGTAAAAATGTGTCTTAAAGAAAGCCTTTCTTTTAAAAAAAACAAACATTTTTTTGGCGTCCATTTTGAAGCATGAATCATTCCTGCATTTATAAATAATTCCTAGCGAGGCAGCTTGTTATACACACTGCAACATTTCAAACTCTCACCAAAACAAAGGTGTCCGGAATGACAAACCTCTCCTGATGTATGGGGCTGAGCCGAGTCGACACAGACCACACAACAAAACACCACCACACAATGAGAAAGGTCAAGCAATTCACCAACCCTGGCTCTTGTTTTAGTGGAGTTACGGTGGTATGGAAAAAATACAGAGAAGGAGGCAGAGGGGAGAGACAGACAGACACACAGAGAGAGAGAGAGAGAGAGAGAGGAGGGGGGGAGGGGGGGAGGGGAAAAAAGTTGGGAAATAAAGCAGTCAGAGCCTAGAGCGAGGAAGAGGAGCGATTGTGTGGCAGAGTGAGTTATTTTGCTTCACTTGCTGCCTCAGCAGGGGGGGTTATGTGTGTGTGTGCGGGTTTAAACGGGTGTGTGGAGAGTCCATCTCTATAAGGCAAAGATACTCAGGAGAGGAGCGGGGTCAGGTAACACACAGCAATCTGGAGCGCCAAATGTCCCATTAAAGTGATTCTTTGAATTTACACGTCTCACCCAGTATTTAATAGTCCAATCAGAAGTTGGGAGGATTGGAGGTTAATCAGATTTCCTAGATGATCCCCTTGTCCGCCCCACCCTCAGAATGCTACTTTTTTATTCATTAAATGCACTTTATCTCAAAAATGGAGGAGCAGTTTGTTCAAGGTGGAGAGACTGAGAGAGAAGAGAAGGCAGAACAGAATAGCAGGAACATTAATAATTACAGAGAAAGAAATGGAAGATGGATTCAAAATGCAAGGTCTGCAATTAGTGGAAATCTAAATAATACACATCTTTGGGATGAAATGGCTTAAATGTAATTCCCACTCATTGTGAAGTCAGTGAGTTTCTTTAAAAAAAAAAAAAAAAAACTTCTTGGGCTCTTTGTGCTTTCAGATCCATTCTTTATTGAGGTGGGTTCATTTCGAGAGATCTTAATTTGAGTTCAAACCGCAGAGAACAGAAGGCGGCACTAAAATTCCCTGCGGTCTGTGGGAGCGAGCACAACAGCCAGAGTATATGTAATAACGTGTTCTTGTTAAATATTACATAGGTTGAAGCAAAAACCAGGACCAACACATGTGGTGCATCAAAGCAAAGTTTTCAGAAAAACTTAAGTTTGGTTTAGAAATGTTGGACTACACTTAGTCCTATTTTACCTATTTGAAACTTTTGTTGCAGTTGCATTTCAAAAGGTATCTTCTTATAGAAGTGAACAATTCTACAACTCATATGTAATTTGTGCAATTATTTTTCTTCACGAAGCTTAAATCACAGTTACAGCTGATGAATCACACTTCAAGAAGATTTAGTTTCTAAATTGTTTTCACTCGCTCAACCAGGACGTTTGTTGTCAAACAGAAATCAGACAAGCTTCAAATCAAAAGAAAAATGTCTGCAAAATGAGAAGGTTATGCAGATGTACAACTGGACGTAAAACACTTGACAACAGAAAATATGTGTTACAAACAAAAGGCTACATGTGGTGATCTTGTTTAAGCCACAGCTGAGCCCTGGAAGAACCAATCAGGAAAACCTTGAAGCTTCCCCCGAAAAAAATTGAAATCAACTTTACCCTTTATCATGAATACTGTGGCCATAAATGCAACGCCGCATAATTGAAACCGTGACTTCGTTTAAAAACACATTTAGACTGTGACTGTGGAAGCAAGCAAACTCAATCTGAGAGGAACGTACACAAACTGAATGCCACGTTTATTCATCGCAGGGTGAATTAGACTTTGAATAGCTGGTTGAAAATTGAAGCAATGTCGCTGTGAAACTGGAGTGCAAACTGCCATAAACTAATTCATAAAAAGTTCAAATTAGCCAATGGCTCGCTTAAGGTTGGGGGAAAACGCAAAGGACAAATTAAACATTATGACGACTTTCTCAGTGAAGTTTAGTTGTAACCACTTAAACGTGATGCCAAATCTTCACCATATTAGATGGTTTATACTTTTTTTTCTATGGATAAAACCCAAATGATGTTTGTTGATAATTTGAAACTCAAAGAACAGCAAACCAGCACAGAATGTTTCCAGGTCAAACAGAAGCAAACATAAAAACATTATAAAAATATGAATTAATCAATCTATTCTCCTGAAATTCACTTTTAATGTGTATCCATTATATGTTCATCCATCCATTCATTATCTTACACGCTTATCCCTGGTGGGGGTCTCCAGGGTTCAACAGGCGAGAGGTGGGGTACATTCTGGACAGGTCGCCAGTCCATCCCAGTTCTTCATGTGTCATTACCAAAATATTAAGCAGAAGTTTTATAAAAGTGACCTGTTTATCCCACAAACAGGTTGCAAACGGTCACCCATCCTACCAAGTCTCAACAGGTAAAAAGATTCAAAGTGGCATCAGCTTCCAACAAAAGAAAACAAACATAAAACTTTGAATTTTTCATGTTAGTTTAATTGATTTTTTTTTAAATTGTATGCTACAGTTTGACCTAATTTGATCTTCAAAGCAGCTCATCCATCAAACACAGCATACGAGGTGTGAAGCCTGCAGTCCCTCTGCCCACATTCCTATTGGTTCAGCTCTGCCGAGTGGAGGTAGATGCTGCTCACCAGCAATGTCTCTGTGGATTAGACTGGAGCGTTTCTATATAAACCTGAAACCAGTCAGGCAGACCAGAGCGCTGCCATTCAGGACGCTCCTCAGAGTTGAACCAAGATTCAACAGAGAGACCGTGTTGGGTTTTGTACACTTGTTCTCTTCTTTAATTAACTTCACAAGAGCACATTGCACTGTCCCAGAACATAGGTTGTATTTGCAGACTGATTTAAATGGTGGAGCAGCACAGCAGATGCCTCTTGTTTGTAAAGAAAGCCAAGAACATAGATAAATTATTCAATGTTTCCCAAGATGGAGAATCTGTAAAGGCTGTAAAATATTTCATGATTACACTGGCGGCAGAGACACGGTTTTGTGTGAAACAAAAGTAAAAAGAAACAAACTTTGTCTTGTAACGGAACTTTTTATGACATTCTAGATGATTACTATTTAACGTGCGGACAAAATCATGACGACTTAATACATTTGCGTAAAAAGATGAAATGCAAACAATAAATGTGTTTGCTATGAGCAGAGGTGTTGCGGATGTTTAGATCTTCACTTCTGACTGGCCTGGTTGGCAGGTGGTAACGGCTGGCTGCTTCATCGCAGTTGACATCACCTGAATGAGGCAACACCCCGGTTGCCGCAGCAAAGAGGGCAACGGCAACAGTGATTCAGTCTTTGGTTTTCCTGTCAGAAATCCAGGTTTTTGGTGCCGGAAGCGCTGGAGCCACAGGCAGAAGCCACTCCGACAGGCTCCCCCCTGCTGACACGACTCACCGTCTCGGACAAGTCCGGAGGCAAATGCAGTCGCTAGGAGAGAGGCGCAGAGAGAAACGGAGCGTTAGAGCAAAAACAGTAGCAGTACAGAAGATCAGCATACAGTAGGTGGTACACTCCAGTGGTGCTTATTCACAGAGAGCCATGTTGGGTTGAAATTGCATTAGATGCTTCAGCACTCCCTTTAACACTGGCAGCATTGAGGAAATCTGCTACCTTGCTGCTAAATGCTTCAGAGAGCTTTAGGTCTGTTACACCTCACAGCCATAAAACTGGATGTGTACCAGTGTGTCAGATTTTACAGAACAAAAAAAGATAAACAGTAAAAATGTGTAATCTGGCATTAAAGGGTGATAAGAACCCAGATGGCTTTTTTTTGGTGCTGGTAATGTTTGCTTTGCATTTAAAATGGATAATTCTGTTGAGTTCATGCCAAAGTTACAATCAGGTAACAGGTTTTCTTTACTTAACGCACAATAACATCAGGGGGATGAGGAGGTACACTTATTTAAAGCATACAGTGGAAAGGGCCACACTTCCAAGCTCTCACCAGAATGAAGTAGAAAGGCTGCCAACGGACCACAGCGAACAGAGTCCTGAAGGGCCCTTGAATGCCTGAAAGGAGGTGAAGTATCTCCCAAGTCAAGTGTGCCCCTCTCATACCCGCCCCTCCCCCGACAATGGTGTTGAGTAGCACGTTGCTCGAGTGTCTGTCAAGGAAGTTAAATCAGAACGCTGCCATTCTTTGGGACAAGAGAGGTTAAACCCTGTAATTTGCCCTGAAAGAATCTGCTATGACATCTGAAACCCTCTGGTCAAAGCCTGCGCTCTCTCCCACCCAATCCCAATCAGCTAAAGCTTCCCTGCCCGCCACATCCGCATCCCCTCCAGACATCCAGCTTTACAGGAGAGCCCTTCCACTCCCAAAGACACTTATCTTTATTCTAAACGACTAGGTGTTTGGGTACAGGGTGTAGAAGAGTTTTACCAAGAGATAAATCACAACCACGTAATGTTCTTCAGCCCTTTAGGGTATGCAACTTCCACCCACTATTCAGTTTTGGTTTTGGAAACACCTGAGTTTGTTGTACTATCACTGATGCTGTTGTCTGATATGAAGGCCTGAGTTCCTAGTGATGACATTAAACAATTTAGAGATGTTCAGATGTTGCTTTTCTTAAACTACAGCATGTTTTGGGAAAAAAAAGACAAGCTGTCATCTTTGTGTGATTCGGTATGAACTTCACTACTGTAATGCCTCTGAGTTGTCCAGAAAGGTAGTTGAACTCCTAAAAGGTAATTTTATATCAAGGGTAACAATCCTTGCAGCTTGACGATCTGATGAAGCTATGACAGACAGATGGAGAAAAAATACACTGAGCAATGGGCAGTTTGGATTAAAGTATACAAAGGCCAAACATATACTTCAGTACTGGGCTCTGACGCATCGCCTCCATACTCAAATTTCTAGACATTTTTCTTTAGCTTTTATAAGTTTTCTGGAGATTTAAGTACAATATAATTATTATGATTTTGTTTGCATCTTATTATTACCACAAATAATTATAATTGCTGAAATTAGCCTTAATTATTTTAAGTGAGGGGTTATTTATCTGCTTTTGTGGCATCAGGGACAAATTTGGATCAGGTCTTCATGAAAAACCTTGAACTCGTGAAACTGAAATTGAGTTTCTCAGAATAAATGCAGATTCTTCATGATATAATGTATGTTTACATTGTACAAATTTCCTAAAAATATTATTTACTTTTCTGTTTAATAACAAAAGTTCATTTGGACTTGAAATTAAAACTCTCTAGAGACCAGCACTCTGCATTGAGCCCCACTGAAAACCTCCTGGTTATTCAACCAAACATTGATTTCTGAACTCTTTCTGAGTTGAAACATTAGTGTTGTTGTCTGTAAATGAGTATGAATTTGTCTTCTTTTCATTATTTGAGGTCTGAAAGCACTGCATCTTTCTTTATTTTGACAATTTCTCATTTTCTGCACAAAAATACAACATTTTTGCTTTGAATTTTGGAGACTTTTGTCAGAAGTTCATTGAATAAAAGAACAATGTTCATTTCACTCAAACATATACCTATAAAAAGTAAAATAAGAGAAAATTATTATTTTAAGTAATCTCTTATTTTTTTCCAGAGCAAAGAGAGAGACTGATTTTGGGTTTTGTTTTTTGGGAAATGTAGCAGGTTAGCAGATGGAGTAAGATAATGTATATTTTTGCCAAAGTAGCTCAGAGATTTGGAGACAACCTGTAATTTATCTCAAGGAAAAGGCAATACGTGTAAGCCAAAAAATATGAAGATCTTACAAACACAAAGTTTGTCTATGATCTTCCCACCAACTTCATTCCAAATGCGCACAAACGTCTATGGAGTCATCTGGAAGCCCTGCTTTGCTTCTATCCCTGCCAACCCTCACCTGGGTAACCTTTCGTGTCTTCAGCTCACTCGAGTGTGATTGAAAAAGAAAAACAATGCATTGATCAAGCCTGGACTCAGTCCTGCTTAGTGCACTGCAGCAGAAACATGGCACAGAGAGGAATGGGGGAGAAAAAAAAAATCAATCACATATACATCACCCTCACTGGGTGAGTTAAAAAATAAATAAAGAAAAAAAAAAACACTGCTGTCTCTCTGCCACGGGCCTGCCTCTCTTTGGCTCTGGGCTTTGAGAACCCACTGAGCATGTGCAGAGGGAAGGTCAAAGCAATCCAGAAGTGAAGCTCCGCTCCTCTAACCTTTTGAGTTCAGGGGCAGAGGGGAACAATCAATGGCAACATCAAAGTTGGAGGGAGGAGCAGACAAAACCAATCGATCGGTTTGGCACACTGAGGGAACAGGGAGCCTTGCTACAGTCAAAAACCACCACATACATCACTGGCAGCCGATGTTGTTATTATCAGAGATATGAAAACTTATTTTACACTGCCTTCCAATCCAGGTGCATAAATTTCAACACCAGGGAACATGAACAAATTAGCATTGTGTTAAGATGTCAATACCAAAACCTGGAAGCATTTTTAACAGAACTACACATTCCCATAGATATAGATCCAGTAGATATAGATGAATGGGGTTTAGCAAAAGGCTCAGAAAGACTTTGGTTGGAGGCTCTAAGTCGGCTTTCCTGTGACTTGCACGCTGCATGATGTAAACAAGGACATCCGGAAAACCCTCAGAGGCATAGCGGGGTGGATGTTTGTGTGAGATCTTTTCTCTGCTGCCTGGCAACCTTAGTGAGGGTGGAGAAAGAAGGGAGAGAAAAAAATGAGTTGGGGGTGGTGGCGGGGCGATGGTGGGTGTCAGATGGGAGTGGACGGCGGGAAAAAGGACCACTGGTTGTGCTGCATTGATTGAAAGCATGGGTGGGGTGGGGGAAGAGAATGTGAAAATGGATGTGTGCCACAATCTTAGTGTGATTGTGTATGTGATGTCACTGCTGCCTCACCGGTGGCGGTCAGGGGTATTTCGGCTCTGCTCCCGGCCAGAGGGGTTCGAGCCGTGCTGGCAACAGGGCGAGGGGCGACAAAGCTCCAAACGAGCGCTAAGCACTTCATATGAGCCTCGAGGGCCGGCCCACAGACTAGCTTAGCCTAAGAGGGTTACTGATATCTACAACATGCAATACTTTAAGAGCATCAAGCATAATCATTTGGTGCACACGACAAATCATTGTGCTGGTTTCTGATGTAGCTTTGTTTTTAACGATGCCCGACTTACGGGGCAGCGAACGTATAATATTCAGCTATTTTTCCAACATGGAGCTTCAAAGGAGAATAAAACTCAACACCATCAAAGGCATTCCTCTGATGCTAACGGGTTGCTAATGAATGGAGTATTAGGTGCTAATTTAACGAGTCATTTCTTCCATGGAGTTTTGGCCACACTTTCAAATGGCCTGTGTCACTGTACAGCTTAGAAGTATGGGAAACCCAACACCTTGTTGGAACACATGACCACCGCCGTGGCTGTTCCAATCAGATTAGCCGTGGGTGGAACATGCACATGGAAGTGACACATTTACCTTCAATGCCACTACAACACAATCCCTGCTGAGATGCATACACTATTTCCATAAGCTCCACTGAGTGAGTGACAAAAAAAGTCGGTAGATTTACACTAGAAGTCGTGGGTAAGCAGTTTGGCTCTACAGTGCGATAGATAAAAAGAGAAATGCCTGATGCTGCCTGATGCTGCCCTGATGTAGAGCAACACAAAGTACAGAATCCTAAGCAGCTTGATTTTGCCATTTCTGCTTCCCTGAGCGGCACAGCTGCAGCGCAGCTACTGTAAACTAATATGTCTGACCCTGACATTGGGTCAGCGTCCTCTATTTCAAGCCCCATTTCTACAACCAGCTAAGGGTCAAAACAGCAGCAGAACGTTTCATGGCTAAAAACTGGGTAGATATTTCCCAGACTTGCCTCTCTGTTCATCCGCTAAACCAGCTAAATCACCTCCACAGAACCATAATCTCCTCACACCTCTAAAGTTACACCGCATTGTGTGGGAAATCATTTGCTGAATCTATAGAGACCCACATTGGCGTCTCACCCACTATGATACGCAACATAATGAGGTAATATGATTGTTTATTTAAGACACAAACTATCATTAAATTTATGCTGGCAATTTCAGAAGATACTTCTGCTATCCAGCCTGAAAAAACCCCCAAAACTTTGGACAAATCCCATCAGTTCTCTGTAGTAATTCTAACCCACCTGCACTGAACAAAAACTCAGAAAAACTCTTTGTGGCAACAAAGAGTGAAACACGACCCTCAGCTGCAGCCAGAGAAAAAACCTGTTTATACTAAAGGTCTTTCTAATTCACACTTCAGTTTAAACGTTCTTTCTGCAGTTCACCTCTTATCATTTATTTAAGCTTTTTTCGTTAAGTTATTTCTAACATTTTCCCAGGAGCACTGTTTGTACTGTATGCTTCAAAAACAGTGGAAGCACTTTAAATGTTTTGCTGTTTGAGTTGAAAGAAGAATTGCACAAAACTGCACTGCAGCTCTTCTAATATTTGTCTTCGGTAATGTGGTGATAGTCACCTGCCCACCAGGTCACCTGCCGCCTGATCCAGGATAATCTGAGAGGCAGGGCACACAGACAGTCAGGCGGACTGACAGATAGACAGATACAGACACAGGCTCCTCATCTCTTCCGCTTCACGGCCTAATGAATCTGACAGAGTAGGCAGCAGGCAGGCAGAGGGATGAGTAAGCATTTTGGGTGTAATTATATTCCCAAACAGAGAACGAAGGGGAAGGGACTAATAAGTGGCTGAATTTCATTAGAAGGGAGCATGTCCAAACAGGAAATTGATTAGCTGACAATATTTCAAAGTTTTTTTTAATACCTAATGGAATGTCTGTTCGTGTTGCCTTTATTAGGTAGCTCCTCACTTACCCTTCACGCTCCACAGGCTGATAAAATGCAGCATTTGATATTATCTGTCACGTTACTAAACATGACACGCATGGGAATAGGCAAGATCTGGGTTGTTTCTGAATAACAAATGGACAAACGAGGGCCAAAGTGTAACTGCACTGTAATACAACAACTTGACTTGTTATCTCAGCCATCAGTGTCTTCAGCTAAACACTCCTCTGGGGTCCTCGGCTTGGTCCTGTCAAGCGCCTTGACAGGAAAATGCAGCGTGGGGCCATTTTGTCTCTTTTCAGTTCTGTTTTGTTTCTTTTTGCAGGGCGGTGTTGGTACAGACCGTGGGCGTTGAAGGGTGGGGGGCACCCTGACCCTCATAGGAGGGCAGTTAGTTGGCATTCTGGATGTGGGCACAGCCATGGAGTGCTGGTTTGCCCCCCTGGGGTGACATGGCGCCTGGGGAGAAAAGGGAGTGGGGTAGAGGGCGTAGAGTACAAACATATCTAAGTGCTGCCTTCACTAGAGATAGGCCCATAGCAAAGAGCACGGCCGCACGGGTTATGACAGCATGTCTGGGGGACCTTTTGTGCCCTCCACCCCTCAAACACATTTCGCCCCTCAGACCATGACTCTGTTACAAACGTCCTCAGGTTAAGGCACCGCTGACACTTTGTAAAAGGTTTTTTACAGTTTTGCAGATGCTGTGCTACAAAATTCACACTTATAGCTGATCTACAGCCTGAGGGTCATTTATAAAATAAATAAACTGATTTGCTGCTTTGCAGGGTTAATTGCAATTTTGCTTGGTTTCATATTTAAAACTAGAGTTGCTAGCTTAGGTTTTGGGTGATATCTTACTTTGCCAATTTGTAACACCCTTTTATTGCCATGCATTGCCATTTGGTTCATCCATTGCTCCATTCTGTAGCCTTAAACTGTCTTGCACCAATATACCCAACATGTTTTCCCGTTTTCATATAAAAGCATTTAATAAAAAAATCTTAAATATTATACACATATTAATCTATTTGTATTATTTTTTTGTAAAGTTTTCAATATTTCCATTTCTTGTTATTCTCATGCAGATGAGAATATTCCAGCAAAGTATGACAAATTATGACCTCTGATTATACCACAACTACAGAGTAGCCTGCAGACAGATATTTATCTTCATTTAGTGGATTTCTCTATATAGATGGCAGAAACAACTTCAAATTATGGCTTGTTAATAAATGTCTCCAAAGTGACTATGAAACTGCTGCCTTCTCAGTGTGAAGAATTACTTGGAAGACAGCCGTCTAAAAAGATGGGTATGTAATGGCAAAATAATTATTTTTCTAATATGTAATGCACATCCTACACCAAAACCATAGTAATACATGCTGTGGTTTCAGAGTGCATTATTTTCTGAACTGTTACCCTAAAAGTTAAAATATTCCTTTGAGATACCTTCTGCTGACGTGTTCTGCCACCATTACAGTCACAAAAAAGCAAGAACATTACCAAGAATACCCTTTTCATGCATTATTCAACTTTTCTTCTGTATTCAGTCTACAGTGCACACACTCTTGTAGAAACCTCCCCCCCCAAAAAAACAGACGCACACCCATTGCCACTCTCCTATGCGTGTGTCACACAGCGGTATTTACAACATGAGTGCACAATGCCGCCTTGTATGTTGAGGATTTCCTAAACTCAGCCTTAGCTCCAGTAGAAAGTCCCATTTTTCACCCATCATTTGTCCTGTGATAGAGTTCACACAGTTTACAGGCATAACATTTGGCAAAGCGAAAGGTCGTCTGGAGGTTATTGTGTCGGGCTGGGTAAGTGGCTGACCGCTTGGGAAGGGTGGGAGGATGGAGCGACTCTCACAGAGGAAGTCTGTTGGGCAAGTAGGAGACCAGCACAGAATGAGATGAGGCAGGAATAAGACGGCAGCACAACGTGCGCCGTGTAAAAGGCTCCTAGTGTCCTCAACGACAATTTTAAAACTGTCACCACAAATATGTTTCAAATAATACCTTTTTTAACTTCCATCTTGCACAGGGTAGTACTGCACTGCAAGTAACAAGAAAAACACGACTGCATTCCAGATTGTTCCCATGCCGAAAACGAAAACCAGCGTTCTTCTTCATATGTCTGACAACATGAAATGTAGATTAAGATTATTTAACTTATTTACATGAGTTAAATAATTGCATCGGTATTGGCTCAAATGTAGTAAAAGCTTTATACAAAAGAGATGACATAAAATAAAAAAATATATATAGAAGGAATCAGGTGCATTTCTAAGCAGATATCCAAATTTACATAAAATGGCAATAAAATATTTCAAGGTAAGTGCGCTTATAAATTCATAAGACTTGCATCTTCCTCGCTAAAATTTAACTGATGTCGCAATAGTTTTGCTGTCACAGAAGGTGTGCATCTACTTTTGTGCATCAGTGTCTCTAAGTCTGCCAGGATGAATAAAGGGGGTTGGGAATAATCCATCACTAGTTGATAGTCCTCACAAAAAAAGAAGCCCTTTTGCTAAAAGGAAGGCCCTTGTGCGGACAAAGACCACCATACTTGGGACTTCATAGGACCCAGCTGAAAAGGTGTTGCCCAGAGTAACCTCATTCACATTAACAGGCATGCTGGCCAAAGCCAGTCATTACTGCTGACTTGGACCAGCCGGGCCACACATAGGCCAGGCTACAGCCTCAAAGGCCATTCACTTCTCATCAGCCCACAGGCAAACGGCCTGAACTCTGCCACTGAGGAGCATCAAGAATTGTTACTGACCTATACGGGTGTCTGTCTGAGAGACATGTATCTTAGAGAATTCAATATTTGCAGTCTTCATGGGAATATACATATGTATCATGTTTAAATTGTTACATTGGATAAGGATGTATATATGGAAGGACAGATGGGTAGACTTCTCTCATGTCTCTGGTGCACACTGACTCAGCTGACAAAAGTCTCAGAGCCTCATGTTCACCATTTCAAAGAACCAAAGACAAGAATATGACACTGGAATGATGGACTCAAGGTATGAGACCTGAATTCATTCTTGAAAGTGAATACAAGAACCTATCCATTTTCAAAATCTTAGAGCTTTAACTTTACAGGAAAATGCCTAAATTTAAACAGCATCTACGTTTTATAAATTATAAATCTTTCATTAGATCAAAAACAATGATTTAGAGTTAATCTAATCTAACCTAAATGTATTTTCAAAACTAGCTCTTGTTCTCGTCTTCATACTTCATATTCTCCTTGGGTACCTGGTTTCGTTTTTCCATTGCAACTGAAGTCATTTTGTTGTTTTAGCTAAAATTAAGATGCAATATAATGCCTTATGTAGATTTTTCATAAACTAGATGAAATAAAGTTTAATTTTAAAAATACCTTAAATAAGCACATTTAAGCGAAAACATGATGGTGATCCTTAAATTAACCAATGACAGTTTATAAGTTGATTTTTATTTGACCTTCAAAATAAATTCAATAGGTCATTTTTTATGACTTCTTGAACAGAGGTTTAGATTGAATATTGTCAAGATACCAATATAATAACATTGTGTCCTTTTCAGTTATTGCCAAAAAATATTTTAAAATTCATTTGGTTAAACAAAAACAATTGCAAATGAATAATAATAATAATATCACCAAATAACTAAAAGCATAGTGGAATTTAAGAAAAAAAAAGGTTTCAGGTTTTGTGCTAAACTTAAGGTGTATTAAGGAGTTGCTTTCCACGCAAATGTAGTATTAATGCAAGCATGTGTGCGTCTACGCTTGTGTGTGCGAGCACAGAAAACATGAGAAACCTTTCAAAATGAGATTCAACATTTTATCGTTACAAAGTGACATTTGAAAAGATATTTTAAAAATTAGCGTTACAAGAAAAATAAATGGCACATTATGATGCAAATGTATGTGATTATGGAGGAAATGTGCAAACAGAAAAAAACAAACAGTATTGTAAAGCAAAAATAAACCAATAGGCACTAAACTTTTCCTGTAAAAGTCGAGCACTAGTTTTGTATTTGTGTACAGAATACAAGAGCATTCAAAGTCACCGTGTAAATATATTTCTCTCTCTCCACCGCATTTACCCTCCCTCCCCTCTCCACCACCTCCACCTCTGTGTTGCTCTCCAGTACAATCCCTGTAGGCAGGTGGTTGTGTAAATTTAGCCACAGCTAGGTGAGGTGCTTCCTGGGCAGACTGTTGGCAAAGCCACCTTTAGGGTGTTCAACATGTCAGAGGGAATGAGACATCACCTCGGCTGCCCTGTCAAAAAATTCACCACCTTCCATTTCCTGCATAACCCCTAGGTCCTCGGAGCAATCGGGGGTGATGGGGGAATTCTTTGTGTTTTCTAATTTAGCCTGAAACACACCAGCCATTACCTAACACAGAGCGCTGGCTGAGTGTTAATTGTGAAGCATTACGAAAGCTATTAAAACAGTGAGCCAGGGCCTGGGGAGAATGAATGCTAATGTCAAAAATCAGAGAGCCTGCACTAAATGCATAGTGTACTTTGATTGTGACCCTTTTAAGAGATAAACAGTGGAGAATGTTTAAATAAACTGGAATCACACAAACGTAGCAATAATTCACCGTTAAATGGCACAAGCCTATTGTGAATAGCAAAGAGGTTTCCTATAACAGTCAGTTTTCATTTGCAAATGTGGAAAAAAAAATGTATAAAACAATTCTAAACATTTAATCTACTTACAAATGTATAAAAAGTCAAGGATGAGCCAGACTTGTTATGATTTTCACAGTCCCGTGTGTTTTAAACTGGCTTCTGTCTCATCAATATTGGGTGAGACATTGTAAACTGATTTGATGCACAGAAAGGTTTTGTAATTTTAATATAAAGACTGTAGATTCTGAATTAGAGAGATTTTCTATTAAAAATCTCCTACAGGTGGCAAAAGTTTTTAATGTGAAAACAATGTTAATTGAAGAAATTATAAAATGTGTTATAACATAGATTTTATTCTATGTTGCATGACTTTGTGTTTTGTGTTTATGATGTAAAGCACTTTGAAATGCCTTGTAGCTGAAATGTGCTATACAAATAAAATTTGATTTGACAATCCCCAGTCATTGCTTTATTTTGTTGCAGATTTGGCAAATATTCGTATTTCTAATGCAATTTGCAACACATTCCCAATGTGTAGAACTAATCAAAAATGCAACATATTAAATAAACAGATGATTAAATGAATGAGAAAAACTAAAACGCTTTTTCTAAGCTTTTTTCTATATTTAGTGCTTAATTGTTAAGTGGAGGAGTAAAAGAAAGTGTTAGGACAGAGATGGATACAGAACATTGATGACATGAACAGAATAACAAAACGAGAAAGCAGTTCAAATGTTACCATCAGCTTCTTCCTTCAAGTTGGGCATTTTGCTGGGAAATGGGCGGCCTGCCAGATTGGGGCCAAGTCAGAGTTGTCAGGGGATTACAGTTCTGCCTTGCTCACTGCAGGGGGTTCGGAGTGGGCCTCAATTACCCTGCAGCGGCGTGTTTGATTTGGCCCGGCACATTTGGGGACAGACCAAAAGCTGAATAATGCACCATTAGCAACTCCAAATCCTGGCCCAAAATGAGTCCACTTATGCATCACATACAGTAATTGTGTGTCTATCAAAAGCTGGCAGGTCCACACCAATTACCCCTGATAATAAAAACAAGACAATGTACGCGTCATATTATCTACAGAACACCTGTAGGCAACCACACACATGCGAGTCTTCCTGTTTAAAACTTTTACGCTTCATTCAAAGTCTGGCATAAAGAAGTGGCAACTGAGCGTTCAAAGAACCAAATGATACAGTCTGAAAATATGAGAAATGAAGAAGTGAGGGAGAAAGAGCCATGGAGTTCCCCCTTATTTGGCTACAGCAGAGCTGTGCAATTGAATTTCACAGGGTATAAGGCAGCAAATGGCATGTGAAGGCTGAAGCATCAGACGGTTCCTGCCACACACACGCAGACGGATAAGGGAGGTGTAAGTGACATCATTAGGTAACACTGCAGGATATCGGCGGCAGTCTAGGGCTGGCAGGAGGCTATGGGAACCAAAGGTCCTCCTTGAGTTTCTTTGAACAGCCACTGGGTCTGATATACATGCACTCACAAACACGCAGGGAGAATCACTTCTGCAAACACTGGCTGCAAGACAAACAAGGACTCGAGGTAGAGACAAGAAAACGACTGAGCACTGTTTTCACTCCCCGCCCACAAACACAAGCACATCAGCACACGCAGATGTGCACGCATGTACACAGCACTTCAAACCGCAGACGCCTCATTGAGGTATCAGCCCCAGCGATTGTGTTTGTCCACCTGAGTATGAAAGAGCCATTCTGGCTGGCATTGAGGAGGCAGTAGTGTGGTACCTCTCAAGCCGGAGCCCAGCAAGGCTACGTCTGTCTCAGGCCTCTCAGGGAAGGGAGCAGCCAAGTGTGGATGCACCTCATTACCTCACTCATCCACACACCAATTACCCCTAAATAAATACACCCAGCCCACAGGCAGCAACAATGACATCTAGCCTGAAAGGGAAGAAAGGATGCTGTTCAGAAAGCATTTGTACGCACAGAAAAGTGCTGCTGGATAACGATGAAGAAAAGAAGTAGAGAGAAAGGAAGCAAAAGGAAGAACATGCAGGGGGGCTCTGAGTCTTTTGAAGAGCTCAAAGACGAAAAGGAGAAGGAGAAAGAATGAAACAAACACAGAGCAAGCAGAGTGAAGTGATTCAGAAAATGATAATTTCTTGCTAAATTTCACCCAACACATCCGCAAATTATTGTTGTGGCGGGGGAGGAGCAAAGTTGAATTGTTTCAATGCACACAGCCATGAGACAGCTCTGCTGCAGACTCAAATGGTGATCGCTCTTACAGCATATTTACACATATTTACATGCAAGACGGACCGCTTGGGGAAATGGAAAGTGTGATTTGTCCGAATAGCCCAGGTTAAAAAGAATGCAAATTCTTTTGGCCTCCTAAATGAAGGCTATTTAGGAGGCCATGGCAGGTGCTATGAAACAAAAATGCAAACAGTTGCAAACCGAATAAGAAAACTTTATGTTGTAAATGGGGAGAGATTTCTAGCGGCAGAGTGCGAAGGTGATGTTCCTGTAAAGGTTTGTGGCAGAGAAAGGAAGACAGATGTGTTTTCTAGGAAGGGAGGTACAAATGAGGAGAGGAAGCCAAGAGATCCTTCATAGCCCCTACACTTCCCTCCATGTGGGTTCCTTCTGCATGAGTGACTCAGTCATACCTGGGGGACAAAATGGTCTCTCTCTCTTTCTCTGCTTGTCTCCATCGCTGCCCCAGTTCTACCCTTCCTCTCCCTCATCAGTGCTGTGACTTTTGTAAGCTAAGCCTAGTTTTTACGTCTGCCGCCATGTGGAAAACAATCCAGAGACAATACTTTAAGATGTTCTCTGTACAAAATTTGTTAAAAATATACAATAAAAAAAAGCTTCCACAAAGTTGAGCTTTACTGGACTCCACCAAAGCTGCACTTCCTGGGTGCCCAAGGGATATCTGGATTTCCCTGAAGGAGCTGTTACCAATAGATCTGACTGCTTAATAAGCATAAGAGGATAAAAGAATGGATGGATAAATGAACGGATGGATGGCAGAGTCTCTGGTAAATATATGAAAAACTTCTTCATAAAATGCCTGAAAAAATCAGGTGATGGGTGGGACTGTATGAATCTGGTGTGATGTGTTGGGTGCGTGCCTCGGTATGCACTTCCAGATTATTTCCCATCAGCAGAGTGCCAAAGCCCATCGTCAACTTGAACATAACCCACATGACCAAAGTAAGACTGGTTTACCAGACCAGAGGCAGATTCCTGATTAACTGAAACAACGGCTGGGAACGTGTCAGTTTTCCACCCTGTTGATTCGATGTGATGAACAGAACTTGATGGATTGAATGGAAGTGAAGGCAGCAGGTTTATTAGGATTCCTTCCTGTTGGAAGGCTAATTGATAGAGAACTCTGCACAGGTCGGGTGCCACAGGTGGGTGGAGTAGCACTGACATGCCCTGGCAGCATAGTCAGGATTCCTTCAATGGAAGCAAACTGGATGGGAAACTTAGGTTCTGTCACACACAACAAAACAGGTAAGGCCTGTGAAGACTTTGTACAAATTACTTTGTCTTATGTATATATATATATATATATATATATATATATATATATATATATATATATATATATCAGTTTGCTGAACCATACAACACCACCACACACTAAACCATGCAACACATTTTCTATTGGGATTTTGTATTCTGCTATTTGTGTTTGTGTACTTTAATATGATACTTTTGGGGTGTTTTGTGCAAATTTTCAGGTGATTCCCTTATTAAAATTCAAAGATAAAGCTTGCTAGATTTCACTTTGTCTGAGGAATGCAACAACACATCCACTAATACTTCCCAGTCTGTACCATTTAAGAACATAATGCTACATAAGGCATCATTTAGCTTTTGTTTGTAATTATTAAAACATGCTAAGTGTGCAGAATTTACAACTCCAGGTACTACCTTCCTAGAACTTTTTGGGAAGAAATCATGGAAACTCTCCAACTCCTGCGCTTCAAAAGTAATCAGAGAAATTTAGAAGAAGAGTGAAGGTTAATAATGGGAACATGATTTCCTGCTTGGCCATTGTACATTGTAAAGGCAGATGGTAATAATGCCAATCATCATAAAAACCAGAATATAACCCAATACAAAATGTTTTATTTATTTAATAACTTGCATTCATCTAAAATGATTGCAATGTTTTCCAAGTTTTATGCCTTGCAAAAAGCAATGCATAAAAAAGTTTAATTTACATCCTTGCATGTGACAGGTATAATAGTTTGCCTTTTGTTTTTGAACATTTAGGAGAATGGGCTATTCAGATTATTGTTCTAAGAGCGTAGTTAGCATTGTAAAAAGCTAAATGTCAGCCCAGAAATACATCAAACAGCCTAGATATTTGTACACAAATAAAAATGTTTTATATTTATGTTTGAGTGGAAAAGCACAAGTTCATAGCTTTATAGAAAGCATGCAAACAGAAATGCAACTTACAAATGTTGCAACGGCTAATTTATTCACTGAATACATTGTTCTCTACAATTACTGGCAACCCCTTATAAAGATTTGTACAAACCCAAACATATACTATTGCTAGGAAGTTAGGCAGATGGATTCTTTCCTACATTTCTTGACTCATATTAATGTTAGCATATGTTACCTGAATTGTATAATTAGAAAATTACAATGCTTACTACAAACTTGCTTTGGTGAGAGGACAATATACCAAAGCGGAAAAAGTTTTAAACCATCAGTTTTTAAATTTTTTTGCTTCCAAGAAGCCAGACTGGTTAATTTCATCAACATTCTGCAAAGGTTCATAAAACACTTTTTGACTGTTCTATTTAAACACATTTTTGAATATTTTGAACAGTGTTACATATTAAAACAACATCACATAATAGCACAATCTTCAATAAGCAACGCTAAGACTTACGTATTCCATTTTTTATTGGCAGCATCCATTGGCGAACACACTTACTTCATCGGCCAAATCCCTAAATTAACACCTTTTTCAGTAAGAAGGCTCAATTTGGAACACATCACACCAACACCACAGCTGGCATTCAAGGGTAAAATTAATTACTTCAGATACATGTGCTTCCTCTCAAAGTGGCAGACTTATTTGCATTGAGGAACATTCAGCAGAAGTAATCGATGCACACACAAAATACGGCCACCCAAATGACCCCGGCCCCATCTCAAAGTCTCCTCCCCATCCCCAAAGCCCTGACGGCTCAGCCATGCGTGCAGGAACAAACACAGGTAGCGCGAGCAAGTCTGACTGCAACAAAACACAAAAACATGAATGGGAAGCACTACAATGACAGGCTGGATGCAGGACAATGGGCCCAGCATTAAACAAACGGCAAATCCCACGACAGGCTGCGGGAGTATGATACAGATTACAGGCACCTAGTCCCCGATGGGGAGCAAGGGAGAGCAAGAAAAAAGGAAACAATATTGCAATCTGACAGCTGACGTCTTCATATAAATGTATGAATTTACATTCCAATTAGAGGAAATTTACATCTTAATCACAGCGAGCAGTGTGTTGGTCCCCCGGTTAGTGTGCTGCTACGGTAATGAGGTGGGATGCTGCTGTGCTCTCTCATCCAGACAGCGATCTGTCAGCAGACGACACCTCCCTGTTATGAGGAAGCTGTACTCTTAAATGCAAGCGCCACCACAGTATGGTAATATTCATTGAAATCTGTCTTAAATACCAACAAGGTGTGGGACGCCACCCGAGGATAATGTGCCAAATATGGAGTTTGAAAAACATCAAACATATCTTAAATACAGCGCACTGAACCAGGAGTGTCTTTAACTGTCACTCAAGTGACAAGCTTTCAGTATTCTACGGTATTACATTTCTCATTTCCATACTAATAATGGGTATATTATCTTTAATGGCTTGACTTTGTTTTATGGCATTTGAAATGGATCATGAAGGAGTGTGCAGAATAACTTAAACATATCATGTAACAAGATCAGATGCTGCTAGCAAAGACAATCTGAATGTGTGATGTAGTGCAGTCAAACACCTTAGATTTGACTTGCCACCTAATTTAAATGTTTCTTTTTTTTTTCTTTCTAGGTACCTCTAAAGTGTCCGTACTCGACCTTTAGATGTAGCCAAAATAACCTGTGAACTAAAACGCTCATGGGTTGGAGCCAGGAGTGATTACGTGGCAAGATTTGATCGCACTAAATATTTTAATTTGCATCATACACTTTGCAAAGTTTGTCTACTTTTATGTAAAGTTTCTAAAAGATTTTATTCGGTTTTTCATTCACACTATACACTTGTGCTCAGGATCACTTCGTAATAACCTTTAACAGTGTCACCTAGTTTCACTTCCAGATAGAGGAGCTTTGCAAACATCCAAAAAGCCAGTGTCAAATGAAACCAGACAGAGCTCCTGTTTAAACTGCAGAATATTTCTCCAGCCAAGAAAGAAAAATAAGTGACTTAGCTGCCTGAACAGAAAAGCAATTTTTTTTTTTGTTGGCATTACTTCAGCCTGATTTCAGACTAAAGTAATGCACTCTTACCAGTTTGCCTCCCTGTTCAAAGATGACTGAAATACATAAAAACCTCTTTGCTTCTTATATTAGTAACAAAAAAACTGCTAAATAGCTATTTAAATTAATTTATCCTTCAGATTGATCCTGAAGCAATGTGACTGGTCGATATTGGATTGGTTGTTAAATCTATTGGTTTATGAACCAGCATTTAATGAAGCCTAATTCTACGGCGAGATGATTCGATTGAGCACATGACAGTATCAACAATGCACAATTTTTAATAACACAAATGCTAAAGCCCAACTCGAAAGGAAGAACGCAGTGACTCAATTAACAGCGTGTGTGAACTTGTGGGGAAACAAGTAAAGTAGGCCAGCAGGAATGGTTGAAAACAAAAAGTAAAACCTGCTGAAAGAAGTTCTCAGTTAAGGTCTTAAAGTCTGTTTGTTGACACTTCTTGTGTTTTTTTTTTTTTTTTACTCAATTAGCAGACAAGAGAGGCTGGTTTGAGGTTTGAAAATCAAAACCATACAAACAAGCCTAAGGTCGGGAAGGATAATCTTTTTTAAACACTCGCAAGAGAAAGAAAAAAGTAATAAAAAGCCCCACTGTCTGTAATTGAAACAAGCCACAAAGAGAGCCCCTTAAATTTTAACGCTAGTTTTCAAACTTGCTTGAAATAACTTCAATCGAGTGAAATCAGTTACTCAAATGGAAGCACTGATTGCTGACAATGCAATCAGGAAGAGCAGATTAGCTGCAAACCAAACAGAAGAGCGCATAAATCATTTTAACACAGTCCTTCGCCATCTTCATGCTTCACTTTAATACAGAGATATGTGAACAAAAAAATTGGAGGGAAATGAGGCATGGCTTCTTTATCAGCTACCTCAAAGCCAATCAGACCCCTCTTGCCAGAGACACCGCTCTAATGGCTGATATCTACGGGAACAGCCTATTACTGGATACTGCCTGTAATTAAGACAAGTCAGATTACACCAGGGCAAAGCATCTTCTTTGATATGTAGGCAGCCATTAAGTCCTGAAGAGGTAAAACACTTGAATGCTGCAGTGAGAAAAAAAAAAAAAATTATGTGCAGGGTAAGCAGTGAATGTGTCCCCAAACATTCCATGGGGTCATTTGCAGGGCGGGGCACAGATTCCACTTTCGGCTGCAGGGTTTTTCAGAAAGGATGTCAGAAAGCTAAACACAGTCCCTCTGGCCCTCGTCTTGCATATTCCGACATTTCAGATTAATTCCCAAAGCATCTATCCAGCACTTCCATCTGAACATCCGAACAGGCTGCCCGGCTTTTTGTTTGAGCACAGCACAGGGTGTGTGTGCTGCTCTAATGTTCACCACGATTACAAATTCTTAAAACACGGAGCAGCCTATAAGGTGCCAGGATGAATTTGCGTCTGCAAGCAAAGGAGGTAGAAGTGGAGGAGCACATTTTAGTTGAGTTCCTGAATGTTGAAAGAGCAGTACTTCCAAAAAGACCAATGTATTAAAAAGAGGAATGGAGGAAAGAAAGCAACAGTGAGTGAAAGAAAAACAGAGGTAAGAGTTGAGATGGGACCGTGCTCACTGCTACACAGTTTATTTTGAAATACTTGATATAAATACATATTTATTGCTTGTAAAGTACAATGTTTAATGTAGTTATTTGCATTAAGCCGAGTGTGTAGGTCTCTGCAGAACTTCAATTGATGACACATAAAGGATAAGTAGTGACTGCTGGACCTTAGAAAAAAAACATTATCATAATAAACTCTTTCAGGAACAATGAGAGGAAAAAACCAACATCTCTTAGACTTTTCTTTCAACAGACTAAAAAATAATGTACTATACAAAATTCTGCCACTTTTTATCACAGACAAATATTTTCATTCAATTTTAAAAATAAATACATCAAATACAGCTTGAACACTGATTATGTAATATATACTTTATTTAAAGTACACAAGCAAAATTGATCTCCAATACCCATCAGATGTATAAAAAAAAAACCTTTTAAAATTAATTAATCATTTACCAAAAAAAAAAAAAAAATCCATCTTTTAATTTAGTTTGATTTATTCATTGGCAAAATATTTTGGAAACAGAAAAAATTGTTTCCCATACATGTTTTTACAACAATAGCTTGTCTAGTTTTGGTTATGAGCAACTATAAATACTTGCTTATGGCAATTACTGATAAAATTAGTAACTTAGATTTAAACTAGTCAAGACATCACTCAATTATCAAGAAAATAACTAAATAATTCACTCTCAGTTATTGTTTATGAATGCATATCTGATACATGCTTCAGTTTTAAACAAAAAATATTGTTTGAAATCATCAGCGGTTCACTGCGACTGACAACACCAGCATGAACTAACTGTTTGTAGTTCTTCAGCATTCATGTAACTTAGAGGCATGAAAGAGAAAGAAAATACCAATTACAAAGATAAGCTCAACCTTACTAGACTTTTGGTGTTAAAACCTAATTTTCCCTGAAATGAGACTTCAACAATCCTAAAGCTATAATTAGCTTTAGCTGCAGCATGCATGGCCTGCTTTGTTTGGATTACTTATAAGTTCTAAGCCATCAAGTAATATAATACTCTTTGTTTCAAAATGGCGACAAAGAAAAAGCAAAGTATTTCTTTCTAACACACAGTAAGGGAAGTGAAAAAGAAATCTCCAAAGCGAAGGGTGGATTTTTGTGATTTGCAAGTCCCCATAACAGTCAGAGGGTATTGACTAGTTGTCTGAAATAGATACGAGAAAAAAGTTTTTTCTACAAATATAGAGCTGTGGCTTTAACTAGTACTGCAAGCTTTGGTCAAATGGGACTGACTATTTCAGCACCAAATACGCAAGTAGGCTCTGGATGTGGAAGAAAATCTCACCTCTATCATTAAGTATGGTAGAGGTTTGGTTATGCTATGGGTTTTTTCTATTTACCAAAGGCCATGGGGCCCTCATTAGAGTGTCTGGCATCATAAGTCAATTGAAATACCAGCACATTTTAAATAAAATCTGAGGATCCTACTAAAAATACTGAGCCGGTCCCAGAGTTGGTTTTCATCGGGAAATAATCCAAAAACACTGCCAAACCAACACAGCAATGCTTCACCAAACACAAAATCCTTCCTCCGTCGCCAGGCCTTAGCCTTTTAGAAAAGAAATCAGCTGAAGGGGAGAATCTAAATATTGCAGTATGAAATTATTCAACCTCATTAAAACATGAATATATTTTGATGGTGTTTTCCAGAAGAGCCAGTAACTGTAAAAGCAGTTGTAGAAACAAAACTGCAAGGTATAAAACCACCATGAATGTATGGGTTTAATTTGAGGATATCGAAATCCTAAATGCAAGTAGAGGAGCATACAAAAGCATACACCCTGATGCACATTCACAGAGGGCGATGAAGCAGGCATACATGACATCCCCATTCAAACAGTCTGTGTAAGTGAGCGTACAACATCAGGCTATCATATCACTTCCCTCTCCAAACACGAAGCCTTTAATAGATGTGAAACTGCAGGCCCTGAATCTTTTCACACCAGTGGGTCACAACCCACACAGATAAACAGGAAAGAATTGGTGACAGTGCAAAAAAAAAGACAATAAAATGAATTCAACAGAAAGAGTAAGTGAATTTATAATAATCAAGAAGATATACATTATATTTTGATTTTGTTCCATTCAGACAATCCCTTCAGAGTTGACAAAGGCTACAGTCATCTGAATTAAAAAAATAAAATAAAATAAAATAAAACAGACTCATAAGAATCCTCAGACTAACATATGGAGTAACCTTTGTGGCCTTCCGGGACTTAGGAGTGGTTCCGACAATTTTGCGGGGGGAGTCTAATGCTCCAAGGACAGTAGGCACGCTAGGGAGAGGTGAGCTGTCACCCCCCATTACGATCACCGCCAGACTTCAGAAAAGGGGGAAGGGGTAGAAGAGCTGGCTACAAAAAAATTCCAAATAAAAACAGAAAAATACTGGTTCCTGACTAACTGCCATCTAGATCCATCTCCAGGCCACAAAACCCTCTACGACTGCCCCAGGGACTAGGTAACCCCTAGTAGGACATATGTGTGAAGGGGTAGAAGGAGGGTGTTGATGCCCTAACTTTGGGTGTGTGACCATAATGTATGGGTTTGGGTAACAAAGGGAGAACGGCAAAAGCTGTGGTCGATTCAGTTTTAGCTGGAAAGCTGATATTTAAGCACCAATTCAAAAGCAATTCAGACAAATCAATATTTAAGGCAGCTTTCTTTATTTAACCAGGTAAATGAAGATCCACTGAGATCCAGATCTCATCAGCAAAAAACACAGCTGCTGTTATTAAGGTTCTAAATTGGGAAAAAGAAATGGCAAAGAGAGTTTTCAGGGTTCGGGTAGAGATGATTTTAGACAATAAATTATGAATTAAAAAATATACCCTCGTGATACCCTGAACCCAAAGACAAACAAAATATTGCAGTATATTACGTGATAAGTTTCAGTGTGAAATAGAGTTTGCTGGAGGATGAGAAGCCTGCCTCAGATTTGACCTTTTGCTGGCTTTTGTGTAAATCTGGGTGAGCACTGCTTAGGCACATTCTGTTCAGCAGATCCCACCGCTAACACCCCTGTCACTCATCATCACTCATCATTGTTAGGGACAAAAGCAAAGTTTGGTTAAGCTACACAGTGAAGAATTCTCCCACCCTGGTCACCCCCATGGCCACTACCCTCTACCTTCACACGTTTCCGTACGGACAGTGCAGACACGCATTATAAAACCCGTTCCATCTTTTCTGCATAAACACAAACCGATGAGTCAGACATGCTCCTTAACTCAGAGACGGGGTCGCAAACTTTCCATCACCTTGCCCTCTAACTTTCTTTTTGAAGTGCAAGCTTGGCCTTTGAATGGCCCTTTGGCTCATCAACTGTGTGTAATTAAAGCCTATTCAGAGCTCTGTATGTGTCCTCGCTATCCTCTGTCATCATCTGGCCGGGTCTTTCAATAGCCACCTGTGAACTGTGAAGGGAAGGGACACATGCCCCCCTACCCCCATAAAATTCATGACTACCACATCATTCAGTTGTCGGCTAACTTCCTTCAATGGCCAACTCCGCTTTAAACAACTGCGTGTTAACAGTTGGGTGAATCCTTAAATGCAGCCATGTAGACTGATGTCAGGATTCAACAGCTCAACTAATTACATAAAACAGAGGAATGAAAAAAACAATCAGAATTCCTTGCTGGGAGAAAGGAGGAATGGAAAGTATTTGCAGAAGATGGATATATGATGGACAGATGATACAACAAAAACATCTAATAAGTATAAAAATGGGCAGGGAATAAAGTATAGAAATAAAAAATAATAATACTGCGCCTTGGATTTTTATGCAATACTTATCCAAAACTGGAAAATACCTAAATCAATACTTGTGAAGGAGCCCTATTTGAAAACGATGTTTAAATGTTAATATTTACAGACAGATTAATGAGGAGCCATCTTTCTGCTTTTACGATTCTCATGTTTTAGAGAGTCCTGTCAATGACAGACTGCAGTGACTTTATTCAGGATGAAGCATACAGATGAAAGATGGGGCAATGTTGTTGAGTCTTTGAACAAGCAGCTGAGGTAACGCGGTCAAATCACCGAGTCTGCAAGAGAAGGCTGAATGTCACAATGAGAATCTGAGAAAAAAAAAAAAGTATAATTTTCCCCCAATAAAAGCAGCAATTATCTAAAGATTAGTTTTGCAATGGGAACCTAAACTTCAGGTAAATTAACTAAATCTTTGTAGCCGGAATGAAAATTTATATTCACAACAATAATACAACATATTGGAACAATGAAAAACAAGACCAAAAACACAAACACATACTCCTTTTCCTGACCCCCCCTTAGGACACTGAGCAGAGAGAGTGTGGGAAAGTTATTTTTAGGAACCATGCAGAGAGCCTTCCCGAGTTGGATGCTCCTGTTCGGGATCAACATTCCACCTTTGAACCGCTCCAACCGTGGAGCTCTTTGTGCCTAGGATGGCAATTTTTACTTTTGTTGTGAATCAACAGCAATAACAAAATTGTTACACTGTTGACATTATTGTGGATAAGAGTTGAACATTTTAAATTTTGAAGAATGGCTAAAACGTCAAACACAACAAAACATATTTACACAAATTGTTCTTTAAAATTTATAACTGTGGTGATATTTTTAAGATATTATTTCACAGGGCTTTTTAACAATAGCTTGCTGGGATTTTTGGCCATTCCTCCTAACATAGCTTACATGGAGTCAGGTGTGTGGGTGCACATCTTTTAGCTCTGCTAATAGATTTTTAATGCACTAAAATGGCCTCCCTAAATGGAGTCCAATAAAGTTTATACTCCACTAATATTGTTTAAAAATATGAATATAAAACATTCAGGAATCTGGAAATTACACATAAGGATGAAGCCACGAATCTCTGATTTTCCCATGATGTCACACAATGACTACTGTGTTTGGTGTGTGCTGTTACATTCACATGTGTGAATCATCACCCAGGCTTTAGCAAAAGTCACAGTTATCTTAGTGCATGTAAACTTTTGACTCTACAGAAAGTACAGTCAAAAGTCAAATGACTTTCTCTTACAAGTTGAATCTTAAAGTGGTTCTGTCTTTGTATACTGTGAATATAAATATCTGTTTTCAATTGTATATTTCAACCTCTAAGCAAAAGAAGTTCTGCCCAAGGTTTACAGTGTCACTCACAGTTTGTAACACATGAACAGAGACTGCATAAACCTAAGGCAAAATTATACACAACTTTTACAAAAATCTAGCGAATATTAAGAGAAATACATCTGAGGCACAATTTATAAGTACCAGGGGACCTATGGTTCTCCAGTCACTATCAATATGCTAATAGACGCCTTATCTGAGCAGAATTACACATACCCTTTAGTGCCACAAGACCCCACAGATGTAGGATGGCTTGCACGTTATAGCCTCTTTTCTTTTCCCTAATGGGAGCTGAAGACAACTGGGGCTACTTTAATCAGGTCTGAGTCCAATGTGGCCAGCCCAGTCTGATGGGAGCTGAGTGGTGCATGGACTGCGTTAAGGGTTCACTGCTCACTGATGAAACAGTTTCACTTTCAGGGTGAGTTCAGGCAAACTATACTCTTACACAGTCTGGCAGGAGGAGAAAATATGCCCTGTTTTGTTTAGCTTTAGGACTATGTGCTTGAAACAAACGTTTGGGCGTTTTGTTCATATAGCGCGGACGGCAGTGCATTTGGTTGCCACAAATATTCTTTTGCCCAACATTGACTAACTACCACAAACAAAACCACAACTGCTTTTCCATCCAGAATATTAGCAAGTAAATGGACATTCTTAAAATTGTGGCCAATGTTTACACGGATTTTTAAAAACTGACGTCATTATTTAGTGAACATTATCTTGAACCAGCAAACATTGAGCCTAAATTAGCAAGTTGTGCCATTATGGAGGGTTACGATTGCATTTTCTGTTGTGGATATCCTGTATCTGCTTTTGGGAGATTAAGAAGAATTTAAAACTTGCATTTCTGCCTTTGACCTGAATCACTTAAAGATCTTGCAAATACCCCAGCACATGCAAACATCCCCCAACATGTTCAGGAGTCAGCACCAAAGCATGCACGCTCGTCTTAAAAATACACATGCGCATTTCCAGAGTAGATAAAATGCATGTTCAATAATGGATGCAAACCTGATATATGTAGAGAATTGTTTAGCTGAAGAGTTTGATAGCGTGCCATGGACTGGCCTGAACAGACCTCTCTCTCTCTCTTTTGCCATGCACACACAAACCATGTGCACACCTGAACACCAACTGAAACCAAGGTTGATCCGCACCAAGGGAGGAAGCATGAATTATTTAATTAGAATATTATGCCAAAAGGTCCATTCCCAACTGATTGTGACTTTCTCGGCAAAGTATAAATCAAAGTTAGGTGTCTGGATGAACGGCTAAATGACTTCCTAGTTTCAGGACAGTCAAACAAAGACATAATCTTAAATGTATTTCATTTCCCAGAAAATAGTTGCCATTATCTCTAAATGAATTCAAATAGTCAGCAACTTTCTTCAAATGAGTTCTTTTCAGCATTGGCCTCTCCCTGATCTTCTGTGCCAAACATTATTGGATGCAGAGAGAAAGAGAGAGAAACAGGCATGTAAAGCAAACAAACATTAAAACAAATGCAAAAAAACAAGCCCTTAGGAGTCGGTCCCTGTCTGACTCGTTCTGCATTTTGCAACTCCTCCTTCCTCCCCTTTTCATTTCTCTCTCAATAAGACGGTTTGGTGCCTCTGAGGAGAAGCCCTCATTTTAATTAGACCTGACCTGAGAATCACTTAACTGCTCCTCTCTGCTTATGCCTCCCCCTCCCGCCTCTCCAAGCCTCTTGCTCTGTTCCTCACATAGGTCCATTAACACCCTTCCCTTGGCACCCACAGGCTTCAACAGGGGGCAGACACAGGCGTTGTCTTAAAGACGTTTTGAGGACATGCCAAGAAACATTAAACTACTCTATACACCTCCTTCGGACTCTTTCAGTTAGTTTCCTCTTTCTCTTGAGTCCTCTTCTCCTCAGCATCTCCATCTGTATTTGTGTTTCATATTTGTTTCACCTTTATTCACCTTTGTACAAAACTACTCAACTAGAGTCATGTAGAAGTGAGGAACAACTTGAGATGTTGTAGGAGTGAAAATCTGGTTGTTGGATGTGAAACACCAACATGTTCTTGATTATAGGTGCATTTTCTTTAAAATCACACTTACACACATTAGAATGATACTGTTTAAGAACAGGTGATCACCCAGAAATGTTCCACTTTTTTTCTGTTTCAAAAATTCAGCTTAATGCACCAACTCCTCATATGTAAGAGCATACTAAAACTTCAATGTTTACATTTGTTCACAATCGTTCCAGATAATCTTCAGAGTAAGCATTATGCCAATACAATCCAGTTTAATATAAAGTTATTAAACTTCTCGAGCAAGACTCAAATGACATGTTTTGCACATGACTGAAGATAATGTTTGTTGTAGTTTAAAAAGAAAAAAAAAACTTTCGTAAAGCACGCATTAGTACAACATTAGGGTATGGACTTGTCATCGGTATCAGTATGGTTGCCCCACCCCCATTTGTTGCCGCACAGTTAGTCAGCTAAATGCTGATGGCACTTTTTTATGAGACAGCACAGTTGCCAAGCTGAGAGAAGCATGTTTATTAAACATCCAACTGTAGGCTGACCATTCAAGCCAATAACCACACAAATTAACCAGCTAATGTCATCTTGTTATAACTGTGTAGTTTTATTTAAGGTAGAATGTCAAAATAGGGAGAATAATCTGTGCACGAAGAATTTAAAAAACTATATGACTACACTGGATGTTTATTTAATGTTATTGCTTGAGCATGATATGTATCAAAATACAAATAATTAAGTATAATAAGTATGTTAATTTCTCAGTTGACATTACAACATAAGTATTTATTGCATTGTATTTAAAGTTAAAATTATCATACATTAAAATCTCAAGGCTCAAGTTCATACCCTTTTTTGTCTTATGCAGGATTTCCCCCAGTATATTATAAGCCTGCTGGGGGCTTATAAGCATTACTTATTTATTTAAGTTTTTTTTTTTATGTTTATGTTTTTTAAGACTTTATCGTTGCCGTTCAGGTATTAATCTTTCAATATTTCAATAACATATAGTTTTCAAGTGATATTTCAAATTTCCTGTCACATGTAAACATTTTTAACTGAAAAACATGATGGGCCGATGGATGAACGACTGTATTAGCACCCAACCACTGGGCTTAGCAAGATTTCTGGGGGAAACCTTGCCCATGCCTGTTTTAGAATTGAATAGAAGAATAGAAATAACCTTTATTGTTTGTCAGCGGGAAAATTCAGGTGTTCAGCAGCGAAGTGACAGGCAAGTCAAAGCAAGTAGGTTCATTCAAATACAAAGATATGAAAGCAGCAAGAATAAGAGACTGTTAAGTATAGGCAAATTTGCTTCACAAGAAAAAAAAAAAGTACTGTTCAATAATAAAAATAGCTTCAGGAGGTTCCAGAAATATGCATCTGAAAATCGACGTTTTTAAAAATGTACAAATTGTGTATAAAAATAACAGACAATTCACCATAAGAGAAAGTAAAACTGTGCAAATAACAGGAATGTAATAATACCAGCAGGACTAATGATAATTCTCCTTTGTGCACTTGGTGCAGCTGCCTGACACTGAAGGAGCTCCCCAATTCAGTAACACTGGAAATAAAACAAGTAAATATTGGCTTAATAATTAGTCAGGTTTGCGGTTTGGTCTGCAGCTGGAAATTTTGTCTTTGTTGTAGGCAAAAGTCAAGAGTGTGGAACTTCTTTCAGCCAGCTGAATACTGTGTGCAGGCCTCTGGCACTGTCATCAGCATCTCAATAAAAGGGAATGAATTAATTGTAAAGGTTTTGAAACCATAAAAATTTTTAAAAGTTGGTATACCTCGACACTGATACCAGCCTATAGCTACAGGGAGCTGAACAATTCCTGTGTGCAGCATACACAGCTTCAATGACATGTCCTACATGTCCAACTAAAAACACCTCCAAATAGGTTCTCTATTAGAGGACTAATTTGACACAAATCCCTTTCTTACACTGTAGTTGACCTTTTGACCTGCTTCTAGCACCCTGGTACCCCAAAGGCACATTGCCTGTCAGTTTAAAGGGTCAAGCAAAGGTAAGGAGAACATAATTGCGTACCATCTGTACCATCTGCATTCTTCAACGCTTCATCCTCAAGCATCTTGCTTTGTGAAACGTGTGGCAAGATCTTGGGCGGCGCAAAATGAGTGACTAGAACAATTGTCACGCACAGAGCGTGTCACACAGAATTGTTTTCACGTAAGCAATTTGGATGTGTTATCGCATCAATGTCAATATATTGATGTGTGGAAGGAAGAAATGTTTGCATATATAAATGAGTGTGTGTTAATCCTGTCCAAACACCTAACACTCCCCTACCTGCTCAGACAGGGCCATGGGTTAATTCTGGCCTCAGGCGCCATGCCTAATAACTGCTCATCAACCGTAGCTTGAACTCTCAGTAAGTCAAGTGTTGCTGGGGCAACCTCAACACCAAGAAAGTAAAGCATTGATGAGCCAAGTGTGGGATTGTAGAAAGTCCTAATAACTTTTTAAAAAATAGATAGGATTTATTTGATTTAAATAAAACTATGTTCTGTCTCTTCATTCCTGAAGTGCCTGACAATCGAAGGATGAGTCAAGCAGCAGTTAAGATATTAGTTACTAGCACAAATCCTCACGTAGCTGGGATGGCATGCAGCTGCCTGAACCAGCTGGTGAGAAGCTGTTCCTGTCAATCAGCTGTCATTCAGCACCACCACCACCCACATGTTATTCCTCATAGAACAAATGTTGAGAGCTCTCTGATTTGCTGATATTAAAAGAGGAAAAAAAATCTACTACTAAAAGTTGAACCTACATCCATCTCAGCAGGACATGAAGCACAGTGGAGGGAATGCTGTCTCTTGTGGCTTCAGGGGAAAAGAGTCTTATCGCCCGGGTAAATGAGATGATGACCACTGCAGTGACTTGTCAAATAAATTCAACTGTCATCTCATATGTCAATCAGCTGTCCAGAGTCAAATGACCAGCACTACGGCTGTTAACCCAACGGCAGTCCAGCCTGTGATCTAACAGTCACATACGTCTCTGTAACCTTTTTAATGTTTACTTCCCAGCAGATGCACAAATCAATAACACCAACCAACACGGAAGCACATGATAGGGTATCACAATGATGAACCTATGTTATAGCTAATTTGATGCGTGACTATGGATACAACACTCTGTGGGAAATTCCCAGACAGGTAAGAATGTGTCATAGCCAGTGATCATGATTGACAGGTGTGATTAAGTGTGGAGTGCAGAGTCAACAATGACAACTATTTTTGGGTTGTTGTCTCATGTTGGTACAACTAATTTTCTTTGTCAAAGCAGAGCCAGGATTCTTACTTTGTCAACAAACATGTCCTTAAAGAATTATCAAATATTTTTGTTAGTAATGGTCCCAATGCTGAGATGTACGACACCATGTCGTACATGGTGTCCCGACTACCATTTGAACGGTAGTCGGGATTTAGACACTCTTGGTCTAAAGTACGACATCTGTAAAACGGATGGAAACAATATGAATTAAAGTTTAAGTGCTGGTGGATATTGGAGCTGTACAGGCTCCAGGACTGACTTAAAAAAATCAATATCACAGAAATCTAAAAAAAAAAAAAATCCAATACACGTGAATTACATTGTACATTATGAACATTGAGTGGCATGCTGCCATACAGCTCTAATGCTAAGGCCCTCAAACAGGATTTTATTAATTTATTCTTATTTTTGTGATCTTAGTTTTAGCATATTTTCAGGACTCGTGCTTTGAAAGATTTTTGTGGCGACTCATAATCAGTAACACAATCACATTTCTTTAGTCTTAAACCAATATCACTTTTGTTAGCTGAAAATTTATTTTTATTTTCCATGTGTAGTCTGACTTTCCTAATAGGTTTTTATTTATTTTGGTCTCCTACTTTTTAAATCTTATTTATATGACTTTGTGTTATCAAAGGGGCTTTGTGTTTAAAGATCAATGAACCAACTGATTGATTCATTGGCAAGAATATGAACATTACATTAGACTTATCAAACTTTTTAAGATATAAATATCATATTTCAATGTAATTCTAGAAAAAGGAAAACTCAAAAACTTTATTATCATTACTGATCTTGATAATCCAACTCTGAGCGTCGAATAATTTGTCTTGAGAAATCTTGAGAAAGGGAATGGAAAGTGAAGTCCAATCTTTCAGTATTGGATAAAATATTGAACATATATTTTATATATACTGGTAATTGGCTTCCTAAACACTGTTTGCATAATGTCCTGAATGCTAATAATATTTAAATGTATCCACCCATTTAAAATTTCACCACTCATGAACATTAAAACTTGTTATGCTGATTTTGTATTTTGTATTTTTCATTGCACAGAGGACAGTCAATGAATTGTTCCTTAAAAATTCGGCTGTGTAATAATAGGAATTGACAAAGCGTTCAGCAAAGGTTTTCTTGCAACATGCAGATTTCTGACTACTCTGAGAATGTTGTCCCTTGATTTTTCAAGCATACCCCTCAGTAACGCTGTCTCATCCAAAGTACACAAAGCTACTAAAATATGCAACATTTGGTGAAGAGAAGATCCAACATTGCACTGATCTTGACATTTGTCTTGAAATATTAGCTGTGGTCTAAAACTAATGAAATAAACAAAATCATTGACTTTTACAGACCTCATAATCTGTGCAATAGAAGCACATTAGGGGATTCAATGAAATGAAGAGAGAGGGTTAATTAAGACAGAAGAAAGGATTAGAAATATCATCAAAGGTTGGCACAAAATGAGAAGACGGTGACCGTGGAAATTTGGGGGTAGGGATGGCATTCCGCTCCTCCCCTTCAAATCCTGGCTGAGACAATAGGACTCACTAAAGAGCCAAGGAGCACAGGGTGTGATAAGGTAATGATAATGTAATGAGGACCAATCATGAGCCTGAGCTAAGTGCAGGACCTCCTAATTTGTCTCCAGAGAAGCAGTTCAGAGTCAGATTTGTATCATTTGGAGAGAGAAATAGTGTGAGGATGAGAAATCAAAAAGCTAGATGTAGGTTGAAAAGGTGAGTCAAAATAGGCATCTGAAGTGCACATCTTTCATAAGTTTAAACTATATTTGAATTTTAGAAATAACGTTTCAAAAAATATGTAAAATGCTAAGCTTATAAGAAGGATGTTGTTTACTGACTTTTTGTTTCCATATGTCACTCCTCTGTGCCAGGCAATGAAACTGGGTTTCGACTGGTAAATGCTTATAGTTCACAGTTTAAGGTGAAACCACAGTAACATTACATTACTTACTTCCCTCAAAGCTTGTTTTTTGTTGTGCCACTTCACAGTCCAAGTGACTAAACATTTGAAAAGTAACAACTCAGAAGAATATATAAGGGCACCTGGAGACTTAATAAAAATGACATGCATCAAAATGTGAGACACACCACTTACCTGAACTTCTATCTGTGTTTCAACTGTCATATTTATGGAAATAGATATTTTTCTCACACTGTTGCCTCTTGACTTTACACTGAAGAAACTGTGCCAGCAAGTGTGCATAATCAATAGTTTCACCTTCCTTCAGTCACCCAATAGCAAAGCAAAGTAAACAAAGCTTGGTGGAGTTTTGCTCAGGGGTGAAACATCTCTTTACTTACAGTTTCAATACAGGAAAACAAATGTCACCATAAAAAATATTGATAAAAAACAATACATTTGCACATACAGTGCATTAAAAAAAATCTTATCTTCTGGAAATTTTCAGGTTTTAACACTTTACTACCAGACACTTAAGTCCATAATAGTCAATGGGAGGAACATTTATTTGATCTATTTTTGAAAATAAAAATGGAAAAATTATCTGATGACAAGTCACCTTTACTCTAATAACCATAAATATCATCAAGTGGCAAAGGGCGGTCAGGAGGAGCTGCAGAGCTTCACGTCTTAAAGTTTGCAGGGGACGCTGGAATCGTTTGGGAGTTCTGGTGAGATCAAATCAAAACTGAACTTTCTGTTTTGATTCCACACTTGCAAATGCAAGTGTGGAATGAAACCAACACTGTGCTTTTTTTTTTATGTGCCAGAATAGTTCAGTCAAAATCCAGATCTAAATCAAATTTATATTTTGTGACAAGACATTTTATCTAATCTGACTGAGCTTGACCTGGTTTGAAAAGTCAGTGGGCCAAACATCAGGCCCTAACCCCAAGAGTTTCAGCTACAATCTTAACAAAATGTGCATCTACAAAAATATTGGGTGAAAGGACCTGAAAAGATATGCATGGTAAGATTTTCAGATTTTTGGTGATAAAATGACAATGTACACATATATTTCTTCCTTCCACTTGAGGAACCCTTTTTGTTGAAATCCCAATATAATCCACTGAAGTTTGTAGTTTTAACATGGCAAGCTATGAAAAATCTTAAGAGGTATAGATACTTTGCAATAAGTCAGGTTGAAGCCAAGTCATAACAAATATTAACTGAAAGATATTAATAAAATAAAGAAGAAAGCGCCAAAGATTGAAGCTGAAAACATACCTCAATAGAAAACTGTTTTCTCTTGAGCTTAAAGGCCAGATCCTTGTGGTCAGGGAGTTGCCTCGCCAGACAGTTCAGGTGAGGTACTTGGCGCACATACAGCAGGCCTATGAAGGACAGGACAACCAGATTAAATGTGACAAAAAGTCAATCCAAATTCATAAATAATTAAAAACACACTCCTCAATAAAAATTACATTGATTTGTGTAATTAATGTAATTTTCTTAGAATGTGTAAAGTAAGCTAACCTCTACATTGTTTTTTACTATGTATTCCTAATAAAAACAAAATAAAAACAAACAAAAAAAAAGTTTGCCATCATTTATCTAAATCATTGAAAATTAAGCAGCGACCATGCTGCAGCACGAGCCTTTTCCAGTGTATTAGGTGGGAACTCAACTTTGTGGAACAGACTAATACATATAAATTTAAATATGTCTGCAATAAACTATTTTGCTCCACTTCGACTATTAAAATCTGAACTTATTTTACACTGATATATTTAATATTCAAAATTCATTTTAAATTAACTTGTAACAAAATTGGTCTTTTAGCGGAACAATTAATGATGTTATTAAGTGAACATTTAGTGAAACTAAAAATTTTTTTTTGTTTTATTTTAATGTTGCATAAAGTGGATTGGCAATCTCATAAACAAAATGAGGACTTTTACACAAATGCACAAAGCATTATAGAAACATGACATTAACAGAACTTGTTCACACGTGATTGTGATAAACAAGAAAATTTACTTTTAAAATAAATCATTCACAACTAATTGTTCCCATTGCTTTTCTCCTCTTGATTCTTTAAAACTGAAAAGTTGGTATGTTCTCCAACGATTACTGTAATAATTTAAAGATAGGCTCATGTAATAAAGTAAGAAAGAGGTGTGGGATTTTTCATACTTTGAACTCCCCTTTTTATTTCATTCCAGCACAGTGACATTTCCATAAAACTGTACAGCACTGTAGAAGTGGGGTGGTACAAACAAGCGTGACACAGAAAAGCAAAGGATCGAGGGAGTAATGGAGAAAGGAAGGCAGACAGAGAAAGTGGGGGATGGTGGGTTCTCTCCTCTGTGCACTTGGGTGATTTCCCTCTGCCTGATTTGCAGTGACAAGCTTCCCAGCATGCTTTGAGCAGCCCTGAACTGCTGCCGCAAACACGCATACACACACATGCACGCAACAGCTACACGCACTCTCCTACTCGCACCAGATGCGTTGGCACTCATCAACGCACATCAAAACAATCATGCACATTATGAATTAGTTAAGTAGGAAAAGTATGGGATTTTAAAGGGATTTCAAACAATATCAACTCCAACGGACATTTTTGCAACTCAAAGGCAGTTAAGAAAGTGATGCAGTGCAAAACTCACAAAAACAAGTTCTAGGTTACTAGAACTTGTTCGCCACCGCACAATGCATTTAAAAAAGGCTGTAAAGGATCTAGCAAATGTTTTGGAGGAGGATGTAAAATATGAAACTGAATGTTTTTATGTGCCACAATCTAAAGGGTTGAGGGATGGTGGCCAAACCCGAGGAAAACCAAAAGAGTGAGTGGGAGCGTTTGGGAGGAACTGCTAAAAATACCGGCCTCACTTATACTGACCTTTATGTGTGGAGAGTGTTAGAAAAGAGAAAAGTGAGGAGGAGAAGGAGAGAAATAATAAAACTGTGCTGAAAAAAAAAAAAAGTGATGGTGAGAACCGGGAGAGCAGAAACAAACTCTGTGCTGCCCTCCCCTCCCCTGCCTTGGTTTCTTTCTCTCCACACGTCTCCTTACCGGTGTCCTGTCTCTCCACTGAAAGCTTTGCCCTCCATTTATTAGCAGAGCATGCTGGCCACGGAGACATTGAGCGAGGGATGGAGAGATGCAGGCAGAGAGGAAGAGAGAATGATGGTGAGAATATCGATTCCCCAGTGTTGGTCTGCGCTGCTCCAGAGCCTCAGGGGTATGGGACCGGGGATGGAGAATGGGCAAGGCGAGAGGGAGAGAGCCTCTGCTGGAGGTGGAGGGGGAAAGAGGGAGGCGGTGAGGCAGGAATGGAGGGAGGTGAGGGTGCGAGAGAGAGAGGGGGTACGGCGTGGCAGCTGAATCCCCCCCGGCCTGTCTACTGAGGAGCACGTCTGATTGAGCAGCAGCACGCTAACGCACACTGACAGCCTGGCCTGCAAGGGGGCTGCCCTGCCTCCATCCACCGCCTAACTCCGGCTTTAATGCACTGCCTCTGTACATGTGTGTGTATCCGATAGAAAAGAGACTGAAAGATAAGCGAGTGTGTACGTGTGTGTTTGTACCGTGGTAATCTTTGTAGAGAGGGTTGGTCTCTCTCTCAGAGCCTTTGAATGATTCCAGGGCAATGGCATTGTCACACAGCCGGGTTATGTTGCCCATTAGAGTTCTGTCCTGTAGGATGGAGAGGGATCCAGAGTGAAGAACAACACAAGTAGGTAATTAAAAGCCTCCTGATGGGATGTCACAGAGTTGCAATTAAATTAGGTCGTCATTTCCTGCCTGTGACCAGGTCCTCTCTGACCATGACTTATCTCAGTGCAATGAGCTGGAGAGGGTAAAAGTGTTTGATTGGAGTCACACAGTTGACCCGAGGGCAGGCACCTTACATCAGTCATCTAGCCACATGTCCAAAATGGGATGTAATTCAAACAAGCAACGATTTGTCACTGTTTCAATTCATAAAATATGCTTGAGAAACAAGGTAATGGCTGCTGCATAAACCAAAACCTGTGAAAAGCAGGGCAGGATGGAAAAAATATAGTTAGGCAGGTTTGATGAGGAGAGCTCCCCCTACTGGTTAGGTCAGTGACAGATATGAGGTGAAGACAGAAGATGGTGAAGAAAATGCAGGGAAAAAAATATCCAGAAGGTTAGATGGAGAAAGGGAAGGGAGGAGAGAAAGAGAGGGACATTGGGACACAGGGAGAGGGGGAGTCCTGCATTATTAATCCCTTTCCCTCCTGAATCATTCACATCCTTCTCTCTGTGTTGGCTGCCACCGCCTAATGCAGTTTTCATGCCTTCATGTCTTTTTCCCCGCTCTTTCTTCCTCCTTTTCATTTTTGTCCTACTTTTAAAGTATGCATATCCTACCAGTCGGTACCACTGCCGCACAAATAAAAGTACCTTAGTTGGCTATATGTGCAGAAGTGGTTGAGATCTTGACAGTATAGAAGAAACCAATTGTTCTAAAAATTAAAAGATACAGAGCAACCAACAATGGCAGATAAAATAAATACTTTCTATTTTTTCCCTGGAAAACCAATATAAGTAATTAAAAGGGAGTAACTTAACCTGATTTAAATATTTTAAAGTCAGAGTAATGAAAGTGTTCACTGGAAGCAGCTCAGTATAGTTGCAACAGGGCAGAATGAGGTCACTAAGAAGGGAGGGAAGTCAACAGCTCTTGGGTTTTATAAAGGCGGTCAAGTCATCTCAATTGCATATCAATTGTTAAACCTTATTCAAACACAACAAATAGCTCCAACAATGATTTATATGGCGCTTCATTACTGTTTATAACTGCTGAATAAACTTAGATATACCTTTAACAAGGTCTGTGCTAAATAAAATTTAAAATATGAGTTATGCTATAAAAAATTGATTTCACATGATGTGTAACTACCATTAAGAAACATAATTAGAAAAAGCAAAAAATAAAAAAATAAAAAGTTATGGAAAGTGCAGAAAAGAGAAATATGTGAATTTATACTTACAACATAAGTATAAATAAAAAGATTTTAAAAAATTATTACGATAAATACTGACTTTTCAAAAAAACAAAACAAAACCATCTTGCTATTATTTCAATAGCAGAAATGCCAAAATATTAAAATGTCTTGCACCCATTAAGATAATATATAATAATATAGAAAGATTCAACATTGTCAAATGGAGAAATGTGTTCATCAAACAAACAGCGAAAGCGATTAGGACAGAAAAGATGGGAACAGAGAAATCTAGAGAGCCGCCGAAAAAAGTCATCTTCCCAAATATTAATGCCCAAGAACACAGAATATGGTCATTGGGAAATCCTGCAGTATAGATCTGATAATTAATAGACCTCTGAAAAGATCTGAAAACAGCTGTGGATTGACATTCTCTGTTTAATCCTATTCAACTATTTATTGTTGTGCACAACATAAACTTTAAGAAGGATTTTAATTTCTTAATTATTTTAAAAAATCATATCTGTGTCTTCAACACAAATATTCTGGTAATCAATTGTAAGTATAGCAATATGGATTCTTAAATAATTTGGACTTAAGAGGGTTTTAATCAAAAAAGGTATATATATATAAATATATACACACCACACATATTTTGGGGACCTATATTTTGTAGGACTGGGTGTGTTTTCACGATATTGTATGATGGAGGGGAGTCTAATTAATGTTTCAGATGGATTGTCGCACTGGGCTGCTGTGGAGAGGCTTTCAGTGAGTTGCTCAGCTTCCTAAGCTGCTCAATAATAGATTAAGTATTGTAGACTAGTAGCAGTAGGCTAACTGTCTAAGACCACAATGTTTCAGTCAGTAAAACCACTGATGTTAGTCTAGACAGTCTTCGAAAGGCCGTGCTCTCTCATCTAAACTACCCATCTAAGCAACGCAATGCCAGAAACAAGGTCTATTAACTGTTTCAATGAGAACGGTCTTCACACTTTGGTGACACTTTGCACTGTTGTTAAGACAACAGCGCAAAGTGAGATTTGAAATGGTAAGTTAATCACATGGTCATAACATAACAGCCGCTAATTACCTCCATGTTGGCTTCGTCACCAAACACCTGATTCAGTCCAAAATTTCCCCCTCTCTCCTCTTTTCCAATTCATTCACTTCTCTCCCCAGGGTGGAGAAGGGGGAGGGGACAGATTAAGGGTTGGGAAGCCTGGCCAGAGTGGGACAGGAGGACCGCTCCCACCACAGCTGACATCTGCTAGTTAGCCACTCTACCTTTTTTTGACTAGGCCAAGCCGCCTTGCACAGTGGGTTCAGGCCTGGAGCCAGAGCGTGTTGTGACAACACAGCTGTTCTCTGAGCTAGGCACTGACCTATATCTTTAAATAAGGAGATCACAAACAACACAGAGTCAGTGCTCTTCAGGATGAGTCTCTTCAAGAGGGTTTCAAGATTGCTCAGGCTAGTTTGGTATATAGACGGCTTTGGAGGCAAGTGTCCCTCTGTGGTTGATAGTCTAGGGAAGGGTGGTGGTTTGCCATATGCCTCAGCAGATGACTCCACCTTCACACTGAGAGGCCAGACTGGACACAGACTCGTAGCCCACCATGCAGCCCCCGCCCCACCAATAAACAAGTTTAACGAGCATTTCATATCAGGCCATGAAGAGGTTTAAACTCTTTGTGCAACTTTAAGTTGAATTTGTTTGTAAGATTGGATTGAACAGAGAATACATTTCTCGACAAATATTTGATGTTACTGACTTTAAAGTAAGTTGAATTTCATAATATTAAATCGAAAAGTTTGAAGACTGAATTAATTCTGAACCACAGCAGGTTGACAACAGATTGACACAAATAGGCAGAGGGACCTAGTGAACCTGTACAGTGGAAATATGAACACTGCAGTGGGGGATCCCATCCTTTTATTGTCCAATGCACATTATTAACCTAATAAGAATGAAACCAGAAGTTTTAACAATATTTTTAAGAAATGCCAGAATACCATGTTTTCAAACAATTCACAAATTCAAACAGTAGTTTAAGTAATTGTCTCAATTAAGGATTGCCAAAGATTGGCCCAAAAAGGTCTTCTTGATTTCATAAACAAAGTACAGGTTTAAATATCCCAAACTGAGTTTAAAATGATCTCTTTTCAGGTTAGAACTATTTAGTTAATGATTGGCCAAGCTAGAATTTTAAGATTTTGAATTACAGGAATTTGAAATACAAATTGAAATACAACTTATGCAACTGAAACCAACTTTTTTAATTTATATATATGTATATATATATAAAAGTCATCAGTGAGAGATGGTATGCTGTCATTTTTTCTTACTCCATCCCTATTAACAATCTAAGACAGTGATCAGAAACTCAATTCTCAGAAGGCCAGTGTTATATATATCCCTGTTTAAAATACCTGAATCACATAATCAGGTCATTAGCAGGACTCTGTAGAAACCTGATTGCAGGTTGTGAGAGGAATCCAGCCATTTGATTCAGGTGTGATGGACCTTTCATACACAGCAATTTGAGGCTCCTTTTCTAAGAGAATAAATAGGTTTGGAGCAAAACTGGCAAATAACTTTGGTTTTTCATTGCTCTTGCTACCCCTGATAGAATAACACCCTATCCCCTCCATATATTAGCAATATGGAGGGGAGCCACATTGCTTATATAAGAAAAACCTTCACTGCACCTGAGTCAAGCAAAAGCAATAAAGAAGGAGCACACTGGTTAAACTTCAATATTAACCCTTACAGTTTAATCTGCATTCAGTGTTCTAGCTGAAATCCCAAATGGTTTAATACACTCAGTGTCAAAGTTCAGAAGCACGTAACACAAACAAGACAGTATGTGTCAAACACCATATTACCTGGATGAGATGTGAAGGTAAGGTTACTACAGCAACCGAAAGCGATGACCTCAACAACGCACGGAGTCCATACAGAAAGGTAGTCAGGGCGTGGCTGTATCTAGGTTTGTCATGGCAACACAGGTCGTCCCCCCACAGAGCTGAACCCAGAGAGTGAAGCCCCACACGCAGGATGTTACGTGACTTTGACTGTGAGAAATACAAAGAGGGTGAGGAGTGCAGTTATGTAAACATTAAAAAACATGAAAATGTATCAAATGTTGCAGAAGAAAATGTAAACTACAGAAAGTCAGTGGAGGGCGCAAATCTCAGTTTAATCTGAAAACTTGGGTGCTGCTGCTGTGGGCCATGCTTCCAAACGTAGGGTGAGAGCAACTGGACAGACTGCTCAGCGGCACAGACGATTGGAACACGGAGCCCAAACGTGACTGGACACAACCGCCCAATCACAGAAGCCATCTGACACATGCACAATGGACCTGTCAGACAGGCTTCCAATATGGCGCCACCCAGAAAACCCCAGCACATTCTTGGCACAGCGGTGATGCTCCGCAGCCAAGGGGGGCCTGGGTAAGGGTGGAGTGCCTTGCCTTAAGCCCCCCACCCTCCCGACTCCATCCCATCCCAGCCCAAGGGATCAACTGAAACCAACTTTGTTAAAAAAAAAAAAGTGGGCCAAACTGTGGTACGATATATATCACTGCACCACAGAAAATGGAGAACCCTGTCCAAACTGTGAGGGAGTTTTACTCTGACATACAATTGCCTTTCATTTGGCCTTTCTTATAGCATGGTTCAGGATTATTGGGGTAAGAGTCAACATCAATAAACAAAGGCCTGCTTTAAAATCTTCTCATTTTTTTTGAATCTTTTTCATAATTTAAACCTCCTCCAACTCTTCTAAGATCTCCTCAGGCCAATTTCTCATAACTTCTTCACACAACTGCATGACCTAAACTTTTTTACAGATCTGGATCAGCATTGAACAGATCTAAGAAAAATAAACGCCATTGTCTAACTTGGTTTTTCAAAGCTGCCTCATAGTTTCCAATAAGACTCTTTTCTCTCCAGAGAATACTCTCAGTCTGTATCTCAGCCTGCTGTAGTATTAGCATTCTGCACGTGTGGCGTAGTCACAATAAGACATGCCCTTCCTTTGTTTAGTGATGTTTTCCTACACAGGTTTTGAGAGCAGCAGAATCAGAAATCTGTTTCTGTGTCTGACGCCCCACAGGAGGTCACTGCGGTAACACGACTGTTGCTGTGGCAACATCAGGATGCAACGACAAACTTAACTCCTATAGCTTAGCCTATAGAAAAATCAGGGAACATTGCCAGTAGGGTCCAGCCAAAGACCAGAGCCCAGCCATATAGACTACAACTAGTCTGGGATCACAACCCAATCAGAAAGGAGTCTAATGTGACTCAGAAAAACTCCAGTCTCATTCTTCTGAAAAATCTTTCCAATTATTAATCACTTCAGCAAAGTCCACTTTAAATCTTGAAACACTTGACAAAGTCTGAGAAAACAACAAGAAGAAGCAAATCATTCAATCCACACTGTTGTCCATACTGGGCATATTTTGTGCCAGCGCCCATGTCGCTCTGTGCCGGTTTGCATTCCTGGACTGTGCCAACAGTGTGTCAGGTGGTCCTGCTGCTTTAATGATGTCAGCAGTTAATCTGGTGTTTGAATGACAGCTCTGGGGGGAGAAAATCCCATGTGTGAGTGACAGGAGGAGAGGTGGCTCCAGGTGACGGGCACAGGGTTCACAGAAAGTAGGTGAAAAAGGCATTGATACTGTTTATGTAGAGAACCACTGAAAAAACACTTATTTCACAGTCTTTTATGTGTCAAATCATTGTGCAAAAACTGTATTTTGTAACTGCATTGTGATGGCTCGTCTCAAAAAGCTAGACACATGCCAGTTTTGAGATTTGAAAACAATATATCTCTTTGTAAATATATTGAAAGATGATCAAATTCAGTTTGAAGAAACTGATGACTTTCCATTTCATTAGCATTTCAGTGTTTTCAAAAAACTAAGATGATAAAAGAATCAAGTTGATTATTCATTTGCAATGGCAAATTATTTAACATGCTGGACAGAACAACCTCTTATTATCAGATTAAATATTAGCAACTTGCTAATAGGCCATTTACTGCTCTATTCTCCTATTGCTATGAATCAATGCAAGATCAGAGGGGAAGAAGAAGACCAAAATTAGTAAGGCACAGGATAATGAAGAGATAAGTGACAAGACTCCCAATTCCTCACTATATATGTATCACACCTTTTAATAAAAATCCATTGCCTCTTTTTAATTTATTGAGCTTTTGAATAAAATAAAATTGGAAATTTTAATGCTAGACAACCCAACTGAGGACAATAATGTGTAAAAGAAAAGAAAATTCAGCATGTTTTTTAGTTAAGTTTGAATCCAAAGTAAAATAGAATGTACCCTTCACCCCGATTCGGACTCAAAATATTGCATTAAACACTGTTGACTGATGTGTTCATAGACTGAAAATTTGCATTGATGTTTTTGATGATAAAAAATATTTTGCATGGTTTGATTCATCAATAGCCAGAAAATCACCTGATTCCAAACTTCATTTCACTAATTTTTGCTGTTTTTGTGACTGAGAAATAAGATTTTTGTGCTCCCAGCTCGAGAGTGACTTACAATGCTTTCTAACAAAATGTGAAATTGGTTTGTGGTGAATAGCATTTTTGAGAAAAAAAAAAACAGACTATTTTTTTTAAAACAAAAACCAGGACAGTTGTTTGATTCTTACCATGGGGGTCACCAAATCAAAGCCCTCTCTGTGTATGACCTCTTGCAGTGACTTCAGTAAGGCAGAGTAGGACTCAACCCTAGCATTGGAGAAAGAATGAGACACATTTGACACAGTACAGCAGAGAACTTGCATCAGAACACAAAAGGGGATACCAAAAATGTGCAATCCATCGCCAGTAGTATCTTGATAAATCGGAGCCAAGCTGATCACTGCAGTAGCCTAATCCTCAATGACTGCAGCCTACTACTCCTGACTGTGCTTTTCTGGAGCCACCGAAGCAGACAGATGATCCATATCAAGAGATCCAATTAATTTATTTGGTTGATTAAATTACAACATGACTGGTTCACTGTCAGCTCCCCGAGGATCTGATTGTGCCGAGACAGACAGACAGATGAGGTGCACATATGCACAAACGTGCGCACAACGGAGAAGAGATGAGGGATTAATGGGCTGATGGCTAAAACTAACAGAGAACAGCATTTTGTTGTTTAATCAAGGGTAAGATGTGCACCACTGACAGGGGCCATGCAGTACCATCGAGCAACATTTAGCAACAGTCAAGGGATGGATCACTGCTGAGCCCTTTATGAGTTTATGGGCTCACCACTAATAATGTTAACCCCGTCTTTTAACACAGGACCCTCCACTTAGAAACACCTCACTATTGTAATGACCACTCTGTGGCAGCTCACAGTGGGCTGCTACGTCAGCTGTCAGTTCAACCTGAGAGCCACAAAAGCTGATACACATAGGTTGGTCACACGCCAAACCCCCACATAAAGAAGAGAAGCACACACTTGTGTTGATTACACTTGGCCAAGTATATCAATGAACTCTATTTCAGTTATTCAGCTCAACAATGGTGCCTCCTGACCCTGCTGTGGCTAATGATAGAGCTGCACTGGTGAAAGAGGAACACCTACCCTCCACGGCCTCTCTGCCCATGCCCCAGCTCTGAGGTGGTGGGGGGCTGGGACGGTCTGACGTTCAGTTGCATGCAGGAGGTTGCCACTGGTTGGCAGCCATTGTGGAGACCAGCATTGTGCTTTAGCTACCCCTACTGAGCACGGCTCATTCAGGTACCCAAAGAGGTCTAGGTGCGTAGCTACAGGGGCTAGCACGTCAGCTAATTAGGATCATGCACCAGGAAGCGTCTTTATCTCAGCGTTCCTCTTTCAGCAAGGGAAGAAAGAGTGAGGGAAGGGGGATGCTTGGTCTTAAACAACAGGATCTGTATCACCTAGAGAGCAATTTGTGCCAATTATGCCTTCAAGTGAAACGGAGCAATTTAACAGCTAGGGTATCAACATGGGGCAGCGGACACGTGCAAGGGGGTGTAGTTTGCTTTCGAGTTTGTGTGTTACATGAGCGTGCAAGATATGTACCGAGTGTGTGTGCCTGTATTCTTGTCGGTACTTGGGCGGGCCTTGGGGCACAATGGTGCTGTGCAGGTGTAGCTTCCAGCTGTCAAAATGCCTGTAAGATCTATAACCCATTCACACTCTACAACAGCACCACTATGTCACCTTCACTCAAAACTGCACAAACCCGGGAGGATTTTCCTCCTACATTCTTCACATTAATCACCATTACGTTGTGAAATGATATCTAACCATGTTCTTTCTACCTTGAGCAACATCCTCGTGAAAAATGTACATTTTAACCTGAAAACCTGCAACATTTAATGTGTTTGTACGGGCCGCATGTTTACCGTCTCTGTTTGCTGACAGAAAGAATGAGGGATTCTCTAAAGCATCCTCCAGCATCCACTGCACTCCAGATTGCTGTATTTACCCAGTTCAAATGAGTGTGCCTTCGTGTGCCCGTGTGTGTTCAGCAGCACTCTCTGGGTAAAGAGCCTGTGCGACCTCTGAACCCTAAGTACACTCAACGCAGGAGAAATCAAACAGACGCTGAGCAAACAAGACCCTTATTTGAATAGACATATGCAACCTTTTTCCAAGAGGCTGAATGACCCGGCCAGTGGCAAACAACGCAAAACAGGAGGCGAAGCCGGCTGATATTTAGCTGATTTGTATGAGTTGCAAAAATAGTGATTATAGTGTTGTTCTTGATTGTAATTATTATTTATTCATAAATGGAGCATTTTTAAATAAGTGTTTTATTTGAACTCAATAAAAAACTATAATTAATTAATTGTTTAAAGAAAATGAAAAGAAAAAAAAAAATTAATGATGCGTGATTATGCAAATTATTATGACTTTGCTTTCTGAATCAAAGAAAAACAATTTTATTGGAGCTGAAACAATTGTTTGATTAGTTTGATGATTTCCGGAATAATGATTAGTGGCATCTACATCATAAATTTAACTAATGCATTTCATTTCAGTCAAAACAAATTTCAACTTATTCAAGCATCACCTTGAATAATTTTAGCATCTATTCAATACCCATGTCTCAGACACAATTCAAATGGATTTTAGTTTTTGTTCAATTTTGAAACATTTCCCCATCTTAAAGTAAACAAGGAACTTTAACTAATTTAGCCAGAATAAAACAATCTCATCTAATGAAGCCCAGTCTTCTCAGCCTGTTGTTTACTGGGATTATTTATACAAGATGTGCTCTTTAAATTCTGCAGCTCTGTCTCGCTGCATTATTGGTTCACCTGTTCCTCCAAGACATTGCCATGTTTACTCACATGCGTTCTGCGGAGGAAGTCGTATTTGTACAGCCCTGTTATGTGGATGATGTCGTGTTTATGCGCCTGTGTTCGTTGGGTCGTGTCTCATTGGTTTTGCCTGCATTTTGAGGACGATGTCTTGCTGTTCTACCTGTGTGCTGCTGATGACGGGGTGATGTGATCCGGAAGGTAGAAGCGGTGGCACTTAGCTGCTTGGCGAATCTCTGCCTCCATCGTCTTTGAGACATCATAGTAGTGCCCGAATCGAGAGGAAGATGCCAAAGCACTCTGTAATATACAAGGATAAGAATTGTAATTTTTTTTCTAACATTACTGCTTGCTCAAATTCTTTTAAACAGAATGTATGACTTTAATATTTAAAACTAACACAATACATATAGCATAACAAACTTATTTGTTTTTTCTAAAAATGCAATACTATGGCAATGCAATTGCATTGTTTCTGGGTCATTCCTCAACTTTTCTACAGCGAAGAAGTTAAATAAGCACTATGACCAGCCTCTTAATCATTTCTTCACATAAATGTCCACTTCTGGCTGTGAAAGCGAACATGTCAGGGAAGCAGGGGAAGGCGGATGTTTTCCTGCAGCTGAAAGAGAGAGTTTTAGCTCTTCTTTCTCGGTAAAACCATGGACTCCATTGTGAGAGGGGCCCTTAATCTACTCCTAATCTGGATCAGGGCCCCCGGTGTGTCCCTCTCCCGTCAGAACGAGGGGGTCAGAAGGGCCAGTGGGGGGGCTCAGGGGCTCATCTTCTCTTTGTGAACCAGGCAACCCGCTTAGCGTTCCATCCCCGCCCTGACGGCCTCACCTTTGATCTGATGTCTTCATCGAGAGAACGACACAGTGGGCCTTGCCAGGAGAGGTGTGTGTAAGGGGAAAGTAAGCGTTGACTCTCGGGGTGAATTTGGGATGCAAATCCTCTGGCGGGGCTTACTAGCGGTTTGTAAAGACGATTTTACAGGGGAAGGGGGGAGAGGTGAGGAAAGGACACAGATATAAAGAAGTTTCCAGGGAGAGAGAAAGAGGGAGAGGATCCCTAGGGACACACTGTGTTCTGCTAATCCACATAGCGATATGGATTATAGACCGACGGGGGTGGACTGCAGAGAAGAAGAAGAAGGGGAGGGTCTCCTCTCCTTAAAGCGGAAGAAAGAGTGTAGAGCTGCCGACCCTAGCAGGGGGAAAGGCAGGGATTTGGGGGAAGACGGAGGCGCAGGTCTGGGTCGTAGGGTTGAGCGAGCAGACATGTCAATGCACTGCCTGCATAGTACTCTTGTTTCCCAGGCTAAGCAGGGGTGCAAGCGTGTGTATGTGTGTGTATATGTTAGCTGGGGGAACAGTGAAAAGCCTACCTATTGCCAGCTAAGTGTGAGTAATCTGCTGCGGCTCTGAAAAGAGAGGCCGAGGCCTCATTCACTCCACAAAGGAGTTTAGAGGTGGATGGATTTAGTGGTCGAGACCATTGTCAAAGGACTAAAAGCAGCGATCCAGTACCAGGCATTCTCACCCTATCATTAAAAGAGACACATGTTGAACTTTCGCTAAAAAAAGATTTAAAAATTGCCTCTGATCGACTGTACAGGGAAAAATAGTTGCATTAAAGAAGACACGCTGATCGATCACCTGTACTTTAGGGAGGTTCTGATACCTCCAGGCAATCTTCATGGCATCCAAACTGTCCTGGGGTTCACCAGTCAGTCTGGGCTGCTCCACAGGTTTGGGAACAGCAACATCATCCAAGATAGGGGCTGGAAGCTCCTAAACAAATTATGCACATAAAAAATGATGTTTAATCAGAATACAACATTGGCATACATAAAACATCTTGAAAGTTTAATTTAAACTTTTTCTATGACAGACAGACCCAAAAAACAAACTATTTTGACAGTCACATGATGAGGACAGCAACTCTCAGTCAAATAAACACTTTGCTATTTAATTTTTTTCATCTAATTGTTTTAATCTTACTTTTGTTTTTTTTTTTAGAATTCTGATGACACAGGTGGAAAACAGAGTTATTTTGTATTAAAAAAAGGGTAACAATGGGTTTGAAACAATAATGAAACATGAAATGTACACTTGTACATTCCTGGATTTATATATTATCCGAGCGCAGAAATACATTCCAAAGGATAGTTCAGTAAGTACAGAACTGGATTAGATTGAATGGTTCAGTTCTAAACCTAATCAGATCTACAACCTAGTCAAAGAAAATAAATTTTATTTTTAAACCATATTTCTAAAATATTTAGCCGAGATTTCCACTTCAACTATAAAATGTGTACTGTTGTACTGAAGGACATGAAAAATACACACAAAGTCGATCAAATATTTCTAATCCAAAACAAGTTGAATTTGGTAGGAATTATCTGTACATTTAATTATCTAAAAGAAGTACACAATTACTTCTTTAAAGTAAATTGGTGTGTATGTTTCATTTCTCCTAAAAGTTTACGTAAACAAAAATCTGTGGAGATGATGAGTAAATAATGTTTTCTTTGTCTGCATAATAAACAAAATAAAGTTGAAAACATAAAAGTTTCAATAAATGTACAGGAAATCTGGTCTTTGAGCAAATGTCACATCAAACTGCCACAGTGCTTTCCTTTCTGCAACTTTACATCCTTAGGAGTTGTAGACATGCATCTTTGTTCATGCTAATCTAATACATAGTGCAAGTTTAACATCTGGAGATTACCATGCCGCAAATACAACAGTGGAAAATACTAAATAATTTGATATATCCCCAGTGGGACTACCCCTCTCTTAATAAGTCTTTGATATGCAAAGAGAGGGTGAGCCGATGAACCCTCCCACTATCAATCAGAGGAAGAGAAGCACCCCTCCTCTTTGCTGTTTGGCAGGCAGCTTCTGCAAACTATGGTCCTGTTCATGGATTGATATGCCGGGAAACATTTCAACAATGCCAGAACCATACCACTCTCGACCTCTCAGATACCCCTGTTGACCCTGACACATGTTGGAAAGAGCCGCAGCTCAGAACGAAAATACTCAAGAAGCACTTTCCAAGATCTTTACTTGAGTAAACATTAATGTAGATTTTGCAAGTTGTACTATTATAAAAAACAGCTAGTCTTGTATCTTATAGAAAAACTTTGCAGGGTCAGAAACTTCCTCATTTAAAAAGCATGGTGTCTCATCTCCTACCTGTAGGATTTCATCAGGGTTATCTTGAGCTGTTGCCACAAAGAGTTCATGCCGACACACCACTCCCTCTGCCAGAAAGTACTTCAAGATCATGCGGGAGTAGCTGTCAAATCGGTCCTCCTCTTACAGAGAAACAAAGACGAGAACCATCAGATTATCACATGAGAATGACAAAGTAAACAAAGTCAAAGAATAACATAAATAGCTTCATCGGGTCACATAGTCTTCCTCTTTATTATTTTGAACACCTAAGCCTAAGTCCAGCAGTTCATGCCCACATCACCGCTCCTAACTGTAATCGATGTAAGGACACCTTCCACCTGCCTTTTGCAGGCAACACATGATGTAGCAATCAACATGGCACATGGGTGTAGTTTTTACACTGAGATTTGATTGTCAATGTAAAAATTCACATCTTCACCCCTTATGCCAACATATTACAGTATTCCTGTCCACTTTCACCAATCATGTCCCAAACTGGCAGCACAGGAGTAAAGGCAAGCGGAAGACACCTGCCTTAAGCATTTACCTGGCCCTTCCCACACAACAGAAAGATACCTTGGTGGTCAGGGCAACTGCCAAGAAAAGAAAGAGTGTGAGGAAGATGGTAGTTGTCATCAAAACAGTTCCTGACACCTGGTTGCTTTGAATCTCTGCATTTTTGGTTGGATTCTAATGGTAGTGGCATTCTTTTCACCTCTGTCCTATGAGGGTCATTCGCATAAACTCTTTTTGAACTTCAGAGAAAGTTGTATTTTTAGAAGGGAAATCCCAGAAGAAATCACATTACAGCATGTAAGAAGTGTGTTTGAGCCATTAAAAGGAGAGGTAAAATCCTCTAAATGTAAAAATTGCCCACACAAAGATAGTCTTTGTATATTGCAGGCTTTCAACATGACAACCCCCCTCATCAGCATCATCATTATTATAGTTAACAGAGGAGGGCACATAGCTCTACCCAGTATGCCACTGCTGTTTCCTGTCACCGTCACTAGTTTGTTAAGAATCCATAGGCCTTTCCTCACAATGGCAAACAGTGGGCACATGGACAAAGACAGCTGAGGTAATGGGCATACAGCTGACAGCTTGGGAATGACATCCTGATGTGTCATCCTCGGACATTTGGAGAATTTCCCCAACCTCCCTCCCACGTTCCCCGATCACCTACGGACTTCGGATGGCCCAGGAAATTCCACGGCTCTTCAATTTGTTGTCGGCGGGGCTCCCTGTTCTCTTATTGATGGGTTTTTAGGTCAGCAGGCCTTTGTGGCTTTCAGAAGGCCCCACAAAGACTCCCAGATGGGCCCTCTCAAGATGGGGCCTATTGTGGTTGTGTTTCTATGGGAGCCTTACAAATGAAACCTCCAGGAGTCATTAGGCTGCTGAGGCAGGGGGTATGAGGAGGGGGCTGCAGGAGGTGGGGTATAGGAGCAACAGGGGGTGGGGGGCGGTTGTGTCTTTGAGGTAGATCGGTCACTCTGGACAGTCATAGGATGATTCCCTTCACTTTTTTGCTTCTTTTTTTTTTGCTTTTTTCTGACTAAGGTTGCATAAAAGCAGGATGTCTGTGCTTCATTTGCCTTCAGTCAAGGAAGTGGGAGTGCAAGTCTCATGACTCATATCTGCTAGAGCTGCAGGGCAAAGAGACAAAAGATCTAGGTCAGATGTTTTCCTCTTTTATATCTTAGGTCCATAAAATGTTATCTTTAAATTACAGTATTAAAAAGTGAAGTGAATAAAAACAATTAGAAATACATTTTACAAAATATTCCAATTATAAACTCTGTTAATGCAGCTTCACTTCAGTAATGTTTATTTCGACAGACTTAACTCTCAACAAAAGTCACACAAGTTTAGTACAATATACAAACCATCTCAATACTAATGAGGAATTTCATAAAGTGGATGTCAATGATTCAAACTGGACTTTCCAATACTTAATAACAGAAGCTTGGAATGGACTACTCTTCTGTCAAGCAAAAGAAAAGACGTCTTGAGATAAACCAATATTCCATGTGCTGCAATTCTGAACAGTTCCTTCAGTTACTAAACACTCTACCTGCGCTCACTGTCACATCCCTGTAAAATTATGTTGATTTCATGCTGAGTCATCAATTGTAGCTATAGCCTTAAGCAAAGGTTTGACAAAGATTCCCATGAGCAGATGTGTTTGGAAATCAACAGGTAACTGAAAACTGAATTTCCATTTTTCTTTAACAAATAAATGCATCAAAACATAAAATCACAAAGGCATCAAAAATACAAAAGAGTCATTTTGATTTAAATCTAGACAAATATTTGGGAAATATGCTTTGGTGCATATATGCATCTAAAGCTATAATTCCTTCATTTATTGAGGGATTCAAAACTACTGGTTCTACAAAATATTCTGAATTTCTTCTTTTTTTTAATGCATTTTAACCCTTTGGAAAAAATAGCTAAATGTCTAAATCGGAAAATTAGACTAGAAAACACCTGATTGGTGAATTTCTAATTAAAACTAACATTTAATTTCTTTTCAATATCAATTGAAAATCCTTTTGTTTATGTTCGTACACTGCTAAACAATCTGTGTTGCTCACAGAACTGAAATAAAATCATGTAAAACATTTGAAGTCACTGAATAAGGTGGCATTTAAATCAAAGAAGCATTAATCTAACAAAGGAACAAAACCATAAATGGTCAATATAATACACCTAGGCAGCTTTATTTCTCTGCTTGAAGAAACACAAGAAAACCTTAGACAGTGGCCATACTGAAGAGATCCCCCCTCTGGGTGACAAATCAGGACAGACAGCTCAAGACACTTCAAAGGCAGACAATGACCAGTCTGATAATTTTATGTCTGTGTCTCACAAACAGGCCATCACGGCTAAAGGGGCAGACTGTAGCAGACGACACAACACAAACAAACACACACTCCAAACTCCCCACACTCCGCCCCACTCCACCCAGGAAAAAAAAACACACACACATCGTGCACATATGCCACTCTTTCAGAGACAAACACAAGAGAGTGCTCAACACACACACGCATTTCACCTTTACTGTGTCTCTCATTACCAGATGAAACCAACCGTACATTGATTCACAAAATGGAAGGGAAGAACGCATTAGTGTGTAATCACTGACTCCTGCATCGATTGGGGGGATGAATTAAAGGGCAAAGCAATATCATCAGTTGGTATAGGCCTTGGCTACACACAAATTACAGCTTCAAGGGGAAACATGACTACCTTAACCTCACTGTCCACCAGTGCATATAGCCTAGCCTACAATGAATGATAATAATAATAATAACACAGTGGAAGACATTTAAGCCCCTAGAAACCCACTTGCGATTTATGTTATTCTGAAAACTTCTATAAAACATCTGCAGAGGAGCATATTAATGAAGAAGCAACCGAAAAGTGTGAACACCTGGGATTCTAACAGGAGACCTTCAGCTTATTAGTCCATTTTCTCAGTCTGCTTGAGAGTAACACACTTACCGCAGAGCCTGTGGATGATTCCTAAATAGTTGCCAATTTAGGTTGTAGGAATTGAGCCAATGTGTTGCTGAGGTTTTAAAGACTTTTATTCATGAAAATGAATATTTATCAAAGTATCATCACAGAGAAAGCTATAAGGGAATTCAAGAACGAGAGTAGAAAGCAATTCAAACAATATGAAAAAGTAAATAAAGAGTTTGTGACAGTCTTAGACCAACATCTACCATCAAGCATTTGCAATAACTGGTGGAAATTGTTTGGTCCCTGTTTTTTGCTATTGTCGATGACAATGGAGGGTTTTGGACCTGAATATTCAGTTTCAGAGGACCCAACAGCATCTTCATGATATTTTTGACTAAATCATTCCAAAGCCTATTATCTTTTTTTGAGAAACAAAGAGGTGGACTTGCCAGTGTACTTCTGTTCACTGGTATGCCAAATAACTTAAGGGGCCAGAGTTTAAGATCACTAAGTTGTTGTCAAACACTCTTCTTCACAATATTAAGAATTTATGGTTTTGTTGATTATGTAAAGCCATGCAGGTCCAGAAGTAGCAAAGCATGCTCCAACCATAACACTACCGTTACCACTATGTTTTTCAGTAAGTCTGATGTTTTTTTTCTAAAAGCTGTGTTAGGTTTGTGCCAAATGTGATGGAACACCCAACTTCCAAAATGTTCCACTTTTGTAGCATCAGTGTACAGAATATTTTCCCAAAAGTCTTGGGGATCATCAAGATGGAATTGATGGCAAATATTACAGGAGTCTTTTTTTATTTTTATTTTTTGGCTCTGCTTGCCTTTATTTGATAATGTAGTGACAGGAAGGCATGTCGTGAGAGAAGGGGAACACAAGTGGCAAAGGTCATCAGGCCAGGACTCGAACCTGTGACGGTTGCGTCAAGGACTGAGGACTCTGTACATGAGTCACATGTAACTTGAAGGAATCTTTAAGTTATTTGGTAAGCAATGGTTTTGCCTTGAAATTCTCTAATTAGATACCATTTTTGCACAGTCACAGCTTCACCACTGTTCCGTTTTTTACTTTTTGTTTAATACCGCTCACTGTGGTTTAATGGAGTCTGAAAAATTACTTTGTAACCCTGTTCAAACTAACAAATTTCAATGCTTTTCCTATCCATTCTTGGATTTCTTATCAAGAATGGACAAGAAATTCATTCTTATACATTTGCTGAATGATGAAATATATTATTTTTTCTAATGATTTTGAATTTCTATTGAACATTTGTTTTCATCTTCAAATGAACAAATTGTTGATGTCCTAATGTGCATATGCTCTGTCTGTGATAGACTGCTTATTCTTTTTATTATAAGGATCAATCAAACCTTAGTTATAAAATTCTTCTCAAACAATCAAGGACTAGAATGAAACTTGAACCAACAACATAATGTATACGTAATGTATGTCCAGCTTCTGTCTTTGGGGCTCTGTGTCATTACGGTTTTAAAAGCGTCTCTGCATCAACACACCTGACTCAAATGGACTAAGCCCTTTCCTCAACATTTTAAAATTCAGCAGAAGTTCTGCTGGTGAACCATCATTTGATTAGAAACAGAAAAAGAACAAAAACATGCAGGATATCGTCATTTGAGAACTGGTTTACTTTAATAACGTGTAAGCAGTGAAATGGCATTCTTTGCAATGATAATACATTCATTCAACTAATTCCAAAGTTTAGAATAGTCCAAGGTCAAGACCTAATTTCACTGGATATTAATATTAACATATGTGTCAATACCTGCAAACTGGAGCGTTGACATTAAAAATTTCAATCTGTAGTTACAAAAGTCTTACAACTTACACTATGGAGAGATTAAGTTCTACAAAATGTTTATTCAGTGGACTTCAAAACAAATGCAAGCAGTACTTTCTACGTTTCCATGGACAAAAAATTAAAACCATGTATATTTTCCAACTTCACTTTTAATTATATCCTGCATGGTGTTGGTCTACCATATAAAGTTAATTAAGATACACATTAAAGCATATGCATGTCATTTTTGACATTTCACGTAAGAAAAGAGATCAAATTTCCCCATTCTTGGACAATAAAGGATATTACTATTTCTACTTTGTTCCTTCTTTCGATTTTCTTTTTGTATAAAAAAATCTATACAAATTATTGCAAACACTTAACAGTCCAAGGACAAACACATTTATAGCTCAGGTTTATGTGAAGTGCCAAGTGAAGGATTTGTCTTTTTAAACACATTGAATATGAATAAAAAGAAAAATGTTTTGTTTTATTTTTTTTAAATCTACAACAAGTTAAAAATACACATTATTTTCAGGTTTGATTCTACAAAACAGGAACAAGAAACCCAAAGTCTAGATTGTAGACAACAAACTGTCTACTTGAAAAATGTAAAGACAAAAACTCACCAATGAGAAGCACTGTACCAACTGCTAATCCACCACCTGCAGGGAAGTAAAATATATTATAACATTATTAATATATATATATATATGCAGACACAATTGTCGCTAAAAATTCATATTTAAACAAAAAGTAAGGAACTGGACGGTGTCTTGATTATATTATTCAACAGTATGCAGATGTCCATATGCAAGGGTTTTAAAGGATATAACTTGACACAAATATGGCGAGAGAAATACTTCAATGAAACCTTTTTTTATTTAAAAAAACAAACAAAACAAAAAACACACAATACATAATGAGAATGCAATACGAGCACTTTTGGTTCTGACAAAGATCCATCTTAATGCTTTTAACTCGTGATGTGTTGAGAATGTGAAGGTTTGGGTTTGTTTGCAGCTGACTATATTCCCTCTGTCCAACGTTGCATTAAAATGGCTCTTAGCCTGTGCAGCAGCGGGACACTGACCGAGCAGGTAGTCCAGCGACGTGACACCGGTTGAAACTAAGAGCTGTCCGTTTTGGACCGAAGGTCTCGTCCCGGGTATGGAGATCAATTTACTCCTTTTTTTCTTCTGAAAGCTCGTACAATTAACCTGTAAACGGTCAGCTGAGGTTTTACCCACACTGTTCACGGGAGCTGCCATATTGCTACTGATGACGTCAATGTTGTGGAGCATGTTATCCAATCAAAGAAAAGGTCCGGGGCAGGTCGACCAATGACAGTCTCGTTTGTTACTTTGCCGATTCAGGAAGCTGTCAAGGGGAGGCTGGGATTGTCACATTGAGCGTTGAGCTGTAATCAGGAAAGATCCACAGATATATGTAAGTTAACAGCTGCTGCTGTAAGTTTATCAATATTTGCTTTAAATAATGTTGAGTTGATGCGTTCGTGGCAATTCCTGGAATCTAATCAAAGCTTAAAAGCGGCTTTTCACTTTAAGTTTTGCACAGAAAATAGTCATTTTCGTTTAATGCTTAAAAGATTTAGGCAATCTGTGTTTATTTTATAAAGAGTTCATTTATAGATAAACAAAAAAAAAAATACAGAAAATTGTTTTAGAGGATTTAAGACCAATTAGATTTAAGGGAAAACGCGTTTTGATTTGGGATATTCACCCAGAAAATGGTTTATTATTGTTATTGTTTAACAATAAATTATTTTTTAATGAAGTAGGAAAAGCAGGCACTGAAAAAAAGAATAAATATTGATGCCAAATGTTTTGCTTTTAAACTAAAATATGCGTATTTTGAAAGAGGAATTTCTATTTTTCTTAAAATATAAAATATGGGGAGATTCCCAAGTAGACTTTAGGATGTACTTTGGATCATGAGGAGTAGCCCAAGTTTCTTTGAGCTTAAGGTCAGATCATGTCCAGACATTGTTGTCTATGATATTGTAAAGAACATAATGGATGAGTCATCAGCTGTGGCATGTCACTCAGGGCCTAAAGTAACCTACAACACACTTAACACCTCCATGTTTTACAGTCAGAATGATGTTCTTTTTCTGAAATGTACTGCGACACACTTCTTCCATAAAATCTGCACCCCTCTCTCACATCAATGGACAAAAAATGTATTTTAGTCTCCTGTGGATCACAGCTGGTACTGTGGTTTGCTAGCATGCAAGGGGCTTGTCAATTATCGTTCCTCGTTTGCTCTTTAATTTGTCTTGAAAAGAGCAGTTTCAATATATTTTAGATATTTTAGTCTATTTAATGTTGTTGAACAGTTTTTTTTTTTTAAAGAGTCGTTTTGTTTCCATGGATCTGACAGTCAACAGGCCTAACGTAAGAACTCAAAACCATATTTAATCACATTCAATTTATGTTTTACACAAGTGACAGTCAATTTTTGTATTTACATCCTGTTTGATAGGAAATTTTGCTTGAGGAGCTGAAACATTTTAAGTATAACGAGCAAAAACAGAAGAAATCTCTTAGGAGACAACTACTGAGCAACTGAGCTTATAATGAGGTATGGAGCAATACATTTATGTTAAACATCAAAACTTCATTCATCAACCTCTTGGTGAAATATATTAGAATACTTCTAATATTCCACTTGTGTTTTTGGTTTTCTTAGATTCCAAGGACATAGTTTTGGAGAGGAGGGCCTCAGGTTTTTGAACTTCAGGGTCTCATCTTTGATTTTTGGCAGATGACGTGGTTCTGTTGGCATGTTTAGATCGTGACTGTCTTTACTGTTCTCTGGAGTAGTTTGCAGCCGAGTGCAAAGTGCCTGAGATGAGAGTATCTTGGTGTCTTATCCTTGAGTGATGGTAGAATGGAGAAGGAAATAAGAAAATGGGAAGACAGACTGAGACCTCGTCTGCGGTAAGGTGGGCGGTGTTCCAGTCTGCTGAGCCACATGCAAAGCTCCTAATTTACTGGTTCATCTCTGTCCTTGACCTCACAGATGGTAAAATGGATCTTGAGAAAGAGAACAAAGTCCCAGATACAAGCAGCTGAAATAAGCTTTCTCTGTCGGGTGGCTGGACTCACCCTTAGAGATGGGGTGAGCAGCTCTGTCTTTTGGGGGAGAGCTTGGAATAGAGCTGCTGTTCTTTTGCATCAAAAGGAATCAGCAGAGGTTGTTCAGGCATCCAGTCAAGATGTCTCTTGGGTGCTTCACTTCGGAGGTTTTTTCAGGCACCTGAGCTAAAAATTGGCAGACGCAGAACTCACTGGAGAGACTACGTATCTCTTCTGGCCTGGACATGCTCAGACTGAGATGGAGAGCATTTAACTGCATGTTGGACCTGTTACCATCCTAATCCGATCACGAGTGAGCTAAAGATAATGGCTTAATGGACTGAAATGCAATGAAGGTATTACTTGGTGTAAGACAATGAACAGATCTTGGATCGAATTCTATAATAGTATCCAAAAACAAAAAAGCCACAAAGATTATTATGCATAAAATTACTTTTATTTATTCTTAGACCTTCAATATATACTATTTAGGACAACCACAGCTTATTTTGAACATTACATAGTCCACTAACATTTCTTTTGGAGTCAAGACTGATCAGTGACATCCTTAAGACAGCTGTAAAAAGCTTTGTGTAGCAGAGAGGCCAGAGGCCATGTAGGATCGCGAAATGCTGTGATTCTCCCGAGGAAGCAATCGCCCAACTGCTCACTTTACAAACGCTCTCAGCAGAGACAGTCATGCTGTTTTGACAGCACTGTTGAGACTTATGCATGTTGACAGGAGGCCAAGGGAATATATCATGACTGACAACGCCCGGGCATTGTGGAGAGACTATACGAGCCAAATAAGATGCTCTAACCGACCTGTATTTTTGAAAAGGAGATTTGGCTTCAGCAGAACAATAAGTGCAGGGATTTTTGCTTATCTGCATAGTATTGAGATTAATTAACAAATCTCCACTGGACTTTTACTGTGCAGAAATATTTTTAGTGTCTCCACAACAGGCTCGAGTAATTGTACAAAAATAACCTTTTAAACACCTTTTCAAATCAGGATCTAGCGGGGAGGTGTGTTTTCTATTCTTATTATGTCAGCTGCTGTATCTGATTGAGCTAAATAATAGCAGCAGTCATAACATGTCAGACCTTTTCCTGGTCTGACTGTTTTGCTTTCTGCAATGTTCCTCTACCATCAGTAGAAATGCTACAAGGAGTCCTAACTTTTTGCGTCCAGAGGATGCCAGATTATTATCAGCATGCACCAAATTTGTTTTGTTAACACTGAAAGAAAAGCAATAGTCTAACATGGCTGGCACAATAAGCACAGGGCAGGTTTTGTTTGCAGTTAATTTTATCAAACTATTTTTTCCTTTTTTTTTCATTTATTCTGTGTCCCATAGTCTGAATTGCTTCATTGTGGTTTTCTCAGATGTTTTTGTTTGAGTCATATGATGTTTTGACATTTTCAAACACATTCAGAAACAATCAAAATACAAAACATGTTCTCTTGTAGAACTGAAAAAAAAAAAATGCAGTCTAAAAATTGTAGGTGAGCTAAGAAGTCTTTCACTAGTCAGTATTAAAAAATAGCAGCTAGTGTTGAGCTCGGGGCCATGGATAACCCAAACTCCTTTGTAAATCTGATACAAGCACAGATAAGATCTCTGAATTCTTTCAACACAGAGCCAGCACCACACAATCTCTTGTGGTCAATACAATAAGGCTTAGTGACTGACTTTCCACTGAATGTAATTGGCTGGGGACTGTGTCAGCCCGCACTTCCTTCCACTTCGCAGCAGTTGTATTCATATCACTTGGCTATTATTTGCTCTGACTGACCCTTTGATTGTAGGTATAAACCCTGAGCTCCTCAAATAGCAGCCTCACTCAGCTGTTTCACGGCTGCGTTGCTGTTAGCAACAATACAAAGAGCAATATGGAGATCAGTCTTTTCAATTAAACCTTTGGTAGAAGGCAGGAGCCGGAGGGACGGGGATTTTGTGCAGACACCGTCCTGGGACTTTTACATCTGTTACTCCCCATCCAGCCAGGTGTCTGTGTTTAAATCTTCAGGATTAACTGTGATTGCACTGATAGCTGAAACAATTCCCCCTCACTCCCACACACCCCTTGTCGTCAAAGCTCCTCCTTTTTATATCTCGCATTAAGATGAAATCAAGCCATGCGCAACAGGACTCACTCCCCACCCTTCCCTGCCTTCTGCTGTCCAGAGAAAGACATCAGAGGTAGGATTCGTCCCCACTCTGGTGTGGCTGCTTCTCCAGACTCCCTTCCATCTGTGATCCTCAGGGAGAAGAAGAATATCTGACAAGGGGCTCATAAGCCTCTTAGCCCCCCTGTTGCCCAGTTCTCTCTCAGCCCATGTTTTCCTAATTTAGTTGTGTAAGAAGTCCGCTGCAAGGCCCTTGTGTGCTGTTTGGATTGAAATTCGCTTTGTGGTCCTAATAGACTGGTCATGTATATCAATTAACACTACTCACTCATGGCAGGGTCAAACCTCTTGAGACCAGTAGAGGTAATTCCTTTCTGACTATTTCCTTATGGCATCAATAATGTGCATTTAATAAGGTATCACTTTTGCTGGGTTACTGACTATGTTTCATTTTAAGTTCCTGCAGTAGTTTTTCTTTTAGCTTTACAAAGAATTGCACTGGAAAATACAGTTGACTCCAATCAGTTGGCCTGTAGATTTTCCATTCATCATCATCATTGTTGCCTGTTCATCAATTTAATCAAAGCTAATAACTTATTATTGTTTTCATTTGTTTCAATCATGCTGTTTAAATGCCAAGTTTTTAATTGTGCAAAAAAATAGACCAAAAATATTTCAAAACATTTTTGGTCTATTTTTATCCTGTACAATTCAGCTGAAGAAATATATATATGTTTCGGAGAAAAAAGTAGAACACCAAAAAAAGTACAATGACATGATTGCACACGTGTGTGCACAATCATAGATTAGTACTTTTTTGGACAACTTCTGATTAAATTTCAGCATCCAGTCTTTTTGAGTTCCCACCTCCGATCAGTTATATTGAATCTGATGAACCTCAAACAAAGTTCAGGAAACCTATCTCCAGCGTTCATTATGCAGGAGAATGAATAAACCTTAGACAGGTTGCCAGTATAGAATTATTTAATTTGACCGTCATTATTTTTCCATCTGATTTTATTCCATTGGATGTGAAACTATTAACTCTATCAGGTGAACTCCAGTGCATGTTTTGCTTTGTAGTTAATGTTGGTTAGATAAAATCTCAACAATCTCAATAACAGGCATTTCAAGCCTCAAAGAAAACCAGCAATTGATAATTGAGTAAAGTTGTTAAGACTTACTTGGATCTAATATTTAGCAATCCAAGTCATAAAATGAAGCCATTTTCCTTATAAATTTGATAGAACTGGACTTTCATGTCATGATGGCAAACATTTCCTGTTAACTCACAATTCAAGCTTAGCAGCAGCAACTCCCAAACTGCTCAATTGTTTCACCTTCCTGTATTTCTATGTACAGATATTTCTTTATTCACCTTAACCCAACCTACAGAAAAAAACACCACACTATTATTTTCTATCATCAAATGTTTTTAACCCCTCTTAATGGAGCAAATTATTTACCAGCATTTTCGCAAAATGGACATGTAACATTGGACATTAAAAACATTCTGGTGATTCGTCTAGTTTTGATTGATTGAATGAATGAATTTGGGTTCCCTCAATGAGAGGATCACAAAGTTAAACGCACAATGATATAATTCCATCTGCAGCTATTTATTTAAAATGGCCCCCTTTCCTGACTGTAGCGCTGCGAGGTGACAGCAGGAGGCCAGCGGTCACAGATGGTTCTGCAGGGAAAGCTCCTTTGACTTTTTCTCCTGTTGTTGTTTTCTTATGAACATGTTTCCCCTGTAATCCAGGATTAGCAGAGAGATTTTGTGTTAGTTTACAGCTGTAATACAACATGCGATTAACACCCTTCGCCCATCCAACACCACACACACACATGCAGGGGCTATTCGAGCTGAAAGATAATATTGGTTGCTTGATTCTTTGCCTGAGGGAAATTAGATCTAATAGATATTTAATTAGAAGTCTCTGTGTATGTCCAGCTCATTCTGAGTCCCAAGAGTAACTTCAGCTCATATGTTACTCTTTCTATGTACGGTAGCATACAGGTGATGCTTTTGTCCGTGCTTATGAACACACACACACACACAAACACACACTATCAGTGACAGAGGGGGACTCAGAAAACCAGGCGGCTGCATATGGACTCTTGATATCAGTCAGTGGCCGTGTGATCTGGTTATGCAAAGTCTCCTAATCCCTACCTATGATGAATGCATGCTGGAATGGAGGGGAGGGAGTGTGATGAAGTAGAGATATGAGGGCAGCTGTATGGGAGGCTGTCCACTGTGCTCTGTGAATGAGTGCTAACAAAGATTCCTGATCCCTGCTCTAGCAGAAGGAGGTGAACACTGGAGAGCATGTCTAAGAGTGCATTACAGTACCACAGAGATGGAGATTCAGGTGAAGCAAGCTGAGAGGAAGAGTAAGAGGCATGAACATGCTGCCTTATAGCGCAGAACAGATTCACGTTAACCTTCAGTCCACTTTCTTGCCAAGAGAGGAATTAGAGGGCCAGAGGTGTTATCATACCAGCTGGGGAAATACTGAGTTTGCAGAAGAAATAGGAGTATGCTGGAACTGCAAAGGGGCCTTTCTTTTGGGTTCCATGCAGGGTATCTATATATCCATCTTCACCTGCTTGAGCCCTGCTATTCACAGTGTTTTCTGGAAAGTGCAGGGTTGTCAGGGGTGACTGTGGAACAGAGGGAAGAAGTTGTGGGGAAGTGAGAGAATACAGTATCTTTTTGGGTTCAAAAAGGACGGCGAATAGACCAAAGAGACACATGAAAGAAAAGATGGAGAGTTTAATAGTTGAAATGCAGTCGGAATGAATGAGAGGGACCTGCGCGTATAACAGAGAGAGAAGAGTGGCGGGGGTAATGGGATTAGGGGTAACACCTTTGGCAGGACTCACAGAGCCACCTGACACCCGGTCTGTTGGGAACCTGAGGAGAAACGGGAGGTGGAGGTGGTGGGGCAAGGGAGAAATTGGGGGTCCTAATCCTTGTCCATCTTTGGGAAGTCATTCCCAGAGCTCTGAGGATTTGGGACTTTGGTTTCCGCTCTGCTTGCTTTGGTTAATAATACCCTGGGAGGGAGAGGAGACATGGCGAGAGAAAGAAGGAAAGAGACAGAAGGAATAGAAGAGATGAAGAAAAAGATTTCTTTACCCTGTGTACCCGTGGAGGGCTAGCAGGACAGCAGCCTGAGAAAAAAGAAAGTGACTGAAGCAAGTACTAACATCTAAGCCTAGCCGCATACAGTTGCGGTTTGTGTATGTGCAGGTGTGTGAGAGCTTTTCTACATATAGAACCTGCTGGACAGTGTGTAAATACTGGCTTGCTTTCTTCAGTTCATCCCGCAGGTTGAGTAAAAGTCAATAACCCAAAAGTGGTTGTGATGTTTGCTCAGAAGACCTTTTCCTTGTGTGTTTAAATGACAGTGTTTGCAGGGCTGTTGTAAGTGTGCCCGGGTGTTTTTGTGTTTCTATGGTGCCGACAGGAGCTAATAACAGCTCTAATGATCATGGCAGCACAGTCAGAGATGTAGCTGTAGACGGGGCAAGGCTGCCTGGCTGGATGTGTCACAGTTTCTGTGTTTGTCCATCACCTGAGCTCAAGGTGTTGATAGGAACATCGTCCACAGGGTCAAAGTGCGGGACAGTTTTCTGGTGTGAACTGGCCACTCAGCCCCTGAGAATGAAACACTAAAGAACGTGCCATCTTAGCGGTAGGCCAACTGTGACAACCTTGTCCACACCTCCAGAAATGAAACTCCTCACAGCTTTAGTTTAAAGAAATTTTGTAACTTTTGGGTGTTCTCTTTCTTAGGTGGAGATGTTCCGTCACATGCTGGGGAAAACCCTGGGCCTCCTGGGTTACACCATCCAGTATGGTTGCATTGCACACTGTGCCTTTGAATACATAGGCGAATTTGTGGTGGTTCGTATTTACAAGATTACATCACTGATGCCCCATTTTCACACGTTTTTTTTTTTACACAAAATAATAACCTTTTTCTGTTGTCTTCATTCAGTGTTCTGGTCCTTCTATGGAGCCCACAATTGTTAACCATGATGTTGTATTTTCTGAACGTTTGAGTCGTCATCTTTTTAAAATAGAAAAGTAAGTAGGATTCTTTTTGCTTCACTGAAAGGTTTGGCTTTTGTTTCTAGCTTGCTCAAACCTTTTGACTCTGACCTCCCATCTCTAAAGACTCTTTGCTCTTGTGCCTGTTTCAGCTAACCAGTGGAATTTTGTGATCTAATTAAAATAACATCTTCTTCATTAAAAAATATGCAAGTTTCTCAAAAGAACGCATTTTATTTACCTTAATATTGTAATGTTACCATTGCTTATATGAAGGCTATCGACCACTGTATGTGACTCTTAGATTTCTCTAAACAAGAAAGGGAAGGAAATGAGGTGGCAGAACCATAACACTTGAGAGGAAGTGGTTCCAAAAAAGTAAATAAACTCCAAGATAGACATTACCTTTACTGTTCTTGGACAGCAATGTTGATATTTCTCTTCAAACTAGTCCACTTCTACTATACGGTTTTTGTATCTGCATCTTGCTGTGTCAGATAAACGTTTGAGGAACGTTTATCTGACACGGAGTAAATATGTACATTTGTACAGTTCTTCAGTAAAGATTGCCGTCCTCAAAGTGTCCCGTGTCGTCGTGTGAAAAATGCGCACAAAACCAAACAGTCCACAACCATGTGAGTACGTCGACTAGTGGGTTTCTGGTTAAGTATGTGGGAGCCTTTTTATTCCAGATTAGACCTTCAGTAAGATCTTCCTCTTTACATTTAAGAATTAAACATAAGTTTTAGGGTTTTAATTCACTTTATTTTATAAGAAACAAGCTCCTGGTCCATTAAACCTTTCGTCAACTTAAAGTTCATTATTTGTCTTGTTTATTTCCTTTGTTTATTAGTTAATTACACTTAATTAATCTTGTTTTGTTATCTTTCTTTAGCCTACTAATAAGTACAGACTGCTGGATTAATATTAAATGTGACTTCTTCTAATCGGTTAGATATTCCATGCTCCATTGCTCTTTCATATTTATTATAAAATTGTAAGAACTTCCCTCTTCTTTGCTGTGAATGCAGTTTCTAACACCATGTATGGCTCAATAATTGATTTTCAGATGAGTCAACATTATTGATAAGCTATTTTGCTCATTTGATTTTGATAACTAGTGAGATTGGTTTGCTTCATTGAAACTGTCACATATCTCCTACTGCTGGTTTTGAGAATATAACTGATAATATTCAAGTCACTGCATCATGCATTGTGTGTCATTACATGAATATTTGTATTTATCTGTTTTCAGGGGTGACATAGTAATTGCCAAAAGTCCATTCGACCCGCAAATGAACATTTGTAAAAGGGTTATTGGATTGGAGGGTGATAAGATCTGCACCAGTTCTCCATCAGATTTGTTGAAGAGTCACACATATGTGAGTATCTTTATTTATGTTTTAGAGACTGTCTTCCTGCAAACAACCATAGTTCAGAGTGTTTCCCAAAAATGAGGAAAAGGTAGTTATATAGAGAGTGAATGAAAAATTTGTTTAGTACAAAACACTTGATCGCTTCTCTCACCCTAAAATGAATGCTTATGCATAATGCAAAACTGTCTGAGTTTTTCTTTGTGTGACTATAGCAGTCTATAGGCTTTCAGAGTTGTTTACATTTTAGACCATGCACATCCATTTTATGTCACTGGCCAAAATATCAGCTTTTGACAACACCTATATTTCCTAAGAATGGTGATAAAACCAGAGAATGAACAGGGTTTCTGCTGCCAAAACCACTGTCATTGCTTTTCTATTGCTGCTCCCCCCCAACACCCACAGCTCAGGCCCGCAATCTCTCTGAAGCCTGTTAGAGTTAGTGCCAGCCGAATGGACAGACTGATGGGTGGGAGGAGGGTTATCTGACTGTGTGTTTGTGTGTGTATGCTTGTGTGCGTGTGTGTGTGTGTGTGTGTGTGTGTGTGTGTGTGTGTGTGTGTGAATGAGTATATGACAGTCCACAAACCAAAGGTTGTGTTTATGTTGCATCTCTTTGAATTTACTTTGTATTTTATAGACTATGGGCAAACGCCTGAATAAGTTCAGAAAAATATAGTACAAGGGCAGGCCTGCAAGTGACATTCATCAAATGACAAAATAAATGCTTACTTCTACTATCTTTACCTCCACATAAAAACGATTGAAAAATTGTATCATATTGCAGTGAAAATTTTTCCACTTTAAGTCATTTTAAAACTTGAAACTAATTTATTTGGGTTCAGGTAAATGTTTTCTTTGAGCGCATTGAACTCACTCTGATACTGATTTCATGTTTTCTATTCAGTCTGTAAGTGACTGACCAGTTTCAAACAAATAGGACTCTATGATGTATTCTTCAGAAACCTATATGTAGCTGAAGACTAGACAGGTGCCCTTGAACTACCACAATGAAACTGATCTGCACATATACCACATAAATAGCTAATTATTCATTTAAGGACTGTCTGTAGGTAGGAATAAAACAAACATCTGTAAGTTGTAGTTGTTGGTGAAGCAAATTTTGTCATTGTGGGTAATAATGGGCAAAATTAACCTAACATCCTCAACTACTATTGAACACACTTTTATAACCCTAATTTTTTTTTCCACATCCCAAAAATGTATAATTATTTTGTGATTTTTAAAACATTTTTGTGGTGGCTTAAAGCTGCTACTTTTCTAACTTCCTTCATAAGCTAGCTGTGCTGCAGGGGAAGATACCACAAAAGTGTTAGTTTTAGCTGACATTTTTTATTCCTGTCATTTTATATAACACAATCAGCTAGCATTGTTTAGTGTATAATCTTATGATTGTGTGAAAGTATGGATGAGTTAAGCTACTGGGTCATTCAGCAAATGCAGGAGCCTCTGTTCATGCAATATATCCAGAAGGTATCCTCCCTCTGATTTGTGAAGTCTGCCATGAGCTTCTCTCTCATTAACTTTCAGTGTTATAACACTATAACAGTGCATTGTATTTGCTTAAAAATTATTTAAAGAAATACATCCCCTGGCAAACAATAAGGAATCACTACTTTGCAAGAATGCTTAGTGAATTGTTTCACTAAGTGAATAAATTCAAATCAAATATGATAAATGAAAAATGTTCCTTTGCTGTATATATTTGATATAGCCTCTACATAATTCCCAAGCAAAATATTGAGGAAAAGCAGAGGCATAGCATGATCTGTTCAGTTGTTATGTTTCCTGGTGAAATTTCCTACTGATCAGACCTTCTTCCTCCATTGTGGATTAATAAGCTAAAACCGTCCTCTGATCTTGAAAATACTTAAATTTATCAGGGATATGACTGGCGTGTCTTCTGTCAGCTGTGTATGCGATTGTACAATTTACAAGACTATGTTTGTGTTTTGGGGTTCAAATCTGTGTCAGTAGTCTCTGAATTCAAAAGGATGCAAGCTCAGCTCACTATGGAGACAAAAAACAAGTTAAAGCATGTCGTAGCTCACTGCTTTTTTTACATGTATTATGCATCTGAGTAATAGCATAACAGATACTAAAGCATTTTAATGTCGTCTATCATCAAATATGTGGTGTCATGAATTATGTATTTTAACTCCTAAGAATATATTAATATTGATTTCCATTATCTAGTCTGAGAAAATACCTCTTCATATAAATGTCCCCTAATATAGTTTTTTTACCTCTAGTGCAGAGAATCTATGTCCCTGTGTGTAGTTATTATGATGGTGTAAAACATTATATGTAAGCCTGTAAAGATGATTTTTGTAAGACGGTGTTAGACCCTGTCATCACCTCTTTTCTTGTTCAGACAGATAGACAGACGTGTCTCCTCCACCCCCAGAGATCCAGCAATGTACTAATTGCTCTCTCACCTTTTCAGAATCATTTCTATTGTGTCAAAACAATACCGGTTGATCTCTAATGTTACACCAGGGGACAGAGAAAGACATGCGAGGCAAAACGTCAGCCATACTTTCTGTTCTCTGCTGTAAAGTTAGACAGAGAGATATGGTTGGAGATGAGCTGAATATTCATACACACTGTATTAATTGAAAGTAATTCCTCACCCCAATCATGTTAAAATAATGAACAGTGTAATGGCAAGGTTGTTAAACAGCCGTCCTCCACAGTGATGAGAGCTCTGGCTTCAGCTCTACTCGACCCATCTCTGACAAGCACACAATGCCTGGCATGGACCCAACCTGCTACCGCAAGACTGCTGCTGTCTTTCCCATCCATCCTGCCCGGCAGTCCGCCGGCGGATTAAAGGAACTCCATGTATAAATATTTTAAGCCTGTGTTGAACTTAATATTTAAAAATGCTTGTCAAAATCTGTTCTAAGTCGAAAACAGACGTTGATGTTCATTGAAGATGGATGACAAAGTACTTACTAATCTCATCTGTCTTCAGATAAACTCCCTAATAATAGGGTTTTGTGTATCAATTTCTGAAAGAGAATGCAAAAATAAGTATCTGGATCCAGCTCTGTTTTCAATGCTGAGGTTTTCCTCTGGCATTTTTTTTTCTCTTTTTGTGACTTACATGAAGATAATTTCTAGCTTTAGTTTCAATTTGCCATGATCTGAAAGGCCAAGTTTCAAAGATTTCTGTTAAATCACTTTTTAAATTACTGCCTTGTTTATCTTCCAAGTTTGCTTGTTTATAGATTTTTCTTAGATGAGAAAGTGTTTCCAATTATTAGTTTAACAGATGAGATCCTTGTTTAAATAGTTCTAATTGGCTGAAAAATAAATCGAGATAAATTACAATGATTGATCTGAATTATCTAGACGAAAGAGAAAACCACCTGGAATACAGTTATTCACACCACTTCACCTTTTCCATCTTTAGTTACACTACAGCCTAATTCAAAATTCAATTCAATTCATCTCTTTCCTCATACCAAATATTACAATATGGAGGTTGTGAAAAGGCCCTTGATGGACTCTCAGATCATGAGAAATAAAAAAACCCTGGCACGTCTCATCATCAGGCCTATACCATCCCTGCAGTGAGGCATGTTGGTGGCGGCATCATGTTATGGGGATGGTTTGCAGCAGTAGGACTAGTGAGGTTAAAAAAAAAGATGAGCAGGGCAATGTACAGAGACATCCTGGATGAAAATCTGCTCCAGAGCACTCTTGACCTCAGACAGAGGTGAAGGTTCATTTTACATCAGCACAAGGACTCAAAGCACAATGCCAAGATGTCAAAAAAAGTGACTTGAGCACCAGTCTGGCAGTCCAGATTTGAATATCATTGAACATTTCTCAAGATATCTGAAAATGGTCGAAAATCATCCAACCTGAAGAAACTTGAGCAGAACTGTAAAGAAGAATGGGCAACACTGTCTAAAGATGGACAAATTAAGCTTGTGAAATCATATTCAAGAAAAACTGGAGACTGTAGTTGCTTCTGAAGGTGGATCAGCAAAGTATCCATCTTTGCTGATTTGGATACCTACATAAGTACCTGTGAATATTTGTGTATTCACAGTCTTACATAAGGTTATGAATACTTAAAAAAAACCCCAAAAAAACTACACAGTAAAAAGAACATTTAAAATGCGATAACACAATATTGCATTGTGTTATCGCACTTTTTCAATAAAATGTCTGTCTTCATCAAATACCTGTGCTGGTACACAAAATGTGTATTGCTCTTGATGTGAGGTTGAGGCTGAAAATGGTCACACTTTGGTCACTATTGTTAAAGATGTTTTTGTGTCTGATTTTGGAAACAAACCTTGAGAACTCACAAATTCACATTATTGTGCACTAACTTTGTCGATACAAATAAGCCTTCGTATTTAACGTAAATCCACTGGATAATTTAATGAGGAAGTGTTCTCCTTGACATTTGTTGACCAAAAAGCTATGTTTTTATAGATGAACCGAATCAATTAAATAAATAAATAAATAAATAAATAAAAAAGCCAAGTTATGATTTGGCAGATGATGATTTGGCAGATGACAAACAGTAGTGTTTCTTTTTCCTGTGCTTGGGAGCCAGCATATGTTACCATGTTAATGAGGTGTAATGGTGAGAATCCAGCATGTTGACATATGGTTCTCAGATGACTCCTTTAATGATATGCATTTGTGTCGTTGTTAGTCAGCGAGTTGTTCACCTCATGTTAGGTCAACGTGTCACTGGCTTGTGATTATGTCACATCATCTGTCTCAATTATCAAATATGAAATGAAATGCAGCGTCCCGCGTTATGACTGGGGAGCAATCAGAGACCGGAGTGATGGGAGGAAGGAGCTTGAGAACAGGAAAAGGCATGACATCACTCCACTGCTAGTTTCCCGTTTCCTTATTCACGTTTTTTGCTTTCTTCCAGAGGACTTTTGGCGTTAAAAAAGTTGGGCAACACAAAAATAGACTCGTGGATTGTGATGCCCATTATGACAATATAATGTGTTGTTGATCCTGTCTGCACATATAGGGGGACAGCACACTTAATTAGGGCCTTGACAAGCCTACTCTCCTAAAGTGATGAGATTAATCATAATTGGTGTCACTGTGAATTAGAGCCTGCTTGGATGACTGCCCCACTGGCAGGTCGGACCGCGGTGGAGACCCTTGGACGCTGCTGCTAGCCGCAGCTTAGTTCGCTCCCTCTTCCTCCCTCTGTCTAGCTATCTCAGGCCCCTCTCTGGCTTTGCCCTCCCTGGGTACGAGGGGCGCAGATCTCAGCCAACAGCCTAATGACCCTGTTTGAAGTTCTCCTAAGTCTCCATCTCCCAACCCGTTTTGTTACCCATGACCCCTCTCCTACGACAGTGGGGTGATAAAAAGGGATCGGCAAGTTGACGTTAAGATACGTGAGGAGGGAGGGATAGCTGAGGGGACTGTGGTGAACGGGATGAGGTTTACACAGAGTTGTACTACATTGTGAGAATAATTTACTTTTAAGCAGTCTTGAGGGAATTTACATCATGTTTTACTTTGGACAAGTGTACATGTTAATCATTTTGTCAATATTGTGTGTGTAACAATGACTTTAGGTTCCAATGGGCCATGTATGGCTGGAAGGGGATAACCTTAGAAATTCCACTGACTCCAGGAACTATGGTCCAATTCCATATGCCCTGATCCGAGGTCGTGTTTGCTGCAAGGTAATACACAAATTCAACTTTAAAATTGTCTTGGTTTGTCAAACATGCTTGATGTTCCATTTTCTTATCTCGGGTTGAAAATTAGCAAAGTGTTTGGAGTTGAGTCACTTCGCACTTATTGTTCTCCAATAAATCCCTCCATTATGGCCAAGTACTAATCAGAGATTATAGTCAGTTGGAAGTTTGAAACAAGTGTGTCTGATTGGCCAAAGCCTGGACAGCATATTGTCTAGCTTTCCATTCTGCTATGTTGTCATGTCACCGGATGTCATCGCAACCATGACCCTGGAAATAGGTCAGGCAACCTTCTGTCCATCTGATTGGATGGCAGCACTCCACTGGAGGCCCTGTTACGACAGCTGATGAAATAACAGGATTTTTAATGAGGTCAAATGCATCATTAAAAGTTGTATTAGGGCGTGTGTCCAAGATGTGAAATAAAGTGTTTTTTTCCCCCTATAATGGCTTTATTTTTGTATTAATCAAATCTTATTTCTCCTTTAACTCCTTGTTATTCTGCTTTTTTCCCCTTCACAGCTCTGGCCGCTGCATAGTTTTGGCACTCTGAGTGAAAGCCCGACGAAACGCATCATTAAAGCTCAGAGGGATTCAGACTTGGATTGACACACTCAATTGTCTATTTTTCTGTACTTAGTTTAAACCTCTTTTTAATAAAAATGGCCACACAGCCAATTTTCGTGTTATGATTTTTTTGCTTGATTATGGTCCGACACATTTTAAATTCAGGTTTTCTTTACTGTTTGGCAAAAACACTTAGTGTTCATGCAGACTTGATTAATGGTACAGAGCCCTTTGTCATCTGGGGCTTACAGTGTACTTATGAGAGTGTGAGAAATGTGTATAACTGAGTTCCTGTGAAACAACACATGCAAGAATTTACACAGGTAAACCTGAGTCATGCAATCATCAATATGCCTCACAAATGGAGAATTACAACACAAATCTAAAGGTTTCAGATCTCATTCCACATAGTATTGTGCAGATTTCTTTATATTTAATTTCAACGTGAAATACACCCAGTATACCAAGAATACATAATTATGCAGAAATTCAGTGCTCACTTTTCTGCAAAACAATATCTGTCAAAAAATTAATGTCATTCTATCATGCTTAGCCTGTCTTGGCATTATGGTGAAACACACAAAGTCCCCTACTGCTTAATATTTAATTAAGGCAGAAAAAGCAGTTGGAAAATTTAACTATGCAATATTAATATGTACTTAGTAAATCCCGTCTTGCTACTGAATACATTTTTTGTTGAACTTAGTAAAATATCTCCAGGCCTTCTTTATATGTCTGGAGATATGTAGCTTTATAGATGTAATTCCTCATTGCCTATTTGTTGAAGGCATAGATGCCAAGACAAAGTCACTTTTGAAATTGTTCATATTTATGGCATTTTTCACTGAATATGCAGGCCATAGATTTAAAAATCATAATTATATCCTCATTAAGGGATAATAATTTTCTGAAAATGTTTATATGAAGCATTTTTGTAAATAAATATGTTTAATTTATCCCTTAAAATCTTAAAGTGACCACCATCAAACTCTATACTTTTTTAAACCCTAAAACATTAAATATCCATTTTGAAAACTATGCTGGTTGGGAGAGAGAAAAAATATATATCACTTCACTACTGCACATTGCAAGTCTTGCTTCGCCTGCTCAGACCTTCCTGGGCATGGGGACACAGAGCGTTCACATACTGAGCTCAGCTGGTCATCCTCCGAGGCAGAGAGGGGACTCTTCTCTTTGAGCTCCCCGAGGGAAGTGAGTTCTGGGCAGCCGTGGGTCCCTGTCCAGCTGCTTCATCTGTCTGGAGGGTACCAGAGGGTCACAGACAAGGCTCTCTGTGACACTGAATTATCTGCCTGAGTGTGATTGTGCCTGCTGGGAGAGACACTCAAGATAATATGAGTGTGTGCTTATAAAAAAAAACAACATTTTTATCAGGGATTTGCTTCCAGCACGTCTTCGTTCTCAAGGTTTTACATTCATCTGTTGCGTGTCAACACTGTTCTGCTGTTTAGCTGAAATGCTGACACAAGCAATCTCAGCATGTGCCCCTTAAATATACTTTCCCATACTTCCCATGGCTGTTTACTGTTGTAACTCCTAGTGGACATTCACTGTTGTAACTCCTAGGAGTTACAACAGTGAATGTCAGACCACCATTGGTCTAATAGTTTGTCATTCTTTCTCCCTTACCCTGTGGAGAGTTTGATTGCATTAGAGTAAAGAATAATAATGTAAACTGTTAAGTTGTAAATAAAGCCACATATCCATCCATCCATCCATTTTCCGTCACCCTTCTCCCTAACGGGGTCGGGAGTTGCTGGTGCCTATCTCCAGCTGCGTTCCGGGCGAGAGGCGGGGTTCACCCTGGACAGGTCGCCAGTCCGTCGCAATAAAGCCACATATATTTTGTGTTATAACTCTTCGCAATGGTATGAGTTGAACCAAAGTTCCAAGGAAATGACAGAGGTGTAGATCACGCTGATGCTGAGTGGGCACAAAGCCGGGAGTGAAGCTGGAGGAGGTAGACATTGGAAGAACCAGACAACAGACAGCTGTGCTGAGCTATGCAGCACTGCACAGTCAGGCTATGGGCTGTCAGTGAGGCTGAGGTGTGTCTGCTCCCTGCATAGGAGACAACAGGGACAGAAGAAAGGTGTACCAGTCCCGTGTCATTTCACATTATGGATATGCCCTGTAAATACAAACAAAGGTACTTTACAGTTTCTGCTACAGTAAAAACAAAAAGATTGAAAGGACATTCCTGTATGATGTTAGTATTCACTTTTAGTTTTTATTCCCTTATGATGTTAGTATTCACTTTTAAGTTTTTATTGTCTTTTACCTCACAAGTATATCCACAGAAAATAAAGACTACTTAATCAATCATTTAATCATTAAAATTGCAAGATCACACCAGTTACCACTCATAAATTAAGATCTATTGCCTTTCAAACAATAGAGTACGGATTTTTATTTTGCATGTGGTTAACTTTCTTGTTTTCTATTTTGACAGTGGTGGTCGGGAATGCTTGATGAGGCCAGGGTTAATCGGCAGTGGTCCCAGTGTGTTTTAATGTCCCTGTGCTTGGTTGTGGATTTTTGGCATCCACTGACTTGCTGTAGCCAACTTCAAACAGACCAGGAGCCCTGTTTTATTTTTGTTTGTTTGTTTGTTTATTGTGCCTCAAAAATGTTGACAGTTTCATCCTTTTTATAAACTGTGCAAATTATGTTTTGTTTTGTTTTTATGTGTCCAAAGTTCCATAACTCATTTTTGGAGTCATTGTGCTGATTTGTTGCTATAAAATAATACAGACTAGTAAATTAAATTCTGTTACAAATTCTTAGTTTTCTTATGACAGCACTCAATTAGAAGGTGAGTTACGTAATTTAAAAGTTAAGTGGTGCATTTCTATGTCCTGTGGGTATATTATAGTGGTGGCAAAAAAATACAAGATCTCTAAGCAGTGACTGCAGTGTGATTCATTCAAAACATACTGCTTGGTTTTGTTTGATCAAGTCCCAGGATAAAAACTTTTATCTGATCAACTTCATCTGTGAGGGCATTAATCTGGGGATATTTAAAAAAGTAAACAAGAGCCTGAAATTTACTAATAGACGTTTTAGGTGTTTGTAATGCAAACAGTTTAACATTCAAAAACTGATTCTGCTTTCTTCAGGATTTTTCGGTGCTACAATGTTTGTCTGATGCTGCATGTTTGCACTGTACTAAGCTACAAACTCAAACAGCAAGCTCTTGTCCTCTGTTGTGTTTTAGAAGTTTTCACTGTTTAACATATTTTTATACTACAGGTTAGTAAAGATAGTACAAAGTGGGCAAACAGGACAAGAAATAAGGACTGTGAAGAATAGTGTGTAGAGAGGTAGACAGACCGCATGTGTTCATTTCAAGTTACCTGGATGCTTTAATAGTGCAAAGACACATGAAAAAAACAAGGGCTGTCACTAGTAATAGGCAGGTTTGTTTGTTTTTATATCCATGTTGGAGAATGTGACCCAAAAACAAACTTAGGTCAGATGCAGCAGCATTGTTCTGACATCCTAATCTCTCTTGTGCTACCGCCAAATCAAAAATATGTCAAATCTAAATATATGCCACCATATAGAGGGTACTAATGACAATCTGTTTCACTTTTGTGGCAATAACTGCGACTTGTAAAATTATTTATTGAGGTAAAGTCATGTCACTTTTCTACATGGACTCTTTCCTTATTTCTGTTCTGTTGTTGCACTCAGCTTTCTTCCATCACTTCATCTTTACAGGCTCTCCTCTCCCATCCACTTATGTTGCCTGTGGCCGATGGGGAATTGCTCCTTTCACTGATGGATCCTTTCATTCTCTCCTTTTAATCAAGCCTGTTAGTACTTCTTAATTAAGACATCACAGTCGTGTTTGATCACTCGCACTCCTCTCTGAGAGGAGGGAGGGAGAAAGACAGTGAAAGAGATCATGAAAAGGAGCCCATATACCCTACCGGTCGCAGTTTTCTGTCTGTGAAGATGACTGAACAGCTTCAATTGTAGAAGATACACCTCCTCCGACTCTTCTCTGCCAGCCCTTGAGGCTTGCGGTGTGTACTTTTCCCAAACCAACAGGCGTCAATCTCCAGAGATCCATACCAGACAGATGGTATTGGAGGCTGGGTGGGATGGCTATCGAGCTCCCTACTGTCAGTTTGTTCTGATGATCACACACACCAGGCTGTCGATACTCACAGTCTACTAATCAAAGAGTTAAAAAAAAAAAAAAAAACAGAACACAAAGACTCTTTAGAAACGTAAACTTTGCAGGTTTTCATTTAGGAAGTGAGACTCCAAACTTCAAAACAGTAAAAGTTACACTGTTGGTTTTGCCTGCCTTATGCCAGGACCCAAGTCTGAAGGTTCAACATCAGGCTGTCTTTGGCTTTGGTTTATTGCCTCTGTCCTCAATATTAATGCTGAGAGGGATCTGAGTTGTTATGGTAAAGATGGCTTCTCTGTGATTACAGTACACTTATTGTGAGTTCAGAAGGAAAGCTTTGGGAACTCTGTCCTCAGGCGAAAAACAATGTTGAAAGAGGGGGACACAAAAAGCACCGTTAGTGATTGAATTCTTTACAAAGTCATTCTGACCTATTTTCCCTTTTTTTCAACACAGACAGAGAAATAAACAACGCTCATTTGTAGTTTGGGGAGCTCTTTGAGGATCAGAGTAAAACTTTAACTTGGTCTGGTAGGAAGTACTGCAGTTGAGCATGTTAAGACTGAATCCTATTTCTAATGTCCCACACATAATTCATATAATGGATGAAATACCCCTCTGATAATGAGACATTTAAAGGAGATGATACAACATCAGTTTTTCATGCATATTAACAAGCGTGGCATAACTTACATTCAGTGTTGCATAGAAACCTACTAATCATATATATTAAGATTTTTTCTTTTATTAGGAAAAAAATCTAACATTAAACAAACATAATGGTGAATTTAAGAGGACTGATTTGCATCAGAGTAAGATAAGGTGTCCAAAAAATGTACTCAAGTAGGAGTAGCATCACTGCAATACATTTCTGCTTAATTAGAAGTAAAAAGTAGTAAAGTAAAAGTAAAAACGTATTTGGTAAACATATTTGTAGAGGAAGGGAAAATATTCAAGATGCCTTTAGATCTAGATGGCACTAGTTGTGATATTTCTGGGAACCTCACATGTCCCCAGAAAGGTTCAATCTACGTGGTTTTTTTTATTGATTTTGCAGAAATCAGATTTCGGTGCCTGGAGAAGCTCAATCAAGAAATATGGTTAAATCACAATTTAACAAGAACCATTCATGACATTTTGTCATTTGGTCTGGGTATTTACTTTTTCTTAATAAATTCATAGTTTATTTGTATGTACTGAGTTTATCTTTGTCTAATATTGAAATGTGCTTGATAACCTGAAATATTTAGTGGTTATTAAAAAGCAGAGCTACTTGTTTCTTATCTTTTATGGAAAAGAGGATATCTGTACAGAGTGGTAAAGTAGAAAGTGTAGCTTTTTTTTTTCAATAAATCAAGACACAAATAATAAAATAAATAAAATCACAAAAATGAGAAATTGCAGCTGGGTGGACTCTTAAAAACTGTCATTATTTCCACCTTCAATTCATCATTTCACATGAAGATGTTGTTCAATGTTGTTTCTCTACAGGAAATAATCTTATAGCCTTCAGCTATATCTGTTGTTTCTGCAGTAGATATAGCTCTACGTCTTACATTCTGCTATCTCAGTTTAATATGAATAATGTAGTAATGTAAAGATTGAACACATTTTTTTTTTTTAAAAAGCAGAAGTTGGTATGTGTGCGCTAACCTTAATTCTTAAAGCATCTCACTGCTTCTTTCACCGCTGTCTGCTGGTCAGTCAATTAGCCTGTGAGTCAGTGTGCCACTGAGTCAGTGAGATTAAGGTACAGTATGCGCATTATTTTCACTGTGAGCTCGCCTGTCTGCATATGTGGCCCCCCTGGCATGTCCTGGATCCCCGTAGCGGGATGCGCAGCCATTTCTGCCTGGTTAGCTGATGGGGGCTGTTCTGCTTCCAGACAATTTAGCAAAGGAAACTCCTGCAACAAACATAAACAGACAGAGACTGATCCAGGCAATCGCAGCCAGTACGTACACAAAGAAATCCCACAGACATAGACAGGAGTGGCAAATGTGTGGAGTGAAAAGCTTGCCTACTATTCCGGGGAGATTATTCCCCAGTTTTTTGTTTTGTTAAGTCTTCCTCCATGAAAGTGACTTTGTCTGTTTGGAAACCATCTACAAACAGAAGGTTCCTATGACTGGATTAGGGCTTGCAGTCTCTTTCTCTCTGTTTCTGTGACAAGAAGTCCATTTGCCCCAAAGGTAAAGGATAAAGGGTCAAATAAAAGGAGGATAGAAGCGGAGAATAAAAGACAGCCAGAATGGATAACAACTTAGATCCTTGGAGCGAGGCATGGACTCGAGTGGAGATGGAGAACTGGCATGGGGAATCAGAGCATTGCGTGCGTGTGTGTTTGTGTTCCTCTTTGGTCAGGCTAGTTCAAAAGCTGAACTGTGTCCAAGCCGTGGTAATGATGCAGGCAGCCACATCAGACCACAATAACCAACAGTCTATCGCTGGCCAATTACTGTCTGCCACAATTATATTTCCAATTCAGAGGTAACAAGGGAAAGTGGCCCAACTCAACTAATCATTTCAAGCAATTACTTTTAAAACTAATTAGAATGTCAGGTTTGGCTGTGCGTGCTGAAGCTTGGGGGGGAGCTTTTAGTTTGTGTTTTTGTTGCTGTTTTCACTTTGTCAAATGGATGGACTTGAAAGGAGAGACCAAAGGGACGGGACAATATCGGCGAAAGTGCAAACCAAACATCGTTCACAGCCACAGTTTGAGCGACTTGGTCATTATGGAAGTTTTAGTTGGTTTGGGGGAATCTATTGTACAAAAGGAAAACGCTGCGTTGGTTTTGTTGATGCGAGGCACTTTGTAAAATGAGTTCTTGGTAGTGTCAGCTGAAGTGTAGTGAGAAAGCAAACTGACCACATTTCTCTTGGGCCCCCGAGCTGATCAAAGAAGGATACAGCAGAGATGGAACAAGAGGCAATTCAGAAGGATTGCAGCAAAAGTAATTTACGCTTTATATCCAAAGAATGATAATTCAAAGTTGTTGCGTAAACATTTCAGTTTGTTTAAAATATGTTTGGGGCTGCGAATATTTGTACAAAATTAATGGAATGCAGACATTTTATGACATTTAAAACAACATAAACCATGAAGCTATGGCGTGTGTTTGCATGCCTTGTAGCTTCCTACTGTAAGTGTAGAAGCTTATAATTTATACTTCAACAAGAAAAAAATATAAAACGGAAAAAAAAAAAAAGAGGTTTTACAATCCATAAGGGAGATGTTACTTAGGTAGAAGGACAAGCTGATGGTGTCCATCGGTGGTAGGACATCTGAACAGTCTGCACATCATAGGTTCAATATTTAAATGTTAGTCAGTTGAGAAAGCAGCAACAAATTTAACCACTGTCTTGTGAAACTAATCCTTTTTAACACATAAAGAGGGAACACTGTTTTTATCTTGGTGACAAGATTTATTCAATCATGCGCTGAAATTATGGCAAAATGATCTATCTTTAAATATTGAGGAGCTCAGACGCTCATCCTGTGAGATGTATACAGATTTCTTGGGGTTCGTGTAAGCCGTCACTTCATAATGCAGTAAACATTCTTCTCTACTTCTTGCCATTAATATTTCCATGTCCATCACGTCAGTTGCACTTTAGGCGAAACAATTAAAACATATCTTACAAATTTGCATGTTTCAGAGTTGGCTTTGGGTCACAAGTACTCAGACACTCACTCACACATAAACATGCAGGAAGATAGCACAGGAATAAACAAAAACACACTAAAATGCCTCTAGTAGTTGTCATAACCGACCGCCCCTGATGGAGTGATGCCTCATTAATAGACAGCTTGCAGCAACAGCATGGCGTTACCTCTCCCACTTTTACAGAGCAATTGTGACAGCCCTGATTTTATCAACAAACTCAGTGGACGTAAAATAAGTCAGTAAGTTTATGAAAAGCATCAGGACATAAAATATACTTGTAATGTTTTTTTTTTTTTTATTTTATCTAAATTTCTCTGAGTACTTGATTACTCTTTTGGTGAAAAGTTTTAGTGATCTGTAAAATGCAAAAAGATAAATTGAAGTTTTCAATCCTTGTCTTTGAATCTGCTTAGTTAATATTTAGGCCTGATGTTGACAATCAACATTAGCTAAACCGCTCCAGAAATGAGAGCAATATCTATTTACTGGCCTGAAATAAGCATGTTTCTGAACTAAAAATAAATATTGATCTCTTATTTAACACAGTTCAGTCCATTTATATCGATCTATTTACTTTCCACCAAGAAGAGAATCTATTTGGAGCTGGACCTTAAAAACAGTCTACAAGATCATAATAGAAATAGGGATATTAAAAGCCCTGAAACAACAGAATTCACCTTTTTAATACAGTAGACATTTTTAAAGGTTTGCAACCTATTGTACTTTTGTTTTAGCATTAAGCTAAAACAAAACTTTAAATGAAGGAAATCCTACTAATAATCAAACACTGTGATAATAGCGGGATGGTCTGAGACTGCTTTGCTGCTTCAGGACCTGGAAAGGTAACTGCAAAAAATGAAAAATGCTCTCTGCCAGAAAATCTTTACACCTGGGCCTCAGTCTGTCTGTTACATTGGACTCAAGCAGACTTGGATTATGCAGCAGGACATTGACCCAACTCACAATTTTTGTTGAACTCACATGAGCTAGCTGAACATTAAATGGCTCCAACAAACAAAAACAAAAAAGAAAGTTTTTATGTGGCCCAGTCAATGTCCAGACCTAAATCCAACAGAGTCTGAAGCCTGACCTAAATGGGCAAATCATGTTTGACAATGCTCCAGTGTGGGTGTGGTCACACAATCAGTAATTATATTTTCACACAGTGTGAGGTTCTTCTTGGTAACTTTCTTCAACTTGTCAAAAAACGCATTATTAGAAAACGGCTTTTATTGTTTACTCAAGTTATCTAATCAAGTCAGTGCTTACACTGTAGATTTATTTCCTCCACACAGTTTTGTTTGATTGTTATATTTCTGCCATTTGCAGCTGAACAATGGGTACAAATTAAACAAACTGAAACGGGAGAGATGCTCATAGGAATATTTCATGCTATTCCACATTTGAGTAATTATGAGCATGCTAATTACTACTTAGCTAACTAAATGAGGATCAGCAATTGTTACATTTTTCTGTCAAGTGCACAGTTTCACGGAAGAATTTCCAATTATTATTTAGGCTTATCCTTTGTTGTCCATGCTGATGCACAATTAGATCACCCTGTAAACACCCTCCCATTGTTCACCTCTCCACATCTGGAAGTGATCCTCGTCTTCGGTTTGTTTGACGAGCCCGTGCCAGAACATTGAGCCTATTATGTTCACTGTGAGGATCTCCAGGCCGCTGATTATTTTTCACTGAGCACACTGTGACTGGGGGGAAAGAGTTGGAAGACAGGGGGAGAGAGGGCTACAGAGGAGGAGCATGGTGACTAAAAAGTGGGAAAAAAAGAAGAGAGGTACTGTGATTGACAGTTGTCTGGCCCCGTGCCTGCTGAGGTTGTTCCCCCCGTCGACTGCTATTATCAGCAAAAGGACTTCCCCATCGGCTTGGCAGCAACTGCGTCACCCCTCTCCCCTGGAGGATGCTATCCCATTTGGGAGGAGATGAATAGGGGTCCCCTCACCCTGTATGAGGTCTCCGTGGACAGAATCTTTACAGATGGGACACCAAGAAGTAAACAGACTTCATGTCAACACCTCTCTCTACCTTGGTCTTTCTCCCTCTCTCTGTACTTTCAGACTAAATCATTTTGAGTGAAAGAGTGTTTGACTTTGCCTTAGCTGTACAGATTCACAGCCTGGCAGTGCGAACAATTTGAAACAGAGATCACTTCAACTGTTTGTCACTGTGTGTTTTAGCTCATAAAATATGACATCTCATTGTTCTTCTTGGAATTAATTTGTGGAAGGTAAGGCGCTCCGCATTCATGTGCGCTGAATGATGAATCATTGGGGTATAAATTTTAAAAGGCCTCGCATTAGTCATTTGCTCATGTTAATTGAAAACTAAATGATTCTGGCACGTAAATGATGGAACAGCTCATCATGACGTTGGTCCCCACTTTAGCATCCAGAAGCTGCAAGTCTGAGAGTATTTTTGGTGCATGGCTAATTGCCAAAGGAATGCAGACGACACATAGACACCTGCGCTGCTAGGTGATTGGCATGTTCAATGTGCTATGTGTAATACACGCAAATCCTTCACTTTGGCAGGTGTGGGAGACAGAGACAGAGAGAAAGCACTGTGAGATATTGAAGGAACGAAAGAAAGAATTGGAAGCATGTGCAGGTGTCACGGCCACGTTTATTAAATTGTGTTCTTTTGACAACATCCCTGCAGCTGCGGGGTGGGGAGCCTCTTGACTTACCCTGTAAAATTGGCATGAGCTTTTTAGATCAGCTGTTCAGCAGGCCATCAGGAGAGAAAATACGAAGCAGGCAACATGACAGTGCAGACGGCTGCAGTTTGAAGTGTGTGCCTAATATTATCCCACATATGATTTTCATCTATTAAAGAGCCATCTGGGTAAATGGTAATGCTTTTATCAGCAGGATTGTTGCCTAATGTGGGCAGTGAGTGTGATAAGTACAGAGGACGCTGTCCCCGGTGAGAATCTATAGAGATGTTTTGTTCGCCTTATGTACGCCGTGACACCTGGACCTCTTCACCTACTGTGTCAAACAAACTGTCAGTTCATGCCAACCCTTTATCTGCCCACAGTGTGACGATCCAGACAGATTTCTACTGAACACATATAAGCGTGTCTCAATAAATTGAAAAGTTTGCTTATTTGGATCATTGTTTCAGTTCAAAAAGCAAAACTCATATAGATTCATTCTAAACACGTGAAGGAAGTTCAAGTGTTTCTGATTTTCTTTGAGAATTATGGCTCACATCCAGAGAAAATCCAAAAGAATGTTTGCAATAAAACTTAAAATTATATAAGACCGATAAGAAGGATAAGAAAAGGAAATAATTTCATGTTATGTTTCAGACAACCTGTAAGTCACTATTGAAGCAATCTGGCCTTTTTAAGCAGAGCCTTCAGGTGATTGCATGCTACGTTGTATTGATTAATTCATAAAAAACAATCTTCAAAGTACTGCCTTTATTGTACAGAACATGGAATACTTTGCAATAGGCTGAAAATGATGTGTTTCATGTTTTTCATTGGGTTTATGCAATATTAAAGTTTTGGAAATAACTGAATTTTAAGCTATAAGGGTCAAAAGGAGTATAAATAAATGGTTGATAAATGTTTCCTCTTGTGTTCTGAATTTAGAATTTCAATTTCATGACTTATTTGGAACTGAAATGCAGCGATGACTCTGTAATGTTCTACGTTTTTCTAGATCCAACCTGTACGCTGATTCACCCTCTCACACACATACACAAACTTATATTGTCTTACTCTCAATTTAACCCTAGCGTGTGACGGGGCCACGGTAAGCTTCCTTGTGAGTGTTAATAGCCAATGGAGCAGATTTTGTAATGAGCGCTCAATCTAGTTGCTTGCCATCACTGCAACACATTAGCCATTTATACAAATTCAGTCCACCCGCCCAAGCAGAAGATCTGGATGCATATTTAATGTTTATCTTCTACAGATCTGGTTTTAAGCCGATCTGTTCCTGAAGCAGCGTCTTTTAGAAAGGTGACAAAACCCCTGCCTCCGAGAACCAAACAAGTATGCAATGTGTCTTTCCTCGTCACGACTGTGACATGATTATCTTTTTATGATTATTGTGATTTGATTAAATAATTGCACAATTAGCACTAAGTCTCGGATAACATCAATTAAAGGACAATGATAAGGTCTCAGTAGATGAGAGAGTGCTGAAGCATATATTGTCAAGATGGAAAACGCAGCATCCCTGGGAGATCCAGAGAAGGAACGGTTGCTGAGAGTGTCTGCATTTAAGTACCTCAATCATGCACCTGTCACTCCGCTTCCTCACATAGACGTCAGTGTTTACCGAAATGAGGGCTGGCAGAAGACATCAGTGCTGGTTTGTGTGCAAACAGCTTGTGTGGACAGCCTCGTGAAGCAAACCCCATCCTGCACACTCATGCATTTCTTCTAGTTCATGGGAGATAACGCTTCAGACAATCTGAGGCAGGAGAACTGTACACTTGTTAGGATGTAATTTTGTGTCACTTTGCTGACAGTACATGTGTAGGAGACACTGTGTGTGGAGCCCAATATTTATGGTCCTGCCCCTTACCATTCCATAGTGTCAGGCTAATTGTCATGATTATCTCAGGCCAGTGAAATGCAGTCAGAAAACACATTAAGCATCTCTGTGCGTTAAAATAACCTTGAATGCATTTGCAATGGATCCCCTATTTGGAAAAAGCTCAACAATTTCAGCATTGCGTATTCCAAGTCACCCGGGCAAGATCTGAACGCAGGTTTCAGGCAAGGTTGGGTCCAAATCAACTGTGATAAATGGGTAGATAAGACAATCAGTGCACGCTGTGACATAGGGCAATGTTAGCTGTCAGAGCAGTGTTCTGCAGGGGAATTCAGTTGCACCCACAATTCTGCAGGAAAGTGTGAGAACTACACAAGTAGGGGCATTGTAGCCTGTTTGTATGCATCCTCTTAACTTTTACCTTTCGCCTGCTTATGTCTGCTACGTTATGCCGCTGCATACCAACAGAGGCCTGCATACATAGGGATGACCTTTTCAGAGTTATAACAAGACAGTCTGTTAAGGACTTGTGTCAAATGATGCAGGAAATCACACAATCCCTGAGCAGAAAGAAGAAAATGCAGAGAGAACTGAGGAACTTGTTCTATCTACATCTACTGTCAGTCATTACTGTACTCTCCAGCCCACAGGTTTCAAAGCTTACAGAAGGATAAACATACATTTGATTCTGTTTCCAGTGGCGTGTTAAAGCACAGAGTGCCTCACACGCCACTTGACTCATTTCCAGGACAAAATAATAACCCTGGTTGTTCGGTACTTGCCTGAGCTAAAAACACAACGCTCTACACAAGCATCTTCCACAAATCCCCAACATACAGCTTTACATAATGTTGTAAAACAATAAAAAGTGCTTCTTTACAATAATGGAAGTGCTTCTTTACAATAATGCTCCAGCACACCCATCCCTTTTTCCGTCACCTTCATACCATACCTGCGTCTGATCATCAGATTTAATATGCTCAGTTTTCCCACTTTGAGCTGTGTTTAATGGAATAGTCAGCCTTAAGTTTCATTCAAACAATAACTGCAGCAAAGGAAAAGTGTTAATGTCCAATTCTATGTTAAGTATTTTTTTGTTTTAAAAAACACAGCAAATATGGCATTTGTGCAGGATCAAATGCTCCCAGAATAGGAATGAGCCAATTCCTGAGATGTGAAACATTCTTTGCAGATTTTAATAATAAGTCCAGAGTTGACAGTGAGTAAGGTGTATAATCACTTGTCTGCAGGATTGGTAGTATTTCTCTGAGTTTTTATTCAGAGATGTGAAGGCTCGGACAGAGAGTCCAGTTTAAGAAATGTTGATATGACAATACTGCCACCTAGAGGTATTAAAAGGAGCAAGACAAAATTATTGCTATCACTGCTCGGTCACATTAAGACTAATAACAGTATTATATGAATTTCAATTAATCAATCAGTCAAGTTTATTTGTAAAGCACATTTCAGCAAAAAGTCAGTTCAAAGTTCTTTTCATAGAAAACACAAACAATTAAGAAAATCAGTAACAAATGTTACTTTTTGACAAGTGCCATCTCCTAAATCAGTATTTAATAGTTCAAAAGCAACTCTAAACAAGTGAGGTTTTAGTCTTGATTTAAAAGAACTCAGTGTTTTAGTTGTTTCACGATTTTCTAGAAGTTTGTCCCAGATTTGTGGCACATATAGAAGCTGGATGCTTTAAAGCCACCACGTCATTCGAATACAAACAACAAGAATTTCTTTGCAAAAAATCAACTTCTACATGTTTTGCTTGCTTCAGAGCACCAGCATGAATTTTTATGTCATAACAAAAAAAAAAGAGAAATTCTGGCTGCCTTCTAGTTACATCAGGTGGATCAGCCTCTGAACCCCATCTGCCCTGCAGAAGTAGCCCCGGCAAACGGTGACCTGCTCTCATTTGCAATCAAACAGAGATGCGTGATGCTGCAATTTTTCTTAAATGAAGAGAAAGGGCTCACCTGTGAACCAGAAATGGCCTGTTCAGGTGGGACCTGTTTTGACCTGTTGCTTCAGGGACCTTAATGTTCAAGGTTAGGGGGGAGGGTCCATCTGCTGTCTGTGACTGTTTGTGTGTGCTTTTGTTTATATGTCAAAAAGACAACAATGGGCCAAGGAATATCTCAACAGCTGTCACTATGAGATCATGGGATGGCAATTTAAAATAGTGCTTTGAAACGTTTTATGTTGCAGTGGATCGTTTTCAACTTTTTAGCTCATTTCAGAATATGTGTGTATCGGATCTTTATACATCAAAAAAGCATTGAAAAATAATTTTGGTAATTCAGTTTTAACTGATTTCTAATCTAGGCTCAGTAATAAAAAGTATTGAAACTATATTAACTTAACTAGTGAAAACCCATATTTCAGTTTCTTGTAAAACCCAAATATTTCAAAACACCAATAACAAAAATTTAAAATTAAAAACGACAGCCTACTAAAAGGCATGTTCATGTATTGTGCAGCTTGTACAGTAACTCAATACATGGTGAGGACTTTGTATGATTTACATCCCTGTTGAGGAGTATTATGGTTATCAGGCTGTGTGTCTTTGAGGGTGGAAAGGTAGACCAGATCTGTATTGTTTGGTCTTGTGTTTTACAACTTGCCTATTTTTCTTTCAAAACTTTTAGCAATGGACACATGGAAGGTGCCAGTGACTGTCTGCTGCACAACTTGAAATTATGGATGTGGAGCCCAACACATTTTCCATCCATGACACTAATGTTTCACTCTGTGTGCAATGAATACAAATAATAAATGAGTTTCACCTTTTGAACTGAATTACTCAAGTAAATTTTTTACGACGCTCCAATTTATTGAGCTCACATAAGTTTGATGTAGGAAGTGTATTGTTTTAACACAAAACCTTTCTTTTGCTGCATGGCATAAGATAAGATATTGCAGCTGTGAAGTGTTTCACTGGGTGTAGTGCAAGGCATAATTCAAGAGAATAAAAGAAAACATGTATTGTTTTGTCTCAGCCTTCCTAGGAACATGCAAATATTATAATTTCTTGCATGTGCAGCATCTGAAATGACTATTTATACCTCAATGTAAAAATAATCCTCTGACAATGACTGTGATGTGATCTTCTATTTCTTATAGTCAAAGGTCAGTCATTTCTACAGTTGTAACACTGATAGTCAAAACAAAATCACACACTGTAATCGGAACAATAACATACACTGACTCAGACAGGGAATGACCTTTGCTGTTTATGTGGAGGAACTGGTTGCCTGACGATCCACACTCTTGCACATGTGTGTCTCGTGGGAGCATTTGGTTAAAAACCAAACTGGGATTCTAAATTGGTTTGAGGCCTAAGGGCCTTGTTTGAATCTGTGCTGTGTCTGTCTCTTGTTTCTGTCTTTCTGAGGTCATTTAGAAAGTGCTTGTTTAAGGATGAGTGATTAACAGGGATGTCCAGGAGCTTCAGACTCATCTGAGTCTTCCTGGAAAGGCAGGACAGACCTGCTGCTGAACAGTTAAGGCTGGAGGGCTTTGCCGTCCAGGACAGTGGTGGATTCTTCTGCAGCCACAAATCAATTTGTATTCATTTGCATTATGCAAATATACACCAGTGGTTTTTATTGGGGTAATTTTCTAAACTAATCTATTTCTACAGTGTTGCGTTCTCTGACCCGGACCCTTTAGTATCAGGAGACAACATGTTATCACATTCAAATGACAGCACATCCATGCTCGCTAACAGACAAGCACTGGATGCAACAAAGTCCTCTCCTGAACCTGACATCCAATTTAACAAACACCAGTTTAAAGTCCTGTTGACAAGAAGCAGGAAGCGAAAAGCGAAAGAGGATATGACATGAGGAGAAATCGGCTCCTTCTGTTTCTTGTCACTCCAGATTATTGAGGACCTACCCAACATGCACCTCGGGGAATCAGTGTCTGTCCACACAAGTCTCTCTGTCTTATGTTGCTTCGCCTCTCTTTTTGAGACACATACACACACATACACACACATGCGTGCACATTTTCTTTCTTTGTCTTTTTCCCTCTTTGGTCTTTATCCAAACAAACCATCTGATCCTTTACAACCTCATTTATATTTTTTGTCCTTGTTTTTGAGGATGTTCTTTTCAATAGAATTTACATCTTTTGTGTTGTAAAATGTCCAGAGTGCGCATGTACGTCTACATGTGTGTACATATGAGAGCAGATGTTTGCTTGAGGCGGCCTCGCATGTCACTCCCTGATATCTCAATGGGAATGTGGGACAAACTTAGAATCACAAAAGAACTTTGCATGGAGAAGTATTCAGCAAACACACACTGAATAAATAATAGAAGCGCCCAGATAAGCTCATCTCCATCACATCGAAACCTCCGCTTTTTGGGCCCTCTGTTCATTACATGACAATTTATTATAATTTGCATTATTTCTACGTGTTCAAGGAGGGGGAAAAATACATCTGTTAATAGCGCGAATCCCTTGATAACGTCCCCGCAGAATAGACTCCTGCTTCCCGTCCTGTATTAATAGGTCTCAGAAACACAGCTTTAGTTATTACAGTTATTTATACATTTTACCTCACAAAGCCAGCACACCTCAGTGAGCACTAAATATATTTTGTCAAACTCTTTAATGGTAATTTAATGAACCGTGACCTTAGGATGACAATTAATGCCAGATGTATTTCCACAATCTTCATTTATTACAGGGCTAATTTTACCTTGCCTGCGTTCTCTCCTGTGCAGATATTCATGGAAATCTTGTTTAAATGAGATTTTCCTCATTAGTTTGCCTCACCAGGATAAAGACTTCCCCCGTCTACTTTTTGGAGCTGCATTTAGAAATGCAGCTATCGGTTCTTAATGAATATGTTTATGAAAGCCACGGGTTGATGTACCGGATGACCTTCTATTATCAGTTGTTTTGATAAAACTCAGGTAGTCCACAGGTTAAAGCTGAACCGACAGTGCTGTGAAAAACTGTCTCTCCTTAAAGAGTTTTTTCTGGGTTTTCTTCATGTGTGATGCAATTAAATTTACAGATTACCACAAAAACAATTATATCAAAGCTGAACTAATTAAAAACTGAAAAGTTGCAGCTGATTCCTGCATTTAAAAATAGGCAACAAACTGGCCTTATTTGAATGTAAAAGATTTTGATCTCTAAAACTTGTAACTGGATGTGCCACCGACATCTCCCATTGGATCATGTCAGTGATTCTTTTATTTTGCTGCAGAATAATAAAATAATTATTCTGCAAATCCGCAAATCTCCTTTGCGGATTTGTTTTAGTTTAACCACAATTGGAAGGTTTCTGAGCATGAAGTCCTTGGTTAAGGCAAGTTCAGTCAGACTGAACTCTGGGTTTTGAGTCAGGCACATCAAGACCTTTCATTTGTTTCTTTTCAAAGGTGGATATGCCTCAAGTCCTCCTTAGCATGAAGTTTATGAAACAGTGGTGATTAATTAAAGAAAAGAATATTCCTTGTTTCATCAATTATGAAAAGTCATGCAAGTAGTGAAATTGGCAAAAAGCTTCATGACATATAGTCAGTCTTGCTGTGTTTTAGATGTCCTGGTCAGTTCTTTATGACCTGCTGGATGAATTGTCAATTAGCTTTTGGAGTGATTCTCGGAGGAAAAGGTTCATCCTGTTCTATGTTTTCTTTGGTGGACAATGGCTCTTGCTGATTCTCGTTAGACTAATCATTTTCAGAATGTTAAACATTAGTGTTGTAAATTCTGATGTGCTGTTAAATACCTTTTGTTCTAAGGCACGTTGTCGTGTTTTTTCAGATTTTTCTAGCTTACTTCATGTTGTCTGAACCCAATCAATCGAGGGTTCTATTTAACCCATCAGACCATCAATTTTAGAAACCACACACAAAAAAATGTTAAGGTACATGCACACAGGGTCAATGCAACCCCACTGGACCATCTACAGCGTTAAAGAACTTGGTGAGTCTGATGAACCCCATCTCTTCAGATGGCAGGAGAGTTAAATAACTTGATTTTGAAATCATTCCTGGGTGTGATTGATCAAATTGAATCTAAAATTCAACTTTTAGCTAATAAATGGGACCAATAACTTTTCCTTACAGGGTTAAATTTTCATAAAAACATTGTTGCTCTTTTTATTTACTAGAGTGATCTGTATCTGATATTAAAACTAGTTTGGTGATCTCAAACATTAAGATGAGTGAAAAAAGTAAAAACAGATTAAATCAGTAGGGGGGAATAATTTTTTGAAACATTATTTTTAAGCATATTTCCATTGGGCACCTCCTGAGTGTCTCAAATTTATAAGCCTTAAAAAAAAAAAGTCTGGAAATGATTTTCGCTTTATCAACCGAGACAACCATCACAAGATCTTAAAAATATCTAGCTTCCTCTTGTTTCTTTTATTTTTTGTTCCCCAGCTCTCTTTGCCATGTTTCCAGTCTATCATACATCCCCCTCTTACTGGGATAAGTGGGGCCATCACGCGCACACCTTTGATGTCTACCAGAGTTAAGCCGGTTTTGAAGTCAGATTAGTGAATTGTAAACACCCTTTTAGACCTTTCAGTCTCTCCCTGTAGAACAAGGGAGAGAGAAAGTCAGAGTTGCAGGATTAATCCATGCACAGCTAAAGATTTCTTACGAAAACCACAAACCAAACTGTTAGACTTATTTACTCTCTGTCTTCTCTCTCACCTCTTTTCAAATGGCTCTATTTTAAATTGGCTATGATGGAAGCAGACAGCAGACAGTGTATGAAACAAGCACACACGTACACACGTGTGCACATGCACACGTGTACGGAGAGAGGGCAGTGTTTTTCAGACGAAAAGCCCGTCTGTCTCTTTCACATTCCATTAGTTCCTGGAGCTACATCAGAGGGCAGCGAGAGCGCACAGACATTCCTGCAAGACGCAGATGTCAGGATCAAAAGTCAGGCTGACTCCTGTAAGCAGCAGGGGAGAAAGACAGAGATGAAGAAAAGAGAAACAGTGAGTGAGAGGGAAATTAGGCTGGGTCAAGGAAAGAAACAGCAGTCGTCTTTTCCTCCCAACAGCTATTGGACAAACCCTCCAAAAAATATTCAATCCTTTAGAAGGCAACCAGTTTTAGAGCTGTCTGTTGCCTTGTGTTTTTCCTCCTGCACCTGTGAGGCAATCTGTATTTACTGTTCTCAGGGTGCTGTTACCTTTGTGACTTTCCACTCTCTTGCTGCCAGGCTGTTGGGAAACCATGCACCATGCTGCCTACATCTTGTGCCTTGTTTCAGTTATTAAAAGGCACGGGACCAGATGGTGTGTGGTGTGTGCACACGTACTTGTAAGTGTGTGTGTGTGTGTGTCTCCAGGTCTTTACTTTGGCTCCAGGCACTTCCAGAACTGGCACAAGCCCAACTGGGTCATCCATGCAGTATCTCTCTTTTCTGCCTCCCCTCCTCCTCACCAACAGCGCATCTGTGTAGGCCTTTGCTTGGGGAATGTTTGTGATTGTATGTGTCTGTGCTTCAAGTAAGGGTTAGAGTGTGTGTTACGGAAAGGAAACTAGGTAAAGCTCAGTTCCTCCTTGATAAAACCTATATTGTGCTTCGCATAAATTCATTCATCCAGAGATAAAGAATAAATAACAGAGATTTATTCTTTAATATCTGTTTTACTTTTCATCTCTTCCATTTTATCTTCTCCAGACACGAACGAGGTCATTTCAAATAGAGTCAAGAGATTTAGCAAAGCTATTTCTGAAGTCTTTGAAAGATCTGTTATATAAGAAAAAAGAAAAAGAATCAACCAAAAAATATGCAAAGTGCAGTTAGTCATACAGCAGGCTAATGCGTGATACACAGTCACTTTTATATTTTATATATTTACTATTTTCAATAGACACAGACGATGAATGCCATTACAGATAAAATAAAAAAATCAAGACCCATGTAGAGAATGCGTCTGCATCTTAAAAATCCCGTTCCCACATTTTGTGATGTTTAAATATTTACTGCCTAATGTGCCACATTAAAATTGAAGAAGTAGAATAATTATCCCGATGAAGGCTGCAAACATCTTTTCACCATCAATGTTTTTCAAGTGTTGCTTAAGTTTTTATTTCTCCACATTTTTGTTCCTCTCAGTGACCTTTAGAAATAGGTGAAGTCAAGATTCAGACAATTAGATCTCAAAAATTGTTTTACTTTTTCAAAAAAGGATTGTGTTCTTCATTAGAAGTGTGCATTAGGATTATACACAGAAATCTTGGACTATTGAATGAAAGGGGAACTTGTGATCTGTGGTAATGAGATTCTTCACCAGGGGGCATAAAAGAATAAATGGATTCAAAACAGCAGGTTTTCAAGAAGGTTTGGTGACACAGTGGTAAGCCCTGTTGTCTTGACTTACAGCAAGAAGTTATTTCTGTATAGGATTTGCGTGTTCTCCGTCTGCAAAGGTGGGTTCTCGCAGGGTACTCAGACTTTATTTTCACTCATTTTCAGTTCAATCTGTGCACAGAGAGACAAGAAATTGAGAAAAGTGGATGGGTGAAGTTCAGCAGAACCGTCAAACCAAAATAGCATCTGATAAACAATATAGTAGAGCTGTACTAGATCTTTGTGATGCAGGAACCAGAACAGCAAATACCTTATCGGAGATCATCCCTTAGTTAATCATTTCTTTCCTGTCTTAACAATTAAATAAATGAATTTGAAAAATTGTAAAGTATGCTTTTATCTGAAGCATTTTGTGAATGACTGTGTTGTTCCTTGTCAAACTGTTCGGTTCTTAATATTTTTTATTGATTCAAATGAAGAAATAGGAACTGATTGCCTCTTGTTTACTGGTTGCCTGTCTGTCCAGCTACTCATTGTTTGTCTAAAACAGTGGTTCTTACCCTGGGTTCGATCGAACCCCAGGGGTTCGATGAGTCAGTCTCAGGGGTTCGATGAGTCAGTCTCAGGGGTTCGATGAGTCAGTCTCAGGGGTTCGGCGGAGCCTCTGCCGCGGAGCTAAAGACACACTGGTGTAAAGTCGTGATGACACGCCATCACTTGCTGCAGAAAATCACGTGACATTGCTTGACCAATCAGTCCTGCAGGGAATTTAGTGCGCGGAGTAGTCAACGGCTGTAGTAGTTGTATCTATAAGAAATTTTTAATTCTTTTAAAAAATCCAAATTTATTTTTAATTAGTAAAATAGAACAAAAAATAAATATTTTGGGGGGCTGAAATTCTTTTATGGGGCCAACATATTTTTGGGGGGTGCCAGAATAAAGTAATACCGCAATTTGTTGTGACTTCATGGACTGTGTTGGTTTTGTTCTTGGAGCAACTTGATGTTCATGCATGACTCATTTTGTGCACCAGTAGGAAAAGCATATACCTATCTCTTGAATTTGGCAAAAAAAATCATATTTCACTTATCACTGAAGAAAGGTTCAGTGAATGCGCATATGAAACTGGTGGGTTTGGTACCTCAAAAAAGGTTAAGAACCACTGGTCTAAAACATACAGTCTTTTAGACAATCTCTTTGTCTATATTTTAAGCAAACCCACTTTTGAGCAAAACTACATAAAAAAATTAGAAGAGAATTTTGCTCCTCACAAGCAAATGAGGAAACAATTGAGGATGCCGCAACATTTTTAAGACCAAAGTGACACAAGACACAAGAACCAACAATTAACTCAGAAATAAAAGTAAAAAGGTTGTTAAGAAGAGATACGAGCCAGTATGCTGTCAAGGCAGCTAAAAAGCAGGTGAAGCAACAGACTTGTCTGCAGCCACGCTTTTAGAAGAAAAAAAACAACAAAAGAACTTGTTTTTTGCGTTTGGGATTTTACACGTGTCTTCTAACAGACATCCCCTGTTATTTTCAATATGAGCTCAGGGATCCTTCTTTAATGTTTACATGTCACCGTTACGTTAAGCAGACTTGAGACAGGACATCGTACATTCAGCTCAGAGCTGTGCTACAAACCTTTCAGCCATCACACTGCGTGTACTTCACTTTGAAGACAAGGCTTGAAATTTGACGAGCGGGCGATTGTCCCTGCATGCTGTAAGCAGTGCTTTCACTCTGTTTAACCTCTAAGAACAAGGAAAAGTGATACTTTTTTGCATTTCAGTATATGGAGCTGTGCAGACCACCTCTTTGTTTACACCTTGCACGTTACAATATGTAAGTAAGTCCTCCCACCTGCCTTCCCGCTGATCTTTCTCCACCTGCCTCTGCAGCTTCTGCAGAGGGCACTGATTACATTAGACCTCAGAGGGCTGCCTGGATCAATAAAGAATCAGTGTTCAGTCCGCTGGAATCACAGCCACTTGCTAATGAGAGGGAGGCGGGTCTAGACACAGATAAGATAAAGCAACAGAAGAAAACCAACGCCTTCTATAGATTTGTATATTTTGTCTCTAAAACAAAATATACAACCTGTCACCTGCTGAATATTGGGTCACCTGTCATTGATCAATATTGGGTGAAGATTTAATCATTTACTCTAAGCGTGAGTCATTCATAGGCATAAGCTATGTGCTTTATAGGTCCCCATTAAAATTCTTAAATAAAATTTCAACAATACATGACTATTAAACAACAAACCATCTGAAGATTCATTTTAAACATTAAAGGAAAGTCCAACAATTTAGAAAGAAAACATCATTTAGAGACCAAAGGATTATCCACAATAGCGTGTTATGTTACCCTAAAATGTTTCCTATACATTTAAGCCTATACAATTCATATCCTTAGCTGATTTATGTTTACAATAGTATTTCAATTGCATGTTTTTTCTAACCGTACTCTAAACTGTGGCGCCGACATGATTAAAAAGCCATCATGAGGCTCTCCACCAACTGTAAAATGACAATTAAAAGTGAATTAACAAACACAAGAAGAACTGGGTTTCTTCTGAAAGCTTCTTTAAAAAAAATGTATACTTTGATACTGTGAGACTTTGTTTTGTTATCTTGTACGAGATGCCAAATTTCTAGGTCAAATTAAAAATAACATTACAATTAAATCTATAGGGATGAATTTTGAGCTTATCTCTCTCTCTTTCTCTCTCTGTGTCTCTTTCTTCTCTCTCCCTCCACACAAACAAACAAACAGGCAAACATATTCACATGGATGCTATGCCCCAGTGTGACTTTATGTCTAGGAACACCCCTGGATCTTTCCTTTAAATCAGGGTCCTTCAAAATGAAGAACCATTCCATTGTCTTTTTGGGGGCCACTCTTTCCTTTTCTTTCCTTCTTTTCTATGGCTCCATCTTTCTCTCTCTTGCACATCGATGTTCAATGATGGTAATTTTCCACCCAGGTCCAGAGTGAGCTGATGTGGCGAGGCTCTTGGCCCCCCCGCTGTTCCTGATGAGGCATGATGGGAAATTACCCAGAGTTCTCTGTTGTCAGATAGTAACTCAGTGTTTGGTTGTAATAAGCAGGCAAACCCCGGCATGTGCACTCAGGCGCACGCACACTCACACACACACACACACACACACACACACACACACACACACGCACACACACACTTCCACACACCTTCACAATTGCACACACAGTCGCAGACACCTCTGATTGTGTGCATTAATTGCACTGTGTGAGATCACCACAGTGACCACAGCTGTGCAGGCTACGCCTTGCTTTCCGGGTCACTCGGGTCATCAGCTCCCCTATAACAGCTACGGCACCTTCACTGTCAGATCCGACAGAGCATAATGAGAGTCCTCCTTGCTGCAGTCGCTGTTCAAATATCACTGAAACGCTTTCCTCCACCTATCAAGCCAGCCTCGTCAACATTTCCATGTTGTCAGTGCACTTGGTGTGTGTGTTCGTGCATCTGTGTTTGTGTGACTTCCTGAATATTGACTGGCATGAGGGAGGTACAGGCCTCCCTCGTGCTGGTGAGGACGAGCTGGTGTGACAGTGTGTGTCTGTTAGTTTGAGAGGGCGGGGGGGGCAGTGTTTGCCCCTGTCACTGCGGTGTGTCACCTTTGCATTAGAGCTGTCACCAACAAATGGAGCTTTAGTGGAACCCTGTAAAGAGAGTCCTGCTGAGGTACTGTTAGAATCAGCTTGGGACCGGTTGGGGACTGCAGGGTGTGTTTGATCAACATCAGCGGATGTTGGGAGAGTGTCCACTGCCGGTTTACCTCCAGATGACCATTCACAGTCAACAGATAGCAGGGGTCTATCATAATAATATAATATTTAAGCAAGATTGAGAACACCACAGGTAAGGTTCTACACTATAATGAGTTCTGCTTAAGGGTTCATATTCAGAGGAAGTGTGTTGGTTGGGTTAAGTTTCGACGTATAGACAATACAATTAATTGTATTGTGTAGTTGACTTTGGAGAAGTCCCTCAAGCTAAGCATGCATGTGGCGACAGTGGAGAGGAAAACTCCCATTTAACAGGAAGCAACTTTGTTCAGTAACAAAAAATAATTTGTCAACAATAAGTCTGAATAAGGAGTGTGTAAGTTTTATTACTGTTTCAAATGTGTAAGTTTAGGAATTTAAACAATGTCGTAAATGTTTAACTGGAAATCTTTATAATGTGATAGTTATGTTAACATTCGACAATAAATGTGAAAAACAGTAATTTTTTCTTCTTGTGTCGTATTTTATGCATGACGTTGCGGTTTTCAAATCAATCTTGACAAATAAATTCCTTGAGTGCTTTGAAAAACAACCATTCAAATGTGAGCCCCTTTTTTCATGACTTGATCAAAACTGATTCTTGTGCTAAAAGTCTGTACAAAGACCATGACTGCAAAACTAAATGATTATGTCTCAGGAATACTCATGTGGTAGTACAGTTGATGTTTCCATCACTTTCATGCATTACTACCCATAAAAGTTTCTTCAAATGTATATCTGTCAGGGTTCCTATTATCATTAAGTGCTTCTGGTTTAATGTGGGCAAAATGACATGGCCCAGCAAAACCAGTGTTACTGAAAATGGTCTCAAATGAAGCAAAATCTACCCAACACGATCTTCCTGTCTTTCCCTCTCCAAGTCTTTCACACACAAGCCAACACACACAGAGAGGGCCAGGGGCCAGGAGCTTACAGTAAATAAAACCAGAGTCTCTCCTTAATTAGCTCTTTGCCTCAGGGCAAAAACACAGGGAAAGTGTGTCAGTCGCTGCCTATGTTGGACACTGAAGGGACACCCAGTCATTCTGACCAAAGAGCCAAGAAAATGTGCATTTTTGCACTCAGATTTCAGCAAAGTTGCAGTTAAGCATCATTTTATTGAACTATAAGGGCATAGTTTAAAACTCTCATCTCACAATTTTCTATGTTTTTAAAGTTTCATCAATTCCATCACGCTATAAAAGAAAGACAACCTTATTTTCGTACATGAGTTGCTATTAAAATTCCTAATGAAATTAAAAATTAGGCCACAGTCGTCAGAAGATATTCAAATTCGTTTAGGTGGAAATGATTAAAAGCTGAGTAAATTTAACAATTACAAATTAATGTCGGTATTTACTGTTGCGCCTGAGTGATGGCTCAGCCTCTTACCAGAACCTTCATTAGGATTTTAAAAATAAGCATTCACGAAGCAGCATAGCTCTGAGTTAGTGACCCTCACACAATGCCTCGATTTCATGAGATGTACGCTTGAAAGTAATCTTTTTTAATAGTGTGTCCTATTTAGTTATTTTTCAAGGAAATATGATATTTATAAAAATTACAAATGAAAATGAATTTCAATATTTTAAATAAGAAATGCTGTCTATGTAGAAGCCTGTCTGTCATAGAATTGATTTTAATAAGCTTGTCAGCTGAAGGCAAGAGCAGAACACTACTGACCCCTGCTGGTATGAAATTTTGTAAACGGAGTATCAACCACTCCAGTGAACTTTATCTGCTTATTTTGACAGCAAAGTGATTTTTTTGTGGGGACGTAAAACACACAATTTCTAATTAACGTAAATTTTAGGGTTCTATTCCCTGAACATTACACAAAATATGATTTAAAAAAACAAACAAACCTTACTACCCCCAACCATCAGCACCACACACACATGCGCACGCACACACACACACACACACAAACACATATTCCTGGTTACAAATGATCAGCTTTTTTCCACATAAATTATTTCCCTCATAAATATTTAGAATAGTTCCTCCTTGTGATGTAAGTGAGAGCATACCGGTAGAAACAGGAACAGATGGTGTACCTGTTCTGATTTACAGAAGAGATATTCTTTTTTTTTTATTTATTTTTTTTTTCAGAGTACAAACTCTCTGAAAAGGATACGTTGAGTATTTGTCCCCCATCCAAAAGCCTCACGTGTCACACCTGACTTAACAGCGGCGGGGATGTTAAAGAGCAGCGGATTTACACCTCGTTGCTCATTTGATGTCACTAAGCTACGGGTCAGAGTGAGGAGGAGAGTGCTGGTGAGTAAGACCTCTGGGGGAGAGCAGCTTCAGGAGGTTAAGTAAATCTTGTAGTGGACAAAGGCTCAATCAGATGGAACACAGAGGGGGCTTGTTGTGACTCAAATTGTCATTGAGCATTAGGAATAGGGGCATGCAGTGAAATAATACACCTGCTTGAGACTCACAGAAACTTACATTTGTTTGATTGAAGTCTTTTTTTCTCCCCATCGCGCTGGGAGACAAGCTCTTGTTATAGAAAACTGGTAAGTGCTTCAGATCAAACATGCATCAGTAGAGGCACATATCAGTGGCCCCTGGAGTCATGGCTCACTATGAGTGGACTATCAGTCACCACTGAAGGAAAAGCCCAATTAGGATCATTAATTATGCTTCCCTGGCACATCACTCTATCATTCTCTGTTTAGCCCAAAGACTATTTGAGTCTGTAGCTGCATGCTCCATCTTGTGGCATAATCCGATCTCGCTGAAGAAGTTTGTCACGTTTGGCAGAACTGGACTCTGGGACGGGAAATCTAGATGGACAGAGTGTCGGCGTTTAGCACATTTACAGAGAGAAGGTTTGTAGTGTCACAGTAAATGAAGTATGATCTTGTAGACTAATTCTCAATTCTGCAAGATGTTCCCCAATGCACTGTAAAGAAAAAGCTGTTAGCAAAGCAGATGCGATATTTTTAAGAACTCAAATATATTGTAAGCGACACTTTCTTTTGCAGATTGTGACTTGCTAACAGCTGAATCTAACTGAATTAAGGCTGCAAGATAATGAAGTTGTTAGCACTGTTGTAGCCAGAAGGTCTTGGGTTCAAATTCTGCGTGGAATTTGACTAGGGTAAGAATTATCTGACTTCTTCTCATAATGCAGAGTTAGGCATTTTTTATGTCAGCAATTATTATGTCAGCTTGGCGTGTTATTTGTCTCTGTGTCACCTTCTGAACTGTGGTTCATGACCTGGCTATTGATTACTGGACGCATCTGTAACACAGAAAATAAATGAAACTTTATCAAATTTAACAAATCATTTAACCTAAATATTCAAAATGCTTCAAAATGTGGAAAATGGAAAATTGTTTCGCTGCTGACTTCCAAGCAGTACAACAAAGTTTTAGCTCTCCATTTTTTTCACTCTTTCAGTCAGTTTTGGTCTCAGTAATGGCTTAGATTTTATAATGTCTCAGAAGAAATGATAATGGTGATGCTCTCATCAAAGCAGATGACAAAGGCGTATGTTGCCACCTTGCAGTTTCTTTGTTGGAGCACTGCAAAATTTTGGACAAACAAGTTATTTTTCTAAGGCTGGTCAAGTGAAAGAGCATCTTCAGTGAATTTTCCCAGCTCAATCAGGAATCAGTTAAGCTCTAAAGTTAATGAACCACGTAGCTATAGAACCAGGAAGTTTGTCTCACTTCAGCATTTTCACACATTATGTTATTTATGGTAACAGGCTAAGGTAGAGTTCACCATTGGAAAAAGAAATGCTTATGTAAAACACAAGCGTCGTTTTATGTGCCTGCAAAAGTCGGTCTCTTTATTAATCTTTATGTCCATGTCCCGACCTGCGTCTTCCAACCACACACACGACTTGATCTGCTCAGCCTGCCCTAAAATATCAAGAGATTACCAGACCTCTGTTTTCATGGCCAACAGAACATTAGCATGCTTATTGCTCTCACCGATTATCCTCACTATGTACGGTACATTAGCGAACTGTACGATTGGCCAACCCCCTGCCTGTGCAATCAACAGAGAGCGTGAATGAATGATCAGACATTAGCAGGTCGGGTGTGAACTGTGAAAATGGGCTCTCACACCAGTGACTGCAGGAGGCCTTGATTTACTCTAGCCTAGCCTAGCGAGGCTGCTAGCAAGGCCCGGCGCTTGTTGCTCTGTGTGGCGAGGAAATCAGCTAGCCTTGGCCTGCCTGCCCAACGTAAATGCAGTGGAACACAGAGAAGTGTAGCGTGCTGAAGCCCAGTCTAGTGAAGTGCTGTGTGCAAGATCATAGTAAGACTCCTTGCTAACATATGCTTGTGTTTAATGCAGCGACCTGCTTCTGCATGGTGGGTTTACACATACCCTGCAGTGAAGGTACTGTGCATGTGTGTATGGGTGTATAATATCAGTAATCAGTGTACCTCACACAGCCAGACTATATCTAGGCCTTGTGTGGTGAGAGGGCAGGAGACCAGCTCTCTGCTTAAACCGGGCTCATCTAGCGTATTTGCGTTTCTGCTGATGGAAGTTAAAACTGGAGACTCAAGCTTCAGACACCAACAAGCCAGCCAAGACCCCAAAGGTCCAGGTAATAGGAAGACTATGTCCTTATGGGCTGTTTGGTATTCATGGCCTGTCTTATTTTGTTCCTTAGTACATCCTTGTGACACCTATGTGTGCATGCCTGAGCATTAATTCGTTTATGACCTTTGAGCATTGCACACGCGGGGAGAGAAGAGAGAATCCAGTTATCAGAGTTTCAGGGATGCTGTAGAAAGGGTACATACAAATCTCAGTGGAGAGAAGTGCGTATGCGTGTGTGCGTGGGTAAACCAGTGTTAGTCTGGTCACTGTGGAGAGGAAGCTATTAGAGCTGCCAGCATGAAGGCAGCCACATGTTGAGGGTCAAAAGAGTATTACAGACAGGGGGAAAAAAGTATCAAGAAGATAAGACAAGTCTGTCTCAGCTATACTTTGTCAATGTGTAAAAATGACAAAATTAAAGTTACCCTCTGCTGTGAAGCTGCTGGAATTTGATCATAATTTGCACTTTTTTTGCGTTTGTCGCCTTGACATAAAACAGAGCATGTTGCGAATGTAGAAGTTTAGCAAGATTTTAAGCAACCTACTTATTGTTTGAATGCACGTGCACAGCTATTCAAGATATAGCAGGGTGTGTTTCAGACACACAGCACATAAGTCACAACAAAGCACTCCAGCCACTTTTGATCATGTACATTTTTTGCCTTTACGGAGTTTGACAGGGTTGAATCTTGTGAACATGAGAGGCGAGAAAGTGTGATTCTGTGTTCCAGCCTCATGCCTGCTTGGTTTTTCCCACCTTCACACCCCACTCTAATTTCACGGCACACGATCCAAGTCGGCCCAGCATGAAGGTTCATCGTTCTACCCTTGAATCAGTGGACCAGAGCGGTCCTCAGGCTGCGGACCGAGCCTCCAGCTAACCAGCGTGGGCTCAACTTCCAGACGCCCACATGTGCACAGATAATGTCATTGTCGCTTATGCATGTCCCGACGGAGCAAGGGGTCGTTGTTTTGAGGACCGGGTTTTAGTTCCACTCGCTTGTCAGAATGCACAACACGTGAAAGCTGATGTGAGCCTTCTCTGCGAGAGATTCATGTGTGAAAAGCAGAAAGTCTTTTGTTGACAACATTAGTGTGGCCATGTGAGTGACTGGCATTTTTCTCAATTTGGGTCAAATTTATGTCTTTTGGTTTTAAGCTTTTCTCCTATATTAACAAATTAAGTTATTGAAAAGTAATATGAATGGATGAAACTTCTTGTTGTGATGCCTGTTTGATAACTTTTCTAGATTTTACCGCTGTCATGCAGTTCAATATGGGTGGATGCGAGACACTGAACACACTCAAAATCACACTCTGCTTAAATAATGACCTTTCTGTTCCTTGTCACTGAGCTGCTCAAGGACCATCAAATTCCTATCCCATCGTCATATCCACTGTTCAGGATTTCAAAAAATTTCATAAACACTTCGTTATTCCTCTAAGTCACTGGCAAATCACTAATTCATCTTTCAAATTCTTGAATCTGGGCATGCATTTGAATAATATCTTCCCAAGTTTACCCACATGTGAAGATCTATGCAACCTAAGGTCCTGAGAGGGCTGTCATGTGGAAATGGTCAGTGGGTGTGTGATAAGGAGGTTTTGTAATGAGTGAGCTTTAAGCCAAATAATTGCTAAGCTTTATATTAAATTCACACACTGAGGACTTTTAGATTAGTGTAGCTTTGTTGATTTTATGCCCTTATTTCTGCTGCACAGACTTGAATCTGTGATAACGAGCAACATGATGCCTCGAGTGACTGGGATAAACACTGGATGCATGTTATATTAGGTGTAAACAGTTTAAACCGAATTCACCTGATTTAGCCAATTACTGCAGCAATGTTTTCAGCCATGTTAGTTGTTCACTGATCATGCTCATCATAAACTCTAATTCAATTGACCTGGAGATAAGCATGTGTTTATTAGGGTATAAGATGGAGAGTCAGGATGTTGCTGCACTGAGACGTTGTGATTTGTTGTAGCGTGAGGAGTTTCAGCACAACGCCTCAAAATGATAGTGTTAAAGTACAGGAACAGCAATAATAGTAATTGTCTGGGCAATGCTTGAGTACAGGAGGAGGGGGAAGGGGAGAGGGCAGTGGAGACCCAGCTAGTGTCCCATGCTTACTTGGGTGTAATGACCCATCAATGGCGACATCTTGTTTCATCAATTTCTGCTTCTCTTCACTTGTCTGTCTGGACCAGGTCTCTTTCTTTCCTCTGCCCTTCTCCCCTTCTGCCTCCTGAAATCCATCTTCCAGTGTTTTTTTTTTTTTTCTCCCCCCTTTGCGTCCCGTCGCTCGATCTCTGCTTCATAGATGTAAAGAATAATTATGTGTCATATGCTGAAAAAAAACATTTAGTTCCAGCAGTAGTGCCTGGTGTTTCAGGAACAATTCCAGTTTTATACATGAACATTAACATTTGAATAATATTTTTACTGACAGAGGTAGACGGTTAAAAATACTAAAGGGAAAGTTTTTCTAAACCTGATAAAAAGATGAGACAGAAACTCGTCAGGGAGTTCCCAGGAGTCAGAAACACTTATGGAGCAAGTGCAAGTATTGGTTATGTTATACGTGTGATGACAACCGCCTGCATTTCACATGTGTCTGAAATAAGGATGCATGATGCCATTTCTTTAAAAGAAAACATCCATAACGTTTTAAAATTTCCCAAAATGTCTGCAAGGCGTCTGCAAGATTTGACCAAGGTACTTTATGTTTGGCACAGGAACAGAACTGCCTACTAGTGAAGCATGGTGGTGGCAGCATTATGATCCAGGGTTACTTTTCCTCTGATGGAATTGTTTTGTTTTATTTTTTTTTTTTGTCAAGATGAAAAAATATGAGTTGTTCCAAGTTTGTCAGTTCTGGCCAAAAACCTTGAAGTGTCTGGAAGCTGAAAGGAGAAATTTCTTATTTTTCAGCATCACAGTGAGTCCAACTCAACATCAACATTAGATTAACTTTACCAGAAGAAAGCTTGGCCAGAACAAAATTGCATGTGAAATTCCTACGGTCACTGCGAGTTGTAGACAATCCGATAGGATGCTGAGAACGGAAAAAGAAAACACAAAAGGGAAAAATGTCCCTAAGAAAATCCCCCAATAATAACTGACAACATATTTCACCCATTATTTTACTTCACTTATCTACCGTTTATTGTTATTTTTAAAAATAACAATGATCATTTATATTAAATGACAAATGATATATTTGTCTAGAGCTGAGACTTTGAAGTGATAGCTGTATGCTAAAAAGCAAAGGTGATAGCCAAGTGAACCGAACACAATATACCAGTATAAATTGCATTGTAATGGTCTTTGTCAGATATGTGTGTGAGTTTGTGTTTCTGTGTGTGTGCATGAAGTCGCAGGGGGCCCAGCTGACGAAGCCTCTCGCTGGGACACTGGCAGGCCCACCTCGCCGCAGGCCCAGCTCTCAGCTCCACCTCTGACAGGCTTCATACTTATTGCTCAATGACATTCGATGTTTTCCTTCAGTTTGCTGTAAGATTGATTTCCCAGATATGTTTGAAATATCTCCAGAGCCCTAGAGCAGGGTGACTGGCACAGTGGCGTGGAGAAGGGAGAGAGACAGAGAGGCAGTGCAGCAGGGGAGAAAAGGGAGGCAAGGAAAAAAGAAGTAAATGTAAAGAAAAAAAAAAAACATTGCAGAATAAGTGGTATTTTTTGGTTGGAAGTGAAAGATACTGGAGCTGATAATTGATTTGTACTGTCTTTGCTTTTATTGAACAGTTTGCATTATTAAACTTCAAAGGGATTTCAAAGTCAAACTCCAGAACCAATGAGAAAAGTTATGATGTAGAAAAAAGAACCATGAGAGTCTGTGTCCACACTTCCTATTAAATATGCTTTTAATATTTATTTGGTCTCTTTGTGTATTGAAGCAATGCAACCTTTATTTTTAAATACAATCAAACAAATTGAGTCCCTACATTAAAAGACACATTTTAACTTTAAGTTGGTTCTTATTAAATGGTAAGACTGAATTGTTTTTGTGTTCAATATATTGATTTTAGTTTCATTATTATTCTGTGTTTCTTAGTCTCTTGCTTTGATTAGAACATCCTTGTTTCTGTTTTTACTTTAGTTCAGCTCTTTCTTAGTGATTTTAGCTCACTATGTTTATTTCTTGTGTCTAGTTATTCAAGACACAAGATACGTAATTTTAGGCAAAATCATCCCAAAAAGGTTGATTTCAGGTTGAGTTTTTCCTGCATATCCCAAGTATACTGGAGCTTAATGTTGTGAAATGATGTCTGGTGATTTTGCTGCTGTGTTTTCTGGTAGAGAGCAGAATTTATTCCTCCATTAATTACAAAAAGCCATCAAGGTCCTGAAGCAGCAAAGCAGCCCCAGACCATCCATCATGTTTGACTGTACACATGATGTTTTTCTTAAACAACCGCAGAGTTAGATTAAAGTCAGACGTAATGAGATGCACTGTATCTGTAAGGATTTAAGTTTTTTCTGTGTGTTTATTTAGGATTCTGTCCGTTGAGTCTCTGTGTTGTCCTGTCTCCCCCTTGATTGATCCCAGCGGCGTCTAGTTCCCTTGATTACCCCCTGTGTCTTTATACTCACCTGTGTTTCTTGTTCTCAGTCAGGTCCTTGTCTAATATGTCTAGACTCTTAGAATCTAGACTGTCTAGTTGCCTCTTGTCTGCCGTCTATTTATTACTGCTAACCAGTTGCTACCAGAAACTAGCTTTGCTCCTTTGTGCTGCCTGAAATTTTGTCCTTTTTTCCATCATTAAACCATCATCATCTTCAACTGCCTGGGTCCTACTGCGTTCATCCTCACCTTCTTCAGCCCTACCTCATGACATCCACAGAACATTGTCCCAAAAATGGTAGGAATAAGTACTAATTATTCATTAAGGGAAAACCGAGACAGGCCTGTTTGTAGATGCCATTGCCTTGAATACTGACCTCACCTGAGAGGAGTGAGCCCTGCCGTGTTTTAGATGTTTTGATTTCCCTTATGAGGTGTCAAAACGATCTTGTTTCTATCCCCGATGGGAAGGTTCAACACTGTCCAGTGTTTTAATAGTTTGTGGATTATGACAGACTTATAGGTGATTATTACTTTGTTTTTCTCATCTATCTCCAATTGGAGAGAACAGAGAACACAATTAAGTGGATCTGTGTAGGAAGGTAAGGGTCTGGCTAATCTGTCGTTGGCTTGTTAAAACAGTGACAGCAAATCTTGAAGGCAAGTAAGTTTATTCTGTTTGGCTAGTTCACTCCTGAAGTGACACAAGAATCATAGTCCTGCTCATCTATACTTTTTTCTCTGAAATACCCAAACAAACTTATCAAAGACATTGACTTTCTAACAGCCTCAAAGCGCTTTTCTAAAACTCTTCATCTCGTTGTGCCTGGACAGGTTCTCACACCGACCTGCGCTCAAAGTGGCAACATGGTGATTGCATTTGTCCATCAGAGACCATCGGAGCTCTTGCTGGATGCCTTTGACCATTGTGAGACCTTCAATACCCCAACTGAACCCCCAACACTGAAGTTCTCGTTGAACTGAAAAAACTGTTGTTTCGAATATAATGCGTTAGGAATCTGCAGCAGAAACATTTGAAAAACATTTGCGTCAATGTCAAACTTTAGCCCTTTAAATCTCTTCTTGCATGATCAAGAGAAGCCAGACAGTCATTTGAATAGGAGTTATTTCTCAGAATCAAGTTCCTGTTTCTCCTCAGAGGTGTTCGTCATAATCAGATGGGTCCTCATGATAAGATTTTCCGCCCTTTGTGAACGTGCATCCTCTGTGCACATTACACTATGTCACATCTTGTCACTGAGCATTTGATCACATTTGCTGCTTAGTGTTATTTTGAACACGGAAGAAGTGTGTGTGCGTGCGTGAGTGTGTGCGTGGGGAAGGCATATCCAGTGTTTTAAACTCTTTAATGCAATTTAACAATCCCACATATTCTTTTCACGTTTCATTGGGGTCCTCTAGGTGTGAAATTGCAGAGGCCGGCCTAGCCTTCGTGACACAGTACAGCAGAGACACGGTCGCAGTGAAGCGCCAGATGTGGGAGGGAGAGCGAAATTAATTGCCACACATTGTTCAGTGGGTGTGTGCTCACCTCCAGTAAATTAGCCACTCTGAGGGCGTGACTGTTTGAATAACAGGAATTAGGTATGAAGCCTCTCACTCACAGCTGAAGCCAACTTCAGGCGTTGCATTCAATTAGCTGATCTGCCCCTGAATTCACATGCTTAACTTGTCGTTTGATAGTGCGTAAAGATGGAAAACAATTTTACATTCTTTTTTCTTCTTTGACTTTCTACTTACTTTTTAATCTATTTTATTCTCTAAACTTTCATTTTCCTCCTTACTTTTAGGTGGGACACTAAAAGTAAAGTGTCCCACTTTTTACTTTTCATCCACTTAATTGGAATGTTATGCTTATTCAGAGAGTTTCACTTGATTATATTGATGTTAAAATCCATGCACTTGTAAAAAGATAAAGAAAAAGAGGATTTATTGGAAAGACTTATTGCGTGCATGGATTTGAATATTTCCTGTTTAGTTGTAAATTGCTGAATGACATTGAGATCACAAATAATCACATTAGACACTTGGGTCACTCTCCTTTTAAGGAACTAAATCAATACTGTCACTTTTTATTTGATTTATCATTACTCAACTTTGAAGACATCGCAACATGAATGTATGACGGCTGTATTTTCTTAGGAGTTCCACACAATTACCTCGAGACATACAGCATCAAGATTAGTAGCACATCATAATGTTCCTCTAAAGTCTCTGATTACCATCTCAGCTTCTCAAACTGACCCTAACCCGCTTTGTCAGCATCATCTGTATCAGAGGAACTAGCAGTGGCATGCCCACCTCAACCGTGACCCTGGCATGGACTCCGGCATGAAGGTAGAATAGAACACCCCTCAACTGCCCCTCCTGTCTCTGCATTTTCCTGGGCCATATAGGGGGTGGGCAGGGGTTGAAGAAGAAGTGGTGGGCGAGAGGGGAGATTGGGAGATAGTGGTGGTGGTGGGGGGCTCTGCTTCCCCTGGGGCGGCCTGCTGGAGCGAGGTGACCCAGCTTGTCGCTCGGTGACCTGTGAGAGGGACATTATGAAGTGTGAGTGGCTGTCACCCTAACTGCTTGTGACAACACAGCCCCTGGCGCAGCTGCGCCAGCCTGCCCCAGCCAGAGACCCAGGGCCTACGGAGAACAGGGCGGGAGAGAGGCGTGGAATAAGGTGAGGTGTCCATGTTGGGTGCAGCATGGGCAGGAAGCATAGATCTTATTAAATCTGGACATTTAGGACTCAATAACATAAAACATATCTAAGAGAATGAGTTTTCTAAAAGTGAAAACTCATCTGTATCTGAAGGTGTTGCTCTTGGGTTTGGCGTCTTTCACCAATTTCTCATTATCTGAACGACTGATTTGTCAAATATGATTTACAGTTTTAAAATATTTTTCTTTAACCGTCCAAAGACCTCCCACCCATTGTACATATTTTTAAAATTTTTTTTAAAGGCAGTATAGAGTGGTTAAATTTAGGTGGTTGACTTACAAGAAAATTCAGTGAGTCTTGTCTCTGAAAATAACTGAACAACTTTGAATATGCTACTAACTGTACAAATAAGATTACTCAGGGTAATATTTGCAAAATGTGAAAGCATGCTATAAATTTGTGTGAGGAAATCTTTAGATATTCTACCACCAAATCTAAAAAGCATTCACAGGAACAGCTGTTTTGTGTAAATATCAGGATTTACATTTGGCTCCATTTCTTCGAGAAATGTGCAGGAAGTTATGATGCAAGATGCTTTGGACTTTATTGTCTCTTCTGTGGCCATCTGCTCTTTGTTCCTTGATTAAAGACAATGTTTTTATTTAAGTGGATCTTCCACAGTGGCAAACAAATCATTAGTATTAGTAAAATATGTGGTGTTCACGATTTGTCTATCTGCTTGTTTTTTGTTCATCTTCACACTGTTGCCACTCCTCTTAAATAATTTTACAGAATTGGAGAACAGAACAAAGAGCAACTTTTAATCAATTAATAGTTATTTTAACTGCAAAAACAAGGGAAAATAAGTCCTTCTAAACATTGTCTGGATGTGATACTCGCCTGGAGCTGCACAGTGGAAAAGTGAATAGCACTGCTGCCTTGCAGTATGAAGATCCTGAGTTGAATCATGACCTTCGCTTATTCTAAAAGGAGTTTGAGAATCAGAAAAAAAAAATCAAATTTGAAGAAGGAATAATTGAATATTGTATTCTCTTAAGATTTATACAGATAATTTATTTCTTAGCTAATTGTGGCCTGACCCCCAATTAGACAAATGTGTGGGTTTTTTTGTTTGTTTTTTTTTCATTTATTGGTCACATATCATCACCTTCCCAAAAAGCAATCATTCCTTTTCTGTTGCCAAAAGATGATTTAGGTAAAAGCAATCACTTTTGGCAAAAAAAAAAAGCATCTCGTCAAGTCAGTTAAATTCTTGTAGAAAACTTGTTGAGAAGTAAAGAATGAGTAAAGAATATATCCATTGAAGTCCAAGTCAACTCGGTCCCCATTTAACTTTTCTCTCAAAGCTACATCAACATTGCTTTTCTGTTTCTGAACTAAAAAGGGATGTTGATTTCACCCCCACCTCTTTCTCTTTGTCCTTCTGTCACAGCTGACCTGTGCCTTCTCTCTGCGGGGCCTCTCCTGGTAGCGCCCAGCTGGCACACTGTGAAACGGCTGGGCAGAGGCAGGAGCCAGTGCCAGCTCTACTGGTGCAGAAATGGGCACACCAGGCAGACAGACCCAGAGTCAGCAGTGGCAGCATGCTATCCCCGCTGGCTGCTACGTTCACAATGCACACATATGCAGGCATACATGGCACTGCAGCCCAAATGCATGCAACACCAGCATCAACGAACCAATGCCAAATACGTTTGGTCTGACTGGGACCTAGTTAAGTAGAACAAAACATTTGTTTGCACACCAGACTTGCTGGGAAGCAAACAGACACATATAGTTACACAAAAAATTCATTTGAGGATACAATGCTCCACTAAAACACACACAGAAAAATATAATCATTGTAAACATGGAGAATCCAAAAATAAAATAAATTAATTCCTGATTAGTTCCCTGAGTAAACATCGACTACTTCCACTGATTAATGTTCAACTAAGCCCCTCAGAAAGATGAACCCCACCCAAACAAGGGACACACCTGAGTCTGGGGGTGTGTGATCAGAATTGTCAACTCTATTGATTTACCAAACTCCTCTGGTGACTTTTTTTTTTTTGTTTTTTTTTAAACTAATTGAAAAGTCTAGCAACTCCTTTTCTGTATAGTTGGAGACGTTTATGGTAATGACGTCCTGCAGGTAGGCAGCAGTCTGCTAGCAGTGAGAGCAGCCATTAGCAGCCATTATCTTTTCCCGCTTACTCACTGCAGCCAGTCTCAGACGGTCATCCATTCAACAGCATAACTTAAAGAGTGGCACAAAAATGTCAAAATTTGCAGAAAAGCATCTTTATGCTGCATAAATGACTGTTTAGGCAGTTTAGCAGCAAAAAAAGTTGATTTGTGGGTCAGTTTCACTTGATTGGGACCTGCTGTGCTTTGGCTACCTTCACATGTGAAGAACATTTATTCAGCAGCCTTGTGATCCCAATCCAAACCCGACCGTCCTGCAATCAGACGTGTACCATTGCATTAGAATATCTTGCTGCTTAACTGGCATAGGTTTTAGAGCTTTCATTTAAATGGAAATAAAAATACGAAGCACGGAGATTTACTGAGATATCTAGGTATGTATGTTTTATTATGACTCAAAGTCTTGCAAATAAAAATTTCAAGACTGTCAGAGAGAAAAAAAAAATTGCTGATTTGAATTGTGTTTGATTGTCTTGAGTCTTTAGCCAGACTTCCTTATTTGCACTTGATTGTGTGGGTGTGTGTGGTTGTGTGTGTCTATTTTGACCTCTGTCACACAGTGAGACCCCCAAATGTGCTCCAGTAGCCAGCCGAGCTCGGTGAAGCGGAGCCGATATGCTCACTGGCATTTCACACACCCGAATACGTGCACATAAACACACACAAGCAGCCATTATCCAGCTGGGGTCCTGTGTGACACACACGTACCCGCAGACATCTACTGAGATATGGAAATCGTGGTTGGGGTCGGATCCGCTAATGCACACTTTGCGAAGCACCTCCACGCAGCAAAAGGAGCCTCTCAGCCACATCCCCACTGTCCTCACTCCATCTCCGCAGGTTTGCCCATCCTTTGCCATTCCCAGGATCTGATGCGCACTTCCGCCTTAAAAAGTTGTACACCTCTTCCTTTGATAATCAAGGAAGAACCTAATTGAGCTCACCCATGCTGAAGATGCGCTCGCCTTTTTTTTCTTTTTTTTATGCACACACCTTTTTTTGTGGCGATGGGGGCCTATACTGTTTCAGCTCATCCAACTGTATGATTCTCCTTTCCCCTTTCCAGTCCTGCCATCATCTCACTAATGGTGTTTCTATCTCTTCTCCATAGGAGGTAAATGAAGCTTTTAAGCAGGGAGGAGGGAAGGGGGACTGCTGAAAAGATTAATTGACTTTCTGTGGAGCTTCACTTATCCTCCGCTGGCACCTTTGACTCGTGAGTGTATTTGTGTTTGGATTTCATGATTATATCACAATTATTGTTGCAATTCGTGGTTGGCTTGAGGCTGTGTCAGGACACATCAAGCTGTGTCCCATCAACCATTTCAGCTACTGTGACTGCCTTGGACTTTTATGCAAAAAAGCTCAAATCTTGATGTCAAACTTTGTCAAAATTAAGAATATGTTTTTACAAATGAATAAAACAATTATGGGCAATTTGGAATAAAGTAAATCAGAAAATTTGTGGCCAAATTAAACTTATAAAATAAATGCACCACCATCTCTGGTGAACATTATTAGATGACTGATGTCACTGTTATGGCCAACTCAGTTCCCAACCAAGGAGCTACAAAAACAAGCAAATGAAAAGTTGAAAAAGATCAGGTAGAATTTATATTTACACAATAGTGTTTTGATGATTACGCTATTGTTTACATTAACATTATGTGGTTTTTATTGTTTGTTTGATGAAAGTTGAGATTCAGAGTCCAGCTGAAAATGAATTACAAGATGTTTTCAATTCCCGTATTTAAGCAAACTTCAAAGTTGATCAATATTTTGTCGTATTAATTGTCACGTTGCTACTTACTCCAGATGACCTCTAACTAGATGTCCCTCTTTATGTATGTTTTCAGGTGTTGATTTACTAGAACTCAGGAAGAAGTGTGGTGGATTTTGCGTAAAGGTAAGGAACAAAAAAAGAAAGGGTTAATCACAGTGGCTATCATCTTTTCAGTCTTAATCAACAATACTGAAATTATGCTTTTTAAATATTGTGGGGCGGTGTTTTAAACAGACTGAATGAGATATAATGACAGTGTAATGCACAGGGTGTGGAATATGCAGCACACTTACAGGTGAAGTTAGTCACACTGAAAAAGTTGGCAATGAAATACCACCTGGTCACAGTACTAAATATGCATATATAGGTATCAAATGTAAACCATCCTGCTTCAAACATTGACGAGAAGTCCTGAAAAACAGCCACTAATTAATGTACCGTTAAAAATGTTCCGGTTCTGACAGCATTTCTGTATCAGGATTAAGTTTCCTTGTCGGAGTTTGTCAGTGTTTTTCTTGCCAAACGCCTTTTAAATATGGATGTCTCAGTTATTTATTTTTTTTTTTTTTATTGGACAAACAAAGTGAAGGAATTTGCTCAGTGTTTACAGTTAGTGGGTGTTTAGCACTGATAGTTTTAAGGTGACAGACGTGCAAATAAAACTCGTAGAAGGAGAAAAAGTAAATGCGTCTCGGAATGTGTACTCGATAGAGTGATGAGAAAAGTCCAAATGTGTGAATGTTCAAAGGACGCCACTAAACACTCACACCAGCACAAACTCGCACATCTCCACACTCTTCCACCCACAGCTGCACACCCTTCTCTTGTCCTGGTGATAATCTCTTTGTCAGAAGCCGTCTGTTGGAGATTTGTCCGTCTCATTCGGTGAATGTCCGAATGGCAGGTCGTGCTGTAGTGCCACAGGGTGTCCAAGGCTGTCTGACACTGTGTGTGTGTGTGAGTGTGTGTGTTTCTAGTTTCATAGGTGGTGGACTCTCTGCTCCTGTCAGAGTCTGTATGTCGCTTGTCTTCGTCACTCTATTTTGTAAAGTAGGAGGAATGTTGAACACGGTGAAAAACAGCTATATTTGCATCAGACAACGCCGTAATTTGAATTTAATAACACGTGTACTGATACTTGTTCTGTCTGCCTGCTCTCATCCTTGTCTTTTCTCATCTCCACGACAGCATGTTATCCACTCTGCATTTTAAATGAGATGCTTTTTATGCTCACTTCTTTAGTCCTCATTAATACATTTATTTCAACTAATTAATTAAGTTTAGATAACATTCACATAGATCTCTTGATGTTTTTCCCTCATTATTTGCATGTTTTAAATTATATTCCTCTTTCACGGGTGTTTATTTCAGTTTTGCAGACTAAATTGACAAGACATCAGTGTTGAAACTGATATCTCAATGCATATTTTCAACCGATTGAAAATATGCGCATAAAAAAGTGGGATGGTAAAAATTAAAACAGGTAAACAGATTTGTGCTATTAAAAGGTTCTACAGATGTTTGAATGTCATGGCATGTAGGTTTTCTTTTTTGAAATCCTTGAGCCCAAATGTAACTAAAGTTTTTCAGAACAGCTTGTCTGAATGTATATTTACTAATGCTGGCATGTCTTTTGTGAAGTAGCCAAAATTTAGAGCACTCAAAACATTTTTTTATATCTAAAATCCCACAGCCAGCTTGCTAGAGTTATGTCATCCACATACTGTAACATTACTCTCCTGTCTTTTTGTTTGGCAATTTGTCGTTGGAAAAAGAAACTACACCACTAATAAGTATCTTAAAGTAAAAAAAAACAACCATTATGCCTTTTAATTTAGAAAATTTCTCTCGATCACATACTCTGATTACACTCTATCTGTGCTGTGAAAAAATGTTCGTAAGTGTTTCAATACAGTATGTTCTTACTCCGGTTAGTTTACTCACAGATCAGCCAAAGACTGACTTGTGAAAAGGACTCAAAGCCCAAGTTTTCTCATCAGCTGTGGCTGAGACGCCAAATGCAGAGAAATTTGGATCTTGAGAAGACATCATCCACTCAGAGGTCTATGAACTGCAGCCTGTCTTTCACCCAGGAAACCTTCAAATCCCTCTCCAGAAGGGAGACCAGGGTGTGTCTTGCAAACATTTTTGTAAGATAAACTTTATGGGTATTTTTTCAACATTATAATATCAGATTCTTGATATAAAACTTCCAAAATGAGAGCATTTTTAAGTCAATTTACTTGGACATGAACAGTCAGTAGCATAACAGAATTCATTCTACACAAATACAGAATTCCTTTGTACATGGGTGAAATATAATCCAAATATTAGGAAAAAAATCATCTACAATAAGAGTTCAGAAATGTCTTCAATGTTAGTTTTGAAGGAAGGCCAGTGGTTCATTGTTAATACAAATAATGTTATTAGATACCTAGAAATTAAGTCGATATAGAAAAAGCTGAATGCTGAAGATAAAATAACTGTAATACTTACAAATGTGGAAAGCCTTATATTTGAGTTTAAGATTTCACTCCCACATATTTTTCAAAGTTCTCCCTTTTTTGAGCTCTGATATAAACTCTGACCAAGATGTAATTGTCAGATTGAGTTATTGCTTCTCTAAGCCCTTATTTCTCCTCTTTTTCGCCTTTCATCTCTCCCCTCCCGACACCTTCTCTTTGCTCTTTCTGTTGTTTGGTCTCCTCTTGTCACTCCACTGCAATCATCCTCGCAGGGGGGCTTGTCATCTGTATCTACTCATATCCTACAATCCCTTCTGCGCTGAGCACTACTGCACTTAAATGTCAGGGCTGATGAGACTGCCACACCCACCTGACACATCAGCTCAGCGCCTGCTAAAAGCTTTTATGGAGTGAGGGCCTGGTGGTTGATATAAATTAAAGAGTTTCATCTTGTTCGTTTTCTTTTTTTTTTTTTGGTGAGGGTGTGGGAGTGTATGGCTTGAAAATAGACAACTTCTTCTTAGTGGAGGGTAGTTATAGATGGAGAGTGAGGCAAACTGAGAGCACTTGCTGTGACTGGTTGCCATCTAGTGGCTCTAAGACAACTTGCTTTGAAATGAAAGCTGGGAAGAAACATTTGGCAGAGTAAGATATTAATTTACTGAATATAGATCAGGTGATATCAACTTCCTTTACACTTAATTATTAGTACAAGCCCATTATGGAAACTAAAAAGTCTGTACCTGTGGATTTTCTTGTTAAAATTGTCTCTTTTTTTACACCTTGGACGAGTAGAGCTGCACTCTACCAGATAAGATGAGGGCTGTGTTACAAAAGGGGAATAATCCATAGGCAGAAAATGAACTGAAGATTAGATTTGTGAACACTTCTTCATCTTCAAATTACTTTCCCATAATAAAACATACTCTTTTGTTTTTCTTTCTCATATGAAGTGCTCCTGATCCTGTGTTCCGGTACTTCTGTTTTTTTTTTTTTTTTTTTTTTCTCTGCCTCTTTATGCGATTCATCCAGTGATGGATCTTGTTGTAATTAACTCTGTTCTCATTGTTATTCTTTTTCAGACCTCTATTTATGTATTTTCCCCCATCTAAGTCATGTTTCCTCACACTAAGTTTGGTTCTGAGGTTTCTTCCTGTAATTAGAGATTGGTCTGTTTCTATTGTTGCCTCATGCTTGCTAAGAATAATGGATTCCTTCAAAGTCAATAATTTCATACATTTTGCTGGGATTTCTTAAGCAGATAAATGTTCACTGACACTCAATGATCAACTGAATGAAGTGAACTGAACTGAATGTACTATATCACAATTTATATTGACTTTAACTCTATGTTTAATTGGATCTAATAGAGACTACATGTCCTTTGACTTATATACGTCCCCACTCCAACACTGAGTCAAATGATTGAATCACCTCAAATGTGTTGACATCTAAAATTTGTAGGTATTCAGGACCCTTGATACATTGTGTAATATCCATTCCTTGACCTTAAATGGATTTCAATTATTGTGTACTTTTTTTTTTTTTTTTTACATTATTTTTTATTTTTTTTATTCATATTTTAACCCTGGCTATCACTGATCTCTCAGTTTCGTTGCAACAGACTTGAATGCATCTTTTAAGCTTTTTGTCTTCAGATAAAATTGAAATAAGTCTGTATTTCTTCTGTGTGGCATTAAGAAATGAAACAGTGGAGTGTCTATCTAAACGAACAGACTTTTCATTTAACGCTTTACATTGTTATTCATATACTTTATTTGGAAAAACTTTGGCCTTTTTTAGCCAGTCATTTCAATGCCTGACCAGGTGTAGACAGTCTGTGCAGTCTATAAGCAATGGACGAACAACATCTCATTATATTTACAGTTTCCTTAGAAATGAAACACAAAATTTACAGTCCTTCTGGCTGCATGTCGTAGTACAGCTTGGCATATATACACCCATTTTAACCTCTTCAGTATTGAATTGCATGACAGTATGTACAACCTGATTAGCAAACAATATATACAGCTTCACCTCCAACATGGGGCATATTGCACAAAATCTATAAAGCAACTATTATACACCTAAAGTATTGCATCGATCCCACCTAAATTTGTTACAGACATGTAAAGTAATAGCTTATGCATTTGAGAACATACAGTAGGATGTACACAATATGCTACAGGTTCTTTTATTTACCATATTTGCTTTTCTTGGTTTTAGCATCTAATAGTGTTTGTGAGAAATTATAGTTTTCATTTCTGCTGGCAAAAAGTGCCACTGACGTCTGCATTTTATAAGCCTTTTTATGGTACTGCTTTATGTTTTCTGCTCCTCATCTTCATAGATGCAACCAGGACTGCAGCAATAAACAGAATAAACAAACATTTAGTACAAGTGACTTCAAATATTGTGGCTCTGACAGTGTAATGAAAAAACAAGCCTATTGCAAGCCTTGGCAGAGGTCAAATAGAACAAAGTATTCTCATATTCAGTGTTGATTTAACAATGCGTTGTTAAATTGAAGTGTTTGCAGACAGAAGTGTTTACAGTATGACACAGCTACTTTAACCCAGCCAGTCTTATCCCTACTTCCTGCTGCCTGAGTAAAATAGATCTGGGATACATTTAACTCCGAAACATCTTAAAGACTCAAATGCCAAAATTATGGAGACATCAATATATATATATATATATATATATATACATATATATATATATATATATATACGGTACAACAAACACAACTATGAAGTATACATTATGAAAATAAAAGTCAGTGCCATAGTTACCTCAGAACAACTTCTCTAAGGATATTTACATGTCTTTTTTTTATATTTTCATGCTCCTAAAATAATGGAGGAAAAATATTGCTATCACGAGTGCCACATTGAGTCAAAATATAAGCTAAAAAAAATCTTGAATGCAACTGTGTGTTTTTTGTGGCACCAAAGAGTGCTTTTCATTTTTATTTCCCAGTCCATTTTTCCTATTTTAAGTTATGTGTAACCCAAGGCAGTTCCAGTTAAGCTGGGTGTATTGCACAGTGATTATTGCACAAAAGTATCCCCCCTTGACAACCTCTCCTTTAGGTTTGCTTGGACTCAAATGAGTACATGTACATTGTAACTGAATGGAGGGCTTACTCCTTGAAAGGGCTGTTTTTGAATTAAGTATGAAATGGCTACAAGACAGGTCAGAATGATCCAAAGGATCTATGAAGGCATCTGCATGTTAAAATTTAATTGTCTCCACTAAAGCCACTTTATTGGGATCATAGCGAAAAGTTCTGTATATGAAGACATGCATAATAAGTGTTATGTCACAGTGTAAAATTAGCTCATTTTGATACAGTTTGGAAATTGCACTAAGAACCAAGTCAATCTTTATGCCACTTTAGCGTTAATTAGGCATAATTTTGTGCTTGTCAGAACATGAGTCTCTCTTTGATGCAGGTCTTCATTGTGACTTAAGTTCCCCTTCAGTCTTTCGTTTCCAATATTAAAGTTATTCCTTTTCTTTAGGTTCTGAAGTGACACTTGAACTGCCCAGCTTCTTCATCCCTCTTCGCTGAGCCAGACTGGAGGACTGCACTGGTTCCAGGACTGGAGCAGGAGCACATCGCTTGAGAGCAGAATATGTGGCAAACAGCGCCCCCTGGCGGCACATAAAGGACAATGCAATTAGAAGATCTGTCCCAAAAGTGCCATCTAGTGGATTCTGGAGTCAAATTGTTTTACGTCCTGAGGTGTATGGTGATAATATAATAAAGAACATACATACATACAACAATAATTATAGTTCTCAAAATCAATTTTCTTTCTTTAATTAAGGCATACGGCTAACAATCTGCAGCCATTTATTTTATGAATAGACACAAACGAAAAGCTCTGTCTGGCTTATCAGTTCAACATGTTTTTGATCTGTTAATACTTACATTTTACTAAATATTAGCCTTTTCTAATCACATATGCAGGGGAATTAAATTCTGGTGGTTAGCTTATAATGAGGCACAGTCACATATAGACACAGAATGACTTGCAGAAAGGGTCTGACCTTGACAGTGAGGGCATCCTGCCTGGTGAGAGGTTTGTCAGAAAGCTGCTCTTTCTCTACAATCCATGGGTGCCGAAGAACCTAAAGAGCATTGCAGTAAAACTGATAATCCATTTTCAATCCATATTTAATAACAATTAGAATGACAACATGGAGAAAGAACATCAGAAACCATTGGCAACACACAGTGAGTGCAGCATCCTGCTCTGATTGAAAGTAAAATAAACTTATTAAAAGTTCATTTTTAAAATGTATTTACTACAATTTGAACAGAAAAAAAAGTGTTATACTAACTACCTGTTCATTGTTGATGAGTTTATTTTAATAAAGTATTCTTACCTGTGGGGCAGTAAGACGCTGGTGAGGATCCACATGGAGCATCTTTATCACAATGTCCTGTTAAAGAGGAACAGATAACACACTGGTTACATTAGAATAACTTGACAGTATCAGTATATTGACAAAAGAAATACCGTTTTTTAACACATGTCAGAGAACATTAAGATGTAACCTTGGCAGCTTCGGACACCAAGTCCCAGTTCCCTCCTGTGATGACAACTTTCCCACTTCCAATCTGAGCCAGAATCTCCTCTGCGCTGTCATTAGGGCTGCTGGCAAATGGGCTGAAACTGAACAAGATTGAGAAGTCTACAGTTATTCAATAATGTGGGAAATAAGTTTTTAAAAAAAGCAGTAAACTATTTTAGATAGCACTTTGGAAAATGTGTATATTTACAGTTTGAAGATACTATAAAGCTCTAATAGAGAACAAAGAAGGTGAATGGGAAAAGGGATGAAATGAGAATCGTCCTCTTGTTGACCTTCTCTCTTATTGTTTGAACTGCTTTTGTTCAAGGGGAGGTTATTTATAGGGCTGCAGCAGTGGGATTATGGGGAATCATGACGTTGCGCAAGCTTAATACTGACAATAGACCAATAAATTGTATTTTTAAACATAGTTGCGGTTTTCTTGTTTTTAAACTTTACACTAACCCAGCTATCATTGTGTATAGGAGGATCCCCAGGCTCCAGATGTCACAAGCTGCATCGTAACCCTGTTTCCTTAAAACCTAAACACACAAAATACACATTAAGCACTTTGTTTTCTCATGCGTTTGAATGTTGGGGAAATAGCAGATATTTTACAGTGTGACGGTACCTCAGGAGCCATGAATGTGGCTGTGTAACATGGTGTCATCAATAAGCCATTTTCAGCACGGAGCTGTTTGGCAAATCCAAAGTCACATATCCTGATGGATTCTGGGAGTCCAGCCTCCTCAGCGTAGCGAATGTTGCTGGGTTTCAGGTCTCGATGAACAACCTGGAACGAAGCGAATCATCAACCAGTCTGCATGCTTTTTGGTGCGCTTGGAGATAGTAATATTTATCATTAGTATCTATCATTGTCTGATGATGCAATAACTTTATGGTATAAGCACAGGACTTTCCACAATTATCAGCAAGCCTGATGAATTGAGACGAGAGACATTTTTATACGCCAGGGAAAAAGAAAGTATAAATTTGTCATTCAAATTTCGGAGATGATCTGATAATACAAATAGGAAATTGAATGAGGAAAAAAATGGTGGATTTTATAAATGTTTTAGTGTGTGATTTTGACAACACAGTGAAAGAGCAATTTACTTTTTCTACAAACCTTCTTCAGTCATGCCAGTAACTGTGGGACATACTGTATTTGCACAGTAATATTTCTTATAATTGTTTCATAACAGGCCATCTTACCCCCTGGGAGTGCAGATACTCTACAGTTTTGGTCAGTGTACAGATAATGTCTGATGCATCCCTCTCTGTGAAATTTGGCAGCCTCAGAACTTTGTCCAGGAGTTCATTTCCTCTCATTACGTCAAAAACCAAGAAAACACATTGGCCGTCGTCAAAGACCTACATGTGGGGTGAAGAGAACATTTGTACTTAAGATGAGAAAAAAAAAGAAACAGCTCAGGTTACTATTCAGAAAATGAAAGAATCTGCAGCAATGCTTGACATTTTATCTTTTCAGCATGTTTTTGTTTTTACTCACATCTCTCAAGGTAATTATATTTGGATGCTGTCCATATCGTAAAAGGATTTCAATCTCCTCTGACGGATCTTTTTTGGCTCTGTCAATAATCTGATTTAATAAACACAAACATAGAGTTTGTTATAAACTGCACAAACATACAACTATATAATATGTTCGGGATATATTTTATTTGGTACTTCTAAAAAAATGCATCAAACAGACTTAAATGGATGGAATAGAAATGCCAGTGAATGATTTTGTAAGTGGTTTCAACATGTTTTATTGATGAACCAAGGACTTTGTTATCTGTATCAAAGCCACTTTTCAAAAAGTAATGTTTTCATAAATCACATTGCAGCAAGAAGTTTTTTAGAAAATGAAAACAGGACATTGTGAGCTCGTTTTCCTGTTTGTAGCCAAAACCAAACTATCCACCGCATTTCTAAAGCCCAGTGAAAAGTTCTCCTACCTTCACTGAATACTCCACAGCAGTAATCCTGTGCAGACATCTTTTGCGGACAAAGGGTCCTGACTGTTCGACTTCTTCCTTCAGTTCATACGTATCTTTGAAAGCCACATTGCTGCGGATATGCTGTTGGAGATCATCGTGTCATTTTTTATTATTCATTTTAAGTAAAAATATCAGATAACCTGTAAGTTAGCCTCACATATAATTATATAGGACAAATTGTGAGTAAGCATAAGCTGTTTTGTCATGAGATGTTTTGCTAAATGTTGCATACTTGCGCTATGGGGTTAATGTTCACTTCTTGCCGAGAAGGAACGACAGGAGCAACAGTAGCCTCTTGAGTTTGATTAGTGGCCACAAAGCTGAAACCACGAAACAACTGATGTGTGTTTGCACTTGGAGGAATCCCTGGAGAATCTGGAGATAAAACAAAACACAAAGATTCCCACGTTGTGGTAAATCTATCTGTCTATTTTATCATTGTATATACAAGAGTTGAATCAAAATGATAATGGAATTATTTTATTTTGAGTACGTTGTCGCCTCAGCATGTTCATGCCTGAGTCTGGTCTGAGTTACCTGTTGGTGTCCTGGAGGTGAACTCAGGATCAAAATGGAAAGTGTCTTCAGGTCTTCCAACAGTCGGTTTGAATGGAGGCCTCATCTCTTTCCTATACAGCTTCTGTAGAGCCGGACAACAGCAAAGTTACATCAGCAAGTATGGAACCATCAGCTTTACTAAAGAGAGAAATTAAACGATGTGAAATACTTTGACTGCAGTTCATTACTGTAAGCAGATGAAATTGTTTTTGAAGCATGAAAACTGCTGTTCATAGCATCAAAGAAAATAAATGATATTCCACCTTTGTGTGAAGTTGTTCATAACTGTCTCACAGTGCACTTAGATATTCACACCCCTTCAACTTTTCTGTAAACTGTCTTTTCTTTCATTTCCCTAAATAAAATCCAGGGAAAAAACTGCTTTCAAATGCAAATTTGTAAACAGAGTGTGTAATTTAATGTTTGTATGAATTCAACTGCTCTACGCAGGTCTCAGACATTTCTTGGGTGTAATTGGAGCAAAATAATGTAATTTACAAAATTCTAATTATCTAATACTGCAAAAAGAGAACCCACATTTATTATCCTGACTGTTGAAAACTGAACACTGTAATTACTGATTATGGCCTGTAGGTGTCACTAGTGCAACATATGTTGAGCATGTCTGGGCTCATTGGGGTAAAAATAGATTCCTGACACAGGCCACAAATACTACAAAGCTGTATTTAAGGAGGGGATGGAGCCCAGTGCATTTCACATTCTTCAGGCTACAGGCTGTGTCTGCTTTATAGAATTATGGAAGCAACTCTTTAAGAAAGAATGAAAATTTGAAGACAGATTTAATAATCACAATCAATAACACTCACTCGCTCTGATAGTGATGATTTATTTGAATGGTGTGGAGAAAAACATAAGTCTCTTATTTTGGCAAACACTGTCTAAAAATGTGGCTGAAAGGTAGTGAGGGTCACGACCAGAACATGATAAGGAGAACGAGAAGAGAGATTCGTACATGCTGAAAGCAGAATATTGTGGATACTGTAGAAAAATTCCTGATTTAACAGGGGTGATTAATTGTCATATTAATTTGCGATATTAGAAATTACTTTTAAAACAGAATAAGAAATCTGTAAGAGGACTGGTACTGCACCTGTACAGTTAAAAAGTGCTTTGCATTTCATGTACGCAAAATTGTAAAGCTATTCAGAGAGTTTCAGCTTTGATGTTTTTCCCTAGTAGATGTAAGACTGTCCAAAGACAATCTTACCATGCCGCATCTCCGGTTTTGAAGTAGCATGGTTAATTATACTACTTGCAGAGAATCTCAGTCAGAGCAAGGAGCATTACACTGCAGAGAATGATCCTTTTCAGGCAGCGCAGATCAAAGCAAAGGATGTCAAGGTTTCATGTTGACAGCACAGGTAATTTCCAAGACAGATCACATGGACATGAGCAAACTCTCTGAGTGCAAGGCTTTGTTGTATGAGTCACAAAAAGTTGTTGATAGAGACTTACTTACTAATTTGTACTTCATTTTGACCATTTGCACATAACAGAACATGTTTGTTGTTGGCAGATATTGTAGCACATAAAAATGTGGTAAATCTAATTTACTTACGTTCCAGTCAATTGATGCAAAGAAGCTGTGTCTTTTAATTTCTTCCACTCCGTCTGGTCCGGCTCCTGTTAATCACACAGATTGACAAAAAGATGTGAATGATCACAGATGTGGAGGAAAATATCCCAAATGCACATTTTAATGCTTGTTTGCTTGACAGCTGACTAAAAAGGAAGTGCAGGCTACAATCAAGTGAATACCCTCACAATCCCCACCGCCCTCAAACTCAATTAACAGCGACTGAATTCGCTATAATCAGGTGAAATGTCACCTTTTGAGTAGGTTTATGCTTTCCTCATTTTCTGAAACTGAAACTAAATGAAAGAGGGCTTCATTTTTAGACCACAGCTCATTTTAAATTGGTTAAAACATAATCAAAACTAATGCATCACATTAGTGTTAACAGATCAGTTATGTATGAAGCTTTTGAACAGCAGACCTAGACGATTGGCAGGATTCCTCTTGAAGAGTGCTCTCAATAAACTCTGCACTTCAGGGCTGAGGAACTGTGGCATTCCAAGCTTTGCCCTGAACAGACAAGACACAAACATAGACAGTTAGCATATTAACAAACACATTAACATACAGAGGATAGAGAAAATGCTAACTATTAAACTGAAGAACAGGGCCTAACATCCAATTATAGGACCCAGTCAAGAATAAAACCAACTAAATGTCAATAAACACTTAATTATTTTAGAATAGAATGCATTTTACCCAAGGTTAATTGGAAATGATTCAATAAAAAGGTTTAAGCAAGTTTAAGAGACAGAAGATGTGAAAGGATTTTGTTCTTACTTTAAAATAAGCGCCATTGTTTCCTTCCGATCTTTTCCTTGAAATGGCAAAGATCCAGTCAACATTTCAAACTGGAGATCAGAACAAAAATTGTCAGGACATGTAAATCATCTAAAAAAAATGTAGACTTCATGTGGCTTTCTGGAGGGTTCTTTATAAGAGTGGCTTCTATCGTTAACCTTTAAACTGAATTTGACATTTATTTAACCTTGAAAAAGGTAAATAAGATCATAATATATTTTTTTAACATGTGCTCTTGGGTTCATCAAGCAAAGACATTCCAGAGACACTTTCACAAGAAGCTGAAATAGCAAGAAACAACAACAATTATTTGTCTGGGGCTATTGTTCTCCTCTGGAAAAGAAGAGACTGCCAACTCCAAGTTAGAAGCAACGTCTGTCTGAAAATGGAAGAGACCTCAAAGTATTTTTCAGATTTATGAGGGCATACGAGTGGAAGATTGACAAGGGAGTTTGGGGCGTAGAAATGTTATGATTCTGTGTTGTTGTGAAGAGAGAGTTCAGCCAAAAGGCAAGACTGTCAGTTTCTCTGTTGAGCTACAGTTCAGCCCTTAATTATCGTCACAAGTTATTCGTCGCTAATCAAACAGTCTGCAAACACTTTCACCCAAATTAAACCCATGAATGATGGACGATATGTCTGAAAACACTTCATTGTTTTGCGTGAAAATGGTTAAAAAGGATTTATATTAAAAGTAACTTACACACTGGTTGGCTAGATTTAACAGTGAAGTCCTGAAAAAAAGTCACTTTTGCATAACATTCCACCTTTAAGGCAATTGGACACACTTCATTTAATTTATGGTTCAGGGGGTCACAAATACGATGCATTTTACTGAATTTTAATTGTGAAAACATTTGTGTTGGTCTATCAAATTAAAATCCTGATAAAGTAAAGATTTGTGTTTATAATATCCCAAAGCATGAAAAAGTGTGAATCCTTTTGCAACACTTGTAACTGAGCATTTCCACTGTAATAAACTGAAATGAGGAAGTGACACCATTTCGACATTATTACTGACGTAAGTCTGTCCTACTGTATGTAAGTCGTTTCACACAAGTGACAAGTATCACTTCAATCTGACGTAGTGAAAGCAACCATATTCTCTCACGAGTCATATTCGTATGTTTAAATGAATGATTCTCACCATCAGGACCCCAAAGGACCACCAGTCAGCACTTTGTGTGTGTCCTCTCCTGTTTACGACCTCAGGAGCCATGTACTCAATGGTCCCACAGAAAGAGTATGCTCGTTTATCATGGTCAATGGCTTCCTTACTCAGTCCAAAGTCTGAGCGGAAACAGAGACGCAAAGTAAGACAAACAGGGACAGAAAAAAACAATATTCAAAGATTAAAGATTGTTTACAGCTGTAAATTCTGACCTGTGATCTTTATGTGTCCCTCCTCATCCAGGAGAATACTGATGAAAAAGACAAACACTAAGATTTAGTTAAATAAACATCCACAGGAAATTAAGATTTTAGAGTGTATATTTTGTACTTTTCAGGCTTAAGGTCTCTGTAGATTATCCCCAGACTGTGTAGATGGTCCAGGGCCAGGGCCAACTCTGCAAGGTAAAACTTCACATCCTCCTCTGTAAACATGACCTAAGCAAATAAAGAATATGTAATAACAGTTCATTGGAGTACAAGTGAAAAAGAAATTAATTAGACGCGTTAATAATGACCTAAAGCGGTAAGAAAAGTGAATTCCTCCAGTGCCATAAGGTTGACTTTGTAACATTTTAATACATGTATTTGTTCTTTTATTATGCTCTGATAACTGCTCCTGGTCTCCAGGTTATAAAAGCTGCTTACTTAACCCAAAATGGTTTCCAACTGCTGCAAGAAATTGAAAAGATTTTGACCTCAGAAATTGAAGGTGTCATCTGAAAATACTCCCAAAATTAAACCTAAGTCATTTCAAATAGATGTTGTGTTTATTGGTGTTTTTTTTTTCTATTTCAGGAAACTGTTTGCAAGCCCACCTCCTTGGATAGGCGAGTGAAAAGATCTCCACCTCTAAGGAAGTCCAGGATCAAATAGAGCTTTCCTTCTGTCTGAAAGGCTAAACACACACACAGATGTACAAGTTTCACAACACACATTGAGCTTGTATTATTGTAAATGTATTACACTCTCTTTGATTTTGAGGACGTAATCTTAAGAAATTATTGCAGTGTGCATAGTTCTCTGCATGTTTGCACTGTGATAAAGTATTTAATGGATAAAAGAACATGTTTTTTCTCATGAAGAGAATGAATATTAATCAGAATATTTTCTGAATTATTTTACTTTTAGCATTCCTGATGAATCAAATTATCCACTGAAATCTCACAGCAGCCAAAATTAGAGTTTGGCTGCTGTGAGCCAAACTTTCAAACATAAATGTTTGAAAACATTTATGTTTTCAAACTCAGGTTTCTCAGGTTTCTCAGGTTTCTCAGGTTTCCTGACAAATATTGTGCCCACGTACTAAACAATATATTGACATACTTCTCAGAACCCTGACAATTTGATATTAAAATTGAATTCTACTTAATTTTAGGTAGATTAGTAGAAATATACACCTATCGATATGTCATATGAGTTTAATGTTTTTATACTGAGTCGCTAAATTAGCGAAGTGTTTTAATTATTCTGACTTATTGAGATGCAACTATATGTCCTTCCTAAATGGAAGCATTTATTAAGTATTTACCACAGTGCAAAACTATGATTGACACATTTTCTATTCACTATGCACAATATCTAGGTTTTAAATTATTTCTCTAGCAATTACAAAAAAGTAAAGCTGTAAAAGTACAATATTCAACTTACCATAGTGGAGTTTAACAATAAAAGGGTGATTAACTTCTGCCAGAATGTCTCTTTCCATCTTTGATCGGACTCGATCCCGCACTAAAAACAAGAAATGATCAATTATACTTCATTGATTCATCGACATTCAATGCCACAAAATTGTTGGCCGATTTTCAAAATCGCAAAAACAGAATTAAATAATTGGGGTGGAAAAAAGCTTAAAACATGTTACAGTGTCTTCTATCTATTTTAACGTGCCGCACACTTCTTTTTATAAATAATAAAGCATTTAGTAATCAAAAGGCACATACAGTAAATTTCTCAAACGTAAAAGGTTAGTGAGTTGCTCAAAGTTGTAAAAAGTTAAGAAATACAGAAAACAGAAATATCTCGAAATCTAATGTTGCAAAATCTTAAATCAGAAAATATAGATTACTTAAAAACAGCAAAACAAAACTGAAAACTGACAATAAAGACTGAAAAATGTATCTGTTTTCTGTCAATATCATTATGCTCAAGTTGGTGAGACATTCTTCTAAAGAGTTAAAAAAACAACAGTATTTTACATCAAATAAACATTGATGCACATAATACAATTTACAGAATGTCTCTGTGATGAAAAAAAAAAAATAAATCCCTGGTGCTAAAACAGACATTCTGCTCCAAAAGCCTAGTAAAAAACTTCTGAATATTGAAGTAGCACAAAATACAATGAAGGAGCTTCCATATTGCTACTGAGTTGCGGAATTATAATAAAAAACAAACAATTATAACTTGCTCCTGTGGAAATTAAGACAACCTCTTTACTCCAGCATCTCTCCCCTTGACAGGATGAGATTGTGATTCTTCCAGTTCCAGGGTGTGGGTAAAGAGGATTAAATCTTGTACAAAAACTCTAGATTATCACATGACATCTGAACCTGCTTCACTCTAGTTCATGTTAATCCCAGCAGATGTTAAAAAATGTTTTTCTCAGTAAGAGTACAAACTAACCTGTTTTACACCAAATCCCTTGAATGTAGGGCATGTAAATTTAAAAATCAGCCATATAAATAAAATAATTTACACACAAAACTTCTTTTAATTTTGGTTTATTAGCACCTCTATAATAGAGACTTTTTGTAATGCAATCCATATAGCAACAAAATAAATATGTAAGTTGTTATTTTAAATTACACGTCAATAAATAAACCAAGACTTAGAGTTGATGTGTCCGCAAAGCTTATATGTGTATTCACTTATTGAGTTTCATTGTATCACCTTTTAGAGTGGCTTTTTTCAGGACCTTCATGGCGTAGAGCTGTCCTCTGTCCACCCCTCTGATCTTTCTAACCAGGAACACCTAGAAATAAGTAGCACATGTTACAAGTTACCTTATAGTAGTCATACGGCTTCTAACATTTCATAAAAGATGAACACAGCAATTATTTTTAAGCACAGCTAGTGTTGTGAAACATTAGCTGAACATAAAAGTCAAAGCTGCTGCCCGAATGTTACGGTAATTGAAATACAATCTACATCAGTCTAAAATTTGTAGGTTGCAAACTTGAAGGTCATTTGCTTCCATCGTGTTTTGCAAACAGAAATGTAAATTGCCGTCTTGGAGCTGCAGCAGCTATGATTTAAACAAGGTCTGTCGAAGGACAGCAGTACACTGAGCCATGTAAGCAGGCAATCCAGGCCACACTGAGACTCGACCTCAATTGTCTGCTCGCAGCTTTGTAAACAGCATCCGCTTGCCAAGGACTGCCAGGGTTGAATGTTTGGCTAATGCAGCCCTCTAATCAAGTGAGTCTGTGTTCTTCTATTCATTTAAATAAGCCTAGTGGTCTATGAAGCTGTTGTCAAGGGAGCTAATCTACAGATAATTGGAAATGGGAGGCTTATCATTAGCAGATGACTTGCTGGTGAATAAACACTCATACAAACACACTAACATTCCAGTCAAAAGTAAGATCATAACCCTTTTTATCTGTGTTGTGTATGTTTTGTTTCATTTATCATAATCACTTTCAAAATTAATGTTCAGTATCTGTAATTATAGTTCTTTTTCAATTCAACAAAATAACTGTTCACTTTTTGAATAGCACTCCAAATATGAACATTTGACACACATTAAGCTACTTTTATTAATGACCTTCAGAAAGTCTTGAAGCCAAAATCACTTTTTCTTCCTAGAATTTAAATCTTTTCCTATTTCCAGATATCAGTTACTATATTATGTATTAGTACCTTTCCATAGGATCCTTGTCCGAGCACCTTCAATAACTGGAACTGAGACGGGTCTGCTTTTTCACAGCCTTCCTTAACATGATGGCTGATGTCAATCTCTTTAAGTACACTGTCATCCTGAGAAAAGAAATGCAGATATCATCATTTGCACTTTATTTATTCATTCAAAAGTTGTGTTTGTACAACCTGATTGACGTACACAGCTTGACAACACAGAAAGAGAGTAAACTCTGAACTAAATGGATACAAAAAAGGCCCACGTTACTAATTATAAATATGATTTTTTTTTTTACTATTCTGAGGCTTCTTGCAACTATCACTTTATCTGTTTAAAGCGATGTGAAAAAGTGTTTGCCCCCTGATATATTTATTGTTTTTGCTTTTTTTTTTCAGATCATCAAACAAGTTTCACTACTGGATAAAGATATGTTGAGTAAAAACAAAAAACAGGTTTCAAATGATGGTTTTATTCATTAAGGGGAAAAACCAACCCGGCCTATGTGAACAGGTAAAACCTAAGACCTTGTTGCCATGGCAACAAAAGGTGACATCGATTAAGGGATTGTGATATTAAACCCAATCTTCATTGCAGAAAAGTTTTAATTAATTTCCATTGGAGGATTTTTCAGACTGAACAATGTATTTAAGGCCTTTCTGAATTTGATTAAAGTCTAGACTTTGACTAGGCCACTCAAATTTATTCAGGTTTTTCTCAGTATTTTAGAGATGCCCTTCATCTGTGAAGTAGATCATTGTCATCCAGCAGAATCAAAGTCTAATTGAGCTTAAGGTCAGGTACTGATGCCTGGAGATGATTCTTATGGCAAGTTGTCCAGATCTTGATGAAGCAAAGCATCCTGAACCCTCACAGGTTTGACATTTGGTCAGTATCTGAAATGCCTTGTTGGTTTCAGGTAAGATGTGACATGACAAATCAAAAGGTTCCTCTTTTGTCCCCGAAGTCCACAGAATACTTGATGTTTTTTGGCAAATATGAGATGGCCATTTCTGCTTTTTAATCAGCAGGGATTCTGGCCTTGAAATTCTTCTACAGACACCATTTCACCCAGTTTCTCCTTCTTATTATCTTATTATCTTATCTTGAACTCTGACTTTAACCGGGACAAGTGAGGCCTGCAGAGGTTTAGGTGTTGCTCTGGGTTGTGTTGACCTTCTGTACTAATCGTCACTGCGCTCTTAGAATAATTTTGGTTGACCAGGCTCTCTTGGAAAGCCTCTACATTTTCTTTATCAGCAGTCAGAAGGGCTCATTTTAAATTATTTATTATATCTGCAGGTCAGATAAAAAACATGCGTGGGTCTGACATGGAAAATCGAGCTCAATGTTCTAAAAAAATTGTTTCAATCATAATTAATTCCTTATTTAAAATTGGGACATTTACATTTTTCACAAAGAGCCAGATGGGTTTAGATAGCCTATTTGACTTAATGAATGAATTAATCATTCTAAAATGACTTTTTATATTTACTCTGGTTATCTTTGTCCAATATCACAATTTGCCTGATGATATGAAACATTTAGGATTGGCAATCAAGCAAAACCAGAAGAAATCTATGAGGAGCAAATATGTTTTTCTCAGCACTGTACTTTTTTTTTCTCTCCCAAATGCCTAATTGTAATAAAATTAGGATGCCCAGGTCTCCATCTTTGCCTGCCAACTAGCTTACATCGAACATCGACTCTTTTCCCTGCTGGTGGTGGGCCAACTTCTAGGATGCTTTCTGTCGGCTCTTTGGGTCTCTGCCCTGCTAATCCCCAGTAGCCAAGGCTTGACTACCAGGAGCTCGGCAGCATTTTTGACATCTGTTGCTGAGGCAACCAATTTTCTATTGTCATCAGGGGCTGAATAATGAACTGCAATAAATATACTGCAGTTTACTACAGGAATAATAACCATTCTCATGTTAATTAATAACAAGAGTAATGTTTAAAACTCCAAGGAAGCAGAAAATAAAACTGAGATCAGTTTCTGCCAGGACATCAAACTACTCTAGTGCTATTTTTGTACTGGGTTTTCTTGGAACAAACATCATTTACTGTAATAATCTCCAGTAACCAAAATCATGCATTATGTTAGATACAAATACAAAATACACATAAATGCAGTCACTTAAGAAATTATTACAAATGTTCCATGTCTTTAAGGTTTTAAGACTTATTTCTTGCTTATTATTGACTTAAAAAAATAGCATCTTTCCAGACTTTTGCTGAAATTTAAATATATTTTGCTAATGCAGATAATATCAATTTAAAGATAAAACTATTTGTTCCAGATAGGATTATAAGCTCAAGTAAGCACACTCATTTAAAAGAATTGTTTGTTTGCATGATAATACATTATAATAAATTCCGTCTGTTGTAACTCACAAGCTTGCAACAGTAAACTTGTGAAAGTGCAATAAATCACCATAATGACTTTGTCAGGGAAGTAATAAATCTTGCATGAAATGAATTTGGTTAAACAGCTCCTTAACTTGTTTTATATTTGATCTTTATTCTTATGAATTTGACACAAACATGTCTCACTGACACTAGCTTGACCTCTTGTAAAGGCCTGCTAAAACTATGAACTAAGATTTTTCTGCCAGAAAAAATAGAAAACCATGTGCAATGTGTATAAGCTGCAAAGTTTTCAAAAGGGAAACGGATGTGTTACCAGAAAGAATATTCATGTAAGCGTTAGAGAGTGTGCGATTACCCACGAGGCATTTTGCACAGCAGCTTTTAAGCCAAACATCCAGCTCTTAGTCAATTGATTTATTGAAACTGGACAAGCACAAACAGGGAATGGATTTGATTCTGGACACTAAAAATGCTTTCAGCATTTTGTTAATGGTAGTCTTGCCCCAAAGCAATCATGCATTGTTCTCTAGTTCTCAGTAAAGAGATCTATAATACACAGGTCTCTTTATAGATCTTCACTCTCATTTACTAAACTCATTAACTAAACTACACTCTCATTTTACAATATATTAAATCTGAGACCAAACATTCATTAGAAAAATATTTACTGAGGTAAAAGTTGTTAAACCCAAATGGATTTCCTTTTGGCTTCCCCTGAAATGCACAGAAAGGGTCACAGACATCTCAAATTGTAGAATGTAAAATTAAGGCAATTTTTGAGTATTTTTTAAATTATTTATATCTCCATTGGGTTATTTTGTCAGCACAAAGAAGCAAAGGGCATTTAATGTTAGCTTGGCATTCAGCTTGCTATTCATTCTTAACTAGCATTCATAAAGTTCGTCATGCTGTGTTTCTGAGTTACATGAAGATTTTAGGTTTTAAGGCACGAGTCAACGAAAAACATATCAGATTGAACATGAAGCCTATGCAGATTTTTCCCACACTCCAATACTTTACCCGATTACAAAAAAGCAACAGGAAGCACTAATAAGTTCAAATAAGTTTATCTGAAAGTCATTCAGTTTATGTAAGCGTCAACCAGATTATTCCATAACAATTCAATAGTTTGGATAGAAAGCAGTCTGTGAGCAGCAACTACTTTGCCACAGATTCTAAACTTGCTTAATTATTCAATTCCATTCTAATATTCAAAGACGCTGTGATCTAATCCATTTCATTGTACCTGTGTGTTTGGTGTCTCCTAGATGATGAACCTCCTTTCACCTCAGTTATAAATCTTTGGCAGTCTCTAACAAGTTTACTTCCAGCATTATAGCTTCTAGTTGCAGCATGATACTGCCACCACTATGCTGTGAGAAATGTGTTTCAGTCGTGATGTGTAGTGTTAGTTTTCCATCACGTAGTAAGAGATGACTTCTGTAAGAAAACTGTTTAAATGTACCATGTTTAGGAGTATTCAGAATAAAGAAGGAGGATAATGGTGCACAATGCAAACATCTGTGGCAATGTCAAGACTTTTGCAGCCTTCAACACATTTCCATTCAAGACTTTCTATCTTTCCATAAACTCTGACCAAGTTCCCTTTGCTTACTAAAGAAAAGCATTCACACACATTTTGCATGGAAACTTCAAAGTTCAGTTTCGATCTCATATCATTGAACAGTTGATCGCTGAAAAAAACTCAACGAAATACTTTCAGTTCGTGGTTTCGACATGAGAAAATGTGAAGTTTAATGTTCATGAACGTTTGTCATTATGGAGAGCAGCAGCTATCATCCAGAGAGCTCGACAGTCACTCAAACAATAATCAAATGGTCACTCAAGCTGATCTAGCAGCATTTCACAACAGGAGGTCTTGGAGAATGTTTCACTGCATTTACAGCTCAGGCATGTAGGCAGGTGAGCCGGACTCCTCACACTGTGACCCTGCTGGTGTGTTTGGGTTATAAATAGAACTCCACTGCTGTGGCTGTCAACTGAATCAATCTGTCCAGATCCATGTATTGACCAGCCTGCCAGCCTCTGCTTTGTGTTTCCCTGTATGACAGTGTGTCCTACACCCAGCCTCACACACCCTCTCTTTGCCAAAACACAGCTCCTGTGGGCCTCAGGCTTTGGTTGTTGGCAGACAGAGCGAAGGGCAAAAACTAGCACTGCTTTCTGAATAATTCTGCAACACTTTTCACACCAGTGAGCTGTGAGTCAGCTGTCTGTGTTTATGTTTTGGGAAATTGCCTGTCCGGCTCCACACATCAGTACACACAACCAACACAAATACACAGATCCCAGTAGTGATGCAGCTGCTTTCACACGTGCATGCATGCCTCTCGTGTCTGATCAGACGTAAAAAAAAAACAACAAAAAAAACGCCCAGCTGACAAAACGACTAACCTCCAGCTGACAGAACCCGGCGCTGTTCTTGTTCCGCGCAGCTTTGTTCTTCAGGTAGATGGAAAACCATCTCCGCACTGTAAATTTACGCGTGCTTGTATCCATGGCAACGATCAGACCCGCGCATCTATCCCATAATGATGAACATCTCCATGTAGGAGGACGGGGGCTCCCCAAGACAGACGCGCAGAAACACACGGCTCTTCTTTTAGGCTCCCTGTTTGTCCCGCAGTTTCCCTGTTGGCGCATCCTCAATGCAGCGGTCGCTCCGTGGTGCCTCCATCCTCTGCGCTCTCCGCTGGTGGATCTCAGCTTCGGCGGGAGCCCAGCGACTGAAAGCGAGTTGTAAGAGAGCTGTTAATCCACGCAGCGGATTGATGACTGCTGCTCGGTTTAGGATTGCCCTGTGTGTTTTGCAGCAGGCTCGCTGCGTAAAAGGGTGCAGGGGTAGAGGTCACGAATAAATCCGTCCCGCTGAATCAGGAGTGCGTGCAGCTCCCTTTTCACATCTCTACCTGTGCATGTTTGTGTTCATCTTCCGCTCTTCTCTATATGTCCCTCTCTCTCTCTGACTCTCTCCCACCCTCTGCGAAACAAGGGATTGTCACCAGTCACATTGTGCGCCACAGGGAAGCTCATCGACCCCTCCCCATTTGTTTCCCTCCCTTTCACCTCCTGTCTTTCCCAAGAGCACACAGCAACAGCTGGTGAGGTCACATGGTGCAAACCTGCAACCTCTCCCTGGCTGCCTTTTCTCCTTTGCAGCATCCGCACTCACAGATTTAGAAAGCATATTTTTACAACGAGACAGCAACATGTAAAAATACGACGGCATTGGAATTCAATACAAAATGTCGAGTGCAGCAGCCAATAATGATGACACAAATGAGGCCAGCAGTCACAAGGGAAACAGCATGATCTGTTCTGATCGCTAAGCATGTGTGCGTTTGTGTTGGAATTTGAATCTGTCACATCAGCAGCTTTTGCAGGGCTGCAGTGTTACATAACCTCAGAAAGAACCAGTGATACATGGCAGTGAGACCACGGTGATGGGAGCTGGGGGTAAATGAGGACTGCAGAGGACCCCAGATGCGTTTCTGGGGTTAACTGTCTGCAGCTGACCTTGGCTTAAATTTCTCTAAAGTTCACCTCAAACACTCGGACAGGGCTGCAAACACTTTATAAAGTCCAGGACACAGAAGTCACAGCAGGTTTTCACATGTCTGGCTGAATCTGGGTCACGGTTTGGTCACATCAGGTACAAGGTTTTTTGGGTCATTTTAGGACTATTGGAAAATGTAATCAAATGTGTTTCGTCAATCTGCTGTGGGCGGAGATTCAGGATTATGGACTGATGTCTTTGTCCTAGTGGGATTAAGGCTCTGTAAGGAGATCACAACATTAATATTTATACCCCACAGCCAGACTGTGAGACAGACAGTCTCAAATATACCAGTGTATCTATGCTGGATCACACTGCTAAAAGAAAAAAACTGTTAACACTCTGTCACATAATTTTGTCAAATTCTCTTACAGTGTTTTCACAGCGAATTGTATTTATAAATTCCTATTTATTCTGCATTTAAAAAACAAGAGTTGATGACACCAGTGAGAATCAAAAAGATAGATTTATTCATATTAAAAATAAGAACTTACAGCTTTGTGCAGTTGATAATTTTAGGACATTTGACAGCAGAAATGTTGTTAAACATCAAGCAATCAATTTGCTACACTTAAACATGAGAGAAAAGATAATTAAAAATAATCACTTTTCATGAATAAATCTGTCTTCACAGGCAGTCCATGTTTCTTTAACCTTCTAGAGTATCATTTCATATACTTGGCAAAAATTCAAAAGGCAGAACAATCATCAGAAAGGTCAAATAAATGACAAAGAAGTTACAAAGTAAGGCACTTTAAAGTAAAGGCCATTTTCATCCCCATTGATCAAGACAATACCAGTTAACAAAATAAGACAAAATACACAACAGAATCTGAATGGGATGTGTTTTAAAAACAACAAATCACAAAGCTTTTGTTTTGGTTTTACTGGATGTAGGTGTTCAAAACAAGGGATCATAAAATTCTCACTGACAGAATGGCAAAGTAAGCGGGATTGTCTGTTACAGTGCAAAACAAGTGTGATCCTCTTTGCCAGACTTGAATTACTTTGTGCCATTTGGTGACAATAAATCAAGGCAAGAAAAAATCCTGTGTGGAGTACATCAAGGCTGTCAGCTTGGGCTATTTTTCTTCAACATCTATATATGATTCCATCAGCTCAAACAATGGAGTATTATATTTTCCTCAGTATTCAGCAATATAAAGTTGCTGGTAACACGGAACTTTATGTTTGTGTTCTACTATATAGAAATGATCAGGATTCAGACCTGAATTCTCATAAACAAATAAAGTCTATCATCAAGGAAACCCAATAAATCCTTAAAAAAACATTTTCAGTATAAGGGGTTTCCTGTGAAAATAGGACACAAAAACTGTACTAAACTGAACATTTTAGTTTCCATGAGTGTTTTCTGTTTTTTTTGTGTTTTTTTTTCTTGCTGTATATGCAAACAGCACTGTGGTTTAAGCCAACTTGAATTCAAGCATTCCTCAAAATGTGCAATTAATTAAAACCTGACAGAAACTCAAAATAGTAAAATGTGAATGCTAAACAGGGTGAAATTGCTTGTTTATTAGTGTACATGCTAAATTACGATCCATTTACAAAGAGAAAACAACTATTTTTATCCATAAAAAGGTAAAAGAAGATTTTCAGTTTAGCTCCCCAGTTTGAACATGTTTGCATTTAAGAAGCAGGTGGGTAATAAACTGGTATGTCAGGAGAACACACACTGAGGTCAGATGATTTGTTTTGGTCCCACTTTCCTCTTGAAAGAGTATTAGTGGCAAAATGTTTCTCACAGTCTTGCAGAGTGAAGTCAGCATCAAAACAAATCTCAATCTGTCCCAAAGTCTGGGACTCAGAGTTCTGTCAACAAACAAACAAAAAGAAAAACAGTAAACATAGTTATTGTCTAACAGAAGTCCCATAAACTTTACAAGCAGGAAAATGCAAATATGCTGAATTGTTGAAAGAAAAAAAGCTATTTATACCGTTGATGGATGCACACATTGGATCTTAGGTTTCACGCCATAGAAATTTTCCATCGCTTGCTCAATATCTGAAAACTGCAAAAGCCACAGAAAATATTACTGTTATGACAGAATGTAGTTTCATAAACTGGTTTTCATAAATCCAGTGCAATAGAAAAACTTACACTGTAGTATTCATCAGAGGGGATAATCTTAGCCTTCTGCAGCATGCTGCAATAAAACATTACAGATCTCCACTTAAACTGATGTTGGGTTTTACCAAGAAAAAACAAAATAAGCAAAACACCGGGCAACAAACATGGAGAGTAAACATAATTCCTATAAATTATGTCCATGCAGGTGTGTGTGAAAGAGTGTGTAACTAACATTACCTGTTCAAATCCACCTTCTGATATAATTCCAGTGCCTTGCTGAAATACTTGTGTTGACTATTCAGCGAAGCAGCTTCTGCTGCACATGTTCCATGTTTAGACCACTCGTACTTCCTGTTGCAAAAGGAAATTCATTTAACTGATAAACCAAAAACTAAAACATGCAGATCAACTGAAAGTTAACATTTTACTAGACGACATTATCTCTTGTTCTTCAGTTTTGACAATAATATGGACATTTTAAGAACAAAACACTTTTCTTATCAATTCGTTTTCATCCCATAAAACTAAATCTAATTCACAATTCCAGATTGCAGTAAATACAAAGATGAACAAACTACTGTGGCTCAACAAAACGGTTTTACAAGATTTTGTAAAATCATACTTTCTCCCCATCATACTTTCTAAGCATTTGAATATGTGCAAAACTAATAATCTCGTCACATAAACAAAATCTTCCTTTTACAAAAACTAGACATCAAAAAAATGTCTTGTAAGAAATTCACTTCAGGCCAGACTGTGAACCAGCTGACCGGCTTCCTTTTTGTTTTAATAGCGGTTGTCAAACGAATACAAGAAGCAAGAGCACATAGCAGCTCGCACTGTACAGGACGGGCTCAGTTAAATGACGTCATCATTTGATATATACATTTTTCCACCGGTGTCAAAAAATTCACCGGTATTACCATAAATGCTGGTGCCAATAACCCGGTTTTAATAAGGTAAAACCAATAATATTACATATAAAAGCAATATTAAATGAACACAACCTCAAGAACCTAAGGTTTGATTTAAAATCAATAACTGAAAGGATCTAGATGTTAACAAATGCAGTGAAATGTTCTCTTTTATTGTTTTTTAATGACTTCTAGGAGTAATAATATAATAGTAGTAATGAAAAAAATAAATCTGTTAAATTAACATAACAGTAGTTTTACAAGTTATAACCAAAACTAAGCCCCAGAAAACAACAATTTCATTAAAAACATGCTGACTTAAAGGATGAGACATACCAGAAGTTAAAAGTAGAAGGGTGAAGCAGATCTGGCCAAACCTTCTTCATGTCTGGGATCAAATCCTGAGAAAAAAAACACACCAAAAATATTTACTTTTTACATTAAAACAAGGTTTATTTTGAGTTCCAAAAGGAGTGAAATATTAATTTATTCACCTTTTTGACATAGCTTCAGTCTTACACAACCAATATCTTAATATTCAAAGGAAATGTTTTGTTCCTGGGTTATCCCAGTTCAGTGCATCTGTAGTGTTATAAAGATTGACCAGAGAAGAGCTATACCTCTATTTCAGTAGAGTTGAAATGCCAGGAAGAATTACAGAATTCCCCTTTATTAGGCCTGAAACACAGAGAGATTACAGTGAAAAATTACTTGCAAATTTAGCAAAATGAATACATATTTGTCCAGGGTTTCCTTTTGAAGACACTTGAATCTGTCAATCTAAATCTATGACAGTTCTATACAAAAACATATACCTTTGCATCCCTGTTGCTTTCATGAAATGTTGTTTCAAACTAGGGAGCTTTGTTAGAGTGGAAAACACAGGCTGCATGACCGTTTACATCTCATCTCCCAAAGGTAAAAGGACTTGCCAAAAACACATGAGGATGATATCTAAGACTAAAATCTAGACTCTTACCACAGTCCATGTAGTGTCCAGTAAGTGACGTTGAGATGGCAATGCTCCGTCTGAAATGTGATAAACAAATATTAATATTTAACAGGGTTTTTTTTTTTTTACATTAAATAACATAGCTCTCACTCTGGTAACAGCTAAATCACTATACTGTATATTTAACTAATGATTTTCACTGAATCAAGAGTAAGAAATTAAACTGGATTGCACAAATTCCTGTGTGATGTATATTTAACAACAAATGTCATCCTATGCACTGCAGCAACATGAATCTCTGCAAAGCCCAGCTATACAGCAGTAAACACCCTTCCTCTGATCAAACTGATCAAGATTCACACCAAGTACACCGCTGCTGACATATCAAATTTACTTAGAATTGTGTCTGATTTTATCACTAGACACAACCACAACATAAAATGAAACCTAACTGCACAAGAAGCAGAAAAAAGTGCTGCCAACAAGCCTAAAAACGAGATGTGCAAATCATGCTGTAACTTGCACGTGAACGATGTTAAACCGCACTGCTGACAAGTAGTCTTGTGATTTTGTATCACGTGGTGTTATAAGAAAAACACCTGGATTAGATTTCCCACAAACGGATCAGTGAGCATCATTTTTAACACGACGATGCCCAAGACTCGCTTGAATACAGCATTAATTCTGCACATGACTTTAATTTATTGATCATCCTCCTTTTTAACCGACAGTGGATGAAAATCCTCTTCAAACTAAAAAATGGATGAGATGAATCCTGTATTCAAAGGTCAGCATCCAAGCAACATAAACGCAGTATTTATTTTACTGTAGTCAGAGATATTGAATATGCAATACAGAAGTATGATAAATTTAAAGTTAGGTATTGTTGATAACTCCATTAATATCTAGCACACTGGAGTTTTGGTCTGTCTAAACATGTTTTTCTGCTCCTCTAAATCACTTAGTGATGTCAAAATCTATATGAATCACGTTTGCCTTATAAGGTGTCTTAAGATGATATTTGTTGTAAATAGTTGAAATTTACAGCAGATAAACACCCAAATCAAAAGTAAAATATTTTAATTTTATATTATTTCTCTTTTTAGTGAGAGTAAGTCTTGCATTTGACATTTTTTCTAAAGTTATAAAGAAGCACCTTTTGTTGACGAATAAGAAAACAAATCCTGTACATAGTCAATAAATTAAAACACTACTGAACATACTCTTGATTCTACATTTAAATGATGGACGCTAATAAAACAAATCAATCGATAAAGACAGACAGAAACTCACAGAACAGAAGGTTTTGGGCCACTGCTGTGTCAGGATCAGTTTGGTCCATAAATTGCTGAAATGCAGACATTTCTAAGCTTCTTTCCAATATTATTAAGTTCAAATGATCACAGCACACATTTATTGAGAAATAGTTATTGAAAATGTGAACAGAAAGCAACAAAAATAGTGACAGATGAGCACAATTAGTCATTTCTTTTACGTTTGTTCTTACATTGGTGAAGTAACGACAGCAGAGGACAAGGCTGCTGCAAGGCAGACCAGAAGAGGGAAGTGGAGTCTCATGGCTGACCTAAAACAAAATGGGAAAATAAACTCAAAACAGATTTGAGTTTGTTTTAAAACCACACCAACACAAAAAAGTTATGAACTTTTCAAACATAGTCTATGTTGTCTCTTGAGACATAACTTTGAGTCTCATTAGAGAATTTCCTCAAAAGAAACTGTTTCCTTAGATACACATATAACACAGATCGTAGCTAAAAGGTCAGAGCATAGCTGGAATACAGTTATAAACAGGAACTTAACCCATCTTGTTTACGTAAGTGGGATTTCAGCTCAGTTCCCATTTTCTGGCATGACCGTTTTTTTTTTTTTTTTACAAAGATTGAACACAAGTACAGCAAACGTTAGAATTACGTAATGATCTTGTGTTCAGATTTTCTAACTTAAAATCTCGAAAAGATAAAACTACATACACGCTAACTCACATAAATATTTCCAGGTTATTTAATAATACCCAGAGACTGCATGGCTTCAAATGCTTGTATGAGGTTGCCTCTTAACAGGAAGGTAAATGCATTTCTGAAGGTTACCCTAAACTACATTTCAATATGACAGCCTAACAGCGTTGGTAAGTGGAAGATGCTGAGAGACATGATCAGGATAAAAGATGAAAACGCAGCCTAACTTATTTATTTATGTCACAAATTTAAGTGTACAAACTGCACAAAAACATGACTTTCAAAAGGTTTCATGAACAGAAAAGCACATTGTGGTTCAATGCATCACTAATTGGAAACAGTCATGTAAAATCAGGATAAATGATAATATGTGCAGTGAGGAAGCTGGACCAGTGTGACAAAAAATATTTACATTATTGTGAGAGCACAGCTTAAGTCACATGATAAATACAATAAATCTCAAATGTTCAAGTAGGACTTGTTTTCACACTAATGTTTCTTGCCAGGAACATTAATTAAATACAAATCTAATAACTAAAGCAATACTTTTCAACACTGTAAAACTGCATAGACAATGACTGTTCATGAAACTGTCTGTGGGATTTTTGTAAAAGTGTTTGGACCAGCCTGACGCCATGAGCACAAGGGCTGTAAAGAAATATCAGCTAAATGCATATTTAATCCAGACGGACTCAAAAACAACAGGACGATCTCTTAACCCTCTCCAGGTAGATATTGCAGATTTGCAACAGCTAAATGCTACTTAGCTAGTCTTTGCAAGTAATTTGAGCCTGAGAGGGTTAATCGTTAGAAAAGGAAGGAAGATTTCAGCATTTAAGCAAAATGCTGAAATCTAAAGCGCTTATTTTAGAAGAGAAAAAGTATTTTTGACAAACATCACTCACCTTGTCTCAAATATGGAACATCAAGCAGAATAGCTGCTGACTGAGTCCTTCCTGCTTGATATCTCTGCTTAACTGGGTCAAGTTTTACATAGTGGTTCGCCAACGAACAGTTTTGTTTACACAGCACTGAACTACCGGTTTTGTTGGATCAGCCAATCGTAAGCGTCGGTCGTAACGACATCTTGCGTCATTACGTCTCTACGTAGGGCCGATGCGTGGTTTAGTATGAGCGGTGTCCCGTTTGCTCCTCCGAACAGCGCCTAAACAACGACGTTTTCAATCCAGATCTGGATCGATTATTTACAGAATATTTGTTTAAATAATAATTTTATCATAATAAACATGGATGAATATGTGCACGTATGTATTATGCCCTATGTGACTGTCACACTATGGCAAAACACCAAAAACACCAAGTGAGCAAATTAATTAGTTTGCAAAAACTTGGAAGATGAAAACAAGCTATGTTAAAAAAAAAGATCTATTAGAAAAAAACAAAAGTTATATATATATATATATAAAATGTTATATATATATATATATATATATATATATATATAAAAATTCCCTTCTCACCCACCGCGGGTGGTTCTTATCCTCTGAGCTCAGGTCCTCTACCAGAGGTCTGGGAGCTTGAGGGTCCTGCGCAGTATCTTGGCTGTGCCAAGGACTGCACATTTCTGGACTGAGATGTCTGATGTTGTTCCTGGGATCTGTTGTAGCCACTGCTCCAGTTTGGGGGTGACTGCCCCGAGGGCCCCGATGACCACAGGCACCACTGTGGTCTTCACCTTCCAGGCCCTCTCCGGTTCCTCCCTGAGGCCCTGGTATTTCTCCAGTTTCTCGTGCTCCTTTTTCCTGATGTTGCAATTGCTTGGTATTGCTACATCTACCACAACGAGAGATGAAAATGTGGATCTGTTGGAATGCTACTACTCAAGTAACCCTAGTCAGAGAGGTTACATGCAAAGGTTCAGCAAGGTGAAGACCACAGTGGTGCCTGTGGTCATCGGGGCCCTCGGGGCAGTCACCCCCAAACTGGAGCAGTGGCTACAACAGATCCCAGGAACAACATAAGGCATCTCAGTCCAGAAATGTGCATTCCTTGGCACAGCCAAGATACTGCAGGACCCTCAAGCTCCCAGGCCTCTGGTAGAGGACCCGAGCTCAGAGGATAAGAACCACCCGCGGTGGGTGAGAAGGGAATTTTTTTATATAAAATCTTGCAAACCTCTTTGCACATCTTTAAAATGTAAAAAAACAGTTAACAAGTGTTTTATTTTTGCTGCCCTATATTTTAAATAGCAAAGATTAGATGTCATGGCTAAGATAATTTAAATTTGTAAAATAAAACCAAAAGTCCATCTGTATTTTAAGTTTCCTGGAATTTTTTATATATTTATTTATTACTGGAAAAGTCAATACTTTGCTATAATTGTAAAACTCTGGCCTGCTATTAGCTATATTGGTTTCCTGTTGGGCACTCTTCCATTTGTCTACGTCATTCAGACATCACACACTCCTTCTAAAGCTGCCAAATGTTATCCCATGTTGTCCCCTCACATGATTTTGTCTCAGACGTGCAATCTGTTTAACAGCTCCTTCTCGATGTCAGGAATAGTCAGGTTGTAACTGTAGCTAGTTTTATAAATAGACCGTGACCAAAGATCAGCATGCGACGCAGCTTCTCAAGATGTTCTTTAATGCAGATGGAGAAAATTGTAAGCGCAAGAGCTTGATGCAGTGTGCCACTAGACCCAAAGCTCCACATTAAAGAGATGTCAACTTAAATCTGAATAATTTGAAAATATTTTATATTAGTTTCCCATAAAATGGTGAAATTTCATGCCTTATCTGATGTAACTGTTATGCTTGGTAGCCCAACTTGAATCGCATTACATCTTGAAAAACATTATTGCAGAAATAAAAATGAATAATTTCTGCTAATCAAATAGCTTACTGATTTTAGTGGCTATGTCTCAAAGGATACTAGTTATATATAGGTAGTTCTCTTTCCTTATAAGGCTTCGGGGAGAGGCTGGTGGGGGGCAGCTGGAGTCGGGTGGTGGTTCTCTTGGCCTCTTACAGAACTTGGTTTAGGCTGACTCCCTGTGGATTCACGCTGATAACCGAAGTCGCTGAAAAGAAAATCTTAAGTGGTAAGAAAAATATTTTTAAACTATCCTTCAGCTCTTACCTCTTCTGTATTGTTAGCTTTATAACCCATCTTCATTTCAAACCCATTAGCAGCAGGTGGGATCAGTGAGGTGGGACTAAAGAGCACAGCCAAAAGATGTTTCATGATCCTTTACTGCTGCTAATGATACTTCAAAGTGATGAATGAAAGAATACAAGTTTTATAAGTGGAATAAATGAGCAATGGAAGACACTCTGTCTTTCTTTTATTGGACAGACGGTATATTTGGTCATCTGAGATGTACAGAACGTCTTTGCATTTATTGTTGGTACCCATATTAGTTAGTTCATTAGATTTTGCAGTGGAATTGCATCATGTTGCTTTGTATGGTTATGACTGAGAGTGCTGGAGGTTTACAGTTACAGATGGATTTTTTTGGTTGTTACAGTATCGGCTGGACTTACAGAGGTGCAGAATTTCTGGAACAAGACAGTATCTTGTAAAGAAAACTTAATTTTTTATGCTTCCTTTAGGCAATAAAAATTGCTACTTGCCTAAAATCTGCAATGTAGTGCAAACAGCTTTTATTTGCACTCAAGGAATTAGTCATGTTTACCTGGATTTTGGTGGTGCTGCTTCAAATTGCTGCTGGAAAGGATGGTCTAAATGTACTGCTGTGAATACATTTATTTTGGGCATTTGCTGAATCTCCCACTGTCACTAAATATTTTTACCAGTCTTGGTTCTGACCTTTTTGTCTGGAATTCAAAGAGCAAAAAGTTAAGCATGTGTACAAATCCATTTGAACAGAAACTATTTTTTCAACCTGTGTTTAAACAGCTTGGGAATGATATGGTATCATTGTATGCTTCACTGGCAGATTTGAGGGATTAGCAGTAAGCTGAATTTGGGTTTATTGATATGAGAGATGACACTGAAGCTGCAAAGTGCATCCCAAAGGTATGGGAACAGGGTTATGGTGCAACACGTTTCATTCCCCATCAGCCTAAGGTTAAGGAACGGGGAAGGAATCGCTTCAAATTTCCTCTGAACTTCTCTCTGGTCAGTAAGGGGATGTGAACCAAACACGAAGTGAACTTCTGTTTTGATGGTTGTACTAAAATAAATGTTCTCAGACAAATTGAAAAACAAGAACAATTGGTTTGAAAGGCTAGTATTGACTTATTTTACAGGTCAATAGAAACATTATTTTTCACATCACAGTCATGATTTATAACGTATGACAATATTAATCTCTTTCCAACTTTCAGCTTCGTTAAATAACTATTAGGATTCAGAACAGAAGAGTAAATTTAGTATCATTGGAAGAACTAAAATTAAAGCTACGTTTGATGAGAAAATTTGGCGTATCATGTTGTCTATCAGTGGTTCAAGGTCACGCCTTTTGTTTATGGCATCTACACGTGTGTCTTTTATTGCCTGTGTCTAGATCCTAGTGTCACTTCTAACAGTAACCAAGAAGCTGTGTGTGTGCTGGATTGTTTCAAAGTCCATGTGTTCAAATTCTTCAAAGGCTTTTCTATTTGTAGAAGGATAATAAATAATTTGGTATGTGTATAAATGATAAGCTTTGCCGACACTGTGAACTGTTTGCTATTCAGCTGTTGCTGGCTTGTTCTTTTTTTTTTTTGCTTTCTGTAAGAAAGCGAAATGATTCCTCATAATTGATAATTCATTTGAAATTTTTGTTACACGTGTGAAAAAAAATAGCAAAAAATAGTCATACAGCAAAAAACATAGATGCAATTATTGTACAGGTGGAAAATCATAATTTTAGTCCCTGACATGTTTCACAATTTTGGGTTATTCCTATCAAATTCAGGTAAATACAATTTTAGAGAAAGCAACAACCAACCTACCTATATTTGAGTCATAAAACCCTTGTAACTTACTAATTTATATTCTGAAATAAATTAGTAATTATTTGAAAAACGTAAGTGATCATATTGGATTATGCTGTCAGGCTTGTCATAAACTTACACATTTTCTTGAGGGACCATTTTGATTTCCAGTTTGTTTTCTTGGTGTTTGAAAGTTGTGATTTCCAATAACAGTAAAGTGCATCATTCAACCACTGCTTTTGATTGGATGAGTATCACTTCAACATGTTAAAGTCATTTATCTGGATGGTTTGAGGCCTTGAAATGAATTGCCTTTGAAGTCAGTGAAGTCAGTTAGTCAGTTGAATTTTCCTTAGAAAAAAATTATAATGACCCAAATAAAAAAAATTCTAAGCATGCTCTCCCTATTTGTTTTTCTTGAATTTGTACTCTATGTAATAACACTTTTTATTGTCTGATATTATACAACCTCATCAACTATCTTTGAAAGTTTGCAGCTGTATCTGTGAAGTGGTCTCATCATGCTGAACCCCATCTGTTGGACTTTGTTTTGATCTCTCTCTACATTTCATTACTCATCTAACAGGTCAGCGTCTACAGTGCCACCATGTCAGCACGTCTGAAACGAATATATGACCACCAATACCACCACAAAGAGAGCCAATATGTGGTCAAAGAATACAGCAGGTACAGCTGACACATGCTAGCAATCATGAACAGGTCTTAATATATCTATCCTGCTTTTTAATCTGAATGTTACTAGAACTAAAGCCGCTTCTTTTTTACTTTACTTTAATATAACGTACTGATTCAGTTATATTTGATGTTATCTTGCTAAATATAATAACATGAACTTCAGATTGACAGCTGGCCTGTTGATTTGAGTTTCAACAACTTTTTCTGTTGAAAGTATAGTTCTCAAATTTCTAAGTACCCAGTGACTTTAATAAAATATTTTTTGATGTAACTCCATTCCTTTTTATGTGTAAATCAACCTAAGCTGTAGAGCAAAGGTCAAACAAGGCAAAAATTGGCTACATTTCAAAATAGAAAGACAGAAAAAAAATTATTTTAACAACACATTATTTTTCAATTAAAATACATTATGACATCAGATTTTTACACCCTATTAACATAAACATAGAATTAACCGTCCATAAACCACAAAACACACAACATTGTTGAAACAACACTGACAGAAAAACTGAGTTAGAAAGACGATTCAGGCATTAAATCAGTCCACTAATTTGCTGAATCAAGTCTTCTGAGAAGATTGTCCAGAGGTAAATAGTTTATGTTTCAGACATGAGTGTATTAGTGCAAAGGTTTTTAAACTTCAGAATCATTTACCCAAAGCTGAAGAATCAATGCTTCTTAGTTGTTGCTTTTTTTTAAATAGAAGTACCTTGCATATTTAAAAGAAGTAGACGAATAATGGATTACTCTGCACTGTACAAACCCTTTTGAAGCTTTTAATATTTTTTGGTTTTGACTAGTATTAATGCAAACAGACCTGTTGTGAATATCCACAATGTCCAGTGTCCTGAAAAGAATCAATTGATTTAAAAAATAGTATTGTGTTAAAATCAGTGTAATTTTAAATGTATGTTAGTAAAACTTATGTATTGTTTATGTTCAGCTCCAAGGCCTCTGAAGAAAGATATGAGTACAAAACACAGGCTCGCATTCAGGAAGTGGTAAGATTTACTGAAACAATTTCATTTCCCCTTAAACACAGAGAGTAAATTAGCTGATAAACAGCTTGACCTTTTATTAACACGCTGTAACTTTATAAATGTCAGTGCATCATAGTAAGGACACAGATACAATGAGAGTAAGACTCGGAGGTGTGCATTCCTCACCTGTGTATTCATACGCATGTTTTCTGTTTAGGTAAAAACAAAGTTGGGAGAAAAATATGTGCGCGAAGAACCTATGATCAGGGGACCGCAGTTCCTCGTCAGACTCAGATCCCATACTGTGTTTGAAAACACTCCGATCAAACTCTTCTGTACTGTTGAAGGCTTCCCCATGCCAGTTGTGAAATGGTAATAAATTAATATGTTTGTTTTAATCAATGTAATATCACTATAATCCTTTTCAAATCCATTTGAAAAACATAGCAAAACATACTTCAAAGTATTAATGAATAAACATGCACAGATGTCACTGTAGCTAGATATTTTTTCTCCACTGAAGGTATAAAGATGGTGTGATCCTGGACATATCCTCTGGAAAGTACCTGGTTGAAGCCAGAGGTGGAAGCCACTCTCTGTTGATCCCAAGGTATAGTAAGTTCAACAGAATAGCTGTCTGTCTATTTGATCATCAGTTTTTTCTCTCCTGAAATTTCATTTTCCAAGGTTGTCCTGATGATTTTTATCATTGCCTCATGTCTTCGATGACTGCGTAAGCTCATTTCATCCGAGTTTCCAAACATTTTTCTTCTGAACCTAATTTCCTGGAGCCTTGAAATCTACCACTATGTGAGAATGTAATCACTGCACTTGATAAATCATTGATGAACTAGGATTAACCGCATTTTATTTTCTGAGTGATGAGTTTAATTTAACAAGCTACATCCATACCTAATCCCTGCCACACAAATATATTCAAGAAATTACTTTTAATAGAACATGTTTAGCAGCATGAAGTTGACAATGAACATGACAAAAGCTTATGCCCATGTAAGTAAATAAGAGCCATTATCCAAAGTAAAGAAAACACTGACCAGTGAACTGTCCCAGGCTCTCCAACTTACCAAGATTACTTCAAGAGCCCATTACAGATTCAACCACAGAACAAAGAAGGTCACAAAATGATCCAGAATAGTGTTTAAAGCGTTGCATGTCTCACTTGCCTCAATTCGATTCAGTGTTCATAATCCAGCACAAAGAAAGGAATTGGACAGCATTCATCAATATTCTAAAGACCATGCTGACCATAAATAACACTAATGACCATCTAACATTGCTAAAGCACATCTTGACTTTTTGGAAAATAATCTGTAGACTGATAAGACAAGTTTTGGAAAAGGTTTGAGTCATCTAATGTCTGGTGAATAAATGAAAATATAAGGTTTTGGAGGGGCTCGTTCAAAGTTTGGGCCTAAACCGAGCTGAGATGCTGAGGCATGGCCTTAAATAAGCCATTCATCTTAACACCAGGCCTCCAGGGCATCTGGATTAAAACAATTCTCCTGAGGGGAGAAGCCAAAATTAATCCACAGTTGATCAAAAGACTCATTGCCAGCAAGTGCAAACATTTGAAGGCAGTTGTTTATGCTAAAGGTGGCATAACCAGTTATTAAGTTTAGGGAGCAATTACTTTTTCACATGCGACCTGGTAAAAAAGAGACATTTGAAACCTAATATGATCCCCTTTAAAGGGGTCTTCTGTTTTTTTCTTGGCAGGGTTCACTTCTGCTTTTTTTCTGCAGCTCTTTATGTATCCAACCTCTGTGACGTGTTTCTAGAAATGCAGTATTTCTCAAACTACATGGCCTTGAGCTTGCTGACCGGCATCATAATTTATTACTAAAATCCCTGATCTAAACTCATTTACGAGCCTCAAACAGTTTGAGATTAGAGGTCGGAAACAGCTGAGTGTGTGGCTGCAGTGTGGCTGCAGACGGAGTGGAGCGTACCTCGCTCCAGGCTGGAAGCTCAGCTGTTCAACTGCTGACCTCAGTGCGATATGACACCACAGGATTCTTTAGGTCATTGCTCTCTGAATGGTTCCCATCACCCCCTGATGATGATGGGATCCAATTAGACTGGCAGAAAGATTTTTTGGTAATACAGAAAATGATGAAAAAAAGTCAGTTGTTCTAAAAGCCGTGCAAGAGTGTACGAGTTTTAAAATATCCTAACTCATAAATTATGCAATCTATACACACATATTCAGTTTGAAAGGAGAAGCAAAGTACCTGGCAATAAAAATGGAGGGCAGATAGTCATACATGGGTTTCATACAGAGAAGTGATAGCTCCTGTGGAACGTATTCTGTAGTAGATGAAATTACACATTAATGCATCAATTGCTATTTTCGGATAGTTTTCAACACAAAAAATGATTATTGGATAATTTCCATTTTCTATCTCATAAACCTTTGAGGTGCATTCAGTGTCAATGTATTATGTTTGTACAGTTCGTTGTGAAAGAATAAGCTGCTGAACCCCCCGGAAGTTTATTATTAAGATCTCAAGGAGTATATTGTTTTACCAACTGACTGCTTTCACTTTGTTTTATAGATGCACAACTGAAGATACAGCACAGTTCACTGCTGTAGCTGGTAACATCCATGGACAGGCTTCTAGCCAGGCATCAGTCATTGTCAAGCGTAAGTTCTGCAGGGTCAATGGATTTTGACCTGGACAATATGGAGCCACATTCTGGCATTACCATTCTTTTTAAAGACCGCCATTCCAGTAATAGTGTAGTGGTGCCACCACAGTGGGAGTTAATCCAGGGGTGTCTGTACTGGTTGCAGGAGGAAATTGGCCATACTGCCCTGGCCAAACAGTTTCACATGCAAGATATATATTTTTGAATTAAAACAAGAGAAGCTTTATTTATTTATTTATTTTATTTATTTTATGCCACTCATTTTGTTTTGCATATTTAAATTTAACTTGTTTTAACACCCTTGCTCAGTGTTTTTGTCTTTCATCTAAAATTCCAGTGATGTTACTGATTATAGTTTTTATTTGTATTTTTTGCAGGTTATAAGGACGAGGATGAATCCAGCCCATACGCATGGTTGCCTTTTACTGGTAGGTATTTTAAGCTTAGGTTTTGTCTAATTGCTTTCACCATAAATCAACTTTTTACAACAATAATGCTATATTTAAAGAAAAACTTTCACACTAAGCCTCTTCTCTTTCTTTGTCTCATTATATTCATTATCCTGTTTTTCCTTTCTCCCAGCTGCTATGCTTCCCAAAATCCATTACACTAAAATCAACATAACCTTTGAGGAGAAGTTTGGCCCAGTGTTTGCCACTGAGGGAGAATCAGCCACTCTCTCTGCCCGCATGAGCCTGAACCCTAACCTGGCCAACCTACAGCCTGAGGCACAGTGGTATAGAGATGGTAATTCTCACAATGCAGTGTTTTATGAGAAATTATGTACTGTATTTGGTGTTAATATGTCCTGATATAAGCTAGTCTCCATGCAGCATCTTGTACAGTAGTGAAAAATTAGAAAATTTCACAAATACAATATTTATTGCACATTATTTAGAGTAAATGTAACTATCTCCAGTTAATTAAAACCTGATAATTAATATGTGTGTATAGATTGTTACAGTAATGACACATTACATTTTTACATAAAAATCCCTTCATTAAAACTGAGCACATTAGACAGATGGTTGTGAGGATGATGGATTAACGTGTGAATGGCTCCTCCTTTTAGACACTCGTCTGTTTGACTCCAAATGGGTGAAGATCGAAACAGGAAGAGGATACACCACCCTGACTCTTCCAAACCTCTTTAAAGATGATGAAGGCCTTTACACGCTTCGGATGGTCACTAAGGGAGGCATCGCAGAGCATAGCGCTTTTGTCTCTGTCGCTGGTAGGATGGTAGATCATTAAATGAATTATCAAGATATTTTAAATACATAATCAGTGATTCTAAGGGGATTTGATTACATTTCTACTGACCAATAGTAGAAATACCAATGCCACATATGCAATATGTAGTACTGCTTAACTTAATGAATTTTTTCAAAAAGCAAACAATGCTACATACAAAAATGTGTTAAAATTTGACGTTTGAACACACCTTATCTTAACAAAGACCTTCTTGCTGTTCTTGCCTGTTTAGATGGACCGCCCCCTGTTCCCAGTGCGCCTGGGGCTCCAATGGACATCAAAATCCATGATGCCAACAGAGATTATGTCATTGTTTCTTGGAAGCCTCCAAATACCACTACAGAGGGTCCAATCATTGGATACTTTGTGGACAAGTAGGAGTTTTGGTTTGCATGGTTTAAGCATGTAACTGCTGAACGACAAACTGATCACTGTGGTCACATTTGTTTGATTAATGCCATGTTTGTGGGGTTGTTTATACCTTTTAAATCATTCCTTTTGATCTTGACCTTGCATTTTCACAATGAAGGAAGTAGAAGTCTAAAAACAGGCAACCACCGAAGGCTGAATTACTCAAGCCAATTTACCTCTTTCAATTTTCCCCCCTTTTATTTCTTTTTCAAAATGTCAGATGTGAGGTTGGCACAGAAAACTGGACCCAGTGCAACGATCACCCCATCAAGATCTGTAAATACCCCGTGTCTGGGCTGTTTGAGGGACACTCTTACTACTTCAGAGTTCGAGCTGTAAACTCCCGTGGAATCAGTAAACCCTCCCGCATGTCTGATCCCATCGCTGCTCTGGACCCCACTGAGTTTGAAAGGCTTCATGGTGGGTGTGTCTGCAGAGGAAATGTCACCCAGTCACTGCGTTGCTTTTAAGACGCCAAAAATTTGATTTTTGGTATTTTTGATAAGACCAGATGAAAAACTTGTTAGCTCAAGGTTAATCTATTCTAAGTTTAGTCACTAAGTCTTTTGCAATGTAAATATTGAATGTATTATTTATAATCAAAAAAGAGAAAACTCAACCTAATAAAAATATATAATTTTTTCTTTAACCGCTTGAAAGCTATGTCACTTATTTGCCAGATTTACTCAGATTATTTCTGAAAATCCATGAGGAAACATTTGTTCATCACAAACTGATATGTACTGTATCTCTATATGCCTTTCAGCCAAGAAGCTTGGAGGAAAATTGGAGATTGTGTCTTATCATGATGAAGAGGAAGGTGAAAGTTCATTCAAATTCTGCACATCCTTTACTTTTTTTATATTTGGCCTAGTATTTTCACACTTATTTGTTTGTATTTTTTGAAGCTGAGGGACAGCCTCCAGGTGCCCCATCTGGAGTTTATGCTTCTGAAACGGACAGGACATATGTAGTTTTGAGCTGGAAAGCCCCAGCATATTTTGGCAAGGCCCCCATGTGGTACTACATTGAAAAGGTAACACTAAACGTCATACTGTGAACAGTTACTTTGGTACAACTTATTTGAAAAAGAGTTTTTTCCACATGTACTGACCTATCAGGTTAGGCAGTTCGGTGAATCTGGCTGAATTTATTGTGTCGGGAATAATTAGCTCTAAAAAGTGGAAGAATTATATAGTGACAAAGAGGACAGCTTGCAATAATTGTAAAGAAAAGAAAATCTACATTTCTTTTGGTGATAAGCTCCTGTTTCATTTTCTGGAAACTTTTACATTTTGGGTCTTCACAGGCCATGGCCAACACTGAAGCCTGGCAGCGTGTTAATACTAAGGTTCCTATTCGATCTCCACGTTATGCTGTCTTTGACCTGGCAGAGGGAAAAGAATATAAGTTCAGAGTGTTGTCTGCCAACATATATGGAACCAGCGAGCCGTCTAAACCAACAAGTCTCATTGAGACTCTGCAGCTTAAAGGTTTTTCTCAGCCTTTTCCATTTACTAATAAATTATATGTATTAAGTTTTCATGATTTATTCTGACTTTTACTTTGTTTTGTTGTTGTTTATAAGGTGTCCCATCGGCTCCTGGTCAGGTGATTGCTACAAGGGAAACAGATACCTCTGTGCTCATCCAATGGGCTCCTCCAAAGGAACCCAACAATCTGATTGGCTATTATATTGACCGGTGTGTGAAGGGGTCCAAAGACTGGACTTCAGCCAATCACAAACCTCATAAAAACACCAAGTATGTTTCCAACTAACTGCTGTGTCGCAGTTACAAGTGATTATAAATGTACCACAGTTGTGAGTTTATGAAGGCCTTGTGTGGAGTGGCAGTCTGTTGTGGCTGTGCTCCGCTGCTTGCACATTTATATCTGGAACAGGTCCTAAAAGTGTAAAGGTGTTAAAAAGTAAATAGATTCATGTTTTTTTTTTTGGAAATGATACCAACATTATAAAAGTGTTTTATTTTTTTCTTTACTTTTGCTTTGTTTTTGTTTTTGTTTTTTTGCAGATTTGTGGTTAGTGGCCTGAAAACTGGAGAGACTTATGTGTTCCGTGTCCAGGCGATCAATGAGTTGGGTCTCAGCGATGAATCCCAGGAATCTGCACCTCTGACTGTCAGAGCTGCACTTAGTTAGTAAAGCTATATTCATAGGCTCTAACGCTGATAAAAAATATAAAAATTTCCTCAATAATTATGCATGAAAGATGGGCAAGGTAAAATTATAACCAATCTTTGTCGTTGTTTTTTTAGCAAACCCCTCTGCCCCGTATGACGTTGCACTGCTTAACTGTGATGGCCGTTCAATGGTTCTGAACTGGAAGAAGCCTCTCCACTCTGGAGGTGCTGAGATCAAGGAGTATTATGTGGATAAAAGACGCAGTGGAACCAGCATGTGGAGGGAGGTTCATATTCCACCATTCTCAGAGAGACTTTATAAGGTACCGAAAAATCTCCAAGGGCTTATTAGATACTAAACAATGCCCAATCTGCAATCTTAATTCAATATCACTGTTTTGGTGCTTCCTGCAAAAAAGGGAACAAAAGTGGACATTTGCCAACTTTCCAGCTTCAGCACCATCAGTGTCCAAGCTCAAGTTAAAATCTCTTGTACAGTGATGAGTTTTTGTTTTGAAATTGGAATATAAAATTATTTTACTGTGATGTTTTTCCCTACTTAATAATACCACAATGCCATACCCACACATGATTCGTGCAACTCTCAAAAACTCAGTGTTTGTTGCATCACTTAAATGTTAACTACTAAAATATTTTACTGGCAGGTGGAGGGCTTGACCGAGGGAGCAGTCTACCAGTTCCATGTCTATGCAGCCAACCTGGCTGGACTTGGACCCGCTTCTAAACATTCAGAAGACTTCAAGTGTGTGGCCTGGACAATGCCAGAGCCTGGTCAATAAATCTCACCTTCTATCTGACATTGGTCTTGAAGAAGCTCTGAAAAAGAAACAAATATCTTCATAGCTTAATCATGCTAAGGCTGTATTGTAAATTGTTCCTCTCCTTATTATTATGCGTGTTTAGGCCCTGCTTATGACCTGACATTTTGTGAAGTGAGAGACAATTCATTGGTGGTTGAGTGGCAAAAGCCTATCTATTCTGGTTCTGGACCAATCACAGGCTATCACGTTGAGTACGCAAAGAAGGGAACCTCTGAGTGGAAAACAGCCAATGAAAAAGCCGTCAGTCACCTCTTCCTTAAGGTAAGGGAATTTTTAAATGCAGGTCCTTTTAATGTGTTTCAGGCTGCATAGATTTCCATTAATATTACTACCTCACAAAGCTAATTCTCTTTACAGCAGTTCAGTCGCTAAAAACTGTATAATACTGACATCTAGTGGACGTAGTGTGACTGTCAGACCTAAGTGTGGTGCCTGATTCTAAAGTGGGAAAGTATTTGCTGAAATTTAGACACAAATGAGTGATTTAGCCTTTATGAGATGGAGGAAATTCCATAAATAGATACTATGATTTATTTAAATTATCATCATTTTATATTAAATATGTAAAACACAGCTGGAAAATGTAGTAGAATCAGTTTGCATGATCAGGTTAAATAATTATAGATTAGAAAGAATAGTTGAAATGGAAGTAGATACAGTAAATGTTATGCTTGTTTAATTTTGTAAATATAGATGCCAAATATTAAATGAAAAATATATTTTTAGAATTATTTCCAAATCATTTAATCTCCTTGATTGTTTCCCTGCCATCATATAAGTGAAATGATTGATAAATGACTGATAAATCATAAATTATGTTAATCATGTTTAAAATGTCATTCAGTGTTACTTTGCTAAATCACATCAGCCACCATTTGGCTGATACTCATTACTAAAAATACAGGAGTTAATAACCTGTTGAAATAAGCCAATCTAAAAAAAACCTTTTGTGCCTTGCTACTATAGAAAGACTTGCATTCCTATGGTAAAAATTTAAAATACCTTTCTATCAGCAAATCAAACACATTTCCTGAAAACAAATAATGAGAAATCTGTACTTTGTTTTAAATTAGTTGTTACCCTCTTCACTTTCTACTTAAAACAGTTTTTTAATTGTCTGCAAAGGGTTGCAAGCTGTTCATTTATTTTTAGCATTACAATAGAGATTTGAAATTTCAAGGTCAATTTGTTGCTGTGCTCTTCCGTCAGAACTATGGTTTTATTTTGCCTGTGTTTTCTAGGTAACAGGTCTGGAGGTTGGCGCGTGCTATGTGTTCAGAGTTCGTGCAGTCAACGCTGCAGGTGTGGGTATGGCTTCAATGCCCTCTGATCCCGTGATTGCAAAAGCAGTGGAAGGTAACAAACCAAGCGAAAAAGGTTGCGATTCAATTTTAAAATCGTGTGGACTGTATATATGGGTGTATTTGAAAAAACCTTTTACCAATGTACTCTGACAGTGGAACTACTGCCGGAAATGTACGGTGGATTTCCACTTTAGGATTTAGAAAAATATCAAATGTGTAAAAAGCACAGAGTAGAAAAATTTATAATGAGTTTTTCTTCGCTTTTATTTGGAGTGATGACATCGCAAGAGGTACAATATTTATACATCAGTAAAAAACTATGATATAAAAATATTCCTCTGCAGGTAGCAATCTACGTTTTGCAGGAATAGCTGACTAGTAGCTTAAAGCAATTAAAAATCCCACAGACAGATTCTGATAAGATTCCAATAGCATCTTGATGAAGAAAATGTTCATTTCTATTGTTTAAAGGTTCCCATGAAGTCTCCTGCACGGTGGACGAGAAATCCGGTGACATTGTTCTGTCCTTTGAGTCCTGCCAAATGAACGACGACTCGCAGTTTATCTGGAAAAAAGACTATAAAGAAATCACAGATTTCTCCAAAGGAGTGGTGATTAAAACTGAGGGCAGCCAGTAAGATCACAGACCCGCACAAGCACAGCTTAGATTTCACCTATTATGCTTAACATCTTCATTTACAGTATGGGTGGCTTTTTCTGTTTCCTTCCCTTTATCACAGATCTCAGCTGATCTTTAAGAACCCAGATAAGGAAGATGCTGGAACATACTCTGTTTCTGTGACCAGCACAAAAGGAGTTTCATCCAGTTACACAATCTCAACTGAAGGTATTGATTTAATCATTGTTGTGCCAGCAAGGCTCTGGTGTGTTAATACTGGACCAAATCCTGCTTAAAATGCATTTTTAAAACAGGAAAGAGAGTACACAAAATTTGTGTTTAAATTAGTTTTTCAGCCTCAAAATCCTTTGCTTTACACACAAATAAGTCAGTGGTTTTATCTGTATGCTAATTACTTCTTAAACTACTTTATTTTTCTTTTTGCATTTAGTCAAAAATATTGCATGAAAATATCAGAATTATAAAAATTTGAAAAGATGTGTGTTTCTGCTCAGAAAGATAAATCAAAAAGTAAAGACCGGCGCAAAGTTAAAAAAAAAAAAAATCAAAAGGAAGTGCATATTGAAGAACTGAGACGCTGTGTAGGATGTAGCTAAGATGAAAGCAATGAGATTGTACTTAGGGATGATTTCACTGGCATGTAGGCAATGAAAAATTGCATTACTCCTCTGATGAATACTATCTGAGCACACTTCTCCAACCCTTAGGCAGAGTGTGCATTTTATTGCCACATTTTCACTGCAAAAGACCTTCTGTCAAAAGTTTTGCTGTAGTTTTCCCTCTATTGCACCATTATCCTACTCGGCTATGATGTGTTATTCAGTGCATCTTCCACAGACTCTCTCCCATTTGGTCCATAGATATTTCACCGTAAGGCTGAATAGGGTTTTCATCTTCCATCTTTTTGATTGCAACCTGAGTAACTTCACATGAAACACACACAGGCTAAATGCAGTGATGAGTTCGCCTTGAAATATCTCCTAATATTTCAGCTTTCCCCTGTTAATCTAAACGGATCGCTTGTTTGTTTTATGTGGCATCACAAAAGTAATAAACTGCCTTTCTTTTTCAGAATTGGAAAAGATGCTGGCGCTCAGTTATGATATCAGACACCCAAGTACGTATTTTCAGTAATCTCTTTTTTTTTTTGTCTCTTTTAATATCCTCTCTCTGGCTTCTGCTTTCCCTCGTCTTAATCTGCCTCACCCACTTCCTCCATTTCTTTTTCTCCCTGTCTCCTTGTTATATTTGCTTTCTTCCAATTGCTTTGAAGCTTTCTCATTTCTTCATTATTTTAGGGACGCATTTCTCGTTTTATTTGATCCATAAAAAAACCTCTTACCTGCTTTTGCATCACCTGCCTGACTCTGTCCTCTTCTTTACTCTCCTTTCCTTTTCTCCTCTATCCTCTCCCCAAGTCATCCCACTGAAGTCTGAGTTGGCCTATAAGATTTTGGAGAGAGGCAGAATGAGATTTTGGCTGCAGGCTGAAGAGATTTCCTCCAAAGTCACCTACAAATTCTTTGCAAATAACAAGGAACTATCAGGAGCTGATGTAAGAGACACTCTGCTTTTACAAAATGAAAAGGATAGGAAAGATGGAAAATGTACTGTCTGGCTTCAAGGTGAACAACGTCAATGTCTAACAGCCCCGTATTGTCTCGAGTGTTGGTTTGTTGCAACATGAAAAGGCATAATCAAAGCCAAAAATATATACATATTCACAAAGTCTGTCATCAACTATGTGTGGCTTCTCTTACAATGCAGCTGTGTTTTTCTGCAGCCTAATAAGATGGGACACGACGTTTCTACAGGTATCATCGAGTTCATCATGGACCATTTCACAGAGGAGAATGAAGGGACATTTACCTGCCAGATTACAGATGGTGGCGGCAAAGCACAAAGCTCACTGGTTCTGATTGGAGATGGTAAGCAAGGCTGATCTCACCATCACCTCTCTATTTCTAATGGAAAGAGATGAATCTACCACTGGAAGAATGCTTAGCAAATGACAATCAGACATTTCAGGTGATTAAGAAAACCAAAGTGACTTAGCCCAAATTAATACAGTCTATTTAAACATTTGTGAATACTGCTAAATAAACATTTGTGCTGCAGATAGTCCTTGACAGTCTCCACAATGAGTGTAAACTGTCAAAAAGCTAGCTGATCAGCTTTATAGCATATTAAACTATTCTATGTATTTTCCATCCACACAGTGCCATTTTATTTCATAATCTATAAATTATGCTACATTCAGTTATCATAAAAGTGTTGTATCTACCAGGTAGCTTAAAATAAATCTGACTTTGCCATCTGACAACTTGAAATTAGTCTCTGTCTCTTTAAGACCATTGCAATGTTTATACTTTTTTTTTTTTTTTACGTCAGTTGCACATTTTCAGTTAAATTACTCAAATTTGAAAACATTCCAGTGATATTGTTGCACATGCACGGCATATCTATGTGTAGGAAATATTTCTCTAAAGTAATTACAGATTCAGGATGTCATGGCAGTACTTTGACCCTTTAATACATTTCATTGCATGTACATTTCTGTGCCCACAGCTTTCAAGGCTGCTTTGGCTGAGGCTGACTTCCAGAGAAGAGAGTACATTAGAGTGAAAGAGGGTGAGAACAAAGAAATATCATCCTTTTTTTTTTAGCTTTGTATTTCACAGCTTTTTGCCACTTTGTCATCTTATAGGAGAGCAGGTAAGTGAAAATGAATGTAACGCAAAGGAGAGAAGTGAACCACCTTTTTAAGTGGCTGAACTATTAATAGTCAAAGTAAAGAAAAAAAAGATCATTATGTCTAAAAATATGCTTCTGCAGGATGCAGATTTTTGTAAAGTTTTTTGTCCACCACAGGTCCCCACTTCAGTGAGTTTCTTTCGCTTCAGGTTGGAGATGATTGCTCTGTAACTTTGGTCTGCAAGGTAAACAGAAAAGCTTTCAAAAATTACTCAATATTTCCACTCAAAACAAATGGGCAGCTTCCCTGTGGTTAGCTGATTGGCCATTCTGTGGAATGCAAGTTTCAACAGTGTTTTGTAGAAAGAAGACGGACAGAGAAAATAAGAGCATTTTGTGTTGTAATTGGATACTGCAGCTGTGCTGGGAACAACTCCAGTGCTGTGAAAAAGTATCTCCCCCATAGCTCTCTTCTTCCATTACAGTTTTTTTCTGTTTCTGATTATCAAACTAATTTTAAAATGACACAAATAGATGAGTAAATACAGAAAGCAGTTTATATCAAATAACAGGTCGTTCCAAAAAACAACCAGTACCCAAAAATCGTTCTGAGGAACGAATAGCAATTTAACATATTTTTGCTCAAGTGAAACTAAGAAATAATGTCATAGAGCAAAATAGTACTTCAGTACTAGCGCCTCAAATACTGAGTTACTGATCAGCGCATTTGACTTAATATTTGATTAACGTCAGACAGAGAAAAATCTAATATTATGCACAAATTCTTATATTTTAAAAAAAAAATAAAAAAAAAGTAAAAATTTTTCCAAATAATCATTTAAACAAACTAGAAAAAACCTATGAAAGTAAAACTCAGTTGGATTTGTAAATATACTGTATGCACACAGTGACTTTGAAAAAAAGAAGTACTCACGTGACTTCAGATGAGTCTCTGCTTTGCTGCGGATCTCAGAAGTGCTCTGTGAAACCTGGGAAATGGAAGATACGAGAAGATACGAAACAAATTTAGTGGTTTTAGTGCGGCAGAACAAGACGGTGGCCAACCACTTGTTCTTGTACGAGGCACTGATAGTGAAAAGCACTTACGGTGTTTATTTTAAGAGTTAAAATAATATTTCTGTCAAAGTGTAGACAACAAGCCTACCCTAATTGTTGTACAACAATCATTCCTGAAATGTCACGACATCATTTATGTGCAGTGATTTCTATAAATTGATAGCTTTCTAATCTGAAGAAAAAAACAAGGTGTTGCTTATGCCTAATTTTATTTTTGCAAGTTTAGAAAATATTTACATTTACTTTAGAAGCTACATATACTTCCCAAATCCTTTTAATCCTCAGCTTCACTGATCAGGACTAGCTTAAGTCGGTGGGCTGCCTGTGCCAACATGAAAAGGATTTCTTTGACAGCAGCTACTGGACTGAAAAGCAGCCTGTGCTGTAGGAACCTCAAAGAAGCTCAGCATATCTCTTAGAAAGAGGATTCTGGTGTGGATTTATTAGATTCCGAATTGTCTCTTTGAATTCTTTAAGATAGTGAGTTGAAGTTTATCGATTTAAATTTCTGATAAGTTATGAGTATTGATGCTGAAAATAGAAAAAAAAAATGTTTTGAACTTCAATCGTTTGCATTATTCATAAATATCTTTTTGCATCTCTGCAATATGTTTTAAAAAAAACAACTAACGGGTAGATATTAGACATGTAGTTCTCAAAAAATATATGTTTGATACTATCTTTGCATGAAGAGTAGGATATAACCACTATTTTATGGGGATAAAAACCCAAATTGCAACACTGACTTGTCAGATGTCAATGTTTTAATGAGCTACCTAGCAAATAAATCTATATGGCATAGACTGGTTCCAATTAAGGCAAATGAAACATCTAAAATAATCCTTAAGGTCGCATCAACAATTTTGAAGCTGCGTTCTTTAAAAAAATTCACAAGACCAAAAATATCTTTTTTGCCATTGAATGTATATTTAACTAATTTACTGTGACTTTTTTGTAGGTTGCTAATTTAAAGAAGGAATCCGAGTTCCACTGGTACAAGGATGATGCAGAGGTTATCCCCGATGTGAAGCCCGATCTGAGCTCAGGAATCTGCAAACTGCCAATTAAAGAGGTGAGAAGAAGAAAAAAGTGTTTCTTTTAGTGTCCTGCTGATTTAAATCAAAGTGAACTGTAGTTATCTTAATAGATGTCCATGAGTTCATGAAAGTTTGTTCTGGATTCTATAAATGTAGGCATGGTGAAATAAAGGAGTCTGCAAAATCAGACAATATACAAATGTATACTCTAAAGCCATAAGTACTCACAAAATATAAGAATACATTTCACAATATGATATACTATCAAACCTGTGCAAACTAAACTTACTCCATGTTTTTTTTTCTCCTCTAGTTCTCAATGAAAACAACAGGAGTGTACAAAGCCACCATCAGTGATGACAGAGGAAAAGATATGAGCCAAATTGACATCTCTGGAAAAAGTATGAAAATTTTTAGGTTTCATTTATCCTAAATTTGAACAGTAATTATTGTGTGTGCAGCTGCCTTGTTTTATGGATGTCAATAAATAGGTCTACAGAAAGTATAAGCCAGCAGACAGGTTGGACGAAATCAAAACATGATGTGGAAATGCACAAAAAAATATATATCTTACTGAGCTACAAGCTTCAAAAATCCAAATAATCTATAAGTAATTTTTATAGGGGATAAAATGTAAATAAATTTATAAGCTGCTGCTCTCTTGTTCATGTTTTGCCTCCTGTTTGAATCTCACATACAGATCTAGGCTTCGGTGAACCTACAATGATCCCTCACACCTCCCTCCTGTTTCAAATGTCATTCATTATTTATTGATGCCGCTGGGATGTTATGTTTTAAGATACAACACAAGGAGCCAAAGTACTCAGCTCTTTCACCTGCTGAAGGAAGGATATACATTTTAGTGCTAATACTGTGAAACTTGTAGCAGCTTTTTAACACACCATTTTTTAAGGACCTGAAATTTTCATTATAGTTTTTCAGGATCCTCAAGAGGGCAGCAATGTGTCCTTTTGCTATCCCATTTTGCCTTACTCCATGTTTGTACATCTGCTTCTCTTTTAGCTTTTGACGAAGCCATAAACAAGCTGAGCCAACTGGCTGGTAGGTATCTGAACCTTGTTTACGCACACAGATTACTCACCTCACAAGCACACATAAAAAGAAGTAGCACACATCAGTTGGATCATGCGTCATGCTAAATTTACAGAAAACAGATTAGGTAGATCCATCAGCGGCAAGATATTTTTTTTTCTGCTTTTAAATTCTGCATACTCCTGAAAACACATATGCTCACACTCATCAGCATGTTGCAGAAGTTGCCATACAGGCAGCATTGGCCATCATGTCATCATGTGATGAAATCACTTTAAAATTCCTCTGCACTGTCACAGTGACACTGTAGAGGAGCATCTTACTCCTATTTTAAGCAACATTCACTTGACAGCTCTGCAACAACTGTTACAGCAGCGGTTGCAGAGGAGAGGAGGGTTCATTACTGTGATAATAGGAAACCATGGTGATGTGACCAGGTGGATGACACACTTGTCCACTCGTAAAGTGCAGCCAGCAAAGTTGCACACCGACATGGTGTAGTATGAAAGAGCCTCTATGCGTGTAATGGCTTTTTTAAAAAAAGGCAAATAAAACCTCTCATGGCTGCAGTGGTTCCCTCAATGCTGCAAAGTCTGCTTCCATGAATGTGCCCCATGCCTCATTAGAGCAATTTCACTCTCTGAGCTGGACAAAGGTAAAACAGAAGAGGAAACTCTTCAAGTTAATACAAATAACATTTGCTACATGACGGGTAAATAGATGGCATGAATGATGCGACTCTCAAAAGCCACGCTGTTCAGCAGCTGTTGGTAAAACATGATCCTGATTACAAATCTGCACAACCACCTTTAGGAGCCAGCGCTGCGGAACTGGTCATTAAGTGCACTGCAACAGGCATTCAGCTTCAGTGCCACATGAAGTATTACACCTCCGAGATGAACATCAGCTGGTATCACAGGTGAGAAATTTGATTTGCAAAATTACTAACAATGCAAGGATCCGCAATAAGGCATGCCAGAGGTTCAAGTATGAGAATAATGAAGCAGAGTTTCATCAACACACTGACAAGAAAGGTGGGGATTTAGTTTTTCTCTCAAGTTAAACTGTTAGGAATTACAAGAAGCAGCAAACCAAATAAATCTTTTCATCGCCCATTAGCAAAATCCTTCATTACGGTGGTTATTTCACAGGAATTTCTTTTCCTGTTTTGAGACGGACATCAAACCCCTATTATTTTTAATAAACTGCAGAGCTCCCTGTGGTTAAAAGCACTGTGTTTTACCCCAGAGATTACATATAAAATGCAGAGAGAGAATGTTGCACAAAAAGCAGGCAGAAGCAAGTAGGACATGAAAAGATAACTAATGGAAGTGCTGGAGATTAATGGAAATATGAAAAATAACGAAGATTAAGTTTTTACAGCATTCTTTTGTGAGTCTGAAAAATGATTGCTTTGCCACCACATTTGAAGATATCTCTAAAAAATGCTACACACATCTACACTAACTTTTCCTCTCCACTCTTTGTGCTCAGTGAGCGTAAACTTACCCACAACGACAAGAATGTGATTGGAGGAACACCTGCTATGGCAACAATGGAGGTATGATTGTATCCTCCGCTGAATCTCATGTAATTATGAGGTGGATCATATGTGGATAATTTTAGGACACTGATCACCACAGGAGCTTTCACTCACTTTAAAAGTCTTGAAAGAGCAAGAGACAGAAGGACACATGAAGGACCTTTACCATTTGCAGGTCCATGTAAAAATGCTCTTGGTCTTTTCATGTTTTTTTCTTTTGATAGACCAACACAAAGCAGTGCCTTGAAGTGGAAGAAACATTACTTGGGATTTTGATGTTTGTTACACAAAAAAGTGAAAAGTAGAAAACTGGGACATGCATGTGTATCCTATATCTTTACTCTAATTCCTCTAAAAAAAATATTTACAAACAATTTCCTTAAGAACTCCATTTGTAGGTAGATAGGTTTGAAAGTAGCTTTTCAAGTCTATCTGTGGTAAGACTTAAGTATTGCTCTGATTGAGTTTGAGCTGGCAGAGAAAAATGAGCAAAGATTCCAGTCTCTAGATGCGTAAAACTAGTAGAAATCTGCAACTGTACTATGTAAAACATAGATTTACAGAGTGCTGATTCGGTGGTGAAGAGAGGCTGGATACAAAAGCATGCCACACTTTTTAGAGTTTTACTTCTAAAAAAAGAAAAACTATATATTATTTTCCTTTCTTGTCACATTTATGCAGTACTTTGTGTTGGCCTATCACTATGCACAACTTTGTGTTCATTGTGTTCATTAAAACACACATTTGCTGGAGTAACGTGTGTCTGCAGCTTTGTTAAACCAGATTAGCAAAGCTGCAGCTTTTTCAGTAAACTCTAGATCACTAGTTGGTAGATATCCTGATTCTGTGAGGTTGCAACACTATCCAGATGAGATTGTTGACCACACTGTTGAGCAGATTACTTGATTCATAGGTAATTGAGCCCACGGAGAAGGATAAAGGAGCGTACTCCATTGTAATCACCAACTCTGAAAATTCCCATAAACGAACACTGGATCTCAGCGGTGAAGGTCAGTGACTTTCCTCTTGCTTTTCATTTTTACAAGCTCAGTAACCGAAACAATAAAAAGTAACACAATAACTTTATGTGTATGCATTTTAAGGCATCAGTTTGTATCCTTGAACTTTGAGGTCCCATTCCAAACAGATAGAGGAGCCCATGAGAACAATTTCTCCCCCTCAAGACTCTAAACTTACTGCGAAAAATGAAGAAAAGCTTGTTCTTTGCTCCTTCACAGAGAATGGCAGCAGCTTAAATTCATGACATCTGCAATGCAATCCTATATGTTTACTTGCAGAACCTTTCTGTCTGACATCTGTCTTTCACGGTTCTCATTAGCTTCCTATCCAGTTATATTTTGACAGATGCTGGACAAATGTATTACTCCCATATTGTGTTATTCCTCTCCTCCTGCCCTTACTTCTGCAGTTGAAAATGTAGTGCTGAGTGTCTTGATTTTATGGAGATGTATATTTTCCAGCATATTGCACTGAAATAATACTCAGGAGGCATCAATGTTGTGATCAGTGGCACTGACTGTCTGTTCTTGCTCTTTGCAGTGTATGAGAAGGCGTATGCAGAGTTCCAGAAGCTCAAGTAAGACGACACACTTACGGCTGTTCTTTACTTTTGCCTTAATGTGTATATTTAGTAAGAGTTTCCTTTAACTTTGGCTTGCAAGTGTAGGTTTTGCATTCAAACTAATGAATTCCCCAGATGATTTACATTCAAACACAGAAAAACTCTGAAATAAGCTCTGATTTCTTTTTAATTAGATGAAATGCAGAGAGTTCACCTGTTATTTTCACTGAAACTTTTGATACAATTTACCAACTTGGAATAATATCGCCCATGCATTTGCTACTTTACATTTTTGTTTCTGGATTTGATTTGTGAGTGGGACCATGAGGTAATGGTAAGTAAACGTTGATAGCAAAAATTATATATGAATACTTTGAATAGTGTATGTTGTGGTTTGAAGATGTCATGAGTACCTGTCCATCTGCAAAAAGCACACAAAAAACCATGACGTTCCTGAAGTAGGCGCCTTCTTCTTCAACAATACGCCTTAATAAGATGCTGTCCATGAACAAGAATAATACATAACATTCTGTCCAGAAATAGGAGTCCACTCCTAAAACATTAAAGCATAATACACTCATGAACTGTCAAAAATCATCTGAGCAAGCTGAAAAGACTTTACTCACAATTTAAACATTGGGAACTACAACTACTATTACTACTACTAATAATAGTATATGAAATAAAGATAGTAATACATTTGTGATTTGGAAAAGTTCACTCCCTTTCTGGAAATTATCTCAGGTTTATACCTTTTTGCCAAATTAAGAATCAAGAGTATAAATAGAAGCAATCTAATTTGGCCGTACCAACACACATTTTTGAACAGCCACTGGAAAAAGAATAAGTGAGGAAATTAAAAACCCGAGCATTCCCATGCAGAATATAGACCATCCACATCCTCTGTCTAATTAACATTCAGAGAGAGACATTAAAGCACAAGATCTTACAAACACATTGAAACAAGTGACACCCTGCTGCCCTTTTGATTGAGTATCAACATGCCAAGAGGAGAAAAGAGTTCCTCTTGCCATCTGGTCCGTTAGCTGACCTCTGGTCCCGCCATGCTACTCAGACAGCCCCAATACCAAACATATCTTTTTTTTTTTTTTTCTCTCCAAGTGAAAGGTTTAGAAATCCTCTAAACAGTGTAATAGGATTTGGCAGCACACCAAGAGTTCCTTCTGACAAACCATCTGACCACTGCGAGTTAATCAGAAATAGAAAAGATCGTGTCTGCTCTCAAAAACAGAGCCAGAAATGGAGATGCAAACATTTGGTGGTTATATTTTCATGTTATTTGCTACATTTTTAATCAAAAGAAGTTTTTTTAAGAATGGTTTGAATTTTAGAAATGTTTTTTTCTTTAAAAAATAACCAACTTTATTTGTATTCCAGGGCTGAGGCATATGCTGAAAAGAGTGAGTTTAGCCCTCTCACTGCTTCTGCTTTTTAATTCAGTTCTGCTGGACTTAAAAAAATTAGTGATAATGTTAATAATGGTATATTTCAGACCGTGGTAAGGTTGTGGGGGGTCTGCCTGATGTTGTCACCATTATGGAAAAGAAGGTGGGTGTTAAGTGTTCAGACACTGCATGCACACTTTTCAATCTGATACATCACCCCTTTTTCTTCAATAGACCCTGAGTCTAACATGTACAGTTTGTGGAGACCCCAAACCTCAAGTGTCATGGCTGAAGAACGGTGCAGAAGTTGAACCTGATGACCAGGTAAATTACCTGATACTCAGCAAATAAAAATATCTAATTATGTTTCACAGCTTGACTTTAATTTAGTGTGCTTGACTGAAGCACGTAATAAAATACTCTGTGTAATCCCAGTCAACCACCACTTGTGCTTTTATCTGACTCCTAAAAGCCAAATAATGCACTGTTGTGCAACAAGGATTAACAACATTATTTGGCTTATGTAATTTTTAATAGTTAGGATGAATAATTTATTATTTACAAATTATTCATAAAGTTAGAAATACTTTTAGTGAAACTAACAAATCAGGGCCCAACCTGATTATTAGGAATCATTATCCATACAACATTCAGTCTCTGTCAGGTGATGTTCTAAAAATGCCACCCAAATGGGGAGTGGCATCTGGATCTGAAACTACTGGACAGCAAACATGCCGCACACACACACGCACACGCGCACACACACACCTACACACACGAAATAAGCACAAGCAACTTCTCTCAGAAATATGAGAACAAAACGAAACAATAGTTTCACCTTAGCCTGGTAAGAACCAGGCCCGTGTTCTGCGCATTGCTTTATACAGAGGGTTTGGGACTCTCAGTTATTGAAAAATGATTGCTTGCTGGAGGTATAGAGTCTTTTGACATTTTAAAAGAATGCATCAGACTTTATCCATTCACTGAAGTTTGGCCGTGACGTTTGTAATGCACTAACTCGATGAAACTTCTTGGAAATTGCGTTCGGTGCAAAGAACTTGTGGGGAGCAGGATCGCGACATCTTTGCCAGCAATAAAAGGTTGTATGCATTCTTCTTGTTCTAAATGTTGTAATTGCTCAACATTTAGAATGTTTAGTCTTCTTTCACTTCCTCCACTGCCTTTGCCAAGTGACAGCCCTGCATAGGCAGAGTACATTTCAAAAACTTCGCAGAAATCAGCATTATTATTCACAACTCCTCCCTCTGTTTGCTGACTGAACCTGTTGAAATTCAATCGGAGAAACTCGGCTTAATGGGAGAAATTCCAGATGCCACAGCTCAACTAAATGGTACTCATTTCCCATTGAGTACCATTGGGAACTCAATGGTACTCAATTGAGTTCCATTGAGTAAGATTTAAGATTAAAATTGTTTTGCTATGAGAAAAGAATCCTTTAAAAGTGTCTTTTTTGCAAACCAAATAAAAGCCTAATTATTATTTTTTTTCTTATGTTTCATGCATGCATACTATTGCTATTAGTTCTAAAATTTGACATATTGTTGTTTATCTAAACCCTGTTGATGGATGCATCCTTCGATACTAAGTATTTCGGTGGACTTTAGGTTAGGCCTGCATTAAGACCAAAGTCTTTCATCAACAATATGAACTGCATCCACCACACTTTATAGCCATGCTTGCCAACCAATATAGATCCATACAGTCTGTCCTGAGTTGGTACACTCTCTTTGAACAGCATCCTGCGGCTCTTGACAGCTTTGAAGATTTAAGTTTGAGCATCCGTAGTCCAGGAGGAATTTCTCTGCAAGTTTTTCCTTCTCTTTATTCATGCCCGCCCCTGCTAATAATCTGTCTATCACAAGAACTGCAATCCTTGGTGATGTGTTTCTCAAATCCAAAGGGATGCCTCTCACGTAACTTGTTAGCGCTGATGGCGCAGAAGGTATTAAAATGGACAGAAAAACAAACAGACCTGTATAAAGAGGACGAGAATATTACTGAGAACCTCAGAGCTAAATTAGAGGAAAAGCTTGAATTGAGGTGAAATAAGGTGATTAGTAAAACAGTTAGAATACAGAAATAATTATTTTTACAGTCTATCAGGAGTAGTAGAAAAGATACCAATAAAAGCTCATCATTGTACTATTAATTCAAAATAAATAATAATAAACCTAATGTGAAATATTAGCTATTCTGAGTGATAGATTATGCTTCTCGTTGTGAGTGACCCTTCTCGCTTTTTGAACCTATGTTTGTTTTTCTTGCCTTTTTTCTTTTGCAGTATGTGGTCTCTCTAGACCAGGGTAAGTTTGCCAGTCTGACGATCAAAGGTGTTTCCATGGAGGATTCTGGCAGATATACAATGATTGTCCAGAACAAATATGGAGGGGAATCTGTGGATATAGTGGTGAGTGTCTCTGCTGTAAAATCCAAATGGTTGGAATTATTAAAATATATGACACTTCTTCCTGAATGTTATTTAATGCTAAACTCTCTGTTTAGCATTAATTTTTAGGCTAAAAACAACTGCTTTTATTGGATTATGCTTAAAAGCTGTCTGCATCTGAAACTGCGGTATCTATTAGAAAATGCATGCATTTAAAGGTTTTGTGCTCCTCTCTCCAGGTCAGTGTGTACCGCCATGGGGAGAAAATTCCTGAGGCAAAACCAACTCTGACCCCTAAAACGATCATCCCTCCTAAACTTCCCATCGAGATCCCTCAGCCCAAGACCCAACCTGCCTCCTCTGCACCCAGCCCTGCCACCCCTGCTGCAAGTCCTGCTGCTCCAAAGCCAGCTCCGGGGAGAGGGGTGAAGAGCCCCACTCCTTCCCGGAGGAAGTAAAAAGCATGAAAGCCACAAATGAGAAGGCAGCATATTCACACGCCGCTGCACATATAGACCACAAATAGAAACTTTTATTGGTCTTATCTGGTATGGGATGGAGCTAAAGCATTAGCATTTAGAGGTCAGAAAACCCTGATGAGTAAAACAAGTCTTTTGACTGCAAAAGCATGTAAAACAATTTGTCTCTTTTAAAGGAGATTTTATGAAAACAACTAAAATATGCATAAATGAACAAAGAGGGATAAAGAATTTGTTCATATCTGGAAAAGTTATATTTGGAAACTGAAAGTTAATGAATTGAAATAAAGCAAGAAGTTCAAGAGTAAAATTTGTTTCAATGGATATGTGTCAATTTTTTTTCAGTCCATCCATCCATCCATCCATCCATCCATCCATCCATCCATCCATCCATCCATCCATCCATCCATCCATCCATCCATCCATCCATCCATCCATCCATCCATCCAATCATACAAAGAGGAAAACATCCATGGATATACCCAATTAAATGCAAAATATCCATTCATTTGGTAGGGGTGCTGGTGCAAGAGGTGGGGTCACCCTGGACAGGTTGTCAGTCTGTTGCAGGCAATTGTTTATATAATGACAAAAACTCACATACCTCACACATATTAAAATAAAAAGCATGAAAGCAAACAAAATTGCTGTGTGGTTGAGACAGAAGTAAGCTGGGTTGTAGAAAGCGGTCAGCAAGCTTCCTCCTTCTGATTTTATGACTGCAAATATATGCCACCGTCCCTTTTAACACCACCACAGTGAGATGCTGAACACGGCAAAAATCCGCTGAGCTTTAGAGTTGGACTGACAGTGCAGCCACTAAACACTGTCATTACCAAATGAACATTAATTCTGCATACATTCTACTCTATAGTTAGAAACAGAAATCGCCTCCATTGTCTCTCAGAGGGGAAATTCAGGTGTAACAGCAACCTCAGATGTATAGGTTCACACAAAAAGTCCAAAAAATATTGTAAAAAAGAATCCCATGATTAACAATAATCATGTTATTAAAATAGTACTAGCAATATACTATACAAATATTCTAATATAAACAATACTGTACAGTCTTTACTTAACATGAATTATGTGCCACCCTCATGGTCTTCATATAAACTGAGGCATTGACACAACATAAGTAGTCAGGTTTAAAGGACTTGTGCTGGAGTGCAGGAGGTAGTGATGGCAGAGCTGATGAAAGAGATAGTTGATGAGATTTGTGGTTCATTAAAGCTGATGAGAAGAGCAAACAGAGGGAAGAACAGGAGTAGGTAGAGGGTAAAGTGATTGTTTCTCTGTTTGCTGTTGCTAATAAAAGACAGAGATTACACTTTGCTCAGCCTGTTTACTCATTCTGTCAGAGGACAAGAGATTGAGAACAAGAGGCAAGTTGGGTGAATAATATCAGGATCAAAAGAGACGATTGCGAGATTGAGGTTTATGGTGGTTAGTGTTACTTCTGCTGCTGAGTAGCTGATGTGTCTGCTCTGTCAGTATGAGACATGCCTTGGCGTGCTTGTTAACAACTTGAGAATGAGCTGAGAGAAAGGAGAGCGTTTTCTCTCAGCAGGAAGTCGTGATGGCATTTGTGTTTGAATTCTTTTTCTGTTTTTTTGACATTCATGTTCTTTCACCAGAAAACATAAGCAAGTCTTAGCAAATGTGTGAAAGGAAAGCAGGTAGACCTTGAGAGCTGAATGCAGATAGGACAGTGCTATTGCGTGGCAACAAAAGAGTCAGGAGACGCAACAGAGGAAGACAGAAAACAGTGTTTGTTTGCAAGAGCTGGTGGGAGGGAAAGAGACACAAGGATCTGATTCATTATGATGTTTTGCTGATCATCTGCTGTGAGATCTTTTCCCTGACTTTTTAATTATTTTCACATTTTTAATCAACATAATTGAGGCCAATCCACATGTTGCCATGGCAACAAACTTTTTAATTCATAGAAGTCGGGTAATGACCATGAAATACACATCCGGTTCATGAGAACACGCATGCACACAAGCACACCAACGTAAACACACGCATACACACTGTTTCTCGATTACGCTGCACACATGCATACCCACACACACATTCACTTATATACTGTAGATGAGTGTTATCTAAATGGAATAGCTAGCCAGTACTGATAGCATGAAATTGTGTTTCCAAATATAACACCGTGTCATTGGAGTGTGCCTGGGTTTGTGTGTGTGTGTGTGTGTGTGTGTGTCACAAAATCAGACCACAGAATATATGTCTCACTAGAATTTACCACATGGGGGCACTATTGGAGCACAGATACGCATTCAAATACACACTCATATTTGGGAACATTCAAATACACATACACACACTCACACACGCACACGCACGCTTATAGACAGACAGGACTTTCCTAATTAAAGCCAGTCTGTTTAAACAATGAGATAAACCAGGAGCAGAAATATTTTGAGAGTGTGTACAATACCCACTGATATTAGAATACCACTGTTATCTCCACGCACACTCTCATTAGCACGTACTCAAACTCACACGTCCATATAAGGCTTTTTTTAAAATATATATCATCATGCATTGTGGATGTGATGACAAGTAATCAAGTGTTGATAGTCATTGTTGTATATTGTTTTAAGAGAGGAGAATGAGGCATCTAATAACACAAAAAGAAAGAGGAAGACCAGACAGAAAGAAGAAGCATGTTATCTTATAAAGTTGTTCTTATAACTTTTTTTCCCCCCTTTTTAAATGGCATAAAAAGGGCACCAATAGGAGAGAGGCGGGAAGTAATGACCATGAAAGGGAATAGTTTGAACAGGCAGAAGAAGTGGAATCATTCTGGATTTGAAGACAACATAGCATTAAAAGGTTTCAGTAGTTGGATATTTTTTATATCATCCTTGCTACAATACATCACTTTTGGTTGAAGTTTGCGATTATGTTGTAATATGTGGGATTCAGAGACATCTAGTGACAAAACGTGAAAATGTAACTAACCTGCAGGTGAAAAGTCATATGGCAGCAATTTAATTTGCAATGGTCTAGTTCAATCATAGACCATTGAACGAGAACTTGTTTGAGTACTCGTACTCAAACAATAACCAATCAATTTTGACTTCATGGATTAAACAAAGTGTCAGCTGTCTTCTCATAACATGGTATCCTAAAGGGTGCAATATAATCATGTAAATAATCTTTTATTTCTCAATTAAGCATTAATTGTTTTTTTTCAAACTCCCTAAAAGAAGCAGGGAACATTTCACGATTCAGCAGGCAGATTTTTATTAAAATCACTGCAGCTGCACTGCTATATTTCCTTCAGTCATTTGTTACAGTTTTACAAAGAAATCAAAAGATGATGAAAATAATTGTGCGAGTTTAATAGTAGTATTTTTCTGTAGGCATGTTATTTGTCAAAACCTATTTGGTCTCCTGCTCAGCGCAAACGTTGCCTGGAAGGCTGGATGTGCATCAGGTGGAAAATGAATCATCTAAACAAGGAGGCAAGTTCAGTGTTCACATCTGTTTTATTTTCAGTGGGAGGACAACGTGCTTTTTCTGCAGGGACGATGGGTAGATAAGCTACTCACCAGCAACCCTGCAGCTTACCATGACTCAGTGCGAATGCTGGATGTTTCAGTGGTGCAGACATCTGTCAGCATTGGGATTTAAACGCTGGATTTCTGGTCCATGGACAGCACACCCACTTGGCATTCCGGACTGCAGTTTTGATGCCATTTTTCTGCACCTGTGGATCCTTATGCACACTAAATGAGACACCCTGTCAGCACTGTTCAATAAATTATTTTGTGTGGAGTGGAACAACAACAATGACAAGTGTAGTTCCTAGAATAGCTGTGTTGGTGTTTCAAACATCTCCCAGAAATCATGCAAGCACTTGTCTTGACAACCAAAGTTTAGGATATAGGGCCCACACAGTCTCCTCTTCACCTTGCATAGGTTATAAAAAACAGTGTGTAATATATATCTCTTTTCCCCATATGGCAAATGACTACATTTATAGTTGCACTTTAAATGAGCATGCATTTTTATTGTAACTTATAAGTAACATCCAGAATGATGGTATTGACAACCACAGACAACCTCAATTTCCCTATGGGATTAATAAAGTTTTTCTTTTCTATTCTATTCTATTCTATTCTATTCCACCTTGTGCTACTGATAAACATACCATCAATAATCAGTGAAGATATGCATAAATACAAGAAAGAAAAACTTTTTAACAGTCAGATCTGCTCCCACTTTCCTTGTGTAAAATGTAACTTTGGAGGACTGGGATGTCTTAATTTCCTGGTTGCAACTAAAACTGTGACGCGGCATTAATCGCATTACAAATACAGCTGTTCTGTGAAGGCCTCGGTGTTAGGATTCTGGATTTGTTTGCGCTTGTCTGTGGTGAGCGAGTGTGAGGTCTTTGCTCCTGAGGATCGCTGATTGAGTATGCGGTGCAGCTGCTGCTGCCTCCGCATCCGAGGGTAATCAACTGAGACTCGCTGAGGTTCCTGAAGAGCCGCCGGACGTCCAGTCGGCACCTGGTGATTAACTGACACCGGTAGAGTCAAGCCACAGACCAGCTCTCCGGTTTGAACTTTCGGATCCCTGCTGATTTCTCCAGCGCTTCATGTTTACTCCGTTTGTCTCTGGTTTCCTCACCAGAACTCGGTCAAGCCAGTTTATTCTTGAATTCATCCAGCAGAGCTCCACCGCCTCTCTGCCTGCTGGCTCTCCAACGAACTCGCCTCCGAAAACACCAAACTTGAGAGAGTCTTTCAACCAAACATCAAACTTAACCCTCCTGTTAATTATCCAAATTTCCTTGCAACTATTAACCATATTCACCATGCACATGTGGACACACACAAGCCCACTTTCTCTTTACTTCACCAGGAAACTGTGAGAAAGCAGGAAGTTGATTCCTGGAATCAAAAGTTGATTCTTGTCAACTTTTGACAGGAATCTTTTCCGTGGGTAAACTCCACCCACACTGAGTGGACACAGCAGAAGTGGAGCAAAACATAAATACTGTCTGCGTGACTCATTTGTCTTGATTTTAATCAGGGTCAATTTGACCCTGAACAGTATATGTGTCTCAAGTTTGATTATAAAGATCACCCATTGAAAAAATGATCTATTGTAATATAATTTTTTTATTTTTTTTATTTATTTATTTATTTATTTTTACCAAAAATCAATTTTAAGGAAATTATTGTTTTTTTTTGTGTGTGTCTAAGGTTTTTTCAGTGGACATAAAAAAAAAAGTTAATTCCATTTTTTATGTCCAAACGAGTAAATGAGCAAGTTGTCGTCATTGATCCTTTATTGTGAGAAATGTTAAAAAAAAAAAAAAAAAAAAAACATTTTTTGCCCGCCCACATTCCCCTTTGACTCAGGAGATATTCTAGCTGGACAAAATAGAATCCAAATCAGAATGAAAAGTTGAAAACTATTTAAAATCCTAGAAGCAAACCCAAAATAAATGTGACCGTAAGATAAATGTTTCACACTTTAAAATCCTCTTGAATCGAAATTCTTTCTGGAATCTATCAGTCAATAGGAAAAGAGAAGCTTGTTAGAATCTCACCGCTGTGATAAATTTTAATCCTTTTTGAGAAAGAGTCATAAAAATACTTCCTTAGAAAATCGTTTTCGGTGTATATTGCTTCTGATGAGCACATATTTTTAAATTGGTTTCTTTGGCTTCTGAACAAAGTGGCCTTAGTTTGACTGAGCTGTTTAAATTGCTCACATTCATGAATGACTCAGAACCTGTCTTAGCACGGGTCACCCTGCCCTCCGTATAAGTGGTGGAGATACAGTGGGCAGAGAAAATTTAATTCCTATGTGTTGCACAGAACAAACTGAAGTTGTTTTGAAGATAGTTTTCATTGTCTCATTTTTTCTTTAAATGAGACAATAAGATTGACGTGAGTTTCTTGACCTTAACTACTCATTCCTGAAAAGTTTATATGTCAGATGTGCATTTCTTATCTGACAGCTCACCTACTCTCTGCATAGCTGAAGTACTTATAATAATGAAGTCTGTATTACCATGCTCTCTTCAGTCTGCTATTTTTCTGCCGGCTCTGATCTCTTTACCCTCTATTCATGTCTTCTACTGGTCTATCTTCTTTGTATTCTCTCTTTCAGTCGCCCTCCCTTCTTCTCAGTCTTCCCTTGTCCAATCACTGTGAAATTGCAAGGCTGCTACTTTGCTTCTTTTGTGACAGAGAATTGTGACTGAGATAAGAATCACTGGTGAACATTCCTTCATTTGTTTCCCAATTTAAATGATTTTCCAGCTTCTCGGGCACACCCACCCCGACAAACTGACTCACAGTTTTGCTTTGCAATTTCTCCAACCTGTCTGCACAATCTCTTTTATTTAACTCTCACCATTTTCAGTTTTTTTTTTTTCAAAGCCCTACTTATTCCTTAAAGTGATGTTACCGTTACAGACTTAACAAGAAGGAGCTCAAACTGTTATTCAGTTACAGTTATTGCCAGGATAACATGGAAGAGGAGCAAAAAGCAGGCAACAGACATGTGTGTGTGTGTGTGTATGTGTGTGTGTGTGTGTTAGTAAAATGCACCTGTGGAAATAATTTGATTCAACATTCATGTTCAAAATCTCAGTATGCACTTCCAGCTTTCTGAAAACGATTCATGATGTATATCGGTTTGTCTGCACATGGACAAAAGGAGCCATTTTTTCAACATGGAGAAGCCAGCTGTCTCCCTATGAACATCATTTGTCTCATCTGTCTCTCTGTGAATCAGATGTTTTCCCTGACTTTTACAGTGAACAGGTGTCTGCACCTCTTCAGACTAATGGTCAAAATCTGTGGAAGGAGCTACATTATAATCAGCCAATTCAAATTCAACTTTTCTTTTTGCCTTAGGAAACCATGAAGCCATCAGCTGCATGGATCACAGCCAATAGCCAGAAGTAGTTAGCATATTCTCTCTCTCCCCCCACTTTAATATTGTGTTTCAAATTCAGATCTGACAGTTTGATCATCTTTTGTTTACAATACAACTCATAACGCAGACAGGATGTCTCACCTGGTTATTACTGGAAAATTTATGACTATTTGCCCGAGACATTTTTTGTCTTTGTGGTGTGTGACATGGAGCCTTCTCAGAATAATGAATGCACTTGTCATAGAAGACATAACTTTACAGATATATTTACCGAAAAGAAAATAAAACGTCTTCATATCTGTGAACATCATAGCTCCAGGAAGTTTCTGTGATGGAGTAGTACATTCCAATTTAACAGTAATTAAAAAATTACTTTTTTATTCAGGTAGCATCTGTAGATTAGTAGAGATTAATCAATTGTGTTGACCTTCTCCATCACTGCATCATGACAGTGAGGTTTAATTGATACTAAATATATTCTCTGCAGTGTGACAAAAAAAAGAAGGTTTTAGGTATCATATTGACAGAAACTGAATTTGAGCAGCTCTAAGAGCAATCCATTACTCAAAGTAGTTAATTTTTTTACTTTTCAAAAGTCAAAAATTTTTTGAACACAGCATGAAACAGTGTTTTATGCTGTTTCATAAAACACTAAATCAAACACTAAATCAAATGTGTTACTGTCGTCTTAGTCTCATCATCAAAAATGAATTTATTTATTGATTTATTTATGTTTTTACTGTGAACACATTTTCAAAACATTGTTTTGGGCTCATTACAAAAGATTTCTCAATTAGTGATAAAGGTAATAAAAATTCTGAGTAGGTCCAATAATCCAAGAATAGATTTCCATAAATCTTAACGAGTCAAACTGAAAATATCCAACGAGTTTGACATATGAAATAGTTTACAGGAAGTAAGTTATTTTCTATGTTGCCTAAACTATGTCAAATGAATGATTAGGAATTGGAAAATCTGCCTGCTATTGAATCCTGCAATGTAAGTCTGAGAAATGGGACTTACAGCTAATAAGTCCCCCATACAGACCAATTTTAAAAGAACCAAACAACCTCCTCAAGTTCAGCAAATGGGTCTTGCTGCTATGAAAAAGTGTGGTTGTTTTGCATTCATGAACATGAGTGCATCGGTCGCGACCCGACAATCAGAGGAGACAACTCTGACTTCCAAGGTCATGAGGCTCAAATTCACCTTCCGCAATCTAATGAGAAACATTCAAAACTGTCAGACAGCAGTTGTGACAGCATGCATTGTAATGTAAGGCTGCTATACCCGATGCCGTTTTAACTGAGCACAATATTTGTCCCATTGATAGCATGCACGTCATGAGTAACAAAATGTGTTAACCAAGGTAACGGCTGCTTTAATCTCAAAGCTAATCAAGTCCTTTTTGAGATCTTGCAGCAAACTATTATGTCACACAGTCTTTCTTTCCCTCTTTGATCTGATTTTCCTACCTGAATTAGAAAAAATGATTTTCTTTGAACACATCTTTACAGGTCTATATATTTTCATAATCAATATTTTTTTGATCTTGCATTTTTCTACATTTTTAATGTTATTTTAATGCTATTCATACACACTTGTGTGTATGAATAGCTGGAGCTCAACTGCACATGACCTCTAAATATTTATACTTTTTGCTATTAAAACTATTCCACATTGCAAATAGGAAGACATGTAGTATATAGCAATCTCTCTGTGAATTTCTTTGAATTTGTTGTACTCCTGAGAAGGAAGTGGCTATGTTTGGCTAAGACTGAAAACACTAAAGAGTGTTGAATGTTGGTTTGTAGCAACCGAAAAAGGTTTATACATATCAAAGGGTTGCAGAGCACAATTTCTTCACTGATCTGAATCTAATTTGCGTCAAGATGGCATTAGAAGTCGGTGTTGTGCCCATATAATAATAATAATTCTGAAGGTCCGACTCCTTCAGAATAATCTGAACTAATAAAGGGCACCTTTATAGACAAGTCTTTTCTATCTAAATATGAAAGTTGATTAGATCTTCAGAGTAATGCTAGGTGTTAAGGTCAAAGCAAGTTTATAGCACATTTCAGCAAAAGGCAACTGAAGGCACTTCACTTAACAAACATTATATTTTCTAACCTATCAAAAGTTATGTAAAGACTAAAATAAATTTAGTGATAATGAACTAGTACATTTTAAAGTCTATTCTCTGTAGGGACAGGAGCCACTGTAGAGACTTTAAAACTGGAGCTTTAAAGTATTTGCTTTAAAACTTAAAATTGACCTTTAAGAAGCTCCTACTCTTACCCACACTCTGCTCTCGGAACGTCATCACAACGTTTCTCCATTAAACTGCTTACAACAGTCCGAGCATTGAATCAGGAAGGTTTGTATGATAAGCTGAGCAGACGCGCAGTTCCCCCAGGTGTTTGCTAATTGCTGCTGCCGCTAGTCTGGTGGAGCTGTGAGCTGGAAGCTCGGCTGGAGGCTGCAGCTCCACAGAGGGACTTTAATTAACTGCAGCTATCACCAGAGTTTCAGGAATTCTTTAAACATAGTAGTTTACATTAATTAAAATCAAGAACATATTTTCTTTTAAGAATAATTACATCTGCAAATTTGTGTTTGATGAGCCTAAATCCATCAGACTGTAAGCACACAAGCTATTACAGTTAAATAATTGACCTAGATATTATATGTCTTTGCCACAAATATAAAAGTATAAAGGATAGTAATCTCTGCTGGCAACCTAATTTAGGTAATCCTGTGAACCCTATTAATTAAAATACTACACAAAGCACTTTTGCTATGGAGGAAAGAAGTGTTCCCCCGGCTATTTTATTGTGAGCCAATCCACATTGTGTGAAACAAAAATCTCCTCAGCCAGGATAATAAAAAACATAGAACATTTATGAACTGCTGTAATTCTCTTAGTGCGCTCCATTAATTAATCACGAGACGTCAGGTGTCAGGATGTTGTTGGCTTACAACAGCAGCTACCAATATCCTCAGGGAAACTATTGCAGATGCTTGACAAACTAAATGGAAAGAAAAACAATGAAGGAGCTTGAACACTTCTATAATGAGTAAAAATGTCTGTGACTTTTTGCCAGGATTCTGACTGTCTTGCAAGAAGAATTTTTTTGCTGTTGCTTCTGATGTAGATTTTTCCAAAATGTTGAACCAGATTTTGCCTGATTAATTCTTTTTTTATGTTGATCAAACCATGATACCGTTTCATACTAGATAATATATTTACCATTAGTTATTCAAGATTTGTGTTGTAATTCTGCACTTTTTAATCAAGAAACATTTGTGTAGAGTATTGCAATTAAACTGGACATTTTTTGACAATATTATGATTAGATTAAAAAAAATGGAGAAACTTATTTTGAAAGCATTAAAATCTCAGACAGTTAATGAATCGAGAACAAAAGACGCATACTTTATGCTCACATTTGTGCCATCTGGTCTGTCTGTGAATGTTTACAGGTAACTTTTGCTTCTGGCATCAGGTCCGTACACTTCTCCTGTCACAACCGATCATTTTCAAGCAATCCAGGCTTCCACACACACACACGCACGCACACACACGCACACACACCCCCCCCCCACACACACACACACATGCATGGTTTTACTTACTCTGATAACATAGGGGTCAGCTATGCAGTCATCCAGCTATGCTTCTCTCTGTGCTTCCCAGTAAACACAGAGTGGGCAACATGAACAGGGTGGAGTAAAATCATATACTAAAAATCTTCAGTTATGTTTGGTTATTCTGCCCTCAGGAGAAAAAGCTGCAAGCTCTCAGGTCCTGGACATAATTTGAATATGTTCAAGAGTATGTACTGAATTTATGCTTCAGTAAAAACATATTTTCTCTCCTATTTTCAAACTAGATTAACAGCTGAAAATGTTGCATTGTGTGTTTGGAAGTTAAGGACTCTTATCGCACTTTTTTGTATAGAACGACACAGTTGAGTTGTGAAACAGGACAGACGGAAACTGGAAAAGGGCTTTACTTTCAATACAAAATCTATACGTTTGAAGGGACTGCAGTGGCTGTAGTTTGGCAGCAGCAGTTTAGAGTAGAGTGAAGGTATGGTCAATAACTCAACGCAATTATATTTTAGTAGCATAATCAAACTGGACACATAAAATATAATAACATAATTCAAGAAACTGCTTCATCATGTCCTGTTGCAACAGAGAATTGTAGGTCTTTTTTGAAGCTTCATAAACTTTCAAGATTTTTGCATAAATATATTAAACATAAGCAAAATGTAAAGACGGTAAAACTGATAAATGAAGATTTTAAAAAAAGAATATTCTCATAGTAATGTCCTTGATTAAAAAGATAAATGTGATTGGAACAAGTTTCAAGTTTATAAACCCGATGCTGATCCAAAACCTTGTCAACAGTTTTTCTAATGTCTGACCATGGAGCATCTTGTGATCCCCAAGGAATGAGCTGGAAAGAATCGCTTGAGGGAAGTATGAATATGTTTGCCCCTTAACCCAAGTTTTGAATAAGCAGAAGAGATTGGCTGACTTGGATGGCCTCTGCAGTATTCATGACTGGTGTTTACAACATTATGATTAAAAGACAAGAAAAAAATTGTAAGACTGTGGAAAGTAACATTTTTTTTAAATTGATTGTTTTAGTCTATTTTAAATATGTTGTCTTTCTGTGTCCTTCTACTCTTTTCTACATGTAGTGAAGTTGACATTTCTGTGGACAGCTTTGCTTTTATTGTCTTTGTTTACAATTGTTATATTTTCATGAGTGAAAACACTCCTTTTGTTTACTCCCTGGACCAGCGACTATCTTTTGGTATCTCTGCTACGTCTGGAGCTTTTTGGGCTGTTTGTACCTCCTGGAGCTCTTTAAATTTAAAGAGCTAAATATGAATGAGATGTTTGCTACCTTTGACAAAAAAAGCTTAAGTCTATGAAAGCATTGTAGCAGTTTTGCTAATGAGATAGCTTATCGTGATTCAGCCAAAGACAGAAAATAATAAACTGCAGTCTGATTTTTATTATTAATGTGTTTCACTCTATTGAGCAGTGAATGTAAGTAAAAGCTTTACGTGTTTTTTGTTTTAAGTATTTACTTACTGGCAGGTTTTATGTTTGTGCTGCAGAGCCACAGCTAACAGCTAACAGTTAGCTCCTCACTTTAGCGGCTCTTTCAATGATTTTTTTTTTGGGGGGGGGGGCAATTCTGGACTTTTCCAAGACCACTCCAGGATTTACACCTACGCTAACATAAGAAAATGGCACAGAGCAAGAGTTTCATTTCCACTCTGATTGGCTGCTGTTAGGCCTACAGATTTTAACTTGAATGTTCATTCATTGCATTTTTCGTAGATGCCAGGTAAAAATACTTTCTATTCCCATGGCTTTTTTGTTCTCTGTTAAATTAATTTTGATGATAAATACAGAAGCAACCATAAAAATCAAAACATCAACAATACTGATAGTAATATTAATAATAATACAATAATATTCAGTGTAAAGTAGTTTACAAATCCTATGATGGGGGGCAGTGAGGAACCTGGAGAATGCACAGGGGGGCGCTGGCCCAAAACAGCTTGAGAAACACTGATTTATGTCATCTATTTTTGAAACATTTTATGGAAATAGGTGAAGAAGTACTTTAGGAAAACAAAGTGTTCTACACCAATTATATTAAGCTGTAATAATAACTAAATATTTGCTTTGATCCTATTTTGTTATTAGTCTTGTGAAGCTATTTGGATGTTCTGCTGCTTGTGTCCTGGGATTTTAGATGCTGTGAAGATTCAATCTGCACAATACACTGTAACAACTGAGAAGAATTGAAGAAGATAATATTAAAACCAATGCAGAAAACAACCTACTTAATGTGGCAGCCACACTACTGGCTTTCAAAGACAAATCACAGACACACAGCAGTAGGTTATTGAGGGATTAAAAGCAATATTCCTAATCCTTAAAGTTTAATTTAAATGTGTGATGGTATAAAACAATAACTTAGCACGACCTTTATTCCCACTGTTAACGTGCCTGAAGTTTCTTACCTTCAACAAGGATTTAGTTTGCACAAGAATGCCTGACTTTTCTAATAAACAAAATTATCAAATAGCTCGAATGTCTGCAGAATATTTTAATCATTTTATGCAGCAGCATCAACGCTGAAGACAGTGTCCAGTATGAATTTTGCCATTCATTTTTTAAAATTTCTATGCAATTTAAACATCTATTTTTCAAACATATATACTTAAGACCACAATTTCTTTCAGTTTTTTTTCCCTACAAGGCATAGGTATATGGTGGTATTTTTATGTTGCAATACATCTTTGATCAAGGGTTTGCCCCCTAAAATTGCAATGCTCTGCGAAGCTCCCAGACTCCTGCAAAGGTGAATATAAGTCCGTGAACCACATAAGATAATAATTCATCCTTTTCCTCTCACCTCAAGCTGTCAGGTTCACGATTCACAACCATAAGTGCCAAAACTGTCCTGCTGTCAAACGGTGCAGAAAGGGATCAAATAAAAAAACACTTCAGAATCACCATGCACCCCTCTATCTCATCACTGTCAAACAGATGCAGGATAGATTAAAGCAGCTCTGGTCTCAGTAAATCCATCTATTTATTTTCCACCCCCTAGTGCTTTTTTGCTGGGCTGCAAAGTGTATTGCAGCATGCATTAGAAAAGAAATGCAATCTGCTGGTCCATGGCACAATAGACACATATATTTCTGTAAGCATAATGGGTTTTTTGTATCTGAAAACCTTGCATCAGTAGAGAGCAGAAAACTATGAAAGAGCAACAATCTGCACTGTACCAGGATGTAGGCTGTAATTTCAGAAGACCTTAACTTTTGTTTCTTTGTGATTAAAGCACACCGATGTTCATGTGTGATATTTTTGGCTTACAGAAACAGAGGAATGGTTCTGAACCAAAATAATTCTACCATAGGAGATGAAATTAACATTTTATAAGTGACATTTTCTAGAGCTTCAAACCAAAAGTAGAATCATCAACACACCACTGTATTGCATGAACTTCCACACCAATGTGTTTTTTCCTTCAATTTCAAATGCTTTTTCTGTTTAAGATTATTTTCATATGTAAAATTAAAAATTCAAATTTTTGATATTGTCTGACACTATCAGTATAGCAGACTTCACATTATTTATTTACAGCCAACTGGAGACAAATGTAATTTCAATGTACATTACTTTAGATCAACAGCTCCAAAATTAAATAAAAAAGAAAATTACACAATCACTTACAGCAATTGTGTAAGTAACAGGTTCTGTTCATTTATTTACATTTATTTATTCATAAAAACACTAGATTTCAAACTTAAATGAAATTTGGCCTAAAAATTTAACAATTTGAAAATGGCCTCTGTCTCTTTAAGAAGCTCTCTTTCAGGCACTGCCTTCAGCACATTATCACAACAATGTTTCAATGGGTTGTTTACGATCGTTCTTAAGAGCGCTGGACTGAGAAACAGTTTGTATGATTAGTTCAGCAGACTCACAAATTCTACCAGGTGTTCAACTAATTGCTGCTGCCACTAGTCTGGTGGAGCTGAGTGAGGGAGGTGTCGGGGGACGGGTGGGTGCTCTGAAGCTCGGCTGTGAAAATAGGCAACACTTTTTGAGAGTAGGCCTTTCTGAATGGCTGCCATTAGAAATTTGAAGGTTCCTCAAATATGCATGAAAGAATCAAAGCAATACTCTTAGTCTGGGCGATAAAAAACCCCCCAAAAAACATAACTTAACACCCCTGCTTTCAGGTTTCTTTCAACAGCTTTGAAAAATCTAGACATGAATCCATCTTAGAATGTATTTACTTTATTCCTCCTGTTCTCAAGTTTAACTACTCAGGCTTAAAGCTGCAGCAGCTCAGCCTTGGGTAATGGACAATAATCAAATTGCCAATCTTGCAGCCCTGTATCTCAAGAGACCTGCACTTGTAATTGCAGCAAAATGGTTCTCCACTATGTATTGACCTTGGGCTCAAGGATTGAAAAATATGTTCACATAGCTTTGCAGCATTTATTTTGGTCTTGTTTCAGTATTTAAGTTTGCACTCTAAAGTGGCAGGAGTGTTACACTGATCAAATGATCCTCTCTCTCCCAACCTACACTAATACTTTCCAGAAAGTCCAACTTTCTGGAACAGAATCAAATCCAAAGGGGGTAAAAGCTGTTTCAGAGGCACTGTTTTGTAAAGTGGTAACTGGGAAGATAATTAGCACAAAAATATCCTTGATGCCAGCAACAAGGAGCACATATGGGGCAGATAGGTGCTAAGGCTATAGCGCCGCTAATTACCACTGGGGTTTAAAACAGAACTTAACAAGCTAAAGAAGAGTCTGTGACATAGTTAACTTTTTTCTTGTTCTTCCTTTTTCTTAATAGCTCTGCCTTGATGTACAATGTAATTCCAAACATAGAATCGTTTGATGCTATAAAGCACCAAAACAAAAATATCAGGAACAGGATATATGCTTATAAATCTCTGTATGCCTGTGTATCTTCAGATTCTATTACAGGGAAGTTCCACACAATCAGAAAATCCACAACCTGTCACTTTTGTGTGTGTGTATGTGTGTGTGTGTGTGTGTAGGTCAATATAACCTCTGAAGCAGATTCCTGAGTATAACACCTGACACCCTCATGGTGTGCTCACACAGTCATGCACACACACATTTCTGAAAGGAATCTATTTTACACAGAACACTGCAATCCAGAGTTACTTATTAGAGCTGCCAGCTTCTAATGCCCTGCTCACCTGGCTGAGAAGTCTGTGTGTGTTTTTGCTCTCCAGTCAGCTCAGATTCGACTTTTGTTTCATTGTTCCTTTACCATCTCTTTGCTTGTATACTAATATGTCTCTTACCTGTCTCTCCTCTCTATCTTTGTTACTCTATCAACCTCCTTTACATAATATTATTTCTGTCAAGCAACCAAAGAGACAACCTAATAAGCAGACAAATACAAAAGTTTGAGCTTTTTCACCCCCACAAAAAATAGGATGGATGGTATATTGTTCATGTTCCTGACCATTAATCTATTGAAGTATAATACAGTATAGTATATGTCTTCAAAATATAGAGAACCAAGGAATTTGCTTCACAAATTCAAGTGCCATTCAAAAATAATTACAAAATCACTGATGATATTCTCCCCTTGAGCAGACTGATTGCACAAAAGCTTATGTAGAAAAACATTAGCTCTAGAGCATGTCAATCTCGCTGGACATGGTTATGACAGCTCAGGTCTGTGCTACTGCGTTCGTCAATACATTTCAGAAGTTATTTTTCTTAGATTTTATTTCATCCAGACAGTGTTTCTTTAAAAGGTTTCTTCTCCGCTTGGATTAGATGCTTGGCTCCAGCATGTTAACAGCATTTAACATGGTGTTACAAGTTGACCTTCTTAGCATCTCTTAGCTAATTCACAGATAAAACTCTTTTGACAATTTAAAACAAAGTTACTGGGAATTAACTATGGCTTTCTGATGAATTTATAAATACTAACTGTCATAAATAAGAGAGATAAGAAACGCTTGTTGGCATTGTAAAGGTTTGCAAACAGCTGTTTAAAATACCATAAAGAAATTATATCTATCTATTTTCTATGCATGAATCAGTGAGGCATAATATTATAGTCACTGACAGATGGCTATAATAACACAGATCTAGTCGTCAATGCACATTCTGTATCACAAACAACACAGAAAAGGTGGAGTCTAAAATGTCCAATGTCAAACAAAACTGTAATTTTGTTTTTAATAAGATATTTTAACATTATTTCAGAAAACAACAGTGCATGATGTAAATAGAATCAAGGGGATGTAGAATACAAATAAGTTCTCAAAAACTAAAAAATACCAAATTTGAAATAAACCTTTTGGTTTAGTAAAAGAGTACTCATCTACTCACTGTAAATTTTACTGTTAGTTGCATGGTCAGCTCACAACCTACTCCGAGATCTTATTCCAACCTTTTGTTGCACTTGCTGAACCATTTTCATCCTGGCCAATCAGAAGTAATTTGACAGCAGCGAAAGCACAGCATGAGAAGTAGGTCATTGTTCAACAGAGACTAGGCAAGCGGATCCCCAGTGGAGCAGTGGTATGAAAATTAGAGACCAGTTAAAGCAATAAATACTCAAATTTTCTACAATACTGCGAGAACGGCAAAAGTTGCCTACAACTTGTGAATCATTGATGATGTAAATGCCTTTGTTTCAGCAAAGTTCACACAGTGCATTCGAAAAGCATTCTTCACTTTTTACATTTTGTTATGCTACAGCCTCATTCCAAATTATCCTCTTTAATCAAAATACTACACACAAATACCCAATTATGACAATATGAAAATGGTTTTGAGTGTTTTGAACAATGATTAAAAATAGAACACCAACAAATCACATTTACACTGCCTTTGCCTAACAGATCAGAATTGTGCTGTTTCCACTGATTATCCCTGAGATGTTTCTGTAAGATAATGAAAAGATGGATGTTTCTTCAGCTTGGACTCCACCTGTCATAAATTCACTTGATTGGAGTTGATTGGGACAGACACACATCCGTCTATTTAGTTGACGTGTATGTCTGCGCACAAACACAAAGCATGAAATCAAAGGGATTGTCTGTAGATTTCCGAGACAGGATTGGCCACGAATCTGGGGACGGATAAAGAAAGAAAAGCTACAGCTTTGAAGGTCCTAATGAGCTCAGTTTCCTCCATCATTTGTAAATACAAGTTTAGAACCTGATCCCTGGGTCCCACAACCCGACCAGTTAGGAACTTCTACTTTAAAGGATTTTGAGAACATAACTCTTTTATTTATAGTTGGTTCCACAGTAGCTAAGCTGCTGTCTTTGGCCACAACCCCCCTATGACTCAGGCCTGAAACATGTTTTTATTTTTAGTTTAAAATATTCAGTTTAATAACACCTGGAATTTCCACTTTTTAGAAATTTCGGTTTGAATTGCTAAACATTGTCACAACTTAGTGTAAAATACTGGAACTACATTTCATGTGAATATTATTTTATGGATTTGGGATGTTGTGTGTTGACTAAAACTGTCATGTACAGATGGTGTTTCTAATGTGTGTATTTAACAGAAGCTTCAAATGAATTAATGTTCAGTTGGATATTTTTCTGTAAATGGAAGCAACATCATTAAAAACTAAAATGTCTTTGAATAAGCACAAAAATAAACTGTATCTTCTGTGAGCAGGTGGTATGGCAACCTATAAATAAAAATAGTCAGGCCTACATTCACAGTACCACAACATTATTTAACGCACATTGTGCAGAAGACTCACAAAAGAGTACCAATATGAACTGGTGTCTGCGCTACGGCTAGATGAGGCTCATTATTGCACCGGGGAGCAAAGGGGTCTGAAAGATCAGATTCTTTAGACTAGTATGATAGCTCTTCCACAGTCAGGGAATTGTCATTGCTACAAGTGGAGATGAATAACCACCGTCCAGTTACAGTGCACATATTGATCTTAGTATTATGCTGGATGGATGTATGTTAAGCATGTACCAGTGAAAGAAGAAAGCAGCAGAAAGTTACAGAAATATTGGCAAAAAAATGTTTCTAAGTTGGAGAGAAGTAGAGTAGTACGGCAGAATACCCAGAATGATGACATTTATTTTTGTTTCTTACCACTAATCCACATACTGTACACAAGTACATGCAGGAAGGGTAAAAGGTGCAAAGGAGGGAAAATATTTCACTCCTCCTGCCAACCGGTGATGTTGCCAACTGATCATCATGACTGAACTCCTGCAAAGGTGCCAAAATCCATAGCCATTTCCCATTTTCGGCATTTGGCCAATGCAATAAGTACATAATAGCATTTCAGAGTTCTCCCAAGATATACAATTTTGGCAATGTAAAAAAGGCCACTTGAAACAGCATTTAGATGTGATACAAAAAACTTCCCACTGAAACCGATAATAATGAAATTCAGTGACAGCAAACCGCACAGGGACACAGTTCTCCTGCTAAATCAACAACTTTCTGCCAAAGATTAAACCCAGAGCAGCAAGGGCTCTAATCTGTGATATTATCAGGGGACAGATGCTGGAGCCTCTTTCCTGATAATGAGTTACAGACTGGTTCAGTCTTGTTTATGGTTTTTCACAGTCACTTAAAGCCTCCCAAGACCACATGATATTATCCTGATAATGGCCTGAGCTGATAGACCTGAGGGAGCATGAGCGTCATGGCTGATGACTTCCACTTATTCCATGTTATTAGAGGGCTGCAAAAGCTGCCTGCGGGATACATATGAGGATCAGCAGGTCCGTGCTAAAAGTCTGACATTCTGACTCTGTTTAGGAAAGGTGTTTTATTGTTTCATTTTGGGATTTCTGATCCTGAACCACAATGAATTTAAGATTTCATGTAATAATTTTTCTTTTTCTGACAAACACTTTTAACAATCACTAAATTGTAATAGTTTATGTAGTACGTAGAGACAATATTTTATAAAAAGTTTAGCTTAGTTTGAGTCACATCATTTATGAAGGTAAAGCAATTTTCTTATTTTTAAAGCTATTTTTAATCCCTCAGCTGGAAACTGAGAAAATACTGGACAGGTTGATGATGAACGTTGTAATGCCTGACTTATTGTCCTCAATCAACATCTTCCCAGCATTTCCAGTTACTGATCTAGTTACGAAAATCACGTAATTGACATTGTAATGATAGTGGAACAGAATCTTGTTCAGCTGAGATGCACATGTTGAAAATAATGCGTAAAAAGCTTGTAACTAGGAAGTATTGCTGACAGTTTCCATGGCATACCTTTTTTAGATCTCAAAGTTGCAGGTTGTATTCCTCAGTGTTTAAATCTTAACAGAAACAGTCATTTCTGCAGAGAATCAATGCTGCCCATATACAAATTCCCAGCCTGCCAATTAAGGGAGAACAAACTGAAAGGACCATTAAAATGCTAAAGAATCAAATTACACAGAAAAAAAAATAAAATAAGAACATATATGTATATATATGCTCGAAACATCAATGTCATTCATTGAAGATATCCAATGACAACATTTCTCATGCAATAAAAGGAACATTTAATACCCCTTTAGATGTTTACGGTACAGTTTAAATTAGAGACCATGATGACACAACTGCCTTAGCAGATGGTTTGTTTCCAAGAACCACCGGGGAAATCAGCTGCAGAGTGTGCAGCTATTTCTAGTTCACTCTTAGCTGGAAATTGAAAGAACCATCTGTCATGTCGTGTGATGGACAATCGTCACAAAATAATGTCAAAGAAGTACCTTGGAAAAAGAAACAAAAACAAATGTTTCAAAAAATCTCTTGCCCATGCCACACTTAACATTTCAATGTCATTTTCTTGCCCTTTTCAGTGAAGAACTGTTTTTACACCAAATAACCATAACTTGCTGTTTAATAACACTTGTTTCAAATTAAAGTGTGTTTGCTAGAGGAACCTCCTTCAACCTTATTGGTCACTTATTTATGGACCATAGCAAAAGAAATCATAACATATCATATATGATTGTTATATTTTGACAAATCTTAGTGCCATTCAGTTGCTTCTTTTTTTTAAAAGTTTAGTACCGAAGACATTGTAAGGATTTATTGTATGCATGGCATTCTATCATACTAAAATTTACCTCGCTTCTGTGAGAAACCCATTTCTTGACAAACATTTGTAGAAGTAAATTGCATAGGCAGTGGATTTCAAACACATGTGGGCAAACCCTGAATATTTTTATCCGTCTGCACTTCTGGCCATGTAGAGTATCTTAAGTGCCATGAATTCTCTCTTCCTTGCTTGGTTGGAAATATTTAACCACTCTTTCTGGGTAATTCACTTTATTTAGAGTCTGTTAAACAACCAAAGAATCCCTAAAGTCAAATAATATAGTTCTACTGTTACCGATTTAGGGGAAACATTAGGATTGATTTCTGCACTACCTTTGTTTAGATTTGCCAATATGTCAAAGCCATCTGTTTGGTTTTGTACATAGTCATGTATTTCTTGCAATGTAATTTTTTTTCCTTCCTACCAAAGTTTTAAGTTGGTACGTTGGTGAAAAGTGTTGATAATGACTTAAAGGCCAAATCTGAACTTTAATTAGTGAGAGTACATATTTAAAAAGCAGGAGTTGGTGACTGAGAAACATTTGTAGTGACTGAAGTAAAATTATTACTGAAAATGTTTAACATTTGAAGCAGTTTGTTAGCTTTATGGACGTATTTTGCAAACAGACATGCAATAAATATTTCTAGAAACATTACATAATAGAGAGTAACCATGTGTCGATGACAGAAAGCACAAATTTGAACAACCAGGAAAAAATGTGAATGTGATAATTTTTTTACGTTTTTGTCCATTAAATGATCTCAGGTAACGTTAAATTGCCAGTTAAATCAGGCAATAGATTGGAAAAAATATGGCTTCATAAGTCAAAAGATTCCCAGAGAAAAGAAAATAAACAAAAATGATTGAGAACTGTAAAAGAAAAAAAAAACTACAACCACGTTCCTCTGTTCCCTGATTCTATTAAAAATGGTAATTTCACTATTGTTTTCTCAGACAATATGTAGTCATTGGAGGCTTCATTACAGGTATTTGAGAGTGCATTCAGTTCTGAAAGACAATTCATATATCCTTGTCTATTTATTACTTCCTTTCTAACTGGAATCTTTGAACTATTGCTTCAAAGTAAAGATTAGAGATTTGGGCTCCTGTGGAGCTCAACAATCATTAGTTTTTGATGAGCATTAGATAATAAATCAACTGCTGACATGGTAAAAATACATTTTTCACAAAAATAATTTCCTAAATTGACAAAAAAAAAAAAAAAGGAACAAGTATTCTATTGTTCACACTGTGGAATATAGTGTGATAGAAAAAAAACAATTCAACTACCCAGTCGTGTATTTTCAACATGAAGCCGTCATAAAGCTGCAGTGTGACCCATAAATTCTGGCAGATGCACTGATGTAATTGCAGAGCCTCTCCCATCAGCATTTCAAAGGCAGGAGTCTTGTATTATGTATGCAAAAATAGACAGGAATGACAATAGCATTGAGTACAATGTGGCAGTAAAGGAAGACATGGAAGTTACTGAATTTATCCCTTTGATTAAATAAAAACGCTGAGATTTATGAAGGTTATATATGTTGGAATACCATATGTTGATGTCTTAGTCAATAAATGTACACTTCCACACACACATCTATCTATCTATCTATCTATCTATCTATCTATCTATCTATCTATCTATCTATCTATCTATCTATCTATCTATCTATCTATCTATCTATCTATCTATCTATCTATCTATCTATCTATCTATCTATCTATCTATGTTTTTGTTGTGACAGTGTTAGGATCTGGGATTGTTTGAGTTTGGGTTGTGTCATTTTTGTGTTCCTTGGTTTTCTCTATTAGTTCTGCCGATACACTTCTTTAATTTCATTTAATTGAATGGAAACAGTAAATGATTATTACACTGAGTATGATCTATCCCTAATGCTTCATGTGATATTAATAGCTGCTGGTAATTATTCTGATGACTTTTTATAAATGATGATTTATGACAATTACCTTTTTCATTTCTAAAATTGATGTGAAGCTCCAAAAGGCTCTGATTTTGGGATGATTACTGTATCTAGTTTAACTTCTCTATATACTCTTCTTCTCTAGATGATTAATAACACAAACATTTCAAACATATTTTAACCGGATTTGCCTGATGAAATGGTATAGAATTTCTTAGGTAATCTGGTTATGTGATACATTAACAAATAAGAATTTCTGTGACTAAAGACGGAGCTTGTGCATCAGTCAGGATTGAAATGCCAGTGTTGAAAAGACAGGAAGGTTGAAGTGGCGAGGCAAAGGCTTTATTTATTTTTAAACATTCAAAATAAAATGCAAAGTCAGATCAATGCGTTCCAAAGACTGCAAATCAGATCCAGAGCTCATCTTACAAAAAGGTTTATTTGTTTATTTTTGGGGGTGGTAGGGATCAAAATGTTTTGTTTTTTTGTTTTGGACATTTTATGCTCTTGGGTATTCTTCTCATGCTAACATTTTCTCAACCTGAGAAAGATCGTTGGGTCAGGAACGAAACAAAATCCTATTGTAGTTTTATAGCGTGCTAGTTGACAGATTTTCACTTTTATTTTCTTTGTTATGTCAGGAACGCCAGTGAAAATATTGCTTCATGGTTCACTTTTCCAGGTTTAAAATAATAGTAATTCATGCCTGTCAGTTTTCTTTGAAAAATATGTTTTGTTAGACGTCAGAAACAAAGTTAGGATTTTTTCAATAAAAAATTATATGGTTCTGAAAACTTGATTCCTGTTATCTTGTCAGTTAATACGAGGCATCCAGCCATTCTTCTCTTTCTTTTATTAAATGCTTAGTTTTTATTTCTAATAGTTTTTTTTTTTTCCTTTTTTTTTTTTTTGAGGTTGCATGCAAGAAATGGAGAAACATTTCTCTGTGGGTAAGTTTAGAAACACCCCCAAAACACTTAACTTATAGCATTCATCTTATTTGTATTTATTAGTTTAAGTGGCATTTTAAAATGTATTTTTCCAGCTTTAAATCCTGTTTAGTATTTGCGTTTGATTATGTTGTTTACTCAGGAGTTTTTCAGCAGCTTAGTTTGTGACTTTGTGTTTGATGATGTTGGCAAGTTGCATCTAAAAGTCATTACCTTGTTCAGTAGTTTTTATGTAGGCTTTTGTGGATAATAACTTCTTGGGTAGAATTTCTTGGTTGCACAATTTTGTACAGATCAAATTTATAGTGCATGCCGCCATAAAATATACAGAAAGCAAAAGAAAGTCTGGTGACATGGGAGTAAAATTGATTGCAAATATGAGATTCTGTTTATTGACTGGGAGCTGTAGCATCACCTGCTGACAAACACAGACAAATCTGATCTCCTTTTGTTTTATCTTAATCTGAGGATTAATTCGCTGTGATCATATTCTTCAGTCAATTGCTGTTAGGCATAGAGTAATTGACACACTGCTCAAAAACTAGTGGTTTCAACACAAACAAGTAATCTCCATGAATTAAGCAAGTTGTTCTGAGTTAAGGCAATCTGACACATTTTGATGACTGATGACAGCTTTTACTTTGCTCCTACATAAAAAGACCAACAAGATACAAAAAGTTTCAAGATTTTATGGCTTTTGTAGTTTTCAAGTATTGTGCACACTTACATCTTCTATGATAATATCAGAAGCAGCGGTAAACAATAATCACCAGGCTTTTCATGACATCAGTCCTGTGACATTGCTTTCCAAATGGTCTGAATGTGAACAATACTCTATCGCATTAGTAATCCAGTTAGAGAATGAAAATACCATACGTGTGCAGTGACATCATTTGAATCCAGCTCACTTAATATAAACTTAATTACATCAAGAAAGGGATGAAAACGTTTCCAGTAGCACATCAACTGGAAAATCTTGTGATCAGATGCTTCTCAGATCAGCTCCAGTCTCACCTGTTGGCATATCCAACATGTCTTACCTCACCTAACAAAGATATCACATTGTGTGAGGTCACTACCATTTATCATGCATCCGTTCTGTATGTTGCATGTGTAAAGCCTGTTCTGTGTTAACGTTACCATGACAGTGTCTAATTGTTCTTTTTCACATTTTAATTATCACCCGACCATCTTAGACTGAACGTTTAATGATTGCTGTAAGGGGTATAAATTACTTACAGAAAATATGGCCGACTCTTTTGCCATCTCAAACATTCCAATCAATAATGAGTGAATCTGTGCAGACAAAGGATTTGCATAACATAGAATAAGATCAGGCATATATTTAGCATTGATTCATTGATTTTACATTTTTGTAGCATTTAAATGCATTCCATAGAGGCTGGACTTGTATGCAGTATAGATTTGCCAGCCTGGCTTAACGAATGTAATAACATTTGTCATCAACAAACTAGCACAACTTTGTCTTAAAAACTTGTATTATAGAAAATTATGCAATTATATTCTGTGCTGTATTAGAAAAATGTTTCTGGACTATAGGTCACCTTCTTGGTTGCAGCAGAAAAAAAAGGTGTAAAACCACTCATTGAACAATAGGTCAGTGACTCAAAGAAAACTGCAGAAGACAACTTGGGTTATGGTATAAAAAAACTTTATTCTCAAATAATATCTCCAAAATATCTGATAGATAAACGGTGAGTCTTGCAGGCTGTGAGGCTGAATGCACAAACTGTTATGTAAGTCTTTGTAACACTCCACTGTGTGTTTCCCTCGCGATCATGTTGGAGGATTCGCCTGAAGTACCAGTGTAGTTTTATACCTTCAAATTTGCTGCCAAATATTCATGATGCTACATCAAAATTTTATCAAAGCTCAATGATCCAAACAGATCTATTAAGCTAAAAGAGAGTTTACTCTTTTTTTAATTTAAACAAATTTGAAAAAACGAAGAAAAAAAAAGAATTCATCCAATTTTTTAAAAATCTTTGCCTCTAAAAGCCATTCTCTCTAAGATACGAGTTTGAGGAGTAGCCATATAGAGCAGCTGTTACACAGGAACAATGTGTCAAAGTTGGAATGATTTTAATGATTCCAACCTATTACTTAATACATGTGGTGTACTGCACATGTACTGTTACTATTTCAAAGATTTTAAAAATGATGACTTAAGCATCAATGAGCACAAATAATTAGAAATTCTAACTACGTCATAAAAGCTTTAATGTAAAAAAAATGACAAAATTAATCCCACCTTGCTGCATAAATGGTTTTAGACTCAATATTTTCTCTCACATTTGTTAAAAGTTTAATTTAGCTTCAGCTCTCAAGTTTTGTGTTCCTGTGTAAAAGCAGCCGTGACGGGCAAATAAGATCATATGAAACTTTGATATTTGATACTCAGTCTCAACCATAGATCTTTACATGGTGTATAACAGTAAAAACATTGATTTCAATGAACAAGATTTTATTTGTACCTACATTGTTATTCATAAAAATTACAGCATGTTTAATAATTTGTTTTGATATTTCATTTTTTTTACAAATCTCTTCATAAAAAATAGATTTTTGTACAAAAATGTTTTTTTTTTCTTTTGCACCTACTTCAAGTTCAGCAGCACATGATAATGGTGGTGAGAGATGAAAGCGGTGAAAATGGAGGCATCACAAAGCTAGAAACAAACATTTTAGATGACGACGACGACGACTTTCGGCTAAAGACGCACCATTTCTCAACTTATCTCTGTGCCATAGGGAACATCAAAATGAAAAAAAAAAAAAAAAATTATATGTATGTATGTATTTCAGAATATTTTTAAGAGCACCAGCCACTTCCTGCATGTTAACGAGTTAATGAGAACACATCTCTTCGGTTTCACTTAATAATTTTGTTTTGTATCTCAATGAAAAAGCAGTCATGTGCTCAACTGATAGTTATTCATCTTTCTAATGAAGAAAACGGGACTGCAGATAAATTCTCAATTCAGAAATAATAAGGTTTAGTTTCCATAGTAACATTATCCAACTCAAAATGTTGGGAATGGAATTATGCAAACAGAACCACAGCTCCTACATGTGCGAGTGCCTTGCAAAAGTATTTTAAACCCTTAAATTATTTTCACATTTTGTCTGTTTTATAAATATATATATATTTTTAATCAAAGCAGTGCAGAGCTACAAAGTGGAAGGGAAATTATGTGGTTTTCATAATCTTTTACAAATATATCTGAAAGGAATGGCTCGCACATGTATTCTGTCCACTTTAATGGGACTCCCTTGGTAAATAAAATTCAGCCATTTGCTTTCAGAGGCAAACTCTATGAAAAGTTAATTGAAAAATCTGCTCCATGAAGGCCTTTGCAAAATAAGATGGTGGAATAGTCTGAAGCACAATTATCTTGAAAAAAAATATATATTTCAATAACATTTTTCAAGAGCAATGTAAGGAACTCAGAAAACATGAAAATATTTTTTTATTAAATAATTAATACATAATTAAATATATTAAAAAAATAGATGTTAAAAAAATTTGTGTGGAGAACAACTGAACAGGGCAGAAAAGTGGTCAGAGTTCACAGGAAGCTGTATTCTGTATTTCAGAATGGGTGTGAGGTTCATTTTCCAGGAAGTCAATGGCTCTGAATATACAGTCAAAGCTATAATGACTAGAGCAAACGGTCAGATCAGAGCATATTCATGTGTTAAAATGGCAAACTAAAGGGTAGACCTGAATCCCATTGAGAATTTGAGGCAAGACTTGGAAAATCACAGTTCAAGGATTCTCTCCATCCTTTTTAAGAGCCTGAGCTACTCTGCACAGGAGAATGGGCCAAAATATGTCTAAATGTGGAGAGCTGAAAGAAAAGTACCTTTAAAGACTGTAATTGCAGGAAAATGTGGTTCTACAACGTGGTTCTCTCAGAGGAACTGAATACATATGCAGGCTTTGTATAAATGTTTAAACATTATATCAGTTTTATTCCACTTCATAATTGCTGTATGCTCCACTTTGTACTTTATAAATATAAACATAAAGTCAAATTAAATACTTTGGTAATTGTGGTTGAAATGTGACAAAAATAAGGGGTATGAATATTTTGCCAAGGCACTGTATGATATTTTAGTCTATATGGCGTCAGAACTGTCAATTCTATGTTGCATTTGTAACCATATTTTGTAAGATTAAAATTGTGTTCAGTTCAACAATTAAAACTGATTCTGTATTTTAAACGTTTGAGTATGTATTTGGTAATTAATATAAACAACAGTAAAAATTGCCTCGAAATTGTGAAAAACATAAATCTTTCCAATCAATTACCAGCTACATCTGTAGGCAAATGACTTTTTGACTTACATACATTAAGACTTAACCTTCCCACAGTCCTAGTTTGACACTCATGAAGAGCGAGGCAATGGAAGTGTCCCATTTATGCTTATTATATTTATTTATTTATATATTTATTATCAGTTCCCAAAACGGAAATAAAAACTTGTAAAAGCACATGTGGGGTCAGTCCAACCGGAACAACGCACAGGGAAAGAAGCTCACACCGGGTCTACTGGACCCATTTCGGACTGTGGGAAGGTTAAAATGATCAATACTACAGGTAGATTAAGGCCAAGTAATCTCTTAATTTCATGTTTCTTCTGCTTGGAAGTTAATACCAGAACTTTGACCTAAATCTATGGAAGCATCCACAAATATTTTCAGCATTAGAAGTGAGAATAATTCCACTGATATAATGAAAAAAAGGCATTCTCATAAATGATGGAAAAGGGTGGAAATGTTTGGGGTTTTTTTCACAAGCAATATAAAAATAATAGAATGCACCTTTTGTACATTGTTTTTTTGTATTTTCAGCAACACCAGTGTTGTTAGTTCCAGTCAGAAATAAACTTCTTGATTAAATGAAAATAACTTGAACTCTAAAGCCATCGGGCATTTGAATAATTTTGAGCCTAAATTTCTGTAAAGATGAAATAGTCCAATGCGTGAAAATGATTCTTAATGTTATCCCACAGATGGGTTTCCACAATCTCTTAACGTCTGTGTTAGTCTCTCGCGTTGCCCTTGACATTTCTCTCTCAGTCGGATAAGGCTAGCAGGTTAAAAATACGCTGACTGTAAGGATCAGACATAAAAATAGACATGATTAAGGACCATATAAATAACATAAATGGATAGTGGCTTCTGTCATGTTGCACAGTCAGTTTCTCACATATAACAATTACCTAAGAATAGGTTACTAGTTCAACATTTCCTGCCATGGGCTTATATTTCTCCAGCACATTTTTAGATGTAACTGGGCCCACCTTTCACAGAAAATCTGTGAGGGATATCTGTTTTTATGACAAAATGAAGTCAAATAGTGCCTGACATCTGTCACTACAGACCTGGTTGTCAGGGGAAATATTGAAACATTAGTGGGTGGAAAATCCTGTTCTGAGCTCAGCATGCATTGAAGTGTGCTTATAGAACTTTTACAAAGACTTGACAGTCGTGCAGGAAACTCAGTATCTGCCAAAATGACATTCTGCATTATGCCGTATTTTTATGGGCCTGGAGGATGTCAGATCTAACTGCGGTAGTGCAGTTACATTGTGGATAAACAAAATAGTCCAAATTCTCTCTTTCAGGCACACTAGGAGATCAGCTATCGCTCAGTAATTATAAAACTAGACCTTTTAATACAGTTTTGGAAACCAGCCTCTAATTTTCAGGCTCTATTATGCACTCCTGACTCCATAGGAAATCTACGCTGAATTAATCAAATCAATTAAAACCAGAAGCACAGAAAGCTCTCTCGCAATTAAAAAAAGAAAGAAGGAAGAGATGTGGCTCATGACTGTGAGCAGACTCTCCACTGTTGTTTACAGATGTCTTGTTTATTCCTATACGGAGATACTGAATATGTCATCTATCTTGCTGAAATATTTTGAAGAGCTGCTCTGATGATCAATTTTTGATTCTTTGCATCACAATGGTTGTTTTACATAAAACACCGTCTATTCAGACTCGATCAGCATTGTTTAACGGCATTTCATTTGCAGCATTGAGGTCTGGGGCAAAGTCATTTTCCAGTAAATGAGGTGAAAGCCATAGTTCTGATAATCTTCTCATGCACACTTTTGGGGTATTTGAGTTCTTCAGAATAAGCAGCTACTTTTAACACAACTCTGTCATATAGCTCTGCAAGAAATAATATTATTTTGTCTGTTGGAAGCTCTTCTCTTTACATGTCCATAATCTACTCACGCATGAATACAATTTTAGGGAATGTTTTTGTGGTTGTGCTATGGATGGTGTTTGAGGGAAAAACAAAAAACAAAAAAAACATGAGAAACATAAAAAAGGACAAAAAAAAAACAACAAAAAAACACAAGGCTTAACGCAAATACTGGATGTATGAAAATATTCTCAGAATGTTGTGGGTGAAGCATGAAACAGACCCTGGAAACAACAAAGGAGACACAGTGAAAGCAATTAAATCTGTTACATAAACCAAGTGCAGCAACTTTTGAAAAAAAAATAGTATTTTGAGAAAACGCTGCGAAAAATAACAAGCTTAGTGTTTGAAACTCGTGGATTTTCTTGAGTCCTAAAGATTTATGGATGATTTATGAATTTTCCAGGAAATCGGTGGGATAAGTTTGTCCGTAAGCTTGTATATTTGTTGCAGTGATGATCCAGCATTCGTAATAAAGGATTTGACACACTTTCTGCTGATGAGGTATTTCTTAAATAATACGGGGATATAATTGCTGACAACCCTAAATGTGCATGTTGCCTTCCTAATGAACTTGTTTGACTGCTGACCGCTTCTCAAACCAATCACAAACTCTCTGTGCTCTTTGAAAAGGCTGTTGTAACAAGACTGTGTGCATCAGATATGTGATGTGATGAAAGGATGCACAATAATAGCGGTGGAAAGGAGCATGTGCCTTTTTAAAGATGGTTAGAGAAATGGTTGCGGGGCTTTTCTGAAAGCTAATACTTAAAATTGTCCCATTTTCAAGAAAAAAGCTGCTAATTTATTCTGTGTAAATTACTATGTTTTTGGATAGGCATTTTGCAAGTTATTGCAACTAGTTTTTAATGAATGTGATGTTCTTCTTTTGTTTCTTCTACCAATTATATTGAAGCAAGTAAAAGCTTTCAGAAAGAGCAAGAAACTGACATTTCCTGTCTATCTCACATGGGAAATCCCACACTTCTGATTAGCTAGCATGTATGGCAACAAATAAGCAACTGCTAACAGGGAGCGAGAAATATAAATGTGTATATACAAACACACTGTAACCCTGTATGTAGTCATATTGTCTTTTTAAAGATAGAAGCTTTTGAATTAAAATTCTTTTTTGAATGACTCCTTTAGCAAACCCATTTCTGTTCCCCTATCTTCTCTTCATTCCCTCGTCCCAATTGGGGCAAAAAAAAAAAAAAAAAACAAACAAAAAACAAAACAAGAACAAAAACAAAACTAAACAAAGAAATAATAACACTAGTGCAAAATTTGTGCGATTTATATAAACTTTATATTTTAGAGAGTCCCCAGCAGCCATAGTTTGGGAAGTCCCAATGAGCCGCTGGGCTTTTGAACATACGAGTCTGTTCATCAATATCTTCACTGAAGAAAAATACCAGAAGAGACACATAGAGACATCTTGATGTCTCTGTTCCCACTCTAACATGTCCATGTCTCTTTTTACAGTTAGTTTGACTGACAACAGTGACTAACTGCACTTTTTTTGTCTGTGTCCATTTGTCCAGTTGCTGTCAGTCAGCCAGTCTGTCAGCAAATCAGTTTATCTTATTTCGGATTTTGTGGCTGGAGAGTGCAGTGTAGAAAAGGAATCAGTCATCTTGCGGCTGATAGTCCAGACCAGAGTTACAAGAGAACAAATCATTTCCTGGATTTGGGCACAGTTGATTGCAGCAGTTGACAATCCTGACAGCTTATTGCCTCCAGGTTTCCACTTGTTAAGCCACCAAGCACAGAATTGTGGCGAGTCCAAGAAAAAACAAATGTTTGATTGTGTTTGACAAGCTTCTGGAAACCAGTCCGTAGTCTGCAAAGGCATTACAACTCAATCGACTGGTTTTATGTTTCAAAAACTGAATTCTGTGCAGGACTTATTGGTGTTTACTATCTTCTTGTAATATTTGAACATGTTGAAAACTCGCTTAGCTTGGGATAACTCTTGGTTTTGGTGCAAAACCTTTGGAAAACATAGTTTAGAGAGGCTTGATTTGCTATGTTTTAACCTATTTAGCTGCAGTGTACTACGGTGCTGTCATAAAAGGCATAAAAGTGGCATAAATTAATGAAAATTACAAGAATCCATGAAACAAATTGTTGTAATATCTGTCCACTAATAGTACCTAACTCTGTGATTGTCCTGCTTGTCGCTCAGCTCTCTAAATAGGCTAAAACATTTTCAAACTTAACTCCCATCTAACCCTGATTTTTGTTCACCAAATGTCAACTAGGTTAATCTTAAATTAACCCATTTAACTAATCATATCACTGCATTTGGTTTTAAAAAGTACGAGAATCTGTGGAACCCACATGAGGTTCTAACACAAGAAAGACTGTAAAAGGTTCATTTGTCAAATCCAGAAGGACGGAAAGTCAGTGGGATGATTTTGGTCCAGTACCAGTGACTATCTAAGGTTTTATATGGGGTCCATCTTATATCTGTGAGGGTATGAAAGGTAGACTAGGTGTATGTGCTTCCCCCGAGGGTGAAACCTCTTGTTGGTTAAACCCATATCTGGCCTGCAGCGAGGAAGTTCATAAGCCTGTACCACTGTGCAAATTTGGCATGGGAGTGTGGGATGATATTGGAAATAACTGCTGCTGATTTAGTTATGCGACCCTTACTGCAGAGCTTTTTTCCAAGAAAACGTAAGGGCAACTTCTTCAAACTTGATGAGCATGCTCTTAGCAGCCGTTCAACTAGCTATACCATCTGTTTACATGCTTGAAATGCAACAGAGCCAAAAAAATAAAAAGTAAAACTCAACTGTAGCTGAAGCAGTAATCTCCTGAAATCAGACTTTATGATATTTGATGAGGTCATGATTTACTGCCTTTTTTTTTTCGTCAGTATCAACTATCTTCTCTGTCTTTCTCCCTCAAACCAGGGCGGAAAAATGCCATCAGAGTGGAAGGAAGTGGAGTAGAGCTGCATTATTGTGAAGATTTTGCTGGCAGGGCACCAGCGTGTTACACAAAGGCTGCTCATGGTGACAAGTCCAGATATTAGGTGTGTTTGCTTTGTATATTGGTTACACCACTCAGCAGACCGCCATATGAAGGTGGTCTGAACCGCTTTATGGGCAGAGACAGGTTTGCCCAACTACACCACAGTGCAGACTGTGTTCAGGGTGGTATCAAATCGAACTGCTTTAGCCTCCGTGGGCTTCATGTTGGTGTCATACATTGGATTTTCAAATGATGCCTGCCCATTGGAGCTCTCATGTCCGACATAGCCGTTGAATTGGACCTTTGGACGGGTCCTGAAAAAAAAAAAAGAGAAGTAACACTGCATAACCAGTACGAGTTTATCTGCTAACGTAAATCACATAAAATATTTATTAAAACAAAGCCAATTTTAACAAGGATTTCAAACACGAAATCCTAAACAAAGCACACTATCAGTCATGTGCAGAGTTTTAATGATGAGAAATTGCTTTACCATTTTGATTCCTTGCTGTCATTTTTTATAAAGCCTACCTTTTCAGGCTTAGTGGCTCAAAATAATGCAGAAAATGCTTCAAAACAATTTCTAAATGGTTCATAGATGTCAAGATAAATATTTGTATATATTTAGTGTCATCATATCTAGAATTGCTCCCACAAAATTTTAGATTGAAATGTCTAGGTATGGGTGCAATTTTCAAAGCAAAGCTTAGATAATTTCACTTCAAAAATCAAAAGAGGCTTTTAAGGTGGATAAAAGAATTAGTATTTTTGTGATGCTGTTAATAGTGATACTTTTTACTCTAATCTTTGGCGGTAACGTGTAAACGATGGGGGGGAACAAAGTTCTTTTGCTAATAATCTATAAGAAACCAGATCATGTTTTAGTCATTAGTTCACATTAGCCAGGGTTGTAGGAACATTTCCATGCTTTACTGTGTTGATTTGGAATGCATGATCCCCTGAGCTCCTTTAATTTCACAGGAGTTCATAGGGAGATACATTAGTTCAGGAATAACTAGACAGTTTAACGCCTCATATCCGCTCACAAATGAGAGGAATAATTTAAGAAGTTTATAGGTATGACTCCTAACTTTGTCCCTCAAAACCAAATCTGTAACGCTCAGAAATGCAAAGTTAAATTTATTTAGCATTCCTTTTAGATCTATTTTTAAACGAGTTGATTTGCAGCGATGACTGAACAGTTTTAGGGAGAGGAAGTTATAAGTAAAAATGAAAAAGATTGTAGGGGAAAAATTGTAAAAGCAGTGACAAAATATAGACTCCAAACATTTTAAATAAGCTGGAATTCCTCTGGTTTCAGTTCAAAATATATACATGTATTTTTAATACACATACATGTTCACAGCATGTTTTTTTTATTTTTTATTAAGATTTCAAACAGTGGTCTAACTGAACATTTAAGACTGACAAATACACTTTCCTAATTTGTCTGTTTGTTGCAGATTCCATTTTAGATAATCAGTTCCTTTAATCCTGTTAGATTTAATCACTTACTTCTACACCCTGTGGAACTATTTGCAGCGAGGAGAGCTGCTGCTGTTTGATTCTGACCTCATTAAGAGTGCGTGTACGCGCGTGTGCGCGCGTGTGTGTGTGTGTGTGAGCAATGGTGGAAATTCAACCCTGGGGAGCCACTAAGCCTACCCTACATGTTCAAGCCATTACTTTACAAAACTGCGCACACCAACACATGGCATGGACCTCCCTGTACGGAAGAAGCTTAAATCACGGCACAGGCCATGGCTGGAGGTGCAAAACTTTCCCTCTATCAGAAATATGAAAAATGCCACACATAATTGTTCTGACAGTATTATAGATACTATATAGACAAATGGGTCACAGCAGGAAAAAAAAAACTGCAGCGCACACACACACACATGCAAACCCTTTAGTTTCTCATTAAGCAACTACTTTACATCAGCATGTGAAGAATTAATTTATATTTCTGTCGGCTTGCCATTGTAGTGGTGTAGATGTTGAAGCATGCCTGCAGAGATTTAACTATAGAGTGTAATGAATGCACAGCCTCATACTGGATACAGTATGAACAAACTTATTAATGCAAGAGCATATCAAAGCATATGAGTAACTTTACTCATTTACAATTTAAAGATTGGTCTTAATGACATCATGCTGACAAGGAGATGACAATGAGATCAAAGACAAAATAAAATGCCCTGATAAAGCTTTTAATGATTGCTGTTTGGACACAGTAGGGCTGCACTGCTTCAGAAAAACTTCATGTTATTTGTTCTCTTCTGAGTAGAAAACATCATCCCAATTGCTCTTTGCTGATGCAAGTGATCCCAAAATTGTGTTTTAAGCTTTAATTTAGGTCCACGTAATATTGTGCAGCCTTACTAAACAGCATGAATAACAGATTGCAAACTAAAAACAAGAGATGGGAAATTTGACAGAGGATGTGGCGGCGGGCGGAGGTCTGGTTGTTAGAACCAGATGGATGACAGGCGCCAGTCTTACCTGCCGCCAGGCCCCCAGGTGTTTTTTGGTCTCTCATTGTCATCTGTGTCAGCAGACAATGTCCTGCATACAACCAGCAGCTTTAATGTACATTGATTTGAACTGCAGACTGCAACTTGCAATGTTGGTTAAACAAGACCTGGTAGTTTCAATCGTATATGAATGTGCAACTGAGATACAACATCATCAAAGATTGAATTTATTTCAGTATTTTAATTTAAAAAGTGAAACTCCTATATTTTAATTAGAATATTACTTAAAACTATGAAAAAAAATGCTTGAAGCAGAAATGTTACAACTATGTTGTCCAGCACAGTCACTGGCATTACCCTCAAAGAAAGTGACCTGTAAGGTCATTCCTAAATGAGTTGTTTGTTCAAAGTGCTGCAAACTAGCATTTTACAAAGAGTTAAGAGAAAGGAAATTATGTTTGAAAATGATGGTTAAGAACAGGTATAACTGCAGCCGTGGGAGAACAATGAGGCAACGCTCATTACAGACTTTGGGAGAGATTAACGATCTGTCAACAGAAGTTGGAGTCAAAAGAGCCTTTCACAAAACACCTCCTGGCGGGATTAAAGGCCCATTTAACTGTCTACATGTGTTTTGTAAAAGGACAGATGTGGCAAGGGGGGTAAAAGTCAGCCCGTCTCATTACAGCTTCAGCTGATGTACATAAGCGTATGTGATCTTGTCAGGTTGAGAGAACGATGTCGGGATGACATTTGGTTTGTGTGGCCAGCCAGCCGCAGGATCGAAAGGCATGAACAGGACTCAGCGATCAATTCAGACAGCAATGGCTGGAAGGTGAGATGGATCATTTAAATTTGATGCATTTGGCAACAGCAGGAACACTGCCCTGAGTTTCTCTACAAGAGTTGTTTTGAAAAGGATTGTTCAGGGAGACTTTCAATTCAGATTTTAGGAACCGACTTCTCACGAGGCTGTAGTTGTTCTGTAATTACGGAAACTTCAATAAAAACATCAAATTGAAATAGTTTGCTGTTTAGAATTAATTTAAGTTTCACTTCTGGAACTAAAATAGATTAAATGTTTGAATATGTTTTAATTTGTGACAATGCACCTCTATATTAATGATGGTTATGTAAATAATGGTGTAGTTTCTACCTAAACAAATAATCACTTCAGCATTCCTGTATATGTATAAACTGTTTAGTAATCAATTATTTTCTTTTAGATTGAACGCTTTTTCTGAAAAAAACTTTATACATGCTCTAAAGGCCTCCCTGCTCTCAAACTTTTGCAGGAGACCTTAAAAGGAAACTCAATAAGATTTTGTTCTTATTGTAGTAAATTTTTACTATATTCAGTTTTTGTGTTTTAAGTGTACTGAACAGACCCAAAACTAATGTGTAGAAAAGAATAGAAAAGTGTAGTTGTGTTAAAAATTAAGACTGATCCTAAGAATAAAATACTAATTAAAACTAACATACTTTCACAGAAACAGGCTCAGGTATCAGATCCAGCACCTTTTGGTAGTGTGTTTACAGAAACAGAGGACAAACAGCTGTTTTGTATTCTGCTCTGCTGCTGGTCTGCTTTTTCTGAAGGATTGCCATTGAGACTATAGCTTACCTGTGCTTGTAGAGGTAGAAGGCAAACCCAGAGAGGATGAGGGCAAAGAAAGGAACTAAAATGGCTGCTGCCACAGAGCTGCTGTTTGTGTATGGGTTTGATGGATTCATTGCCGTGGTTACAGGACCTGGAGTCACGAAGAGATAAACCAACATGTACACACAAACTCTTCAACTCAAACACTTGATTCAGTTTGCTACACATTTCTATTCAGTAAACTCCTGGAAGGTTTGTTCTGAAATAAAGTAATCCCAAACAACACATTTGAAATGCATCATTTTAAATGTTATGTCGGTTGCATGATGTTATGGAAACAGTGTGTTGGTGCTGCCAAGCAGACCCACCTTGTCTTGTCAGAGAAAACTTGCCAAAGTCTTTACTGTGAATATGTCCCTGGTAAACGAAAGTCTTTTGGTCAGACTCTGCAGTGACCTGCAACACAAGACGGGGTTCAGCTTTTAGAAAAAAGCATGTAAACAAGTTATTATTTGTTTATTTGTTTTTAGTTTGGAATAATTTCATATTTATTTTTCTAACTTGACAAAACTCCACATGTTTTCAGTTTTTCAGGAATGCATCTTAGGGCAATAGTTTTAAAGAAACATATAGGTTAGATATTGTTTAAATTAATTTTTAAACATTTCTACAAAAAAGTATTAAAAATTATCAGTGTAGCAATACAGTATAGACCAAATTTGCATGAAATGTTTTTTTTTTGTTTTTCTATTTTACTGCAGTAACAGTTGACGCACAATAAAAAATCAAATACACATATTTTCACTGTCCGTCTTATTCTCAACTATCTTCTAAGGACCTTCTAAGTTGCTTGCGGAGCTGGTGGGAAAGTGTCATTATTTACAGTGAAACAGTAAATAATGAGGGCGGATAATGAGGTAAGGATACTGAGATAGGAAGAAGATTTTACAAATGTAAAAATGTAGATAATCAGAAAAAATCCGACAGTTATTGTCAAAAGCTTGTTGAAGAATAACCAGAATGTTTAATCTAGATCACAAAAAAGCAAACTTACCAAATGCAAAGGATGCATGTGAAATTCTGACTAAACCTAATTCTCATCCTGGTGTATAGCAAATGTAAATGTAAATCCTAAGTGGCCTAAAGGAAGAAACCTATTCTGAGTATGTTATGAATTACAGATTTAGCTGCTGATTTTTTTTCCCTTGAACTTAACAAAAACTGCTTATGAGTCCTGTCTTTCCATTGTTTTAAATAAAAATAGAAAAAGACAACAAATGCATTAATATCATAAATTAAAAACTGTTATCCACAAAATGTAGTTATAGTATGCTTTCAACATCACTGAGCTATTCTCTTAAATGTTTATGCTCTCTCACCCCTTACAGGCTCTCTGAAGCATCCAGGATTTTTACTCAGCTTCAAATATCACCCACAAAATTAAACTGACTGCCTAACTTTCTCTCCTTGGCATCTCCTAAATGGAAAGTTAATTTAAATGACTGATAACATCCAAAGTGTAAATACAGAAAATATAATCTATCCACGCCACAGAAAATTTATGAAGGCCCAAAGTTAAATGTCACAATAGTTCAATAAGAACCGAGTCCCAAGCCTGAGCCCTGCAGAGCGTTACATGCTGCAACAATTGCTTGGTGAGAAGATTAAGTTCCTGGAAGTCTCAGCTGCATGCCTGGGCCACTCATGGTGACAAAAAGGTATATTCAGCCATTAACTGGGGCCTTTATGACAGAAAGGCAATTGTTCACTCTACAGCAACCAGTAAAGTGAGAATTCAGAATCACCCCCATTTTTGTCAGTACAAAGAGCTGCAACACTACTCAGTAGTTATATTACTTCAAGAAATGTAATGGATTGTCTGAATAAAATGAAAGCACACTTTTTTATTCTGATGGTGGATTTATTTATTTATTTTTTTAGTAACCTGTCATGCGTAGCTCCTAATTTAATTTTTAGAGCTGCAACACTCAAGCTAAACTAAAAAAAAAGAGTGTGCATGGTACGATGAGCTGATCAAAGCCCTTAACTTTAGGTGCCACACACAGTTATTTAAAAACAGGTATCTAATTGCTAGCACCAAGGTTAATCCATTTCTCCTCATTAAGTCCTCTCTTATGGATGCGCTGAAGAAACACAAAGCCGATTGAAAGCCATTGACAGAAGTACTGTGATCATGTACAAAAACTCGTAAATGACGTGATCAAAATACATAAGAAGTAACACAGATTGTTTAATATGATTACTTAAACCTGCTACCACTCCTTGGTTAGGCATAACCATGGACAAGCCCTTTAAAGCTGCCATGTTTGAAAAAACAGAGGATGGTGTTGTCCAAGTCTAATCTATTTATTTATTGTCAAACTAATACGATTATCAAAATTAGTTAAAAATACTTGTTGCTTTTGTCTGACAGGAGCTCAAAAGACTTTTAAAGAGAAAATTGTTAAGATGTATAATAATAACGAGCTAAAGATATTTTGAAGCTAGAGCCATTTTTTAAAGTCTGTTGTGGGTAAGTGGGTGTCCTATGAAGTAAATTTAAATGAAAAACATTCAATTCATGGTATAATTTTATGACCAGATAAGATGTACGTTCTTTCCAAAGTGGCACTATGGGTAATACGGTAGTGAACAGTTCTGAGACGGAGCTAAGCAATGTGTCCGAACACACAGGGAGAAATTAATCTCAATCTAGGAGATCTGAATTGAACTGGAATGTGTTTAATTCGTTTTCTTCACAGGATCACCTAACTAGAACACACTGATTGCCTTAAGGTTCATGTGTTGGGTTCTGTAGTCATGCAGGACTGATTCGCTTTCCCACTTTGACATTAGCTAGCTCACAGTAATCGTAGCTGATAGTAGAAGCATTTAAGGTCACGACACAGTCTCAAAGAGGAGGAGAAGAACATGAACAGAACCCAATACATTATCATTTTCTAAATGGTAAGAGAAACTAAATCAGAATCACTCACGCCAACGGATATCAAATCTAAAAATACCTTCATCTAGGTTCAGGGTCGCCTTAAGAACAAAACATCCAAACACTCTACACACTGTAGTGCGAGGAAAGGAGGCATGAGAGGTCATTAACATGAAAACAATTGAATGAAATGCAGAACAGCATCTCTTCAGGTCATGGATTTTCTGGGAAAATACATTCTTGGGCAATATTGTTTGACAGAGTGAGGAGTGAAGGATTGATAATCCATAATCATGTTTCCACTATGCACAATGTGATGTTTTAATGCATAATTTAGTTTTCCATGGATGTCTGTTGGATGTGTTTCCAAAGTGATGTACCAAACAGCCTCCTAAAGTGTGCCTTGTTTGTTGTAAACAAAAAATTGGTTAATGTTAAAATAAATCCTGAGGGATTAGATTGTTGTAATGTTTTTTTTTTTCCCTCAATAAAATGCTTTGATGTGAGTTTTTCTGTTTTTGTCTTCCAAAAACAGCTAAAGGTAGAAGTCTATATTTTATTTGACTATTTCCCACAAAGGTAAGCAGATTTTATTATTGTAACATACAATAACTAACACAAGTAACTGGTTTAAGGTGTTGCTTGTAAACAAATATTCGAAAAACTTCAGGTGTGAAATTTACGAGTTACAGCAAATGTGAGTCGTTGGTCATCTCTTTAAAGTAAGAGATGACCAAATCAAAATGGTGTGAATACTCCAGAGAGAAAGCGACATCGCATCAGAAAACTCCATTCATACTACAGTGTAATACTGTCTAGGTGAGTAAGTAATGCCTCCTTAATGGAGCCATTTTCTGGGTATTCTTATTTGGTCCTGGTTCCTGGAGTGTAAATAACGGGGGTCAAAGAATAACAACCTTGTTCCTGGGAAGTCTTCCTGTAATGGAAATGCAAAGTATGGGCAATTAGGAATATCAACGTCAAGCTGAATAAGCAGACTCAAACACATAGACCCAGATATGCATCGCAGCATTAGTTTTTAAGTAAAAAGTCACAACAAACAGAACAAACCCTTGGATGACATATTACTTTGATCATTCACTGTATCTCGCTACCCCTGCAACAAACTGAAAGCTGAAAATTTGGATCCATCTTTACCAAAAGATGGATCCAACTTGTCGTTTTTGAGACAAGTATAAAAAAACAAGACATGAAGTGTTTACTTTTAAAACATAAAATGCTATTTTGCTTTATTTGATTAAAGCCCTGCAAGTGCCTTTAATTAAAGAAGCTTTGGCTTACATATCCATCCATAGCCCAGTTGTCATTTTTAAACTTGCTGTAGTAATACTCTGTTGGCCCCTTCACTTGGTACACCTTCAACAGCAGCTGGTTTTCCTCTGACTTGTAAGTACCTAGAAAGATGGAGGCAGAGATTCAGATTGCATATGCAAACAGTTACACTCGTGTTTAAATCTTGCATAAATCAATGGCACATTATCTCCTGATTTGTGTTGGAACTTGTCAAAGTCGAGGACTTTGCCAAAAGAGACAAACACGGATAGGCAGGCACGTGGTAAGCAAACAGATTTGTTTGTGACAGGCAGAGTAAAGGAGGCACCTTGACATTTCGAATGATCATCCTCTCTTTTTTTCAAAAAGCATATAACACAATATGGGAGGAAAACATGACATTTAGCCTTTAGCAACATGTCTCTGTGTAAATATAGTGCAAACACAAAAGCAGCTGATAGTCAATGTGACAGCAGACATGCAAGCAACTTCTAAGAAAAACAATCCAAAAGCCACACATTAATCAACTTTAATTTGCAAATAAACACCTAAAAAGTCATTTTCTCTTTAGATTTCTTTTATGGGCTCATTACATTTTTTTTTTTTTTTTTTTTTTATGAGATAGTACATTCTCAGTGGCTAAGAAATGTCATTTAATTCCAGCAAAAAGTCTCAGACCCAAGGACACTATTTATGTGCTAATATTCATAAAAAGTGAAATTTTAGCTAATTTTAGCTGCATTCCAAGGTTGGATAGAAATGTAAGGGCTGGGATTTAGTAATCAAATAGATCCTACAGTTTGTTTTCTTTTGACCTATTTATTCTGCCTTGTTACTTTTCATGTCTTTGTTGGCCTACATTAACACTCTACACTGTGAAAAAATATAAAACAACCATTGATTTCTTTGTGCTTTACTTTCATACTTTGTTGTAATCTTTTAAAAAAGAGTTTTCAGGGCTAAAACTATCAATAGCATCACATAGGCTACCTTCACACAGCAGGTAAAAGTGACCCACATCTGCTTTTTTTTGCTCATTTCTGACTGTTTCATGGCAGTGTGAGAACCCCAATTTGAATTTTTTCAGCCTGAAAATGTTAAAAGTGCAGAAGAGGACATGAGTGAAACTAAAACAAAAGAAAACCATAGGAAATACTCCTTTAAAGCCAAAATACAGTTAGATCAAAGCCAGGCTTTGCTTTAATTTTCCAAGATGGAATGTTAAAATGACTTTGAAACAATTTATTTAATTTAAAATGTGTTTTATCATATTTGAGCTGATGTATTTAACTCTTACACTCTTGCGCTTTGAAGAACTGTTCGGTAAAAACGGCTTTATCTCAACAGCTTTAATTCCTGAGTCATTACTTATCACCTACACTGTCATTTGCATTTGCAGAGTCTGTGTTTGAACTTTAGTTTCTTTGTATGCCTCTAAAAATATAAAAACTATACTTTCTATTGTTCTTTTACTCTCATACATTGTAAAATAAATAGCCACATACCAGTGAAACTGTACTTATAAATGTATAATATCACTGTAAATTTACAGTGGAGGTTGCAAAAGTTTAAAAACACAAAGAAGTGAAAATGGATTTTTATTTACTTACTTTTATTCACCTTCAGAGAAATGTTCACATGTTGTTTACACTGGATTTAAAGCCCATACATGTTCAACTTCTGGGGTCTCACTCAATTTTAACTCACTGATAATAAAATAGGTGTCACTTCATAAAAATCATTTTTCCACACACTGACTGTCTTTGAATATTTTCCTTGGTTCTTTGGGATCAAGGTAACATTATTTTCATTTATGTTTAGATATAATGCTTGCAACAGGGTTCTGTAACTCTAAACATGCCAATGTAGCTCATGCTAATTGGTCTTTTAGCTCAGTTTCTGTCCTCCTACCAAGTATTTTAAGAGTGAAATTGAAAGCATAATCTTAAATAAAGTGACTTAAATAATAATATCTAAAAACCCAAAAGTATACTCTTTTACCTGACAGTCTGATTGACACCCCGCTGGTCTCCAGTAACGTGACGTTCACTCGGCTGCTGGTAGCATTGAACCCAGTAACTGCAAAGGTGGTGGTCTGCCTCTTCCCTAAATACTCGTAAAAACCACTCCACTCAGAGTTTGGAGAGAAGACATCTGCTGGAACTTGGAAAGAAATACATGGATAAATAACAAAAGCTTCACAAAACAGGAGAAGTAATCTTTGACAGCTGCTAAAATATCCTAACGCAATATATTGAGCCTCTCCTTCCGTCACGACTGAGGGGTCAGTCTATGCCTCAGACATGACTCACGTCAAACAAAGATGTTTCTGTATTCTTGCAAGAATCTCTGTGGTGTTTTTATCTTCTTACTGCCTCCTTCAAACTAAAGATTGACTTTGAAATAATTTATTTAATTTAAAATGTGTATCATCATATTTGAGCTGATGTATTTAACTCTTACACTCTTGCACTTTGAAGAACTGTTCGGTAAAAACAGCTTCTACTGATCTGTGACCCATATAAGTAACATTCATTGCTACAGTGTCAGCATCTTTTACTCCACAGGAAATTCTTTTTGAAACACTCATGCTTACTGAGAAGTAATGTAATTAATTCAACAAAAAAAGTGGGGAAAAAACAATCAGCAATGAAGCAAAAACTCTTCAATTAATATTAATGTGCTGTTTGTAGTCCATTCTGCATACCACGGATCTTATTCTTCTGTATGTCTGACTCCCCTCTGCCTTTGGGATTTACTTTCACTCCAACTGAAATGAAAGAGTTTAAAATTCAGTTCAGCTTGAATTGTGTTAAAATATTATATAAATTCCATGTAAAGAGAAAGAAAAAAACAAAACAAAAGAAAAATAGAAAGCTGCTTGTTTCTGTTAGAAAAGAAAATCATTTTGTGTTATAACAGGAAACAATACTGAGAAGAGAATTAAACAAATTAAAATATAGTTGATGTTCATTTATATCTATAATTCAATTCACAAAGTCAAACTCATCTTATATAGATCCATTACACACTATAGTGCTGTATTTATAAATGTTTCCTCAATCACTGCGGCTTGAAAGCTATACAAACATAAAATTAAATTTCTTTGATTTTTTTCAGATTTTATGAGATCAAATAAATTAGTTTTCGTACAGAAATGTTGGTGTTCGAATAATTTTCTCTTTTGGCCACATTAAGATCAAGAAGGTCTTTAAAGTGTTGATTGCAGTGAAATGTGTTGTTAAATTTACCCATTAAACTGTTGAAATATTAATAAATAGCTGTCTTAATGAGAACTTCATGAAAATAAATATTAAGCACATTTTCACCTTAATGTAATTTGGCAGAATACAGATAAAACTTCTGGGTTTGATTGATAAAAGAAAAAAAAAAAAAAACAGTCTTCAGTTTTATCATTCCTTTTCATTATCTTGTTGAAAAGTGGTGTATTACTTGGCTCTCTCTATATATCTGATTTTAAACCCAGGATAAAACCATTTTAAAAGTAGAGAATCTCTGAATACCTTTACAGAGCGGCGGTTTCCCTGTCCATCTTCCATCACTTTTGCAGGTTCTGTGCTCTGATCCACCAGACAGATAAAAACCTTCTTGACACATGTATATCAATGTATATCCTAAAGTTGGCAGGTCCATCGCTCGAACATCCACGTTACTGGGGGTTTCTGGCTGTCGACATGAATGAGCTGAGTGATGAGAAGCAGAAACATGTATGACATTCTAAAATTTGACAACTCAACAGCCAAGTAATTTCTTAATAGCCTGATATGAACAAGTGATAGTTATATCCTGAGTTAATCCTTACCTATGCATTCAGGTTGAGTTCCACTCCAGGTTAGGTTGTCCAGGCACGTTCTTGTTGTCGAACCGAGGATGTGGTAGTTTTTGCGGCACTTGAAAGAAATCTTACTGCCCACCTACGTATCATTGAAATACGATGACAAAAAGGTTACCCTGTTCCATTCGAAAACCACGCCATATTCAACAGAAAATAACCTTCAATTCACAACACACTCAGCAGGTAAACAAGTTGAGGGGTTCTGAGAAAAAGCTTTTAAGGCACATTTGAAAAGAAACCATGACTGTGCGGATACAAAAAAAAAAAAAAAAAAAACCTTCGGTTTTATGACTCATCTCCAATGAATATGTACGTCACATGAGTGCTAATATACCAATTCACTGCGATAACTTTCTTAAAGCAGTGCTTTAATCTTGCTTGGGGACTGAAGATGAAGAATTGCATTGTGAATCAATATTTGAGAATCTTAAACTTGAACTCCGGTGTCAGAAACAGTCTTTTCTACTTCAGAATTCAGCTATACAAACTTGAAAGAAAACTGAAAATCTCTTTATTACCTGTTTAAATAACTTATCTGAGTTCTAGCCTTTAGATTTACATTAGAGTTATTCAAACCCATGTCGTACTATTTATGTAGTTTTCTATGGGTTTATGTTTGGACGCTGCTGCCTTCGTTCTAGCGGGTGTGTGCTGTTCTTGCGGTTCTCACGCTGTCACCTCAAACTCAACTGGGTTGTTAACTGCAGACTGATCTTTTAACTCGGACTTCCAGAACCAACCAGCGCCTGATCCCCTTTCTTAAGAATGCATTGCTAGTCTACAATTCTGCCTTTCAGATTGTCAGAAGCTGCTTTTCACCCCACCTCATCCCAGTTGTCTGCAGAGCGTTGGTTGTCTGACAGCCATCTGTTAACCCCGGCTGCTCCTCCACCAACACAAGCAGAGTGACTGCCGGTGACATTTTGATTCGTGGTGGCTTTTATATTTTGAAACGCATTAACTGTACAAAAAAAAGCTACAGATAAAGTAGCATTAAATGAAGTGCATATCAGATTATGTTACTTTCTATAGCTGAGTTAGACAAAAATTACTTTGGATGACTTTTTTTAATCTTTTCAGAGTTACTACTATAATTATCTGCAATCATCTCTTCCTTTGAATAGAACATTTTCCTACATAATTCATTTACGTTTGTATTTTTGTTTGCTCATCTATCTCAGGTTTAAACTACTTGTTTTCAGCTGTTTTGTAAATACTGTGAAATGTTTATAAAATCTTAACTAATTTTAAAAATTTGAACTCGGGGAACGCAAGTGTCAACATCTAAGATGAAGCCTGCTTTACGATGCAAATATATTTGGTAACATTTTATATGACGGGTTGTGAATAAGACTGTGATGGTACTAAAATAAACATGACATAACACCTGTCATGTGTAAAGTCTTCATGAAAATTTATGGCTGTTGTCATAAAGTGTCATTCAGTAAATCATGACACTTAATACAAAGTTGGCATCATTCAAAAAAAGGTATTACTGATTAAACTTTAAAAAATATGTAACTTTATGTTACTAAAGCTGAAGATGAATCAGTGATACTTTTATAACAAATTTATGTCAGATCATGATTTCTTGGTTAATGTCAAGTTGCCATAATAAAGACATTTTGAATAATGTCAACTTTGTATTAAAAGTGTCATGATTTACCTAATGACACTTTTTGACAACAGTCATAAATATTCATGAAGACAACGCAAATTAAAGTTTGTGAAATATTTAAGTTAAGCTATGTGTACCACATTTACCAAGAATAGTGGTCAAATCTCCAATTTTAAATCCACATTATGGAGGCTGCAAGTACATATTTGAGCCTATCTTGGCTAAACTTATGCATCCAATTATTGTTTTAAAATTTCTTGCATTTATTTTGCTTTGTAATTATTTTTGCCAGATTTCTATAAATCAAAAGCTCAGTGATCATAATGATATTCATAAACTTCTCACCAGAAATGTATATTTGATTTATACATAAAGAGTCACAGTAACTTTAACATAGTTCTTGCATTAATGTATAGTTTTGGTTTTACTGGTATAAGTAAAACCATGACATCATGGTTTGGTTTTCAGTAATATATCATGGTCAACAGTGCTGACTGCTGCCCTGCGATCCAATAATAATAATAACCAGGTTACATACATGTGCTTATTTATAATTTCAGCTGCATAAAATCTGTGAAAACACATATATTTTTACTTCACCGCCATCAAGTGCTCACCTGAAAGCCCTGGGCCAAGATCGGAATACCATAGGCTGGAGTTCCTGGATCACGACAACTGTTGAAGGCAGGGTCTACACACGCAAACATAAGAAAGTACCCATTGTATTTCATTATGCTCCTTTGATTACATTACCAACCGTGCCATCCAAATAACATGCATAAAAACAATTATTTTATTATGTTTTTTATTTATTCTACTAGGGCATAAACATACAGGTAATCAGGCCAAGATAACAAAAAAAAAAAAATGAATGAACATCTACAAAACGGCTAATAAAGTAAACCCATTAAATGATGTGAAATACAAATTTCTGAGATGGGGTAGGAGGTGGTGTTAAGTAGGAACAGGTTTCCTGCTTGTTAAAGATGTGCCCCCTGCTTCAACACACTAAAATCAAACAGTTAAATTTTTCTCTTCTACGCGTCTTTATGTTTCACAGAAACCTGCCAGTTACTTTACTCATTAAATTTAATCAGGTATGTTCAAGCAGTGATTTGTCTAAAAATGTACTTCCTGCTGCTTCCTACTGGTCAGAAAGCAATCGTGTTTTCTTTCTTTTAGTTACCTATACAGGTTGGTTGATGCCCACTCCAAATCCCATCTGCTTGACAGAGTCTGGTGGCAGAGCCCATCAGCACATAGGGGGAATGGCAGTAAAACCTGACCTCTGACCTGTAAGAGAAAATAAATATTGAATCATACATAAACATGACAGGAGCCCCAGTGTTTGAAACCATGACGATATCTGGACATTTTTCTGTGCCACACAGCAAATACTATGACAAATAAATGTGTACCAAAAAAATCAATTGTCCCCGATTTTTTTAAATTTTGGGAGATCAGTGAGCGGTCAGTACTTACATGTGAAGGTGACCGAACTCACCTATCTTATCTACCTATGCAAAGGTCTTCAAATTAACCACTCTCTTCTTTTGCTCTACTGTGAGAGAGGATTGACTGGTGGACATGACCCACCAGGTCATGTCTGTACGTTTGCAGTTAACAATAGTCGTCCCAAATTTTCTTTTTATATGTAGCAACAATTCAGGCAAAAAAGAATTTAAAAAATCAGTATTGACTGCAGTCGTTGCAGACCTAATGAGAAAGCATTTTGTCTCATGTAGAAATAACAGTTTATCAACTGACCCGAATGAGAAGATGTTCCCTTCTCTGAATCCTTCACCAGGAGAACCAGGATCCCCACACAGGACAGCTTGAAAAACAAAATAGTGACAGTCAACATTTCTACTGTTCTGCAGTTTCAGCATCGCTGACAATCCTTTGCTTAAGCTCAAATGCAGTGTGCTGTAGTTTACAGGGAATAAAGAAGAATATGAACTCACGCAAACACTGTGGAATGTCTCCAGTCCAAGTCCCGTTTCCCTCACAGGTTAAGACAGCAGGGATGGACATCTGATAACCCTGAAAACAGCTGTAGCTCACACTGGATCCCCAGGAATGATCAGTCCCTTCGACCTTTCCATTGAGCACTTGGGGGGGATGTCCACACTGGATAACTGAGGCAACACACACAAATCAAAGTTCAGCAAAATTGTCAGGATCTCTGTTCATCCTATGAAACTTTGTGTATGCAGCTCAGGAGGATATACACAGTATTTTACCCTTAATTTAACTTTAATTCAACCCGTTTCACTTAGTCCCACTTAGATGGGTAAGAAAAGAGAGCATTTCATTCTTGTAAGAGAGATGAATGTTGATCCTCTTAAGTAGGGAATTGAAGACAGGGTTATAGGTTTTCACTAAAGCTTTGCCATATCTACAGCCAGAGAAAATATGTTTCAACACTGACACTGAAAAACCTGTTAAAGGTTATGTGCTGCCACTATGCACAGCTATGGGGACTGTGAGCAAATGTCACTGGCAGACAGAAAACAACAGAAATGTTGCATGTTAGCATCACCAAATCACCATAACAACCACATATTTTAAGGATTTGTGAGTGTACTGTGTCAAACTTTATTGCAATGACCCTTTACTCCAATAAGCTTTTACTACTTTTAAGGAAGATGTTAGATTTCATGATTCAAATCAAACCATCAATGCTCAATAAGGCCATAATCTGTCTACTTTTATTCAGCAAAAATTGGGTTTCCTTTCAAATGTGTTTTGAATGAAGATTTAGATGATATCCCTTAATTCTTCCCTCTGATACACATTTCGAGCGGCAGTGCTATTTCTGGTAATGATTCACAAAAACCCATGACTATTTTAAAGCTTAATTTTGAAACTGCCAGTGTTCGGTGATGATATCAGATTGTCTGCGGCTGTCTGAAGAGCATTGTGCATTAAAGGAGGAATTTGTTAACATTTGATCATTAGGCAATGTGCTGTTTATGCATGACAAAGTTATTAAAGATGACGTGCACACATTTGCAGAACAGTTCACACGCACTGATGTGCGTGCAGATAACTTCATGTGCATGTAACTAACTCCCTGAGATAATGATAACCATCTGCAAGGCTTCAAACGTCTCATAAAGTCAGTGTAATTTCTGTCTAACTAGAAGACAGATGGTGTCATGCTCCATTCACACTGCTCTGATGATACAGGGTGCACACATGGATCCAGACACAAGGCTGTTTTTTGTTTTGTTTTGTTTTTCAGCATGCTTGTGACATTCAAAGCCAAAATTAGTAAGTTGATTAACTTGTTGCAAGCAGATGTGGTTGCCTGGAAACCAAAAAAAAAATAAATAAATAAAAAATGTAGATGTATGAACCCATCAAAGGTCTAGATGAAGTACTGAGAGGGGTATATGAAAATACAACTACACAAGTATGAAATAATAGCTATTTGGCTTTTTCTATCATGCCATTGTTTATGTAATTAGTTTGAGCCAACTACATCTGTTTGCAGCATCTCAAGCAACATATTTCTGTCTTTGAGAGTCACAAGCGTTCTGAAAAAGCCTCCAAAGTCCCCAAAGTCATTCTCAGAGACAAAAAAAGAAAGTGTCTCATCATTCAGTATCGCTCATTTCATATTCCTACAATGTGTTTGGCTGGTCCGCCCCCATCCAAAGGAATAATCTATACACCTGCACACAAGTCATTGCCAGTTCTGTTCAGCATGCAGTTCATCATTTTATTGCTTTGTGACTCCAGGAACAATAGCTGGTGGCTGGCCAGAAGCTAACGGGGATCCAAATTAATCACTGTATGAGTGTTTTCTCCTTCATATAAACAACTTTGTTATTATCGAACAAACTCCAGCTGTCAAAAAATGAAAGAAAACACTTTTATTGACTTCAGCTTTCTTAATATTCAAGGCCTGTATTTCTACAAGTCTCCAATGCCTAAAGGACACTTGTGTTTGGAAATTAAGGATTTTGAACTCTTTCACTTCCTCGTTGCGTCTGATTTTGTATAGACTGCGGTGGCATCAAAACCTGGAGGAAGAGGAGTATACTTGCTCATGTGTCTCAGCTTTTTATTACCTAATTAGTATTGTTGACTCCTTCCACCTACTCCACCCACTCTTCTTTCCTAGCAAATCTTCCCCCTACCTCACCTCTCTAAGTCCCCCAGCTCCAGCTCTTTCTCATTCCTTACCCCTGAGCCCCTCGTCTCCCCTCTCACGCCTTTTTGGACCACTTCCCCTCTGCCTTTATTTTTCTTTTAGGCATTTCTCTCTTGGCACAATTCAGCCAGCCAACACATTTTATGAGCCTAATTCCTTTTCTCACGGTGTGTTTACAGGTTCGGGGGCAGCTATTGATTTGCTTCTCGGTTTTCTCATCGCTTCTTTACTTTCTCACTTGTTTCTCTTTTGCTTCCTCTTTGCTGCCACTGTGATGCCTCATCAAAACATCTCCCTTTTCCATTCCCATTCACTTTCTTAAATCTCTTTTTCTTGACATCCCAATGCTTATTCTCTTAATCTCTCTGTTGCTCAATGTGTGCCATTGTTGGTTTTGTTTGCACCACCCTCCGTTCTAATCCTATTTTTTTTCCAAATGCACCTCTTTACCACTTTGATTCTCTCTCCTCACTTGTCACTGCTAGGCCTCTTTACCTTCCACCCCATACCTATCATCCTTTGTTATTACTCCGATTACAAAATCTGTCAAACTACAGCCTTGAATTCTCTGAGTTCTATTTATTTGTTTATATATTTAAGAAAAATAAATGGTTTTGCATCAAAATAGGGTTGGATCTACACAAAAGTGATGGAAATGGGAGGAGTAAACAAAACTCATGATATGAGAGGAAGACTCTAAAGAGCACTAAAGGGAACAGAAAATGAAAAGAAAGTAGGCAAACAAATGGGAGAGAGCTTGAAGCCCATTCCCATCCCCAGTTCTTATTCATCCCTAACACCTATAATTTCCACTTTTCAATTTCCTCGTCAGTCTCCATCACCAACAGTATCGTGGATTTTTTTTTTTTTCTGTTCTGGTGTACCTCTCCAACTCCTTTGCTTGGTTCCTTTTCAGCATCCTCTCTCCCAGTTTTCTCATTTTTTTCATCTTAGTTCAAAGCCTCAGCTACTGAGAAAGCCAGCAGGATATTTTCTGTTTATGGGAAGAGGTGGTAGAGAGGATCGCAGAAAAACATTTCCCTGTTAGTGTTGTTGAGCATAATAGTCTAAACTAGGTTGTTTTATTGTACTACTCTCAAACACTGTATGCTTTCTTTAAACGGCTTCTTTTGCATGTTTTAGAGAACAGAAGAGGCTTTTTGCTCTAAAAACTCACACTGTTGTTTTGACAGGTAATGTTCTTGTGTAACAATTTTAGATCATCCCTAGTCTTTTATTTTGGCAAATCAGTTCACATTTAAATTTAATTTCTTAGTGAAATCAGCACTTTTTTATACCAATCCCTATAGCATATAAATGTTATCCCTCTTTATGATCCTCAATGCATGTTAGTAGAAAATCCTGTTTAATTTTTCAATAGTCAGAGCTTTAATGTAGCAAATAAACTGATAGAATTGACAGGAGAAAAAAAAAATTATCAGATACTTTTCAGTTTTTATAATGCTCTAAAATGTTTGAGAAATGTTGACAGATGTCACATATTTAATAAAAAACATAGTACATGCAATAAGATAAAAAAAAAAAAAAAAAAAGCAACCCCTCACCTATCTACTCCACCATCCAATTAAACTAAGACTTTGTGAAACCACGTTTTAATTTGATTTGAGCATCCGGTCTTCTGTGGAAGGAGTCTATATCGCACAATCTGATTTGGCAGCAGTGACCCACTATGATAAGTGTTGTCAAATTTGTCAAAATTAAGAACATCTTAATTTCAAGTGGTTTTATCAATTCATTACACATTCTACTGTTATGTTATGAACATGTTGGCCAGTACCTTGAAAGAAAATAATTTTGCCATGGTACTCTACTCTTTTGTTCAATAATTTGGAGAATACCAGACACCCACAAAAACACTGCTAGGACAAGCGGGTTTCGATGAAGAATGGCTGTCTTCACTGTGCCAAAATGTACAGTGAAGGTAATTTTGATCCTGTAGAGAATCTGTAGCTTCTCTACAGATTCTGTATTTAGCGGTAGAATTAAAAATGAGCATGTTAGTAAAATCCTACCAGAACAACTAAAATTTATGTCAGGATAATATAGAACATAATTTGCCATACTTGAATGCAGGTTTAAAAAGTCAAAAAGTGCTTCAACAAAGGATCTGTTTAAGAGTCCTTACGCAACACGTTTGTTGCAATGTTTTATTTTTACACTTGGTGATGTACTAATTACTTAAAAGCAGTAGTGTCATCTCAGTATTGATTGTAAAGATTATTAAAAAATTACTTTTATTTAGTTATTCAACCCTAATCTCACTGTATATGCAATCTTGTTGTGTGATGAAAAAACTTGTCTTGTGCTCCAGGAGGCACAGCTTTGCTGTCTAACTAATGTAGTATAAATGACTGGACTATGGGGATCAACTGGCCTTCCTGCACTAATCTGTGCTGCCCCTCGTAGGCTTTTGACTCATTCTTGAAATGAGCCAATTATGCTTGCACTTGCAGATCAGAACAGTTGCAGTATCTCATACAAAAAGCTGGACACTCCCAGAGGTACCATTTCTGAACCACGACCAGATGGTAAACTGCCTATGGATAGTAAATCTGCCACTTATGTTGCTTTCTGATACCTTTGCAACTGGGTTTGGTTTGGTTCCAGGTTCCATCTTTAGTGCAGCTCAGAACATTGCGTCCAGCTGGTTCCATCAGGTGACCAGGGTTACAGCGATAGGCCACAGTATGGTTGAAGGTAAATTCTCTTCCCAAATAGATGCCATTGGCGATGGGCCCAGGGTCGCCACAACTGATCACTGAAAGGAGAATAAAAAAATATTCTTAGCTAAAGCAATGTGGAAGGGGTTTTATCTGCTTTAGACATGTTGAATTATTCAATTCCCTTTAAAGAGGTACAGGTTTATTTACAGAGCTCTCTGTCACAATTAGAAAAACATAAAGATCTCTTAGCCACCATTCTTTAAAGGGCCCAGCATGGTCAGACAAAAGTCGAATCGTTTTCACACAACCTTCAAGGTCCACAAGACACAGCGAACCAACAGCAATCCCTCCCACTGCAGTATGCATCATGTTGTTTTCACATATGTGTGGTTTACAGCAATATAATAAACACAGCAATCATGACGACTTACAAGTAAAAAAGGAGGAGAAAAAATACATACAATATGTACTTCCTCTTAGCCTCGGACAATTGCTCCTCAAGAGTATCCATCCTACTTTCTGGCTGAAAAACCAACCTCTGGAAGTTGAGTAGTTGAGGCCAAAAAAATCAAATCAACAAAACTCAGACCAATCACATAATAGGTTTGCATCCCAAAGTGAGGTAAAAAAGTTCCTCATAGGGGTTGTAATAAGAATGCGAAGATGACATAAAGTGAACATGTATTTTGTCACGCAACTGCGACAGTGAAAACCAATTTCAGCAATTCGGCCCGACCATGCAGAATCCTTTAGTTCCCAGGTGCAGAAACATCCTTTTTTAAAAAAAAAAAAAAAACTGTGCAGTTTTACTCCTGTTTCCTAAATGTTTTTCTGTTTTCTGCTAAGCTAGTCAAATTAAAGTATTTTGATGCAACATACTTGCACTTACCTACATCCTGAAGTGGTGATGGATACCAATCTAAATAAAATTTTTTATCCTCAATGTATCACTAATATTATGACTGCAACCCTGCTACACTAAGTGTTCAAAATACAAACTGCATAGATAGTAATCATGTAAAAGCTTTCCTACCAGTGCAATCTGGGGGCTGACCAGTCCATGTGCCATTTGTTGTGCAGTGTCTGGTGGTCAATCCAGATGTTTTAAACCCTTCCCAACATGCGTAAGCCACTGAGCTTCCAAAGGTGATGCCGTCGCTGAACACAATTCTTCCATGGGCAGGGGTGCCAGGGTTACCACAAGAAACAGCTGAGGATTGATGAGAAAAAAAAACATACCCGTCAGCGCTGATTAATGGAGGAAATAACTGCAAAGCGAGCTGTTAGTGTCTTCCTGTCAATCAGTGCTGATCAGCTCTGGGCTGCAATAATGAGATTATCACTGGAGACAGCTGGAAATAACCTAAAATGCATCCTTTAGTTAGTGAGGCTGATTGATGAATAAAGGTCGTTGGCCTAATTCCCAACACTGAGTGGCAGATGCGCTGGGTTACATTTGTGCACTTAAGACTAACTGGAAGCTTCGAATAAATCAGCATCATCTACCGAAGGGCTGCTGCTTAAAGCATTAAAAAACACCAAGGCCAAGTGTTGCCTACTTCTGTCTGCGGGAAGAAAATCAGACTCTCTGTTGGGCAAAAGATTCATGAGCTTTAACATTTATACACAAATAAAAAAACAAAGGAAGCATTGCTCAGGCTGCCAGGTTGTAGAGTTGGTTCATTATTTAGACCTTGTGGACAGAGAGGGATATGGCAAAGGCCTTTTTAATTTTTGATCACAACTGCTCAACGGATTGCATTACAAAACTGTCAGGAAGGGCACTAAATGCAGACAGGAAAGGTCTGAACTACTGATTCATTGAACTTTAGTTTGCTGGCAAAGCACATTAACGGAGCCAGGAGGAATTAGCAACCACCCACAGCGCATTTCACTAATAAGATCATGACAGCTGACAGCCTTTAACAATCAGCCACCTATTGATTGGATTCATTTGTTAGGACCCTTTTAAAGCTTGGTCCAAGAGTAAATTTTTGCTGTTTTCAGCTAAGAGTGTTAAGAGTGTGTGCAGTAGCAGCAGTCAGTGGATGTGTATGTATTTGTGTCTATGGATTTTTGTTTACTTGTGTCCCGGTGATGGAAATCTCACCCTTTCTGAATCAACTTTTAACCACTATTAGCCTAATGAAAAACAAATGTAGACAGACATAAATAATTAGTCTTACACAAACACGGGCCCTGGCAAAGGCAAACAGATGTGCTTTTCTAAGGTGTGTGCATGTTTCTGTTGGATGTTTAGTATGTGTAATCAATTTAATAGAGAGTTCAGACTTTCTTAGAAAAAAAAAAAAAAAAGTTGCATGTACAGTTTGTGCCTTATAGCTTTTTCCTTGCCATAAGAAACTACAACTCAAACATATTGATTTCTGACATGAAGAAAAATTACATTACATTTCTGCATTAAAGTTTGGATTTTGAAAGCATCAATAATTTCAGGGTTGAAAAGACTCTTTTGGAGTGCAATTAATCAACAGGTGAACAATATTGACCTTTATGAAGTCAAGCATTGTGATAAACACAGCAAACAAAACCTACTACTTTCTAAACTGATGTTTATATCAGAGCAAATTGTTGTCTTTGCTCAGTTATATCAGAAAGCCCTTAAGCTGTAAAAGCTGACTTTGAGCATTCTGGTAATTATTTTTTACAGGCCTCAACAATGCTCAAGTGGACACTGATACTGTATGACTCACCCTTCCAAAAAGTCCATAATCTAACACCAGCACTCAGGCACACTGGAGATTATGTGCTTTATTCAGCTGCAATATTTTGGGGAACAGTGTGAAATTTCCAATGAGTCTATAGCGCTACAAATACCTTCTGTAATTTCCCGTAAATTCCCATCTGCTCAAAGAAGGCCTTCAAAAACCGCTACTATAAAGACTGAGCTTTATTAGAAAAGTGACGCTCAAGATTCATTTCAGAGAGACAGATGCAATAGATTTTATATCTCAATATTGTATCAAATTTCACAAACTTAATGAATTTTTCCACTCAGTTCTGTTTTTGAGCTTGTGAGAATAATACATCACTTTTATTTTTATTTTTCCTTCTGTTTTGTAGAAGCTATTTTGACTTTAAATTTATAAATACTTTTTTTTTTTAAGAAAAAATTTTAATAGCTTCTTTTACTGTATATCCAAGTGCATCATAATCAGCTGCAGACAAAAAGGAGCATTTGTAGTCTTGTAAAACCTGCAAAGCAAATCGCAGTCAAAAGAGATTCACAGAACATCGACTGCAGCAGGAGTAGGTACTTCAAGTGCTATTGTGTTTGGGATATACAACTGTTGCATTACTTGGACAATGGGAAACAAATAAGATTAAGTAAAGATGAGAAGTGACAATAATGAAAGATATGTGGTTTGGAAAAAGAGTGAGAAGGCACAGAAGCTAAGCTGCATGAAGTTCAGTGTGAAATTTAAACAATCAGTGATGATTTGGGGATTATGATGTGAAACACAGCTAACATCTGTCATCTGGTCAATTGTGTTTTATCAACTCCAAAGTTGCTGCAATCATTTACTAAGACAATTTTTTAAACATTTTAGGTAAATAATTAGTTAGAATCATCTACCAAGACATTTTATCCTTTTCTTTACCGACAAACCTTTATTTTCCACTCTGATTTGGCACCTACCCAAACTGCCAAGAGTACCAACACCAAGTTTGTATCACTGTGCTTGACTGGCTACCAAATTCCACTGAACTAAACCCAAAAGAGAATCTATGAGATATTCAAGAAAACATTACAGTGCACACAACTCCAAAGTCAATGAGACTTAATGGGGGCAAGGTTCTGGGGAACATTCAAAATTTTATAACCAGCACTCCCTGTTAATCTTTCAGCGCTTTCTTTTTTTATCATGAACAGCATTGTCCACAATAACAAACTGTGCTTGAGAGACTTGGTTATCAATTTTTGACTCCGTAGGGTATTGTCAAGAGGACGATCAAAGACAACAGACGCGACAATGCAGGTCACCCGAAGAATACGTTAATTGCTTACCATGCACTGATAAGGTAAGGTAATTTTATTTATATAGCAAATTTTCAGCAACAAGGCAATTCAAAGTACTTTACGTGAGTTAGAGGAAATACAAACATAATAACGAAAGAGAAAAATAATAGCAGAAAAAGTAAAAGTATAGATCTACACATTGGTTTCCCATGTTTAGTAAGAATACAAATTTATAACCTAGTTGGGGTTTCTCTGGATTCATGATGTTGGTTCTCCATATTTGACTCAATAAAGTAGATGGTAATACATGTAAAAGCAGCCAGGGGCCAAGTATTGACTGTACATGCTGTGCAGTACATGGACATATCTCCTCTGTATTACAAACCAGTCACATGTAATATTCAAACTTTTTGAGAAACTTAATATTTGAATTAGCTGTAAGCCATAATGATCAAACTTAACTGCATAAAAACCTTGAAATATATCAATCTGTGTGTAATGAATCTATGTAATTTTCACTTTTTTAATTTAATCACTCAAATAGATCTACTTTTCAATGTTATTCTAATTTAGTGATATGTATCTGCAGTGAAAGTATGATCTGGGGATAAAATTGAAGAAGCTCAGATTCAACACATTCATAACTCATGTCTACAGGGCTTCATTTCATGAATACTCTATCTCTGTCACAGCTTGCAAGAATGAACAATGAGCAGGCTTCTTCACATTACAGAAAATGTATAGTTTGTAGCGCGAAGCCTGTTTGTTTGATAAAGGATCAGTTTCTTACTGTCAGTTGTGTGCCTGATGCTGCTTTATGTGCAAAAAAAGAGCCAATGCTCATCAGCTCTGGGCCTCAGCTGATTTATATTTTTCCAGTGCATGGTGAAAAGTCCACATCCACAAATGCATTATAGGTTTTCGCAAAATGTGGAAAGACTCATTTTATAGCATATTTCATTTCAGCTGTAATGTTTTAAAGAAACTGGGTTGGGACCCAAAGGTAAAGAGCCAGGAATAGGTTGCTATCGAAATGTCTCAACAAGACAGACAGTTCTCAATATGCTATGTTGTCACATCACAGGGCCTGGTATAAATCAGGCAGCCGGATTTTATAATAAAACAAATTTAAAAAGGCTTTTCACATGTAGATTATTGTTTACAAAGGTACATAAATATCTGATTTGTTCCATGAAGAATCACTTCTTCGATTTTCAGTAGAAATAAAACCTACAGCTGTGACAGAACCACGCAGGTATTCTTTTAGCTATATGATCTTTGAGGTATAGTGCAGCTTTATAACGGCTTCCTGATTGTTACAGAACCAGATTATGAGGTAACAGAATTCAAACAAATGGTCATTGCTCCGCTTCCTACCTTGACACACGGGCTGTGTACCGCTCCAGCTGCTGTTGTGAAGACAAGTCCTCTCAGCTGAGCCAATCAGATTATACCCGGCCTCGCAGCTAAAACGCAGAAGGCTCTTGGTCTTAAATTCTTCCCCTCCCAGTCTGGAGCCATGTGGCGGGATCCCAGGGTCTCCGCATAATCCAGGACTAGCTCCTATAGGGAAATGAGAAATGGTCAATTGAATTTAGGAAGCATAACATCATTCATGTTTAGGTGAAGAAATGTAGTACTTCTTTGCAGTGGGACTATTAGATATAACAAACAAATCAGTTCACTTACACAATTTAAATTTACGTAATACATCTCATGTGAAGAAAAACCAAGAGTGATATTTATTGTTTGATGCAATTAGAAATTTTAAAAAGCTTAATACTGTATATTCCTGACTTTAAGTCTCACTGGAGTATAACTAGCATTCATTTAGAGATTGACAAATGTGAGGGGAATCTTGTCCATGTTAATAATATGATCTGGTGACACATGTTCAGTTTTCTGCTTTACAACAAAATCACAGAAACTGACCACCATGGGTTGGAAGTATGCTGGCAGTTTCTGACACACCGATGTCCCTGCTCTAAATCAAAGTTGGGAACGACTCTTATCCGCTGTATACTTTGCCGGTGGAGAGGAGCGGAGACGCATGCAGTATAAATTTTGGGTGATAGAGGTGGTTGCATTGTATGAAGCGGTAACACAAAGAAAGCCAACCTACAAAGTCATTTGTATTCATTTTCTTCGCAACTACCAGAGCATGGAGACGCAATCCTGCCTCTTCTAGAAGCACATTAAATTTACAGCAGCAACCAAAAAAAAAATGTGTCATGAAAATGAAAAAAAAAACATAAATGTCACACCCGAGTAAACTACGAAAACAGTGTGACTTATGGTCAGTAGAAAGACAAAATGTTTTTCGATTAAAACCATTATGTATCAAAAATGTTCACGTTTGTTAGCCTGATTAGTTCCTAAACAGTTTTCTTCTATGTTTGATATAATGACACATAAATACATACATATGTACTCCGACATGCAAACAACAGTAATTGTTGTTTTTATGACATCATAAACTTTTCTAAAGAGCTATTTAGCGTGTCACAACTTTAGCAGCTCAAACTCAGTAGAAATTGTCCGTTTAACAGTGTTCACCTCTGAAAGCAGAGTCTTGAATCTCAATCAAGTTTTTAGCTGCAGGTTGAAATCTTCCCTGCTTAGTGCTCTGTTTTAAGGCCATCACAGGAAGCTCATTGCATTTCAACTACTGAGACAATCGCTGATGAGTTTCAAAATGATCATTTTTTGTTAACATGGGGTCTGTGTAAGCCTACTGCAAAGCATCACTTACACCCTGCACAGGAAACAAGGATAACTTCACCGACTTATTCTCAGATGCGCAATATTAGCCAACCAGCACACAGTCAAGAATAGCATTGGAGACAGTCACTCGGAGAAACAGAAGACTCTCAGAGTTCATGCTGCTGTCTTTTCTAACCAGCGAGAATCTTATCACAAGTGGGGAGAATTTTTATAAGACACAAGCAGACTGTCACAGAGACAGTTTCTCAGTGAAAGGTCACATTTTGTGGACACACACAGCAACCACTCTAAGTCTATTATGTAGACCTTGTAAGTACTTGATTAGGCCCCATTTTCTCTTCAGAACTGCTTTGATTCTATGTTACATATTTTAAAAAAATATCAAGGTGTCAAACATCTGAGGTGAGACGAAGGCTGTTGTAGTGACAGTATCCTGTAGCTCATGCAATTGAGCTAAAGTTCAAATAACCTTCTTATTAGAAGTTGCCTATTCTTACATTTTTAAATTCGATTCATTCACTATATTTAAAATGTTTAATGTTTACTTTGTCTATTTTTAATCTGCTTGATTATTATTACTATTATTATTATTGTCTTCTTGTACAAGCACTTTGAATTGTCTTTGGCTGAAAGGTGCTATATAAATAAATTTGCCTTGCCGAAAGTGAATGTTCAGTGTAAACCACCTTCCAGATGATTGCAGACATCGCTACAAAATGACTGGAATAATGTTATTTAAGAAAGATCTTGAATAATGACTTCACTTTGAGTCTATTTTATACAGTCAGGAAGTAAATATGTGCAAGAAAGGGCAGTGTGGTCATGGGGTGGTTTGTTTTTGATAAGCAAGGGGTAGGTAATTATAATCAAGGTTATAAACAGCTTGATGCCGTTTTTCAGCTATTAAACTGATTAACTGATTTCAAATTATGATGTCTCCTCAGGTGTGTAATTTATGTCCCAAATTGTGGAAAATTTGAAATCTTCTCCTGGGACACACTCATGCGCTACGAGTTAGTGCTCACTGCTATTAATCTGCAGGGGAAAGACTAATGTTTAGCCATAATGAGCAGTGATTAGTGTAGAAGTAAAGGTAATCTAATTTCATCATTATCGCTTTTGATAAAGTGAGTTGACCTGTAGTACAAGGATTTACGGCTCTTTAGCTCAGTCAAAAAATGACAACACTGCAGTTTAAAAGTACTCCCTAACAAGTGAAGTTCCACTTCAGGACAAGTAGAAATAACTGATGACTACCACACAACTGAGCGAGATAACTGCAGACATTTTCATGATTATGGAAAAAAGGGTCTCTCTTGATAGTTGGCTAGAAGCCACAAATCCCTCCTTAGTGTCTCTCTCTTTGCAGAAGCAAACAAAACCAAGTTTCTTTAATATTTACTGTTCAAAATTAAGTGCAAAATACTGCATGTGGTTCTGCCAGTCCCTGCTTGCACATGAAAGGGGACTGGTTTTGAAATGAAAGAAAACCAGTGTGACTCTGCTCCATTAATAGTATTTGGACTGGTTTAGATTTAAGGTGACTAAGAATCTTCACAGCAACCCTGGTAAAAATAAGTTCTACATGAAATCTGGACTGCTGTTGTGTAATCTAAAACAAAAAAAAAAAAATTAGACATGTAGCAAAATCTGCATGTTTATGCCCAACACCAACCGCACATTTATCACATTTCAAGTTGCTTTACTTCTTAAAAATATTTCTCTGATTCTAGATATAGAAAGTTTAGTAGCTTTTCTTCTAGCGTTGCTATTTTCTGGATAATGGAGAACAACATATATTTACTTTACTTGAATGGCATGTTCTCTTGCCCAAGTTAACCAAAATAAATATACATCTTTGTAACATCATATTTCAATTTAAGAAAAAATAAGAAATTGTAGAAAGGTATAATTAAATTAAAAGATCCTGACCCTACTATTAACCTAAAAAAGTTAGGTGTAATTTAAAATAAATAAAAATAAATAAAATCTGTACTTGCATGCATTCAATTTACATCTGTAAAGGGTGTCAATAAGTATTTGTTTGAAAAAAAAAATCCTTAATGTTGCATTGTTTCCTATCTACATTAAAACTATAACTTCTTTTTATGTTTTTGTACATTTTCACCAGAAATGAAAATAAGTATTGAAGGTAGGTTTTGGCATCTATAAGAAAAGTAACTACATTCTTACGTTCAATACTTTAAACAAAATTAGATACAGAACATCTATTGTTGACCATTTTAACTGATATATCTGATTTCAGTGAACAATTTCAAAGTGTTAAGTTGTGCAAATGTGCACATTTTAAGCTGTGATTGTTTACAGCCTTAAACATAGTTTGCCTACCTGTGCAGTAGGGCGGTGCCCCGCTCCATGTGCCGTCTTCTTGGCAGTTGCGAGTAGAATTGCCCACTAGAACCCCGCCAGGCAAACAGGAGTACTGCAGAACAGAACCGTATGTCCAGCTGTGGGTTCCCGAGACCACTGCATTAGGTGGCACACCGGGATCGCCACAGGAAATAGCTATAGAGATGATGAGACATTGGAAGAGAAAGGAGACAGACCAGGGGCAGGGTTAGAGTTTGTGAGTAAATCCAGTTATAGATTCCAGATACATAACTGCATTAGGCAGTGCAGCTGGGGTTCTGCAGATGGCGAAGGAGAGAGGGTGACAGGAAGAAAAAGTGAGGCATTACCTCAGGTGTTTGTTGATAATGTATGTGTTTATGTGTGAAAGCATACAAAGGGCTATAGAAAGGCAGACATTTGTCTTGAGTTGAAAACTGATGTGAAACGAAAATCAGCTAGAAGGAGTGCAGTGACGAGGTCAGTCTGCAGTATGTGTCTCCACAGGTAGGTTTGTGCTCATAAAACCTTCTCTACTCGCCACTTTTTCTTGACCCCCGGTGATCTCCAATCGGCCAGTAATTTTCCGATAAGACCTTGTTTCTCGAATGTGATGCTCGATGCACATATACTTCCCCTACTTTTTCCATTTCTGCCAGATTCGTCATCCCTACCTCTCTGTTGACGTCGTCTTCTCCTGCACTTCTGCTCACCTCTTTGTGCTTCTCCCTTCATCTTTGAATCAGTCTGCTTCTATCCCTCTCTGGTTTAATCTTGATGTTTCTATCAGCCATAGTAGGTTCCTAACAAGAACATCTATTGCCTTAAGAGAAACATGCTCATTTTTTTATGTACACACACACACACACACTCATACACACAGTTATGCAAAAACCTTTAAGCCTTTTTCTTCTATTACCTTTTTATGATTGCTTCCCTTTCTCACTTGAACCTTCTTTTTTCCTCTCAGTTTCTCATTCTCTCCTTGTAGTCATTTTGGTGGCTCTTCTAGCCATTTCAATCCTTGTATTGCTTTTTTGACAAATATTTAAAAAAAAAAAAGATTCACCTGGCTGTGACGGTATTTTTAAGGCATGTGTTCGAAGAATTCCTTAATATTCTCCTCTCATATTTACTTTTTAAAGATGTAATTATAACTGACACGGTTTAAATGTGCAACAATGCATTTTATGCACTGTGTTTCTTTAGGACTGGTCTGATGTGTCATGCCATGATTTATGTAAGTAAAAATCTAAAGTCCTAAGCAAGGGGAGAAACAGTGTGTGAAAAGCTCTAACACACCATGTTCTTATTGCTTCCGCTGACAGAAGTAAGTGCTTCTCAAATGCAATAGTGCAGATGACTGAAGTGCTTGAAAGCAGGGTAACTTGGCTTTTTTCTTTGATTCTTTATTTGTTTTTATCTCCTTTCTGGAACCCTTTTCAGTTCAAATGGACTGTTGGAGAGTTTCAGGCTAAGGTGTTGTACAGACAATCACACTTGAGATTTGTTACAGTCACATGTGTCACTGATCCATCCAAGAAGAAGAAAGGACACTAGTCCTGGTTTTCAAAAAGGCTTTTCTCTTTAAATTCAGGGGGGGAAATGTTGTTTTCTTTAAATTTCTATGTCTATAAGAGGAGAAAAACAACAACAACAACAACAAAAACTCTACTTTTATGAAGCAAAGGCCTTAACCCTCTCATGCATAAGTGGGTCCTTTTTTACCCTTTTTGCAATATTTTTGTAATGAAAAGTTTTCATCAATTCATATTCCAGGTATTCCTCACAGTGTAATAGCCCTGATACTGATCAAATGACTGTAAACTTCTGAATCCAATGAGTTGCAAAAGATAAAAATAAAAATCACAGAAAACTACTCACACCCGCTCTCCATCCTTCCCCTCATTCGACCCTTTTCCTCACTCACCTCCTTCTACCCTAAATAAGTAATTTTGTCCCATCTTGTCTCTTATTTGTTATCCACAGTTTATCAGACACAATAACTTGTTGTTGTTGCTACAACTAAACAACTGTTTAGTAAAACAAAAAACAATCTTTTTAGAGGGCATTTGACGGAAACATCAACATTTGGAAAGAAAGTACTAAAACCTCAGTTTTAGTACTTTGGCAAGCTGAGACTCCACAGCGTGCCAGAGGCTCAACTTACCCCAAAACTACCATTTCAACTTTATTTGCGGCCACAATTAAAATGCTACACTTTTATATTCAGTTTATGACCTCATGTTGTAGCTGTACAGAAGAACAAATTTTAAAATATGTATCATGGTCTAAATACAATTCTTATAAAACTTATGACAGACTACACTGACTTTTAAAAGTGAAAAAAAAGTTTTTTAAGAAATAAAACATTCTACAGACTTCAAATAATTATACCATCTCATTTGGTCACATAAATGCTTTTTACAACTTCCAAGCTACAAGGGGTGGCTCAACTGACCCTTTGATTCAACAATCACCAGTTGTTGTTTTTTTTGTTTATTTTTTTGGTCCTACCTAAGCAACGAGGTGTTGGTCGGTCCCACAGCCCATTGTGTTGGCACGTGAGGATTGCAGAGCCCAGAAGGTAATAGCCTCTCTTGCAGTGGATCACCACGGTTACGCCATAGCTGAAAATTTCTGGGTAATGCAGACCGGACTGGCGCACTCCGTTCTCCACATGGCCAGGGTCCGAACAGTTCACCACTACACAAGACAAAACAGTTCTCATTCAGACTACATTTTTTTTATGCACAGAAATTATTCATTACGTGTTAATACCCAAAAGGGTGCAAACTAGGGGGTCATCACTTTTTCAAAGGGCAATGTAGGTTTGAATTTGTTTCCTGCTTTCCAATAAGCAGTTTCTTTAAAAAAAAAATGCATTTGTGTTTAGTTGTCTTGACTTTGACTAATATTTAAATTGGTCTGAAACACTGTGACAAAAATGCAAAAAACAAAAACGAAAAAAAGGAGGGCAAACATTTTCTTCCACGCTGCTGTATTATATTTTTATTTAGAGTGGAGCATCCACCACATAGTTCACCTCTAACCCTTTTTGTTACTGCTTCTCCTCTGTTGTTGCTCATAGTGAGTTTTCCTGTCCTGCATGCCTGATTCTTTTGCCAATTTACTCCAAACAACTCTGGCTCAGTATGAACCACAATCCCAGCTGGACATCAAGTTTCTGGCCTTTCTCACCAGTTTGTCAGTATAGAACAGAGGGTTCATGGTGTGATCTTTCCTCAACTAAAATGAATACTTTTAAAGATTATATTGCTACTATTGTTAATTTGTCTGACGTCTCAGGCTCAATTCCTCTAAATTGCATTCCTAGTATTAAAAACAAAAATATAGATACAGCTAAAAGACTTATAAAGACTAAAGGTTTAGAAATAGAAAAATCAACTACAATGAATTGCATTTTGCCAGCAAATATTCTAATTAAAAATGTACACCAATAACTTGTGCATTAAATGTACCAAATATGCCATGAGCTATTTTTAATAACACACTGTACTACATCTTCTACATACCCAAGAACACAAGACATCTTTGGGTAATATTGTAAATACCATTAAAAAATATATGAGGGGGAACTAACATCTAACAACTCTCCTTTATAAGCTACATTGGATTATTTTCAAATTTTATTTTTTTAATTAATTTTTTTAATGTTTTTAAGCTTAAGGTTATTTCTTTTTAGACTTACAGTGCACATGATTTATTAGATCAATAAAAATTTTATTGAGTGCTTAATGTTTTAATAAATAATAAACAATTGTAGTAGTAATGGGGCTTATTTACGCAATTTGTTCTAAATTAAATGTTCATATTCATTTCTTAAATATTATTTATCATTTAGATTTCAAAAAAGGAAATCTAAATGATACGTTTTCATTTGCTTTACCTCCATGTGGAATTAACTTATAGAAATAACAAAATAATATAACTTTTCATAGTCAGTTCTTTACTAAATCAACACTTTAGGTTGTCTTCTTGAGAGAACCACTAAAAGATGTTCACTTTTCAGTAATCAAACTTTTAAGTCACAAGGGAAATGATTTAACATTACAAATACAGAAAACCTGCAGTTTTAAAAGTAAAATCTCTTTGTGAAACATAAACGCATAACTCCTTTTATCCTGGCTTAAACCTCAACTCCCAGATTCACTTTAAGGATTTACTGCCTGCTGTTTCTCCTCCCGAAATGGCAGACACCTTGACGTTTCACTGCAACTGTTTGAGACAGTCAATGCAGTGTCTGCCTATTGTGGTGCATGTCACACTGTGCTATGTTCTCTGTGCGGACCGATTATGTGGTATTACCAGAGAATTAAAAAAAAAAAATGCTATAAAAAATATCAACCTCTTTTTTCCCACTTTCTTCTTAAATGTGCTGACTAAAAAAAAAACTGTGTCACAAATTCAGATTGTCCTTGCAGTTCCTTTAAACCTCCTCTTTTGTCACACCCTGCTCGGTTTTCTTGAGCTCTTTGTTCTTAACTCTTGCTCTTCTCTGGGTGCATGCCAGTCCAATAGGAGTAGAGTGTGATTTTCCACATGTCACAGGGGAGGACTGACATTCACTGAAAATCCAAGCCCATGGGGGAGATGGCTGTGTGTGAGTAAGAGTGTGTATGTGTGTTTGGCGCCCTATGGGAAGCAAGAAAGTTTCGGGCTCATAATTGACAGCTGCTGCTGTGAGAAAGGGAGAAAAGGAAGGAGGCAGAGAGGGAATAACAGTGAAAAAATTCAGGGAGGATGAAAAAAGGCAAGCCAGAAGAAACCTTTTGATGGAAAGCCCATGCAAGAGACTTTGTGATATCAAGTGTTTTAAATGCTTAAAAGTATATATCTGTATATGTTCGGTTTCATGAAATGTGTAATAGAAAACAAATTAATAAATGAAACAAGAAAGTGAAAAATCTATCAAACAGGTTCAAAACACAGAAGTAGTTATTTTTTCTTCTCTGAAAGTTTGTTGGCTGTGGATGACATGTAATAAAAACAATTAAAATTAAACTTCATGACAGATGTAGTTTGAATAAAGTTACAAAAAAATATATAAAAAACTAAGCAAAACATTTTGATGTTCTTTTTAGATTTTCTAAAGCTTTTTCTTTTTTTGGAGACAGGTTCATAAATACAGTATTTTGAACAAATTGTGGGGTTACCATCCTGCTTTAAGACAATAAAATTCTTATTGAGAAATTTTGTTATAGTTCTAACATTAGGTCCAAAATTTAACCTTATCTTAATTTGCGTTTGTTCTTGTATAATCTAAACATTGTAGTGGAGGATTTTTATTTACGTACAGAAGTCGTCTTTATGTTTTAAAAGGGTGAGTCACAAAATCCTAAAACATAATGTATTAAAACTAAACAAATAATTACAGAAAGTAATAAAATTTTTTGATGATTTGTTATGTTCATTATATAATCGTCAATAACAATAACAGAGCAACTTTCATTCTCTCTCCTTAATTTGTGAAGGATATAAAAAGAAAACATATTTTAGGATGCAAACAACTGGGTAATGCTGTGTGATAGATGTGAAAGTGACCTTTGCAGACAGGTAAGGGGTTGCTCCACTGTCCGTTGAGTCGACACTGAGCGCGGGCATTCCCACTGAGGATGTAACCTTTATTGCAGGTGAAGTTGACAACGTCATTGAGGTTGAACTCGCTGCCATTGGTTCGTCCATTGGCTGGGTTTCCAGGGTGACCACAAGTGATGGCTAAACAAGTCAAAGGAAACAAGAGAAAATCAATAAAAAAGATGATTAAATGAAGCACTGTTATCCTCCACTTCACATATTTCACATATTTAGCATGCAAAAAATGAGGCCTTTATCTAATTTAGCTCTTCGTTTTTCCTAACAAAGTTGCAAGTCATCAACATCTTACACGAATAAAAGAATGTGTTTACTTACGGACACAGACAGGTGTTGTTCCGGACCACCGATGGTCTTGCTGGCAGATTCTGACGGATGTGCCGATTAGTCTGTATCCCAACATGCACTGGTACACCACAGTGTCACGGTAGCTTGAGCCATCTCCACTAATGTGACCATTGACTATAGGATCTGGAGAGTCGCAGTGACCAGCTGGAAGAGACACATGTTGAAATACTACAGTTAAAAAAAACAAACCAACAGCTTTCGCTTAATAAGTCTCAAGTTTGCTTGGTGCACACAAAGCTAAAACTTTGAAACAATTCAAATATTTGAGGACAACTTTTTGGCCTGAAAATCATTAGTGCATTTTCAAGTCAGCTTTTCAACAGCTTAGCTCAAGAATTTGGCAATTAGACGCACAAAAGGTCTCTGAAAATCATAAACATGAGAAATTTATGTGTTTTCGAAGTGACCTTGCCATACTAACCTCCTATTTTGAGTTAATTTACCAGAGGAATGAGAAATATTTCAAGAATAAATTGACAGTATTAAATACACCTTTCTGTGATGCCTTTCTAAAACGATGGATCACAAACAAACTACTTGTAATTAAAAAAAAAAATGGTTGTCTTAAATATAGACTATTTAAAAAAAATGTTTTACATTGCATTTTACAGTAAAGATGTGTTTCTTTCACAGACATCACAATATCCGTGCTTTCTTCTGTGTCTTCACCCTATATTTAAATATATTATATTAATGCTGAATATATTTCTTTTCAGAATTTTGAAACTTTTGTAGGGTAATTTAAAAACACCAACTCTAAAGCTAACACAATTTAATATCTGCTAACAACCAAAGCCCTTTGTATAAAATCCACCCTATAAAAATTTATTGTCTATTATTTGTACTGTTAGAATACGTCTCATCTAAAAAAAATTGTAAGTAAAGTTTATAGTAGATCTTAAAGGCATAAACAACAACTTTCATGTAAATGTGATCAAGTAGAAACCAGAAAACAATCCATACTCAACAATATTTAATGGATCTTACCTAAACATTTAGTTTCTGCACCACTCCACAGCCCATCAGCGCCACATTCTCTCACATGTGATCCGACTAGTGTGTATCCATGGTTACACATAAAGATGGCAGTTGCTCCAAATGTAGTCAGAGTGCCCAGTTTCGTACCAAAGGGTGGTGTAGGAAGTTCCCCACAAGAGATGACTGAAACCAAAAGAGATATTTTATAGAAAGAATTTAAGTAAAAACCTAAAACAGTAATAATAATATCGCTAGAAATCTGGAAATGAAGAGTCAGGAGTGAGTTGAGGTGTTTTGGGGATCTGATCAGGATGGACACAACCTACTGGAAAGAATCCAGGAGGAGGACCTAGAAATCACTAAAGGGCTACATATCCCTTTTGGTCTGGGAACACCTTGAGATTCCCCAAAATGACCTGGAGAATGTTTGGTCAGTTTCTGCAATGGCCATAATATCTGGCTTTAAAAGTCGTGACATAAATCTGAGAAGAGCATTGAAAACTCTAAATGTGCATATTTTTGTTTTGTTAAAGAAACTCAACACTGTGGTTGGAGTACAGCAGATCATGAGAGAAGAGACACTGGATACAGAACTGAAAGCAGTGCGGGCAGACGGAAAGAATCAGATTCGACTTTAGTTGTAAGATCAAAAACTGATCAGGTTTCTTTATATTCCTTAGTTCTTTTTTGTCCAAACAATTGGAAATGTTTTTCTGATTCTTAGCTCATATGCTGTTGCCACAATTTATTCAATATAGTTGCTTATCTGGAGTCAGTTAATGACAGATTTAGAAAGAATAAAGTCTTCAAACTTATTTTCATCTTTAAGGAATTCTTCTAAATCCGCCTAAGCTGCTTTAGTAGCCAACTTACACAAAGAGATTACTTAAAATTGACCTAAATAAATCAATGTTTTAATCTTAAACAAATTTAATCCCCTTACTATTTTTCCTCTCAGTGTACACATCTCACTTTGTCATCAGCAATTCATGTATTATGCAACACTAAGAAATTCTGCATTGGAAAGTTTTCGCAGTCACAATGTTCTCACTAAGCCTTTCTTTATGAACTAAGCAGCAAAGACACATTGCAGAATATCACTCGTATTTGAAAAAAAAAAAAAAACGTCTTTGATGGTTGCCAACATGCAAATCGTCTTTAGGAAACACAGTCTATATTCTGCATGAAACGGTTATCACAACCCCAAGGTGAAAGGCAATGCTTAATATCCTAAGGCATTTGGAAACATATATACCCCTGATATCTCAGAATCTGAAGTAGAGGAGAAAGTAGAAAAAACACATGTACAGGCTATCAAGTTGATATAGAATGCATCTATCTTTAGGGATAAGCTTTTATTTTCAAAAACACAATTCCTGCGATGTGGCTCCAGCACACCAAGACATAAAGCTCATATTTTGACAAAGTAACATAAGGTACCCCTATTAGAAGAACACCTTTCTCTGATTTTTCCAGCTGTCTGCTTGTTCCAGGGTGGGTTTGCTGTTTTGATAACTAATTCATGACAGGTGGTGGAAGTAACTGCAATGCAGTTTTATTCATGTGTTATTCTTTCAGTGTGCTGCATGTCGCCTGCTCATGTTGTTGCATCATTGTTTGAGTGTCTCTATGTATAAGGCGTCTTTTTCATCTCTTCTTTCATACAGCTACTCTTTTCAACCATAAAACTTGTTAACAGAGGTGTCATAGACAGCTTTTTATGTGTGAAGTACAGAGTACAAACAAGGCTTAAAGATGTAAAACCATTTCTCAGAGCCATATAGCCACGTGAATTTGTGTAATCCATCTCATATTAAAAGATCAGAGTTGGGTCTCTCCTCTGTTTTTGCAAGCAGATTAGTTAATTTGAATTAAGTACTTAAACTTTCTGAGATTATGTTGTTCTATACTGGGGTTGGGTGGCAACCACCAGCTAACAAATATGATAATACATTTACAGGAATTGTTTTGTTGCTAAATTTTCTGTGTGTACTTATTGTTCCCACAGAAATGGAAAACATATATTATTCCAGTAGAATAATATATTATCTACTGGATAATATATTATCCAGTAGATAATACTGGATATATTATCCAGTAGATAATATATTATTCTACTGGAATAATATATGTGACTTATTTATGCAGAGAAAGAGGGTGAGGTTCAGAAAAATTAGGATGGATTTATTTATCATAAAAACGGTTAAACACTTATAGCCATAGGATTAATAAACAAGACTATTAAAGATCTTCAGTTTCAGGGGACAGAACAAAACATGGCTGAGGCACCAGAATGTAGCCCACAGTTTCTGCAATGACCATATCTGGCCATGCAAATATTAGGAAAACACGTTGGATTATATCAATATTTATTACTGCTACTATTAGCAACCTATCTTTTTTTTGTCTAAGCCAAAGGAACAAGACCAGGTTTTAGCTGCAGACGTCATCTGATAGTACATTGGTAACAGAGTCTGAGTGGTATTACAGTGTCCTCAGAATTACCTGACTGCTGCAACACTTTAATACAATTAAAACTTCAAGAAAAGTCCAGACTGATGATGTGTGGAACAATGAAGCTTTTGATAGATGATATTCACTTCTACGTTTTATACAATCAACTCACTCTTTGCTAAGAAAGCATATCCTCTCCATAAAGTTGTTCTGAGGAAACTGAGTCTTGACTCACACCTGTGCAGATCAGGGTAGCAATGCTCCTCAGAACGGGAGTAGAAGTGACATCAGCTGCATGACTGCAGCCTCAATTTAAGTTTTTTGGAAATACAGTTTGCTATGAGAAGTTTGCAAATTCCCAGCAATGTCAGAGTAGACAACATTTTTTTGGGTCTTATTTCTTCTTACTAGTCATAACTAATTAAGTTTTTGTTTCGTAAGGACTTACTCAAATTAAAGACTTTGCTTTGCCATTTTTTTTCTTAGATGGCTATAGGATTGTGCAATAATGTGTGATCATGGCTTCTCTGCTGGGATTCCTAACTCTTTTGCAACTTTCAGCTGTGTGAATCTGTAAACCTGTTTGTTTTTATTAAAACAAAAACTTAAAACACATTTAAATGTAAAATATGTTCAAAAATACATATTCCATTACTTTAAAGTACTTCATGCAGCTGTCTATGTCCTATAATATCCCACAATCAAAAATCAAATCTCAAAATCAAATGGTGTAGTGAGTATACCCTCTCATGAATAAGTGAATCATATGGTTGAAAACTTACTTTTGCACGTAGCTGGGTCATCCGATCCTTCCCAGGTCCCATTGGCGAGACAGCGGAGAGTTCGATGCCCGACACCCAAATAAAAGCCTGTTGAGCACTCCAACATCACAGTGGACCCAAACTCACCCAGCCTACCAATGAGCAGGCGATAGGTCATGTGCTCTGTCAGGACGCCTTCAATGCTGGGACAGTGCACAGCTGTAGGGGGAGGAGGTAGAAAGAAGAAAAATGTTTGATAGGTGAAAATAGACATCGAAATTATAGCATTATTTTATAGACAGGTAAATTCTGGTTAGGGTCACTTACGCAGGCAATGGGGAACTGAACCTGTGTTACTCCAGCTGCCATCCTCCAAACACACAGCTGACACAGGCGCACCAGGGTCAAGATGGTAACCATAATTACATTGATAAGTGACCTGGCTACCGACATTATAGTGGTATGCATGGAAGCTGCCGTTGCCAGGAGTTTGAGGTATTCCACATGAAACCGCTGCAAAAAGGAAAAATAGAACAGAAATAGAATAGAAAGCCTTTATCATCATTGCACTGAAATAGTACAATGGGATTGGGAATACAATTCAATGGTACAAGGTAGAACATTAAAAAACATAAATAATTAAAAATCAAACCAAATAAAACATATTTACTTAAGATAAACTGACAAGATAAATAGAATACGACTAACATTTCTAAAAATGAAAGGTCTTAGAAAAGAGTTATGCCACTTTTATTCAAAAACATCTTTTGGCTGCCTACCTTGACAAATGGGTGCAGGTGTGTCCCACTGGTAAAGCCCACTAGAATCAAGCCTGCAGGTGGCGTTGCTGAAGCCTACCAGGCGGTAACCATGGTTACAATAGAACTGAAGCCTGCTACCTGGATGGAGTTTCGTTCGGTTGACTACACCCCCATTTAAAGGGGGGTCATTAATGCTGCAATAAGAAGCTTGAAACAGAGAATGAGAAAGACAGATTGGAAAAATGACATAAATTCACAAGAAACCGAAGCGATTACCAGCCTAATGCTGAAAATAATTATCAAGAGCGGCTGTTAATTTTAAGAGGGGTTTTGAGAAAAAAAACAAAAACACGATAAATTATCTCTGCCTGTGCAAGCATTACAGCGACTTGAATCAACTTACAAGAACTTAAAAACCTGTGACAGACCGTATAATAGAGCAATTATTTTGAGTAATAGAATGGGTTTGTTCTCAGAACAAAGAAAATGCAAAGTTGATTGAGTACAGAACAGTTGGATGAATGATGATAGCCCACTTTTGTCTCCTGTTTACCTAATGGGGTCACCTTTTCTCTCAAATATATTTCTTGAAATAAGCTGCCCAGTACAGCAAAATAACACCTCACACTTTCTACAAACTTGTCATCCCAACTGTCAGACGTTGGGTAGTCAGGTATATTTTCCCATGGAAAGAAGAAAATTGTTGACAATACTTGTAGGAATAACAACTAGTTTTATGGACTTAAAAAGAGCAATTAGTGATGTCTAAATAGTCTTTAAAATGTCCAAATTTCACTTTCTCCAATGTGGCCAGTAAAAAAGAAACAAAAAAAAAAACTAATTTTTTACAACAATCTGAAAGCGTTTAGTGCAATGAAAAAAATATTTACCCTCTGTCATATCTGTTTTGTTTCTTAGTTTGTTTTTGACCCAAAAATATTTCCCACCAAACTACTTTTAATGTCAGAGGAAATGCAATATGTTTTCAAAGTGGGATTCTGTTTAATAAAATAAGAAGTTTCCTAATTCTCCCTAATTCAATTAACTTTGATCACTGTCTGTAGAATTCAGGAACTTACTTAAACAGAAACTGTCTAACCAAAAGCCACTTGTAATTACAAGTGAAAAAAAGAACACAAAAGACCACTTTAAGCCACTTTTCTCTAAATAATTTAAGTATTTATATTTGTATTCTGCCAGATTTATTCATATGTTGCCCAAAAGGCTCTATGAATGAACTGGAGTGTGTAACACAACAACAGAAAAAAAACAAAGCAAATAAAAAATATCTCTAATAAAGATAGATGAAACATTAACACTGATCACTCCTCTGCTGTGTTTCAGGAGGATCACTGGATACAGACATGAACATTCACAAATATTAACAATAATAACATTTAGCAGCGGAAGCAAAGTCAAAGGATGTAAATATTATGAAAATAAAGCAGCTATTATTAAACGTCATTCTGATCAGTTCAACCTATCAAGCAGGGAGCCAAAAGTGATTAGCATATATTTGCATTATATACTTAGATTTGTTTACCTCAGCTCACAGGGTATTAATAATGTATATGAAGTGGAATATCTCAACCATAAATCTTTGTTCTCTGTGTCACTGCTATCCGTCCATTACAGCACTGTGGGGAACCGTACTCAAGACTGCTGACCAATTTAAACTATAGATTAAAAATCCATCAACTTTATTTCCCCCATTATTTTTAAGTTCTGTGTAACCGTAAATGACATTTTATAATTAAGACTATCAGCAACCTTAAACAAATGTGTACAAGTTTAAGATGCCACTCACAGTCTAACACGCATTAATAAATCAAAGTTATTAACTCCCTTTCATACGTAAGCAGCCTAATGCATTCAAAAGAATGCTTTCTAAATGATCATTGCTCACTCTACCATTAACACATTATTCTCACGAGAAGAAAGGCATTAGGAGATCATTATTAATGCTAGTCTGAGAAATTAGCAATCTTTTGAACTATGTGGAGTGCATAAATGTTCCTAGATTCTGAGAAAGCAGCGATAGGGCAGAGAAGGTAGTTGTCAATCATCCAGATGGGATATGAAGTATCACCTTGAAAATTCAGACTCCTATTGTGACATATGGTAATGCAAAGTAACACTTCGTTTTAATCAAGTCATTAAATCAATCATACAAAACTCACAATGAATGAAACTAACAAGATAGTGTTTTTTTTTTTCTTCTTTTTTTGAAAAAAGCTGTACAAAAGCTGCAAATGTAGTACTGAACAAAGGAGAACAAAGAAATATGAAATCTTTCACATCTGATTATCTGCTGAAAAAAAATATAAAGATGCTGGCTGTACCCGAGTATCGTATCTTGAATCCCCTCTTGTTAGTTGCATGGTCAGTAGACCATCGTAGATAGAGCTGGTTTGTTTTAGATGTGAAGTTCAGCTGAGAGGAATGGTTACCACTCAGAGCAACAAGCAAAGGGCTTTGTCCTGATGATCCTGTAAGAAGCACACGTATACCGGGGTTTAGAACAAAATTCCTTGTTATCTTGATGGATGTCCACAATATATAGAAATTGCAACGTGTTGTATTGTGTCTGCCACTGTACAGCATTGCCATTGAGAGATTGTGTTTAGACTTAGTCTTTAAATCCTTTTGGCATTGATTTTCGACAACGATTTAGAATCGTAGTCTTCCAGTAGTTTTAGCAATTGCAGTAGAAGAAGTGAGCAAAGCTGTTCAGTCCGTGTTGGCCACACTTCCTAATACAAAGCTAACATTAACAGTGACCTTGTTCAGCACCTCTTCCCAGTGAAGGATTGGTTGTTTACACCTCAGGTAAGCTTCAGTAAGCCTCATAGCCAAACTGGCACATCACTAGCAACTGGGTACAATTTAAAACTTCACGACTCAACCAAGTAATAGCTGAGAGTCCAGACCCTCTGAACAAAGCAAAGTGTAGAACCGGGGCCTGGTTTTTATCAGGCTAATGTAGCCACAAAGACAATCGTTATAATCAAAACAAAAAGAGGAGGCTACTGCACAGTAGCACAATTGTACTACTGTGAAGTTCAATAGTGTGACTTCCAATGATTCACTTCCTGCTAAAGAGCCCCCTGATGGTCAAAGAAACATCCACAGAAAAACAGCACTGGGTGATGAGCCACATGGTTCAAAATATGGGAAAAAAGTAGCGGCTTATAGTCCTAAAAGTACGGTACATTTGTTTTGCTTGTGCAAAATCCAGGGTACATGCATTTCATGCTTGTAAATCAAGAGGTGCATTTGTGAACAAATTTTGCTACTTTGTGGAGCAAAGTGTCTGAGAATTTTATCTTTATCCATTCATAGATAATAATTTTTGAGTTTGTAAAAATACAGTGCATATTTCCAAAAAATAAATACACAAGTTTCACATTTTTTGTCATGGTCTCTGTACAAGGAGGCAAAACACTTCTTGTACAGCTCTGCACTAAAGGTCACAGACATGCATGACGAAGAACATTATGTGGGAATCAAGACATCAGACAGGCACTTAAATCTTTATGAAGTCTAAACCATTTAGAAAACCGACAAATGGGTCTTCAAAATGGGCAATAACCCAATACATGTCGCCAAATTAGTCACAGGGTAGCTTAAGAACAGCAAAATCAGTGCTTGATAGTAGGAACCTCTGTCCCCTAGAAAATGTGATGGCTTGGCTAAAACAAAATCTGCTACCATAGAAATCTGCAAACATGACTATTGTGAGAAGCTGGTGGAAGCATAGCCAACACATTTGATCCAGCTCATACAGAAAGAGGTAATGCTATCAATATTAAAAAAATATATAGATATGAAACTTCTCCAGTGGGAAAATTTTGTTAATAAATAATCCTAAAAGTGACTTTGATCATTCAGACTGGCCCAAAATCAGTTTATGTGTTATTTAATATCAGACTATTAGGAAAAGAGGCTCATGTCCATTCAGTGTATGTATCTTTCAACGGTGCTGTATGGAAATGTCACCAAGCTACTAAGAACTGTTTGTTCATATATTCATGTATTAGCTGTTGTGTTTAGCTTGTGTTTACGCATCAACATCTGATGGCACTTTGCTTATTTTAGCAATAGTAGATCAATTAAAAAAGCTCAAGTTAGTTCCTAACACTATGAAAGTAAATGAAGAGCTGTGTATCTTATCATGTTATCATTCATGAATAAAAATGAATTAAAGCTTACTGCCAATTGGTATTTATATGTATGTTAATGTTGTCATGTGCAACAAATAGTGGTGAGAGATTTGCATACCATCAAAAATCTCCAGTTCATCAAATTGCTTCTCACTGTGGAACATCTCCACATAGATATTTATGGTGTAACCTGGGAAACAAGACACATGTATTAGACTGCATGAAAAAGATGTGTAGAGCAATTTAAAATTGTTTGTGCATTATTTATACAAACAAAGCTAATTCACATATTACACACTTTATATTCATCCCTCAACAAAAAGAACATTTTTACCAACAATAGACGCATAAAAGCCTTATCTAGGATTTGAGTCTATTTTTATGTTATTTTTACACAGACCACTAAGGACCTTATTCATATTTGTGCCTTGGCAGTGGAACTGGGGTTTGTCAGGCATGCCCTTTGCGATGTCTGAAAGAAGTGGCAGTTTATCAATTATTGTACTTGAGCTGTAGAAAACATCCTATTTTTTTATGGGTGGGAATGAAACCAAAAATGTTCTCGACAGCAGCAATGCTATAGTGCAGGACACGGGTAATAACAGATGACACTGGCAATTTACTTTTAGCTGCTGTTCACCTAAAAGCTAGCATTACCCAGACAGGAAAAAAGGTACAGTAGTATAATCCCAGATTACACTAACTACGCAATCATATTCAGAAAACAGAATGCCATCTAATCCATTACCTGGAATCATACGAAGGAGCCAGGAGCAAGTCTGGCTGTTGGGATAGTTGCCAGGAAACCCAGGACTTAGTATGACTCCTGATGATGAAAACCTCTCCTCATTTGCTGGGCACTGAGCTGGAGAGATAAAAAAACAAACAAACAAACAAACAAAAAAAAAAAAAAAAACAAGTCGGGTAAGAAACCACTTAAGGAGAGGTGGGGTTGCAAATTACTGGTGATAATGTGAGCTGTGGAATGCCAAAAAAGGCAGAAAAAATACAAAAAGGATGCAATCAAACACAAGAAAATTACTATCATGCACTTACAAATACGAGATTCTGTTTTGTTTTTAAGTGGGTTCTGTTTGGCAGTACGGTACTCAAAGGTCAAGGACATTTGCTTCTAGAAGTGGAGCACAACAGCATTTGCTATAAAGGTTCAGCTGATGTGTCAAAAAACTAAGTATTTTTTTGGTATATATCATTTGTAATGGACATGGAGATTGAAAAAATGAGAGAAAGAGAGAAAACACAGAGAGATAAGGCAAAAAGTACAAAGGGAAAGTAGACAACAAAGGGATGGAACGATAAAAAGATTGCAATAAAACATCCTGAGTCTACTTCTACCCTTGCAGAAAGAGAGAAAAATAAAGAGAACTGAGAAGACAAACATATATATGCATATACAACAACATATACTTGAGCCAAGATAGTGTATCTGTCAACGCTTGAATCCAAACACCTAAAACATGTTTTTAGCTCCTCACTGGTTATGTTTGTCTTTAAAAAGTACTTTGTTAGGTTCAGAACACAGTTTCTCTAGGATTAAAATATCCATCCATCCATTTTCTAACGGGAGTTGCTGGTGCCAAACTCCAGCTAACGTTCTGGGCGAGAGGCGGGGTCACCCTGGACAGGTCGCCAGTCTGTCGCAGGGCAGGATTAAAATAATATATTTGAATTCTAGCAAAAAAATCTAAAATCCACTGACTCAATACGTTACTATTTCCTGTCAATAGCCTTAACTACAAGATCAGTGAAAGGATATAAGAACAAACTTGACTCAAACTTTGCAACTTTATTTTTTAGAGGAGAACTTCTTTTTTGCTTTTTCATGTCTTCTTATAAAAGAGTTGTTTCATAAGAGAGTCTATTTGTTTTACAATAAAAAACAATTTTCTATTACTTTAACAGAGGGATCTGTACATTCTCAACATGCAGGTCAATGCTCATTTCAGTCACTTAGAAATCACACTATTTATCTCAGCTCTCAGTTCTCTATGTTTCACAGACTTGGTTGGATAACAAATTTATCTTCTAAAGCTTTGATATAAGTTTAAACTCTAACATGTTATAACATTTTTCACATTTAACGACTTAACTTGTTCAGTGTTTCTTTATTAGGCAAATAATGTCACGTCATAGGGACTTCAGATAGTAATTACAATAATTATTTTAATTTTTATAAGCACAAACATAAGCACACAGAGATGCTTCCATTATAAAATAAAAGACTTCAATCAAAATATGATCTTAATATGTTACCTTATTAATGAAATTGCACAGAAACTCTTCCAGAAACGTCATTTTTTTCGACCTTACTATTTAAATCAAGTGGAAAATACACTTCATTTCCAACATATTAAAGCAGAGTTTTATATATACTGTGCCTTACCTTGACATTTTGGGGCTGGATCTTCAAAAAGCAAGTGGGAATTAAGCTTACACATAAGCTCTGCTTTTCCAATCAGTGTGTACCCAGGTAAGCAGCGATACTTCACAATATCACCTAAAAAATTGAAAAAAAGACTATCGGTCACCAAAATGCATTACATAATTATTTCAACAACTTTTATTTATTTATTTTTATATATAAGTACCTTGCACCTTAGTGTTTATTGCTGATTTTCAGATTTATTTATTAGTGAAACAAAAAACAAAATAAAAATATTTGAAATAAATGATTCTGTCCAATTCAGATTTTGCAAAGAAAAGTGAAAAAAATACCCAAAATAAAAACAGAAGAATAATGTATTTATTCCAGGCTTGAAAGGAAGGATTCGAGACTATTATTTATACACACAGATCAACATTTCCACAAATGCTAAAACATATTTAGTATTTGAAACATATTTCAAATAGGTTTTATTTTGTTCATTGACAAACGTGTCATTTGCTTGAAATGAATATATTACATTTAAACTCTAAAATTTTTGCATCTCTCCAAAGTATGTTTAAAATTTCAAATTGATCAATTCTTCTTTCTTATTTTCCTTCTAATTGCTGATGCTTTTTAACTTCAAGAGTTCGGTTTGACAGGTTCGAATTCTCAAAAACCTTCCTGTAGATTCAATTCTATATATATTTCAAACCTTTTTGACAAGACTCGGACCAAACTTTGTTTGAACTAAACAAACACGAACGCTCACTTTAGCCCTGAGCTTACTTAAAGATTTATACTTTTATAACATCAAAGAAAAAAAAACTTTTGCCTGCTTAGTGCTGTTTGATGTGCATAAACCATTATCTCATCTAAAGTTTTGCACAACTTTGTTGAGAAAAATATGTTTCCAGGTCCAGAACATGTCGCCAACACTGCAACTACTGACATAATGCTTTCCTGTACTGTTCCTCCTCCAGGCTGTGCGTGGGATTTTCCCTTCAGCCCAAAGTGGGGTTTCGAAAATAACTGTTTGTGTAATTGTAGGCCCACAACAAACTGGCAACATGCAATTTTCAATCATGTTAAAATGTGAGATGCTGATTAACGGACACAAATGCAAAGTGACTTTGATGCCTCAAGGGATACTCAAAGTGGAAGAAAGATTATATGTCAAGCTTTTCGACATTTCCTACTGAAAAATGTATACATTCTGTTACTTTTAAATTTTAGATTTCAGTTTAAAAGAAAGACTTAAACTTTTAGAATAAGAAAGAAAAAATCCAAAGTCTTGTTGGAGCTCAGTGATTCATTTTGAATTGAATTGAATGGATATTGAATCCCTCTCTCTCCCTTTTTCTCTCTCACTTAAAATACCTAACTACATATTATTTATTGTACTTTAAGTGAAAAACATCATAGCTCTACTGTATGAGAAGGTAGCACTTATTATTTACCATGTCTCCTCTCACAGGGATAGTGGAGGGCTGTTGTGAACCAATATTTTCATTAATCAAATAATCTGTTGATTATTTTGATGATTAATCGAGTAATGAAAATAAAATGGTAACAACTGTATTAATATTGGAGATCAATGCAGGTCTTAATTTTCATATCTGTGCATCCCTAACAATTACTTTTCTGTACCTTAGAAAATTTTTCTGTAATAACACATTTTTTAAGTCAACCTATACAAAAATGACATAAATCTGAAGTTATACTTAATTTAATAATGAAAATAACATCAGGTTCACAAAGACACTTCTAAATAATGTGTATATTCCAGTTTTAGTTCATCTTCAGTCAATTTAATAGATCAACTCCACTCATAGAAAATCCAGAATCTATTTAACAGACCTCAATCTACGTACAACTAAAGTCATTGTATTAAACAAATCCTTTTAGAGACTGCCTGAGTTTCTCAAAGCAATATCATTTCTTAAATGTATGTGTGAGAGTGTTGTCTGATAAAAACAGGAAAACCCCTGGGAAAAACATTCTCTTCAGTCTTTTAGTTTTCTAAATGTGACCGTAGGGGTGTTGACCTGACCTCAGCCGTCTCAACAGTCGATTGCTGGGCTGTCAAATGTCTTTTTTTTTAATGCTTAGAGCTTTAAGACTTAGCCTCCTGAAGTAAGTGTCTAGCAGGTTGGGGGTTGTGTTTAGGTGGCATGTTAGGCTAAACTCGCTGTAGGGCGCCAGGTTATGGAAAGAGCAATTCAGAGACAGAAAGCCAGTAGCTCAGCAGGCAGATTTGTCTTTTAATCAGAAGGTTGCTAGGGTGGAGTTAAACTTCCTATGGTTATGTGCAGATGTGTTGTTAGATTGAGTAAATCCAAAACTGTTCACAATGGGCTTTTCACTTTGTCTTAAATCAAAGTAATTGATGATTGATCAAAATTTTAAAGCCATTTTGGTTTCTCACAACAAAATAAAAATATTGTGACATTGTGTTGTGAGCATAAAATTAAACAGAGCTGACAAACCCAAGTTGGCAAATAATGTCATTATCTAAACAATGTTTTGAGCTGTATTTGTTGAAAATGAAGGAGCTAGTAATTGTTCATGTTAGTATTGTAAGTTAGTACAGAATATTTAATTGGCAAACTATGAACATGAATAAATTCAGCCTGGTTCAAAGTAAATTGGCAGATCACTGACAGGAATCTTGTTCTTTAGCAGAAAAAACATTATTAATGCCTTCCAGCCTCTCAGCATAAATTTAATATATTTTCATCACCTGAGCAAGCATTCAATCTTGTATCAGCAAGGCTTAGATGCAGGTTACAAAATGGTATGAAGTTCTTTCAAACAGATTCTTTCTCCAATGCAGTTTATCCACTTAATTGAGAACTAATTTAGCCAAATTTAACTTTTAGATCCTCAGAATATTTGGTGCAACACTTGGTCTCTTTCATGGTGATGATTCTGATTAAAGCTCTCTACATAATTAGGTTAGAAAAATAGTGGTATGGTGTGGATAACAAAATGCTGAAATAGATTAGACTTTATGCTTCTGTGTGCCTGATTGTGGTTAACAGCATGTCCTCCTCTTATGGTAAAAATAAAGAAAAATCTAAGACAAAAGTGAGTTTCACGTTTGTAAATATGCCAGTTTAAATGAGGATTATCCCCTGGTATTCATGTTAATGGCTCTGAATCTTCTCAAACTGAGAAGCCACAGAACCAGAAGGAAACTTTGTATTATAATAGCAAATGTGGAAAAAAAAAAAGTTATTTTCTGTAGATTATGCATGGTACTTATCAAGTATCATAATTATTTTTTACAATAACGAGCCTTATCGTAAAAAATAAGACTTATTTTTTTTTTAAAAGTGAGTTGAGAAACTTATTCACAATGAGTTGTGAATTCAGAAAATGAGTTCACAAGTCCGATTGTGTACAATATTTGGTTGTTATCTCTTTGTGTACCAGATCAAATAAAGCTGATGAAAGTGATTCAACCTGAAAAGTGAGCAGCACAATTTAATTTAGAATTCACTGTACATATATATTTTCTATCTTTTACATTGTCAGGTTAAGTAAGAGCAATGCAAGTTTTTCTAATAAATTCTGAATATAAAAGAAACATCTTTAAGGGCTACTACCTATGTGAAAGTCCTCGTCTTCATAGATCGTCTCTGCATTCTCCACAATAGGAGGAAGTGGGCATTTCTTCAGACGATAAGCTGGGAAAAAAGGTAGAAAAAATCTTATATGGCAGATTTCAGAACAACAAAATATGCAACATTACTGTGCATATGTTTCTTTAATACAGTGTGGAAACCTTTGTGCAATCCCTGTAACAGATTAAACATTTTTTATGTGTTTTTATTTTCTTAATGCTGTTGTCATAGACAAAGATCCCAATGAAGCACTGTTCTTATAGATAGTTGATCTCATCCAATATTTCGTTTTAGGTTAGGTTAATGACAGCATGCAGTTACAAAATTACAAAATTACTATTTAATAAAACAATAAAACAATTTATCAATATATTAATAATAACATAACTTAGTTTACTGCTCATGTAGACAGAATAAAGTATTTAAATCAATATTTAAATAACTAAAATAATCTACTCAACATAACTTTATCTTTTTAAGCTGATAAAGTAGCAGCAGAACATCATCTTAATTGAAAACAGAGATCAAGAGAGTTAACAACCTTTCTCAAAACTTGGAGCACAAAATTTGACTGGATCTGTGCCTCTAACATAACATGATTTAAAATGGTCATTTTTACAGTGACAAGGGACTACAATAAAAACCAGTACATCTGGCTTGACAAAGTTCAGTGCTTTGGCAGTTAAGTAGACAATTTGGCAGACAGGCAGGCAGATAGAGAGAAACATGAAAATAAAACTGTAGGAGATAAAATAAAAATGTAGGAGAATTGACTTACCATGGAAGTTAAGGATAAAGAATCCTCCAGTAGAGAAATCGGAATGAAATCGAACCAGGACCTTTGAGCTGGAACTGTAGGCTGACTCTAATGCTGTGTTACCACTGAAGACTCCCAGCTGGGGACTAGATGTATCAGGCCCATCCCTTAAAAATGACAAGGATAAGAATCTGATTACACTTAAACTGGAAGAGAATAAATCTGAAACATTAAAGTGAATTAAATGTATTGCAAAGGTCCATGGCTAATTAGGATTTGAAATTGAAGGCAAAGAAGAAATGACAAGAGGAAATAAAAATAAGGATGGCCAAATGGTTGAAGGGGAGAGAGTCAGCCTAAAAGACTGGTGTTACAGTAGCTGCTGCTTGGAAATGCCAACCCAGAAGACGAGGATATATTGCAAAGAGCTCTTGTTTCTAATTCAAGCTGTTTATGGTAAGCATTGGGATCAAAATATTTTCTCAAATATATTAGAAGGGTGTCTTACAAAGACCCACTGGGTCAATGAAGTGACATGCTTCATTGTCACTTTAAGCATCCATTAATTATCTTCCAAATTGTTTTAATTTTGCATTAGCTCCTATTAATGGTTTTAGTTCCAGCTAATAGTAAACAGTTTAGTTGTTTCAGTGGATGTCTCCTGGGAAAAGGTACCTGGGAGCTTATCTTTTAAAGATATTGAGTTTTCTCAGTATTGTTATTAAATTCCTAGGTTTCTTAAGTCATCTCAGTGCTATCCTATGTATATAATACATACAACATTATCTGTTGAGCCCCTCTTCAGATTACTTGATGGTGAAACATATTTAAAAACTTTGCTTCTGATATGATTTTCTCCTGACAAGTATAAAATTCAAAGAACAAAACAAAATACAATTTATGTTAGTATTTGCCTGGAGATTAAGGGTAAACAAGAGGGATCAGTGTGAATCTCTTGTTATGTGCTTCATTGTTTGACAGATTTAATTAGAGCATTAGAGATAAACCAGTCAATGTTAGTAAAACAAAACTTTGAAAAACCCACACGGTTGTTAACAAGAAAGAATCTTTCAGCACTTTCTGTATTTTTTTCATCAATTTTTTAAACCAATTTCAAACAAATTTATTGAACATTGAAGATTAAAGCCTTTACTTCACTCATTAAATATTGAATGTTGCTGAAAGGTTACATTTCCTATGGATTCTAAATGACCAGTTTCAGGCTTTAATGAACATGCCACTGGATTAAACAAGGGTTTTAAAATTTTAATTCATGAGGAGGGCCTGGGATCTCTTGCCTCCTCAATAATTCAGTCATCTGAAGGTGTTGGAGCACATTTAACATTATCAAATTCTGCTATTTAGTTGCTTTAAAGGAAAGTAAAGTCAACATTTTGTGGTTTAATTTTTTACCGACATAGGTAAACAAACTGAATTTATTTATATAAATCAAAGAAAAAAAAACACACACACACACATATATATATATATATATATATATATATATATATATATATATATATATATATATATACAAACAAAGATTTTATCTTTGTTTTGCTGAGAATAGTGGAATCTTAAAGCTTAAAGAATCTATTCTTAAGATTTATATAATTTTGCAAAAAAGATTCCTAATTTACATCACAATGAAAAAGGAAAATGTCACATTATAATTTTTTAGAAATTTTCAGGATGTCATTGTTTTGCATTTCTCTCTTGTCTTTTTTATGCTACAGAGGGCTTTATTATAATCAAATAATGTAATTATTGTATGCCTAAAGAATGCTTTGGCTAATACACCGTTGATTAAAAAAAAAAAAAAACATATGCATATGTCCATATGTATACTGTTCATATACATATGGACAATTCTTGACCTTTGACTGTTGTTTTTTCTTTTTCTTTTTTTATTCTGTGATCCTGGATCTGCTGCCTACTGTGCTGTTTCAGTAATATTAGGCAAAAGTCCAAATGCAACTGGTTAAAGACCAAAGGGACAGTTAGCAGCTCCTCACATCTGGATGCATATGCTGTCACATAACACCCCAGAGAAAACAAGGCAGGCACACATCTGTGTTGTGTTAACATGATGTAATAAAGCACAGCCAAATTAAATCCACTATGCAGAAAGAATAATGAAAGTTTAAGCTTGACAGATTTGCTAAATTTGTTGAAAGAATTTGTTCAGTTAAAATCATAAAAATCTCTGAATGCAAGAGTAGATTTTATTTTATGTAACCCACCCAGCCTGTTTATTTCAGAAAATAATCATTTAAACTTAAGTTTTTTAAAATTCTAACACACCTTTTCTGGCCCATCCCTAATAATGTTAAGATTAAACAATTAAAGATTTAAAATTAGAACGCTCATACATTTCATACTTTCCTGCCAGACTTTAAGTGTACCTGTAATCAGAAAACTTTCCAAAAAATATCAAATTATCAAATTATGGTACAACAGCATTCCAAATCTTAACCCTAGTTAGATGTGTTCTTACTTCTCTGCTTTTATGATGCATTTAATGAAACCAATCCCCTTCACAGAAGCTATGTTTATTTGAAAATATTTTGTCTGTGTACATAATCTAAATAGAAATTGGATAGAAGTCTTCTGAGTGCCAACCTTCCACATGAAAAGTACATTTATGTTTATCAAGATCAATTACTCATATTGAAAATAAAAGCAGTATATAACTGATTGTAATATTAGGTATCTTTGCCAGTTGATTCTGTTTACATATAAATAATTGCAGATGCAGTGGGCCTTTGCGCCAGGACCTCTAAATCTGTCTAAAACCTTGGAAGGAAGATGGTGATGGTATTCCACTGGGTCTGCGAAAAGCTCTCCTCTCTCAAGTGTCAGCCCCCCAGTAACTTCCAAATATATTCATGAAATACAGCAGGACTGAGCCATCATGTGTGTACTCATCCCACATTACCGAGCTCTTTTGGTGGCGTCCATATATGGATGCAATTTCATAATTTAGTTCCAAATGAAATGTACCAAAAAACACATCAATCATAAAAATCAATTTGCAGCAGCAAAATAACTCAGTGCAGAGCCTCTCCATGGCTAAATGCAAGGTTCTATGAGCTGCCCAGATTGAAAAACCAGAAGCCACAAAGTGTGAATTCATTGCATCCCCCTTCGCCTCAGCTTCCTACTCCCCAGAGCGCATTGCTTGAACCTGAAAATAAAAGCCAGGTACCAAGTCACCCATCTAAAAGCAAACTTACAACATCTGCTCAATCCTAATTTCCTTCCTGATAAATCTGTTGCTCATCTTGATTTTTGACAGGATGCATGATGCACAGTCTAGCCGCTCTGCAACCTTGTCAGATCCAGTTGAGTCCTATTCGATTTGTGAATCCAGATCTGCCACTCCATTCATTACATTTCCCAAACCCCACTGACTCTCATCATTACTTTCAGAGTTCCCAAATCCTCTCTGGGCCTACATCTGGGCATAGTGCTGACTTAGATTGAATTGGTCAGTGTTCCCATTGTAAATGCATTACTCTCACAATCCTTGTATTGCACTCTTGCCTCCATACTGAATCCCGTCTTTACAGCAATAGAGGTTATATACTGATTTCAGAGTGTACATGTGTCTATGTATTCCTTTAAAGGCCATATAACCTCTGTTATAAATATGCATTGTACCAATTTAAACAGCATTTCATTTTACAATAAACTGTTTGAGACTTAAAAACAATTCTGGTACATGCCTTTGAAAAGCCAAGACAGTCTCTCAATAACATATGATGAAAGATAATAAAGAAAACCAGTGCTCGACATCCTGTCGGGTTAGAGAACATTAAGCGCATCCCACGAGTTTAAGAAAATTTTGATTCTATCAGGCGGCATGTCCATTACAGCTGAACAGGGAAAGGGTGAATACATCCTAAACAGATCTGTCAGTGATGCAAAAACTGTATGATGAATCCAATACATCCACCGTTTTCTGTCTATGGTGTGAGTGAATCCTATGAATGAGTGTGAATTTCCCAAGACTTACCAGACAGCAATGTAATCTGTGACTGGCTCGGTCTGCAGCAAAGTAAAGTTGATGTAAACCCCGTGGCCATGGGGAACGCTGATGAGCCAGCTGCAGTCTTGGGAGTTGGGGTATTCGTTGGGGTACTGAGGTGAATAGATGGTCCCATTCTCAGCTGTCACATTATATCCGCAAGGAGCTGTAAGAAGCAGAATTATGAGACTGTCAGTTTGAAAAATTGAAAAAGAACGAAAGACAGGAGTTACTGTTAAACTGCAGAAGGTGAGGTTTATGATTAATCTTGAAATCATTCTTTGTGACAGTTAGCAGCTCCTCACAATCATTTCCGTAGTGACTCCAAAACAAAACAGGGAAAATTCAAAGGTTAATTTGTGAAATTAAACCATCAAACTGTACTTAGCTCCAAACAAATTATAAATAAAAACATATATATTTACACCCTTCTTAATCAATGAAAGAATGTTAACTGGAATGTTTCCACTAGTACTTTGATGATTTATCTTTAGCAATTAGGTCAAAATCAGGCCTTCTACACCTCAGCATCATAGAGCAGATTTTAGATAGGGTTGTGACTGAGTCACTCCAAAATTGTATTTTTATTTCCAGTCTGAAGAAACTTATTGGTAAATAAAAATATTTTAAACCTAAATCTGCCAGAGGTATAAATAGGTTTGGGCTTAGTTGTACCATTATCCTCCACTTTGCTCAAGTAGGATTCAATAAGACCCTCACAAGTAAGACATTCAAAGCTTGACAGCAATCAGGCTTCACAACAGGATAGTCCTGGTGACTTGATTGAGCACTGAATGCAGAAAAACTTCCCATATTTGTTTGGTTTGGTTCAGTTGAAATACTCATGGGGCATTTCCAAGACACTGCCCAGGAAATATGGCAAATCACTGTAACATATTATCATAAAACCCTGTAGGCCTTGACTGGGATGACTTGGGATTCCGGAAGCAGCAGAAAGGTACAAGGTGACCAGACACACAGCAGCTTCAGTGGCTGAGAAAGCCAGAACTTCGGCATGGAAGAAATGAATGTTCTGGGAAACCTTTTAGTAATTTAAAAACAGAAAATAGTCTAAAACATGTGAATGGTTTCATATGGGAACTGCTGACTCAGAGTGAGAATACTATCAAATAGTGCAGGAAAACTTTGAGGATCCCCTCAGTTTGTTCCACATGCCCTCCATGGAAGAGAGAAAGTTATTTCATCAGAATAGCCCAAGTCCCTGAGGAAGAAACGTGTGATGAAATTTGTCTGAGTAAAAGTTTTTGAGATGGTTGTAATGTTCAGTTTGGATAGGAAGAATCTCATTCTACCTGAAATGTACAATTCTACCATAAGAAAATATTTTATCAATATTTGGTTTGAAAATACTCCGCCTTTATTAAATCTTAAAACATCTTGCCCCAAGCAAAGCTGTGAGCTATTCAAAGACCCACGTTTCAGGGCTTGCTTGTTTTGGTCTGGACCAGAGTCTGGATGAGATTCCAGACTTGTGAAGAAAGACGACTCCCCAAAAATAAACCAAGCCCTGTACAAAACACCCCACACAGACCTGAAATGAAAGGAACTTATGAAATTACGTTGGTGTAACAACTTTGGCACAAAAGACATGTTCACGTTGAAATATTGCAAAGAACATATTGGATGAGTTATAGTTTCCCCAAAGATGAATGTGGTGGACAGCTGAAATTTAATTCTCACTTAGATTGAGTTTGATTTAATGTAGTTTTTCTTACCCTCACAACGGGGAAAGGGATGATTCCATTTCCGATTTGTCCCATGGAGGCATGTTAGCACCTTGTGCCCAATCAAAACATAACCAGAGTAGCACTGAAAGGTTATTGATTGTCCAGCACTGTAGTCACTTTTGATAATGTCACCATTTGGGAAAGGAGAAGGATCCTGGCAGTTCTGAAGCTGATAAGCTAAAGATAAAAAAAAAAGAACACAGAAAAAAAAGTTGCCAGAGAAATAGTAGCAATTGACATCTCATTATTCTTGGTTTTGATCATCAGAACAGAAAAATATGCTAATAATTAATAGACAGATAGTTAAGGTAAACATACAGATATTAGAAAACAAGTTCTAAGAGCAACTTTTCTCTCTTATGTACACGTATGTGCATAACATGTCAGCACTTGCTTGAGGAATTGCCAAGCAAGCATTAAGAGAAATATGCATGATACCCATGCAGATTTTTCTTTGCATGGGTGTCAAGGCAAGTGAAGCCTTTCCATTAAATGTGCCTTTCACATTAAAAGGAGGTGACAGACATTACAGTCCTTGCTACCACAAAGATCATCGTTTGAATCACAGAAAGCATGTTTGGTAAAAGTAGGATCTAAAACTTAGGAAGGATCTGATGACACATTACAGACTGAAAACATTTTCAGAAGTCTGTGTTACCAGAAACTACTGTATGTGGAACAATGTGACATTAAAACAGTATCCACAAAGCAGTCCGAACTATTACGGCAAGTATTTGGAAAGTCAAAAGTATAAAATTAATTTTAGAAAAGCAGTAAGCAGAAGTTTGGATATACTGTATGTAGGCCAGATTAAATGCTTGTAGAAGCAATAGAACTTACAGTTTGGATATTACAACCAACATTTTGGCTTCAACTAACTCCAGGAACAACTTTCATAATTTTTGTGTTGAAAAGTGTACTTATCAGCAGTGCAATGTCAGAGTGCCAATGCCTATAACTAGAATTAGAGCTCCCTTAAGCTTTTATATGCCACACTTAGGTTCAAATGGTAGAGTATGGGTACATTTTCCCAGTATGTTTACAGTCACATTTTTGGCTTGCGCACTTATCCAGCTCCAGTTGCACAGGTGTGCACACAGATATGCAGTTTCACGACCTCTTAAGCTTTAAACACCTGAGATTGCATGTGATGTAGAATGGCACTGGAATGAAGGTACACTCTGCTTGGGTTGTAATCACGAGGTTCTGTGTGTGCTGTAGCCTCCTGCCAAAGAATATTGCTGTCAGGTGTCATTGGGTGTTACTCATTGTGCAGAAGGATTTTGGCATCCCTCAAACATAAAAGTAGGAGGAGGGTGACAGGTGTTACAGTATTAGGGGACTTTCTGTAGCAGAGAAGAAGAAAGAAATTAAGATGTGTACATAAATGTGCATTAGCTTATGTATAAGTAAGCCTTGTTCTACTTATCCTGGCATACAGGCCCATAATGCATTGCTCGTGTCTTTGAAGTGAAACACTCAGGGCTACAAGTAAAGCCTGCTGGACATGATGCCAGTCTCTCACAAGGGCTTACTGGCAATCCATCTTTTTTAATGATGAACGAAAAGCCACAAGGTTTTTAAAGTCTTTAGCATGACTCATCCAGGGATCAAAGCTCTAAACCTCATAGCAATATGTGTTTTTTCATCCCATAAATCATTTCTTTGAGTTGCCAGGCTTTGTAATTTGGCCGCTAGGTTAGGAGTTCGTAATTTATTCTAAGACTTTAAGAAGACCATTTTTTTCCTTAATCATTTGGACAACCACTGTCTCCCACTACCTCCCACCAAATGAGAACAAAAATAATAGCAGACATATTTTGAATTCAGCCTTGTTCTATCATTGATGAAGCCTTCAATCAATTTTTAAGCTCGTTTCTCAAGCATACCTTAAAAATGACTTCAACTTACCCTGGTAGATCAGTCTGAACCCTGGTCTGTTCTCTGAGTGGTCACTGTAGAAGTGAATGATTGTCAGGTGAGTCGTGCTCATCAATGGTGGTGGAATCTGTGAGCCTGTGAATTGACCAATGAGAGCAGAGCTGTGTTGTGGTCCGGCACGGACTTCAAGAAAGTCATGGTTGTCCTCCGAGGAGAAGTTTTGGAACTGAATATGGGCTCCTAGTAAACCAGCAAAAGAGAAAAAAAATAAAATAATCAAGGCACTGAATGTATGTGATAACATCAAACAAATCAATACTAATATTTATGCATGAAGTCACATGCCAGGTGACTTATGCTGAATAGGTCTAAAGAAAACACAGCTGTCTCCAATACCTCAAAGATCAATACTTGTGCTGTATTAAGCTCCTGAACTGTTACCCTCAAAACACTTACATATTACCATTGGGTCCATTAGGACACTGCTGTCATGATGACACTGGTGCATTTGAAATGGCAAAAGTTCTCATTTGCAATTTTCATATTTATAACAAAGTAGCCTTTATAATCATTTGGGTAAACATGTACCAAGGAGTCTGCAGTAGCCTGTATGTATATTTACAATGTGGTCAGTCACCAACTCACATATGAAAACCCTGTGGCAGAATTTGCCCTGAAAAAGCATGTTTATGTTTCACATATAAACCGATAAATTTACCTAAAATCACATGTTTCTTTCGAGAAATGCTCCTTCGTCCAATAAAGCCCAACTCACCATATCCAGCTGGCAGGGTGATTTGCCAGGTGCAGTCCAGGTTGCCAGGGTAGTTGCCAGGAAAACCTGGACTGAGGATGACACCACTCATCTCAGAAAGGACCCCACCGCAGCGTGCTGGCAATGAGTTAACATAAAACATTGTTTATAAATGTGAAATACACTCAAGGGATTGTTGCTTTTATCCTTAACAAATGTGCACATGAATGAGCTGCAAAAAGGTTTCCAAAGTACTAAAATGTGTGCTGTAAAACTAGAATTAAAAAAAGGTAGGTCCTGTTAAAGCACGTTGTTAAATAGGTCTTGATATGTGCACAACAAGTTTAGCAGGAATTGTCTAAAAAGAGCTTCTGAAGCTATTGAATAATGAAATCCTAAACACAAACATGACCTTAATAAAGGTCAGAAACACTAACTTTCCAAAGCACAAATTCTGTTGGTGCTTGCACCATCTTGCACCATTATTTGACTGGTGGCTGAACTCAAATCAGTGGAGAAACTTCTTGGTTTCAAAAACGTTATACTAATGCATATATATATATATATATATATATATATATATATATATATATATATATATATATATATTTTTTATTCTCTTCTCAGAAAGATGAATAATAAAGATTTATTTAAGCAGATCTACAGAGGGCATTCATTCATCATATAGTTGTTTTTCTTTCTATTGTGTGGATGTACAAAAGTTTTAGATGTACCTCTCAGTTCTAGCACATTGCCATGTAATATTCTGTAAAGTTTGTGCCTGCGGGACATCATTTCCTTCCCAATACAGAAATAATTCATAAAACAATGTAGCCCACAATAAAATGTGTTTGTGTTTGTCTGGGCCATACCTATGCAAAGAGGTGGTGGGTAGTTCCACCGACGCACAGTCCCAGGCATGCAAGAAATGTGTGAATGACCCTGAAAAAGATAATCCAGTGTCTTAGACTGATCAAATAAAAATACTGTGAAAGATGTATTTTTTATCATTAATACATTAATTTTATACTCTAGGAAAATATAAGTAGAGTTGAAAGATGATATTTAGAACCAATGTTTTGTTTTTGTCATTTAGAACAATCAGATTTACCAAAATTTCTATAATTGCTCAATGGTAGAATAATGACAGAATTCTTCCCCAGAGTTCTCACAATAGTTTGCTGGAATTTTTGGCCAATTTCTGGTGCAGCTGAGTCAGGTTTGTACCTTTTTAGCTCTGTCAAAAAAATTTTCTAAGTGACTGAGTTCATGGCTTTTATGATAGTCACCATAAAACAGCCTTTGATGTTATTAAGCTATTTTATAACTCATTTTATGGTATTCCTAGTATCCACACAGAGGACTCCTACTATATGTGCCGAACATTATTTTTCCTGGCTGATGTTGTGAGATGATCCTTTAATATGTGAGTATATTGTTCTTTCCTTATAATGCCCAGTCCTTCCTGCCACATCCTTACCTCAATTTGTGGACTATTGGTGTCTTCTTTGCTGAATTATATTTAATTTAAAGTTGGTAGAGTGCTTGTTTATCTGTGGATAAAGCTACCTTGTCAGCTTCAGTTAGAATTTTCCCACTGTCTTTTTTGCTGCTGTTCTGGGTTTTTACATAAACAGCATATAAAAAGACATCCATCTCTATCAGCACCGTCTGTTTTTCGTACTTCCTGAATAGCATCAAGGCTGCACATTATATTATGCGGGTGTTTTGGATGCTGCCTCAAATACATTAACATATGGACCATATGATCAAATCAGATGTTGCAAATTAACTTCTTTAAAGACATTTCTTTCTCATCATAAAACTGCATATATATGCAGTTTTAAATTTTTAGACATGAAATTATTTAAAAAGAAAAAACTTTTATACAGGTTTTGTTTAACATGTTTATGTATTTGGTTCAAAATACATAAACATCCGTTCATTGTTGCTGACCACTTTTCACACATGAGTCATGATTACAGAGAATAATGTACTTTTAACAAAGATGTGTAATTTAAAGAATATAATAATTGATGCAAATCATAAACATCACAAGGTTAGTGTGTATGTTGTGTGGTTATTACCTGTAGTGTGTATCCAGGTTCACAAATGAAAGCTACCACCTCATTCACCATGTATCTGTCTCCTGTTTTTATGCCATTTGCTGGGATCATTGGTTCAGGACAAGTGGTCAGCCCAACCGCTACAACAAAGAAGAAAAACAAACAAAAACAAAACAGTTTTTTTTTTTTTTTTTTACTTTCCCCAAAAATATATTTTAATGTAAGTTGTTTTTTTCCTGAACATTGCTAAGCCCTTGGGTTAAAAACCATTCACCTGAAAAAGTAGATGTGATATGATCATAAATTCTTAAAATGCAGACAAATTCCACTTCCACAAAAATGAAGAACTTCTCTTTCTAAATGTTTTTATACCTACATTTTAGTATCAAAAAAGCAATTTGTTATGTGTAAAAACAGGAAGAAAATAGTGTCTATTTTGTTTTTCTCCATTCATAGGACTTTGACCTTTTCTCAAGACTTTATTTGTAGCACATTGCTACAAATGAATGTAATATTTATTTATTATACCACACAGGTTTATTCCATCTTTTAAAAAATAAATAAACCTATGAGAAGAATGAGAAAGTTGTATTTATTACTTTTGAACAAATTCTCAAGCATAAATGGACCACTTTTAGATTTGATAAGTATTTTAACAAAATAAAGTTTAAGAACATAATAACATGGCAGTGGATTTGTATTCCCAGCACAAAATAGGTTAAACACATTTCTAATAAGTTTGACTGCAGCAGACTCTTAGACCAGTGGAAGGTATCTGCACATTTGTGTGTGAATGCATTTGTTTGTGCATGTGGAAACATCCGCAGGAGACTGCCTTAGAGCTGTTACCATGGCAGCACATGGGTGGAAAATAGGAAGGAAGAAGAAAAGGAAAGTAGGAAGGAATCAAGAGAGGAAAGGAGGGAAAGACGAGGAACTGTTTGTGTGTGATGCTGGTGTCACTGGTAATGTTGGTTCATTGTCTACATTCCTACCATCAAAAGGCTGTGATCCAACTCTTCCCATACACACAAATAAACAGGCGTGCACATCAAGGTGGCCCATAGCACCCTGAATGACATTTGTGAGTCTGCGTGGATGAGTGATTTTTACATGAGTCTGCTTGCTAAGGGGGAATGAGGGAGACTTAAATTTTTAAAGGGACTATAAGCGGGAAAGCTGTGTGAGGCTGAACATATACACACACAAACAAACACAGTCAGTGTATTACTAGGCAGAGCATCAGTGGGCTGTCATGACAACTGATCAATGAAACTATTCCATTTGGCTGACCATATTTCTTTCTCTTCTGCCAACACACAGTAAGCCCCGACTATGTGAGGGTGGTCATGCCCAGTAAACTACTGACAGCACCACAAAACATCCCACCAGGACGACTCGACTCCTGCTGGACAATGTCAGCAGTTAAGGCTAACTGACTGGATTTACCACACTTCCATTTTAGCTTAGGAGAGGCATTTCCCCTCATCCTGAGACGATCAGAATAAAATGTGATGAACATCACTGCCAGAATCATTCACATGTCTCATGATAGAACATCAACAACGATCTGGGCCACAGAAAGAAGACAATGTAGTGCACTAACTGTGAACTGTCATCTCAAAACAACTAAAAGTTGACTAATCTCTGAAAATGTGTTTTATAAGAAAAACAAGTTAAATTTGGTGATGAAGAGCTCTGTATAGAATCTCTTCTACATATCTAGACTTGCATTTTGCGGTTGTTGAACTGCTACCTTCAAGAAACTATTGATGACTGTATTGTAGTTGCACTGTATGTAGCTGCTGCAATGTAAAAGTTGTAGATACGTCTACCTATCTCTTGCCTTAGTTTACTTTTCAACTACACACAACCATCGTCAGAAATTATATTTATAATATACTGGTATGGATAGATTAGCCAAAGATTGCTGATGTCCATGGAAAGTTTAGATTTTAAATGTAAATTTCCCCAACAGCTGCACATGCCTCGTTTATACAGATGGGAACACTATGTTGTCACAAAATATCAAAACAATTTCCAAGTGCTTTCAAAATAATTTATTCTCAAACATGAGCAACATCTATTTTTACATTTCTAAAACACAGGCTGGACGTAAGCGTTTATATTGTTGCATAATCTGTTTATCCAGGTATTGGCCATCACAAACTAATAATCATGTTGATGAAGCTAAAGCTCCACAGTAAAGATTAAATTGGCTCTTTGAACAACAAGTTATGTAGACACAAGAGGGTGGCACTGTGGTTTAAAGTAGTTTACTGTGAGAAATTTTGGAAGAAATATGTGAAGCAATGATTTCACTCACCCTGGAAAGTTTATATATGAAAGCAAGAGCTACCTTTTATCTGTTAAGAGATAACAAGAACAATTCCTTTGTTTTGAATACTTTCATCAGGCAGACAAACTCTTCTGAGACATTCAATTCTTAACAGTGAGAAGGTTATTTGCTATCTAGCATTTTTATTTAGAGAAGAAAAACTCACTCAAATTCTTCCCACTTCTGTTGATAACATAACAGATTTAAAAATGACTATGTCAAGTTATTTCTACAGACATGCAGACATTCTTGACTGTTCAAAATAAAACTTTTATAAGTTAACATCCATTTTGGGTCCAATTAATCTACATTTTGCAACTCTTCTGTAGAACCTAAAGAGTTTGCAAAAATCAAAGACCCAGAAATCTTACCCAGTCAAGGCTTACATTTATTTACTTTGACTTTCTCCTATTAACATTAGACATGTTAATGTTCCTATTAACATTAGCTATGTTAATAGGAGAATCACCCAATATTTATATTGAAAAAGTATGATGTGCAATTTGTACAACCTTCAGAATCAATAGTTTTTTTAAACATGTTATGATGCAATTAGAGCTAAACATGTTTTCGGGTGGATTTCTAGTAGCTTTGGGCATCAAGGCACTGAATGTTTTCTTCTTCGGAAAACAGCTAAACCTCAGTCAGGGTATGTAGTTTGGTATGTTGTTTAATAACACCTAGTTTTCCTTACTTCAAAACTTCAAGACCTAGCCAATATTTTCCTTGATCGTCATATCATTTGTTAACTAATTATTTCTAACAAACCTCTGAGGTCCATGTAGAATGTGCACACAGAATAAATTACACACAGGTAAACTCTTTTTAACATTTAGTTTTGAGAGTGATCGCTTGCTCTATTTAAGGACAGAGTGAAAGGAGATGAATAAAATTGCACATCACACTATTTAATATTTTATTTTTAGTCTTTAACATTGAGCTGCCGCTTCACACTTTTTGACATCTATCATGTTAGTTTTTGTTAAGTGCTTTGAAGTTTTGTACTTGTAGCATTACAACATGTGAAAGTTTCCATGCATGTCAGCTGCAGAGATGATGGGCAGTACATTTAGGACTAGAATAAATTAGCATGTCTCTTGACTCATGCTGCTGCAGCTGAGGAATGTAAAATGCTGTTATTACAATCTGTACTCACCAATATGAACATATCAAAACTTCTGTCATTAGCATTTTCTCTTTTTGATGGCAGATGAGTTGGTCTGCCTTTCCTCTCATCTAAAATGTGCAACTAATTTAAGGCAGATGAACGACATTCCTGGTTCTTTTGTCGGTTTCTACTAAAATGAACTACCTTTCTGTTGTTGGTATTGATCAACATTGGAGACGGTATTAACTGTATTATCAACAACAAGTCATTAAGTCTGGCTGGTTAAAATCATCCCTATTCTTGATAAAAACTATTTCAAACCAATAAACAGAAAGAGCTGCCGTCACTTAAGGACTACAACTGCTTTACTTGTTAAAAAAATAAAACATGTAGAATATATAATATAATAAAACTGTGATGTCTGGTTTATCATAGTTATGTCAATTCTATTTTTAAGCTTCCTTAAAGCTCTTGAACTCTAATCTTGGGTCTAGTAATAAAAGCTCAGCCAGAAAGCTCAGAATAATGCCATTCAAAACTACAGTGAAGCAAAAATATAGGAAAAATAAAAAAAACAGTCTTCCAGGTTTTCATTCCTAGTAATGGCATGTCAACTCACACAGAGATGCCAAAAACACTGATGCGAATGTGTGCACTCACCTATAAATCTGAACACCACAAAATGCTCATTCATACACACTAAAACTCTCACATATTCTCATAGAAGGGGACATGTTCATTGATCTAGAAGTGATTCTAAGCTAAAACAAGTACAAAGGACTGAAAAGCACAGCTATGCCCTGACAGGTGTGTAAATGCATGATGGTAATGCCCGTGTCCATACCTGTTTGGTCTGCATAGTTGTGTATATGTGCCTTCCTATTCATTGGATTTATGTGCATGCCTGACACAGGCAAAGGAAGTCTGTGTTTGCGTCTGAGCATACATGAATTTGTTTGTGTCCCTCCAGGTGAGCATTGTGTGTGTGTGTGTGCAAGAACCCGGCGCTCAGCTTGTGTGTGTGCTCTCGGGCAATACCAGTTCAGGTCACTGACTCTCGTTATTTGATGTTGAAGTTTTGGCAGCAGTATCGTGTGTTTGTGTGCATTTCTAGTTAGAGAGAACACAATTTTATAGTTCCTTTGAAGTTTTATATCATCAAGCATTTCTTTTTTGAAGCCAATCAATCTCCATTAACTTACTCTTATATTCCAGGTGAAAGCCTGCTGCTACCACACTGATGTCACTCTGAAAGTGCAGGAGTAGCTGATTGGATGTTGAGTTCAGTAGAGCAGGAGCTGTTGTTCCTACACAACACATGCACAGACACACAAAAATATATCACAATATTGTACAAGCTAGGTCTGTCAGTATTATTTAGCATGCTAGCAATGCTTTGAAGTCAAACTTACAATAATCAAGGGTTCTCTCAAAATTATCTTAAAATCCAATTAGGAATTCTTCGTCTTATATCAGAGATTTTGTTCATAGATATGCAGAGGCTGCTTACGTTGTTTCAAAATCCAGTCTAGAAGGCAGTGAAGGGTCATGAGCCTAAATACATTTCAGAGTTTGTTGCTGAAGTATGAACATCCCTCAGGTAAGAAGAGACCTATTCTTTTTGTGTTTCAAGGATGAGAACTCAACGAGGGACGACCAAAAAAGGCCAAAGATTATTAGAATTATTTTTATTCCTATCATATTTTAGTTTTTTCATTTGCTTAAATTTTGCAGTACTCGTTTGCCTTTCTATTATTGTGTCTGATAACTGTATGCTTTTATGTGATGCTTCATGTCTCTCTTTGACATATGAGGTGTTTCTGTATTACTTTCCTTTTTGTTTTTCTGGTAAATGACTTGAATTAACCCATTTGTGAAGGTGCTATACAAACAAACTCCCTGACTTTTCTTAAAATAGACAGTAAACAGTCACCTCAGATTTAAAACATTACCCTTTCAAAATTATTGCACAGTGTTTCTCATTCGACCATGTAAATTGGCCTTTTTAAATGTGTGACTCATGAGGCTGTAAGCATAAAGAAACTCAACACATATTTAAACATCAAGGGAAATCTTATCTATAAATTAATGTGTGCTATTTTTGATGTGTTCCTTTTTTTTATAACTTGTGCATATATTAAGAAAAAAGAAGAAAATTACAAGTATTTTCAAAAGTGTAATTTGATGATGAAAGAATAACTCTCTATTCACATTCTGAGCACCCTCAAGTTACAAATGCAGAAAATATTGGGTGAATTTATCAAAGGGAAGGTCAGGTATTTCAGATGAAGCAGCTTTGATCATTCAGTATCCCAAGATAAGGAGATCTTCATTGGTGTAGACAAAGTGCTTGCATAGCACAGCAGGAGAGTGTATAATATCAACGGCTCATCACTGTGACATTTTCATTCACGGTGTGTCATAGAGTAAGACGAATGTCACAAAAACGACAAAATCTGGCTTTCATACAAAAAATATTGGTTGCAAAACTAAAGCCCCACCCAATATTTTCAGGATAAAACTGCTTTACTACAAGTGATAAGATACAAGCTCCATTTATACCCAACAACTAATTTTTCTATTTCTATTAATAGTGTGATAATATGACATTATACTATTCATGTGGTAAAAGTCAACGGAACTCATGCACAGCCTGCAGTCTGTGCTTAAAGCTGAAACACAAAAATAACACCTGCAAAAAGTAAACATAATTTCCCTATCTATGGCCAAAAAGCATTCTAAAGAGAAGCAGTTTTATCTGCCTAACTAAAGGTGCTCATTGGTCAGCATGAGATCAACATCGTTGTTGTAGCCAGCTCCCAGGTGTATCTTTTATAAAAGGGTACAGTTATATATTAAATTTGTGAGTGTGTGTGTGTGTGTGTGTGTGTGTGTGTGTGTGTGTGTGGGGGGGGGTGTGTGTGTGTGTGTGTGTGAGTGTGTGTGTTGCCCTATATGTGGCATGTCTTATGTGAGGTATAGCTGTGAGACAGTTATATGCTTGGGGCAGGGCACAAGAGAAACTCTACAGGGAAATTGTAAAAGGTTATACTTTATTAGTGACACTCTTCTTAGTGTCACTCTTTCTCTATCCTTTTTCAAAATTTATAATAATTATTGTTCACTTTTTGAGGTTAGAACTATACCAAATATTTATATTTTTACAATGCTAAACAATTATTGTGTGTCTCTTTGGTTAAGGAATAATCATATGCCATTCAACCTATTTTTTGTATGTCATCTGCAGTTTTATGTATCTGACTGTGTGCTTGATCGGTCAAGCTGTCATACCTGAAAAGGATCCTAGTTTTGGAGCTGTCATGTCCCCTCCATCATAGATCTCCAGAGAGTCCCAGTTGTGTTCTGTCGCAAACGTCATAACTTGGATCTAACAAGAAAACGACAATAATAGCTGAACAAAACAGCTTGCAAGTTTACAACAATCTTATACAACTGGTGCATTAAAGAGCGACAGTATAACTGCACACATATGTATGTACCTGTATTCCTGCTCCTTCGCTGACATGGATCCTCCACAGGCAGTTTAGAGCATTAGGGTAAGGCTCAGGATAGCCAGGAGACAATATTGTACCTCGACGTTCAGTCAAATTGCCACTGCAGGGAACTAAAATGGAGGCATAAAATATACATTTTTGGCATAATTTATACAATAAGTAGCTTTTAATTAGGGCAGGATGATGGAATATAGCCTAAAATAAAAAACAGAATGATGTTTTGAACAGAGCAAGAATATATAAAATTATTTACGTGTTTGCAAAATGCCACCTCTCAACAGTGAAAAGTGTTGAGAGGTTTTTGTTTTCAGTGAAAATGAAAACAGTTACTTTTATTTTCTATTACAATACGGTTAACCAAGGCAAAACTACCTAATATGTTAAGAAATATTTTCATTTCTCTTTATGTAAAGTCACTTCTCAGATCTCATTGGTGTCCAAACTGTTCTCTCCTTAGCAGTGCTACAATGACATTTTTTTCTTCTGGAAATGCAGTAAAAAATATTTTTTTGTTTCAGTAGTTTGTTGGTCAAAATTCTGTGATTCCTACAAGCTGATGGTCCTTTGTGTAATTTCTGGCTTATTTAATCAAAATCCAGTGGCAAGCCTTATATTGGAGGTGTGGATTTGCTAGTTACAGTTTTAATAATATGATGCAGGTCTGATGTCCTCACCCATACATGTAGGTGTCGATGCGTTCCATTGTGCGAGGGCGCCTGGTACAGCCTGGCATCGAATTGCGCTGGATCCTTTCAAAAGATACCCAGGGCTGCACTCGAAACGGACAACAGAGCCTGCTGAGAACTCTGAGCCAATTCGTCTGCCATACCGAGGCTCTGGCACTGAGCTGCACTGACTGTCACTTGTGCGAGGCACAGCTACAATGAGGAAATAAGTTCAATTGTGTTGAAAGAGAATAATTAAAGCAACAATTAAATTCATTAGTAAGAATGTTTTCAGACTCGTATGATTTTAATATTCTACAAAAGAAACTGAATTTTGGATTTTTAAAAGCTGTAACCCATAAGCCCACAAAAAAGGGTAAAAACTGACATATAATTGTAAGTAATCAATCTACACAAGATAGAAGTGTTAGCATTTTTAAAATAGTTTGTAAAACATATGTATTTTCCAATTATATTTATTGTAGTGAGATGCATCCGTATCTGAGGAAAACATATTGCAACTAAGAAATAAACAGTAATGAGTTACCTTGGTAGACAAAATGAAAGCCTTTAGCTGACTGGCCACTCTTGGCATTGAACCGAAGCATGATCTGATTGGATGTTGCCAGAGGCAATGTCTCTCCTGAAATAATTACACATGCACAAACATGATTTTTAAATTGAAGTAAAAAACTGAAACCAGCATAAATGTGTCTTTTAAACATTAGTTTTAAGAGATTTTTTTTCTTTTTATAAAACAAGTAATACAATAGTTTCATATAAACATCCATGCATACACAACAGCAGAGGGTCACTGTTTAAGATTAAGCACTTACCTAACTATCAACACTTAACTACACTGGTTTATTCTGATTATTTTTTAGCAGATATCCCTATATATTTGCCTTTCATGGTTGAATATGAACATTGCACATCATTTAACAGTCACACAGAAATTTCAAGGAAAAAACACAAAGACAGACAGAGGAAGTAACAGTACTAAATGAGGCAAATGTGGCCTGGTGTGGCTGACATTTAGAATCATCATTAGCACTGTCATGATGTGTGCATATGCGCGTGTGTATGAGTGGGCTTTATAGACATGCTTGTGTGTTAATTTGTTTCCAGGCCAAGATAATCAACCAGTTAGATGGAACAATGCAATGCAAAGCTGTTTGCCCCTTTATGTGTGTGTGTGTGTGTGTGTGTGTGTGTAGGTGTATGTAAGAATGACATAGATAACATTATTTTCTGTAGCCTGCTGTGTTTGATTGTTTTCCATTCTAAAAACAGAAAACACAAACCGCAATGAACTCGGGAATAAGTCACACATCTGAGTGCTATTCAATCTGGCTCTTGTCCTATTTAAATGAATTGTACCTGGAAACATAATGATTTAAATTGCAGCACCATTTCTGAAAGAAACCTTGACATCTACGAAAAATAAAAAGTGTTCATAATTCCACCAGCATAAAGATATTGGATCGCTGAAGATTATTTACAATTTATTATTTTTGCTTCTGTGATCAAACTATGTGGCACCTAAACAGTTTAAGGAAAGTTTCTGAGCTGGAGTCCAATCTTTTGATGAACACAAAATTGACGTATACATGATCTCCAGAGAGGGAAATCTAATGTCACATTCATGGATATTTCCCTGCAGTGTGCCTGCTAGCAATGACACAGAAACTTATATATGAAGTAAAACTCAAAAGCAATGGCATCACAGTTCGCCATGAGCAATGTTAATCAATATTTCCTCATATTACATTCCTCAAATTTTGTGATATGCATCGATTTTGCAACAGCTGTCAGATTTAATCAATGCACGGTGTGTTACTGTGCAATGATTCAAAGCTCTGCCAAGCTTGGATGACTCAAAGTTGGAGGGTATGCAAACCCATGGAGGGTTCAGCTCCTGTACTGCAGATCGTGCCGTACCACTGAGACTCTCTGAGCTGCTGATTTCTTCTTGTGAAGACATCCCACAATAAATTTTCACCAAATAAATCACTGTCGAATAAATTGCAATAATGACTGGTGTGACCCCGTTCCAGACCCAAAGAGACTTTTTTCCCTATACACATTTTCATTAATAACCCTTTTTAAATTTTATTAAAATGTTTAACCTTTTAATCTTATTGTACATGTGTACGATGGCAATAAATTCAATTTACTTCAATAAAGGTAAGGAGGATTAAAGAAAACAATACAGACAAACAAATATTTCGACTGAATAGGTGCTTTTCCATAATACAATGCCTTTACAACTATAGATAGCATGCTAGCAGTAAAGTAGATAATACTGTGTAAACACATTGAAATCTCTCACCTGTGTGAGGTTTAGACCTAGAACTAGTCAACATACTCACCTGAATGGGATCCAGCCAGAGAGCTGAGCAGTCGAGCATTATCATTGGCTCCATCAAAAAGCTCCACTGAGTCATTCATTGCTGTTTGGAAAACAGCAAACTGACCAAATACCACTGAAAATGTCAGAGAAGAAAATAAAGAGAGAAAAAAAAACACCTTATTATTATCTTTATTAGTATAACTTGGAAAGCAACCATGTTCAGTGTCGAAAATGAAGCACTTACCAAACTGTGGGGACACCGTGATGTGATAGGAACACATCTGTCTCATGGTGTAGTTTAAAGGATAGTTTGGGGATAAAACAACACCCTCAGATCCACTATAGTATCCTCCACATGGAGCTGTCCACACAAGGAGAAATAATTTGAGCTATTAGCAAAATTAACTAAATTTAGAACACACCGGAGAAACCAATTTGCTTCTGTCCTTAAATACATTATCAACAAGTATGACTCTCCTCTTTATGGACATTTTTAGAACAAAGAAGTTGGAAATGATGCAATGATTCCAGGTCTCTGAAACAGACAACTGAGATAGCCAATTAACCATTCTTATGTATAAAAATAAGTGTTATAGACATAAATTATTCTGAAGTTTATTATATTAGCATCAGAGCTACCTAGAAATAGCTTTCTGTCACAATCCACAGGCCCTTAGGTTTTTTTGTTTGCGGGTTCATCTACTGAATACTGCTCCATTCTGCTTGACATTGCTCAATCTGGCTACAGTGCATCGCATATCATTTTGTCCTTTCCTCTTTCTTCCATGTTCCTGGTTTGGATTTGCATTTATTTAGTGTTTTGATTTTGGTTTGCTCTTTTGGACATTAGACTTTGCTTTTGTACATTTTTTTTTATATATATATATTATCAAACCTATTTATATCTGATCCATGTCTGCCTCTCTTTTGCCTGCCATTGGCTCCTCCTCAACCTCCCACCCCTTCTGTGACAACTATACAATAAAATGGCATAAAAAGAAGAATCAGTTGACTGTGTTCTTTCCAGTTACTTCCACATTATTGCCCTTTTTGTTGAAAATGTGTTGATTCAACTTTGACACAAACCTGAATAGTCTGAAATACGACATAATAAGTGCATATCCAGGCATCTGTGTCATGACTACATACACAAAATTTGATCTGTCATACACAAACACACACATTTTGAGTGTTGAATAAATGTTGTTTAGCAAATTATTAATTCAGAAACACTGACCTAATACATCAATACGGTAAATAAAATGTTTTAATAGTATAAAATGCATCTCAAAATAATATCTGTAATAATAACACTATTAAAACTGTTTAAAATATCTCTCAGTGGAAATCAAAACATATACTGACATTCCAGTATATAATGAAATGATAGAAAACACACTAACAACATAGATACACATCGAATGGGTTGTTCTAGTGAAATCTGGGAACAGTAGTTTTATCCTTTGTGCAATAGATAATCATGGGGCTGTGAAATTGCGTATAAAATTTGATCTTGCAGGCCAAGCAACATTCAACCCATGAGTTCTGAGCTTTAGATGGCTGTTTTACAAGAACTTGGTTTGTTAATTTTGATCACTCCATATATCAAAGCATGGATTTGCTTCCTCTCACCTGTATGTATAATTGGAATTGCTGCTCCAACACTCAATTTGTTATATGATTTATGTGACAGAGAGAGGGGTCTGTAAGATTTATTTCCAAATTTATTAGCTCAATTCTGTATGGCATTTTTGTATTAGTTTTATCTCCACACTGGCAGATATAATCAGATAGCATAAAGCAAGAGAGAAACACCCCCAACTTGTTTCAGTACTAACACTGCTAAACTTTTAACATTCAAATGTGGTAGTGAAACAGCCGCATTAGTTCAAAATGTCCTTTTTCTTGGAAACCTCTAATTATAAACATATGCAGTTACGTGAATGTCGTTGCAGTGTTACCAGGAAACAGAGTGCTTGGCTCACAGTCATAAACACAAAGATAATGAAGAGTTAAAAATAAGTAAATAAGTTTCGAATGTCTAAAAACCTCTGACATTCACTTACAATTGGAAAACTGATCTGGTTGTTTTCTCAAATTTGTAACTCCTTGTCGTGTTCAGTAGACATCCTTGTTCTGTTCTCTTTTGCATTAAGATAACTATATTTGGCTCAAAGGTTGATGAGTTAACAAAAAATGTTTGCCTTTGGTTATGTAACTTAAAATAACATAAAATGTATTGCTATTTGATTTACATTTGTAGGTCAGAACAAGGATACAGTCATGAACAGTATTAATATAATTATTATTATTATTTCCATCTTGCAACTACGTATGTGAAACTAAGAAATGTTGTTGCTGTGACTATTAGTAGTAGATTGCAGATGGTTCTGAAATAGACATCCTACTAATAGAAATAACACAGTAGCTGACACCAGAAGCATAATTATCTCCACATTAGATTAAAAACTTGGTTTTAAATTTTGAAAAGCACATTTGCTGCATGCATTTATCTATTTTTTGCTAAACCCTCTTTAGATGGCAAATTGTTCTGAATAAAAAAATCAGCAGGACAAACACTAAGTGACTAAACTTTTGCAACCGACGCTCGAAAACAGTATGTGATCTGCAGCACAGCAGTGTTGTTTCAAAAAGCCTATTAACAAATTCAGCAACAGCGAGACCTGTGAGAAACAGGCCTAACTCTGGCTCACTTCATCTTTTGCATCCCCAAGAGAGCAAGAACTCTTGTCCGTGAACAGTATGTGGGTGTGTGCACACTTATGCTCTTAATAAGGCAGAGGTCACTGACATTTATGTAAGTGTCTCTGAAAGTGAGTGCACAAAACAGCTGCAAGAAGCCCATCGGTCAATGTCATCTGCCCCAATACACACAATACATTCTGTCTGCGTATTTTTATTCCTCTTCTCTTCACCCTCTCTGGCCCTGTACTCATCTTGTCTAGTTGCGGTTGCTATGGAGTGAACCTCCGAGGGTCAGATCTATTATCCACCAACGTCATTAGCTCTGACCCTTAACAGATTTTAATTATCATCGCCCCTGTGCTTGTTGAAAATGTGAGAGCGAATGAGTTCAAAGTTTGATCCTGCTCTAAGACGCATGGAACAACACTTTGTGAATTAATCTGCTGCCAAAGTCATGGGGCTCTAGCGCTGAGATGCGAGGTTGTGATCTTTTTGTACAGGATCATAAAGCTTAAATGCTACCAGTTATTAGCTAGAAACATCCCCTTAAACACACCCTTGAGGATTACTCTTTCAAGTAAAAACGTCAGCATTTTGGTCTTGTGAAAACTGAGCATGAAAGGCTCAAAAAGTACACCAGAGAGCCCTCAAGCACTTTCAGTTTTCACAGTAGGGCATTCGTGAGCCCCTGAGGACTTTTCTGTAAGATGTGCCAAAGTCTATGAGACCAGAGGAGTACACATTACGACTCGGCCCATTATGTTAGCCAAGACTTGCTCAGGGAAATTGTTTCAAATAGTGAAGTAAAAATTCTTTCAAAACTTCGTTTCCACTTTTCTTGTATAAAGTTGTTCTATACCCACCCACTCATCTTACTTCACACCACTTCTGCTTCTTTCCATTTTCTTCTTGTTTCCTAAAGCTCCATAGTAATAACCCCATTTTTTTTACTTCTCCCCCTGACCTTAGGCTGTGATATTGATTGATATTTTGGATTGACTTTTACTGTTCTCTTGTTTTCAAACCCTTGGGTCTAGAGGTCTTGTCTTCATCTACCCACAATCCTCCGGTGGTGCTGCTCTAGGCTCGGGTGTCAGCCTCATCAGAAGCCTCCATACACATGCTTTGATCACTCACACCCTCTCCCTCAAACACACACAAATAAATGCAAAAAAAAAAAGCCATACAAGTCAGTCTCCTTCTATTGCACAACAGTATACTTTGATCATCTGCACACATACATGAGACTTCTGCAGTCCTACCTCTCAATACCAATATATCTCGTCTTGTTTTTTTCTATTGCCCAAATACACGTGAAAGTATTAACAGATGACTAAAGATATGTTTAAATCTTTTAACATTAAGTTGCAGTGTTTTAAACAGTATATTCATAGAATTTATAATCACTATTTTTTCCTGGAGAATATAGAAATTAAATTTGTGAATAAGCTGTGAGTGGAACATATGCACAACATAACCAGTTAGTATTACTCTCATATTACATATGTAATAATATATTGACATACAGTCATAGGAAAAACTAATGTAATCCATGATATAGTCGTTTGTAGAGTCGACCTTAGCAGCAGTAAGTGAATGATTCAATCAGTCTCTTCACTATTGATGTATTATGACCTAATGTTGTTGCAGTTCATTGACATTTGTAGCCATTAAATGCATCGCAATCAAGGTCCCATCACAGGACTGGGTTGACAGTGAGGTATCTGCAGACTTGCTATGTACATGAAAATGTCTTTTAAAATAATGATTTCAGACCAAAAGCCAGACTTATAAGTTTAGATTGTTTTTTGTTGCTGTTGTTTTGTGCAAAGAAGTCTAGAGCTTTAGGAAACAATAAGAAACAATTTCCCTGAACAAATCTTGGCTAATATAATGAAGTCCTGTAATGGAGGTTTGGGGTACATATGCTGTTTGGCTTTATCCAAAAACAGCATTGATGTTAAACAAGGTGGCAGACAGATGAAATCTAATTCCAAACTTATATGGTGGAAATAAATCTTAATTTTATGAGATTATAGTTTAGTAGACGCTGAGCAATATATGATAATGTAATAACTTTTTATCAATAGCAATAGACTCTCTAATGTAATGGTTCCTGAATCCAGGAATTTGTATTACTTCTTAAAATAATGATCACAGTTCAGTTCTTATAGATAATTCAAATTAAAAATGCAAACTGGCAGGTATCAAAGCTTTCAGTGGCCAACTTTTAATCACAAACACACATTTAGTTCTGTCTCACTAAGCTGTGTACATTTTCTGCATAAAAATGGCAAGCTTACCAAATTCAGTGCTTGTGTCGGTCTCCAGAGAACACTGAAATGTGATTTTTGTTTTGGGATTTGTTTTCTTGATTTAAAACTTGCATTATTTCCTCCTTTGTTCTTGAAGTGACAGTTTGGAGTTTTTTGGGTTTTTTTACCTGTCTTTGTTAGGTTGTAATCCTGTCTGATGATCTTGTCTTTTACCATCGTCTTCTTATCAGGTGAATAATGTAACATCATTGTTGCAAAAAATTGTTGTTACAAAGCAACAAAATATTACTTAGATTTGCACTGGATGGAAGTAATTTTAATAAATCTTTCAGACAAGCTAAAATATGAAGAAAATAAAAAATTCAACTAATTTGCGTCACTGACATAATTACAATGAGGTAAAAAAAAAAAAAAAAGTGTTCCTGACAAATATATCCAACTACATTTTAGTCTCATAAAATGTCTGTTTAAACCAAAGATTTACAGTATATTTAATTATTTATTAAGTGAATAACATTTGTATGGCATGTTAAAAGAAATAATCTTGGTTGAATTGTTTTTTATGTCTCTTCAGATAACTTGATCTTTATCAGCTTTCAAGCGTAAAAATAATATACTCAGACCAATAACAGTTTCAAATAAAAGGGATTTACTCATTTTAACAGATAAACACTGGAATAAGAAGATTTTAGCCATTTGAATTGTCAGAGCACGATCACATCTGAAATACGCAGGACTTTGGCTCTTGAGGACTGACGTAGGACATCCCTGATGACGTAGACACATTTATGAATCACATTTGTGGTCTAAATATTTAAAGTGCCTAACATTTTTTGAGTTTCATCTTAGATTAACTAACTTTACACTGACTATATTGATCATCTGATGATCATAGAAATATATATTTCTATCAGTACTGGTTGGCTATCGAGCTTATTACGCATGGTGTGCCGTTAATAAGTTGTGACTGACTGAAAGTTTGACTGGCTGTATGAAGCTTAGACTCGTCGTTCCGATCCCCAAAGTGTTGCTGCAAGCTGTCAGTGAGCGGTGTATGAAGGGTGACAAACAGGATTATCCCAAAAACATGTTTTCCTGATAAGCACAAACTTACTCATTTATGTCCAAATAGATGAAGTTGTCATGAACCTAGAAACTACTTCTTCCAACCATAAAAACTTGAATTACTAAGTACAAGAAACACTGATTTATGCATTATGAGAAACTATCTATCTGATCGTACGTTTTGACAAATGCATAGATAATTGTTAAATGATTCTGGCTTTCGTTTTTCAAACGGATGAGTGGTGTACCCTGATTTGTGCTTAAGTGTGCGTGTGCTGGTGAATGTGTGTGTTTGTGTATGTGCTTGTTGCCTCTAGGCGGCACTCTATAATAGTCTCTTACTTTATCTCTTTCTCTGTATCTCTCCTCCTTTCTTGCATGGACCCACACACACACACACACACATATCAATGCACACAAACACACAAATATACACACACCCCTATCAACAGTCACAGAGAATTCCTTCTTTCTCGCACCAGCTCTTAGTTACCATGGAAACCAATAAAAGAGCGGTTTGAATTGGGAGGTGTTTATATGTGTGTGCGTGCGCATGTGTGTGTGAGAGTCAAAGCAAGAAAGGGTGAGGAAGCTTAGAGAAAAGGTGAAAGGAAAATACAGAGTAAATCAGAGACAGACATAGATGGTGGGAGGAAAGTAAAATAAGAGCCAGCAGTTGTTAAGGGAAGGACAGAGGAAGAGGAAAGAAGTACGCGTTGAGAAGAGGATTAAAAGGAGGAAGACCGAATGTGGAGGGAGTGTAAGTGGGAGATGTATTATTTAAAGAGGTCTCACCCCGTCTAATGAGTTTGGTCTAAAAGCCCTGAGAGCTGCCCAAAGATAGAGAGACAGACAGAGGCTAAGAAACTTCCCTAACTATGTGGCGAGAAAATTCAATGTGAAAATGGAGTCACGGGAGTTGGGGAGCAAAATTACTGAGTATGACAAGACTTGGTTACATTCTTCTGCTTTGACTTTGTGAAGTAGCTTATAGACTTCCTCTAAACTGAAGCAACCATTTTATGACCCATTTATGTATGTGAATGTTCAAGCAGCACAATTAATAAAGCTGAAATTAACATGGGTACAAGAATAAAGGAAAAAAAAATGTTTAAGATCTTTTTCAATGCTCAAATCCTTAACATACATTTAAAATGGTACACTAAATAAGCTTATTGTATGGTAGCCTCACTACTGTCAGTCTGCCCTGGGGTAGCTGTGGCTACAATATAGCTTACCACAATTAGCATATCAATGTTTGAATGGGTGAATGACCATTCATAATGATTTCCATAGCAATTCTGTGTCCTTCAAACATCGTATAGGTACATATTTTTTGCTTTCTCCTCCACTCTTATTGCAATACGTGTTGCAGTCAGATTATAAACTAATAATTAGAGAATTACAAAGACCAATATCTCTCTGTTAGCTGAGACCACTGGAATTGCTCTTTGATGACAAGAGTGTGGGTTTCACAATGTTCACAAACCCAAGCACACCAGCTCCTTCTCTCCACACACTAAAAAAAGAAAATGGGTGATGCAACTCAAAAAAATATTGACGTTTCTTTTTTCAACTTATCTAATTAAGTTTATCCAAGTAAGTATATCAAGTGTATTAAGTTATGTCAAACATAACAACATAAAGTAAATTTGACAAACTTAATTTGATTATATGTAACAGATTAACTTTATTTTTTTTAAGTTGGAGTTCCATTCTCTCTTTTCACTGCACAAAGCCATCTTTCTTATAACTTACACAAATAATTATAAAGCTTATTTTGACTGTCTGGATATCTCAATTGAACAGCTTGTTAAATATTTTCCCATTAAAACTTTGGCAACAAGTTTCTGACTAATTGCGGTCTCATAAGTAAGTAAACATTTAATTTCAAATCAAGTCACAAAAAGATTAAAAGAGTAATGTGATGAATCGAGACTAAATATAGATAAAGACATTTGATATTTCATCCAACAAAATCAGAACCTATTTTTATATTGATCTGTTTTGAGATCTGTTTATATGCAAGTTTGTTTGCTGTACCAGGTTCACCATATTGTCAAAATCGCAAACACACCATATGTATCTGATACATATAGCACAAGTAAGCCTGATCTACAACCAGCAGATCTACACCAGCAATTTAACACTCCTTATTTGGAATATTTGTAGATCAGGCTCTTAATGTATAAATGATCTGGTCTTTAATGTGCTCTGAAGTTAAATCTGACCTCAACAAAAACATCAAGTTCTTATTTATTTAAAAAAAATTAAGCCAAAATGTTGAAGTAAAACCAAAAGTCTCAGATGTACAAAAAATTAAATCCTAATATTTATACCTTGTTGTGCAGAGTATATAAATAATTTGGTTGTGTCTCTTAACACATGCATGTGTTAAGTATATTGGCATCAGAGTGTATTTTATGACATGTTTACCATACAGCCAGAATAGTATAGATAGCATAGGTAACTAATACTGTGAAAGTATAGCCCTGGGACATTATCAGATATAAGTTTCAATCTTTCTGCTGGATCTAATCTATCTGAAGTAGAAAAAAAAACTGTACTGTCTCTATAATGAAAAATTTCATGGCCTTATAAATTTTGTTGAAGATTAACAAGAGTGTTGAAAATGTATTACCTCAATTACTACTCCTAATTTTTGAAGTGGAACTACAGATTAATTATCAATTTCCTCTTATGTACTTTATGTTCCTACAAAGGAACATAAAGTACAGAAGATCTCCTGTGTACTTTATGTTACTTTAAAAATAAAAATAGCACACTCAGCATTTAAGAATATTCAAATTTCAGACTGAGATCAATTTAAACTCCTTGTTTCATTTCAAAAGTAATTACCTTCAAATAAGTAGTTTCACAAAAAAAAAGGCAAGACAAAACTTTGCAAATCCTGTACCGGTTGGTTAACATCTATATTTGGCAGCTTTTATCCACAGAATGAATGAATGACTAAATAAACAAACAGCAACAACTAACAGAGCAGATGAAATGAAATGCCTGATGGGATCTTTTTTTCTTGCAGTGTTACCCACTGCTGATCCAAAATTGCATTTCAGAGTGCAATTACACCATCTTTATTCTCTCCTTCTCCCACTTCCAACACCCTTTACTACTCAGACATTATTAAACAGAGCCTTCATAGAAGAGTTATGAAATGATTATGAGCTATAAATAAGAAGCAGTACGTGTTAATCTTAAAATGTCTTCTACCTTGCTTTTTGGAAATTTATATCGAGAAGGTATTTTGGGAAGTCTGCATTTCAATTTCCTCACACACACGCATAAAGGTAAACACACAGCTTTAATGGGACTTTGGCAGGTGTCACTTTATTGCCTCCTTGAGCTGCCAATCAAATAGACAGCTTAGCCTGCAAGACCTGACCAACTCTGATAACACATACTCACACAGAGAGGTTGGCAATCCTGAACCAATAAGTCTCAGATTGATTTCAACAAGTTTCAACAATCAGTCATTGTAAATCGGCATGACACTGCTATCTAAATTGAGTTTCCTGTAAACCATGTAAGTATTGAGAATGACATGTAATTTACCACTGCTGAAAAATTGAAAATGTAGATGTAGGTGGGGAAAGTAGCATAACGAGGTTCTTACTGTAAACTGAACTGAGAAAATGTGCTCAAAATGTAAAATACAGATTGAATGGGACTTGAATGTATTGTGCAAATTCAAAGGATGTCAGTCCATCTTTAAAGTCATTTCTCTGAATGACACTTTAACAATTTGTGCCTCACAATCTCTTGCCTTGTCAGCCATGAATGTGCTTGCCAGAGAAATACAAAAAACTATGGAAAAATCTGGTGATTTGGTTTACAGTTTAATATTTGGTTCACATCCCAGATATGTATTCAACTGAAGCAGGATTGCTGTTGAAGTCTCACATGGCACCTACGGGTGCATGTGATGAGTGTATGCAAGCATTAACCATAATACTCGAGCATCAATCTACTGGATTGATGCTCGATAAGGATAAAAATGTTTGGCAAGACATGACTTTTTCCTGTCCCTCTGAATTCTTTATTATCTCTAGTAAAGCAAAGCTAATTTAATCGATATAATCAGTTGCTGTCTCTCTTGTCTATCCAGTAATCTATGTATTTTACTTACTACACGTCAAAAGATGTCTAAAGTATATTTAGTCATGATTAATTGAGATTTATTTGAGCCCTTTCTTCAGCTAATGTTGCTGTATCATCCATTTTCTTCCAGGATTTAGTTTTTCCAGCCAATATTATCGTCACAGACCTACAACGTAAACCATCTAAAACCAAGATGCATCTTTTCCATTACATTAGATCTGTCCTTTGAGAGTTATTTAAGAAACAAACAAACAACAGAACACGCTCACTTGCATTAGTTCAGGTTAAACACCAATTAAAACAAATTGATTACTGGAGTGACTTTCTACTGTGAGACTAGTACCTATTCCCTTAGTTAAATCCAGTAACCTCTGATTAAAAATAAAAGCATAATTTTGTAGTTATCTTACCTTTACATGATGGCAAGGCCTTGTCCCACACTGGTTTCCCATCGTGCCCCATGACACACATAATGGTTTCACTACCCACTATTGTGTAGCCATGGTGACAGCTGTAGGACACCTGCGATCCTAGTTTGTAGTCATAGCCTGTCCGACTGGCATTCATGATGTTACCAGGGTCAAAACAGGCCTCTCTTGGTTTCTCTGTGGATGTGGGAAAATTAGGTGAGTTGGTGGACAAAGGTCCAAAATAATAAATATGTTATTCTGACAAAAAGTGATAAAGTAGCTTAAATGTTTTTATTTGGCAACCGATTTTAATAACTTGTGTCAATAAATATTTGTTAATTGGTTTCTGATAAGTTCTCATTTAATTTCCTAACTTGGTTAGTTTGTCATACATATATATATAGCTCCATGTTTGATAAATAAGAAATAATCAGGAGAAAAACATGAGTCAAACAAAAGTTGCAAAGTAAACAGAACAAAAATAAAAGAGCCATTATGTATGTAGTTGTCAGTCTTCTTTACTACATTCACTGCACAAAATAGTGACAGGATGAAATAGTCAGGCAGAGAGAAGTTTCAGGGCAAAAAGAAATGAAAGTTGCAGATCATTAAGACTTTTTTTTTAATTAGAGGGTTGGAATATGAGAGGTAGTAAATAATGGCAAAATCAAAAGCTTGAAAAAATGTTTGAGACAACAGAACCTTTTTACCAGATAAATGGAGTGAGGGAAAAGAGAAGAAGCAAAGACAGGATTAGAGAAAATGAATAAGTCTAGTCACAACTAAGTCGAAGTTAGAGACTGACAAAAGGTATTAAATCATTAGTTACAATCAGTGGAGGTAAACAACTGTTAGGCAGACATGGAACAACATGCCCTTTCAGCCGAATACAGCTTCTCTCGTTAGTGGGCTTATAATAATAAGAGCAGAGAGATTAAAATATTATCAGGTCTGAAAGACAGCGCAACCTGCATTTGTGTATTGATATTTTAATCACAACACTTAACAAGTAGACAATTTAGTGACAATTACTGTTCGTGGTATTGTGTGCAGAAACACACAAAGAGTCATGTAGTATATTTTATTTTCTGGACACGTAACAAAGCATCGATTTGCCCTAACCAATAAACCCACCTGATAATCTCAATCAATAGGGCTAGATGAACTCACCAATTGTAGTTTTCAGTTAAATTAGAATCAGTGCTATGTTCAAACATGTTGTTTGTCATTATTGGTGCTGCCTTATCACTATCGGTACTATCTTTATTGAATACAATTAGAAAGTTTACTTCTGCTACAACTAACTACCTCTGTCTCACTTTTGCATTACAACTGCACAGAATCTATTTAAGTTACCACACTGTTGTTCTGCCTCACTCTGCACTATGAAATCACAACTACAGCTATATATTTCACAATACAAACTCTGGCATTTTTTCAACTGCTGCAGCTCACTCCAGTCAACAGGCAATTGCAAATTATTATTTGACCTACGTTATATGTTTAGGTCCCATGAACGTTACTCAAACACATGCTCAGTAGGACTTTCTATGCTACAATTACCTCTATATTCAATAGCAAATCCAGACATTCCCAGTGATGCATCTGATCTGAATGCCAGGAAAAGACCGTTCCCGCTGCTTTCAATGCGTTCAGGAGCCTGGTTGCCTTGAAGACTTGCAAGGAGAGGCCCGTTTGAGTCTTCGCCTTCATAGATGTGCAGGAAATCGTAACTTGGCTCCATGTTGAAACTAAGGAGAAAAAAAAACAGAAAATAACATTTAACTCAGCAATCTGGCTTTGGTTTACTTTATTATGGGTTTTCCTTTCTATGCAAGTATACCTTTGTAAAAGATAACGGAAAAAGTATTGGTTGAATTTAAAATGTAGAGCTGCAAATTCATAAAAAGCATGGCATTTGTGGAACAAAGAAATGTTTGCTGTGTAATATGCGACAAAATAGCTCTCTAACGAGCAATCTATGCTTTTGTTAAAAATCAAATTACAAATAATCTACTTGTAGTTGAAGTTGAATAATATAAACGCAACAAAGGCAACATTTATGAAATGGCTGACAACAGGAAGAATTGTAGGAAACATAAAAAATGCTGTTTTTGAGCAAAACAAAATATACTGAAGAACTGTTGAACATATTCCTGGGTTGGAATCCTGTTTTACAGGCACCAAATTTTGGTTTGGTAAAGTAAATGTTTGGGTTGAACCAGAAAACAAAAAAAAAATGTATGTTCTGTTTTTCTCACTAACAGAAAATGTGCAAAATTTGTATTAACATTTTCATTTGGAATATGTTAAACTGTATCTTTTAAGCAATTGTATGTATAGAAATATAAGCTATTGCAAAAATATGGGGCATTATTTGCTGTTTTATACATACCATTTTTAATCAACTTAGCACACACACATATATGCACACAGGCACATGCACAAAAACTTTGAACATCGCAATGTATGCAGATGTTACCAAAGTTAAAGAAAGAGCATGGAATATTCCATTTTAAGACGTGTGTTTCTATTGGGTGCTAAATGGGCTTAACCGCACCTAAGCCTCCTTAGGCCTTAACCGATCCATGCTAATACCTTGTGCATTAGTGATGCATTCGGGGTTGAATACCAAAGCTGCTAAATGTCATGAAAGGAACATGGAAATCTCACTGGGAAGAAATGGAGCAGCGCAATAATCTCCCATGACATAAGAATAAAACAACAGTCAATTAAAACTTGAAACCTAGTTGTGAATTACAGGCTGTTAATCAAAGTGTAGAAAAATTTAAATTAAATTTCTATATAATTAATTACATGCTCTGGAAAAAAGTAGATAGGCACAAAAACTGGTAATAATATCCATTACCAGTGTTCACTTGAAGTGTGTATTTCTAAAGCACATCTGTTTAATTTTCTTCGCTTTGCATAAAAAAACAGGATCACATGTGGACAATCAAATGAATTGAATGAGCTTGATTTATAATAGAAGTGAGAATTAACTTGATTTATAAAAAGGGAACATAGTAAAAAAAAAAATTAGAGCCAGTAGTAAATAGGTTAAAATGTCTTTTCTGTTTCGTGTGTTAAAAAGAGAAGATAAAATAATAACAAAGAAGTGTTATGCAACACATAAAGCAAAGCCAAAACAAAATGTAAAATAAAAGTGTCTCAATGTCACATCAGCAGGGATTTATCTTTCAAGCTGCAACACATTAAGTCAAAATTGGGTCATTTTTCTCCTTTGGCAATCTGCGGAAAGTCGTCTTTGGTTTTCTCTGCTTTGCTTCATTTGAAGATCCAAGTCTCACTTTGATGAACTACTGACTGGGACTTAAAACATTCACCAATGTGGAGTAATCAGCAATAAAAATGTAAATATACAATACTTTACTAAAAATAAAACAACAATGGAGATGCTTAGGAAATTTAGCTTTATTAACACTTAATTTTTTTACCACAGCAAAACAAAAAAATATATCACCCGGTGTCTTACTTCTAGATTGTGTTATGGAGCTCAGTTAGGAGAGAAGCAGCGTTATGGTGACTTATGTCCCGTCTTCCCACCTTCCAGCTTTGGATAGAACATTTTCATTTTTGACATAGAAAGCATGTTCACTTCATACTATACTGAGGAGGAAGACACTGACATACACTCTGCACAGGGGTCTTTGTTTTTACCCTAAAACCAGGATGAAACATTGTTGATATTTTTGCAACAAGCTGGAAAATATTTTTAGTTTACCTGAATTGGTGACTGTTACTTTTCGGTTTTATCATTCTCTGAGACTGAGCTTGCTTTGTGGATCTTATGGCCAGAATGACTAAAACGTTGTTTTGGCACTACCATGTGGCACTTCTGTGAGAAGAGGATTTCAAAAGAGCTTTTAAGGCAGATGTAATGCCTTTAAGCAGAGGTCCCTGGGGAGTGAAGAAAACTTCTCAAAGACTAGGTTATTAGTTACCTTAATGATCTTACACTGACGTTATTTAACATAAACTGTGCTTGATCTCTCAGGAGACAGATCTTTCTTGATTCAGTGAGGGTCCATATTATGCCAGGATATCTACAAAAATTTGATTAAAACACTGAACAATATTAATGGTGAATGGAAGTATTTTTGTTTGAACAAAATTCATTTTAAAAGACCCTAAATGTCTTACCTCTATTTTAAACTAATTTGGATTTAAAGACTTGCCTGATTAGTGGAATCACTGTTTTCATCCCTCATGTGCTTTATGTTTTAAAATTGAGAGGAAAAATTAACCTATTGTTATTCGTCCATCCACCCACCCACCTATATTTTAGTTGGTGTTTGAGTAATGAGCAAACTTCACTTTTTGTATGTTCCTGTACTTCCATCTGGGTCTCTCCTTCTAGAACCAGTCAAATAATGTATAACTAATTATATATAACTTTTCAGAAATTTTCAGACAGTTTTAGTCGAGGGATTATTGGTGTTGCGCAATCTGACGGCCAATGGCAGGTAACCCTTTCTGAGTCTGGCTCTTCTACAGAAACGGAAACTCCTGCCAGACGTCAAATGGATGAATAGACTATGGAGAGGATGGAGAATCAATAACGATATCAGTGTGTCTCAGATTTGCAACATTTCATCCGTCAGTGGTCGTGGCTTGACGGTTGTTCAGAAGGCTCCACTTCTTCTGCGTCTGGCTTTGCTTCAGGGTGAAAGAGCTATGGTTTACCACTGTGAGACTGCTTGAAGCTATATTCATGTGTCTGAGGTGCTAATGTAAACAGTGCGTTGGGAGAGCTGGGCCAGCTGCAGCTTATTTGCATAATTGAGACATGGCCCTAAAACAACGCATTCCATGTGAGCTCAACATGGGAAAAACTGATTGGGTGAAATCTCAATATGTGAGTATGATTTTGAGTATTAAATGTAATGAACAAGTTTTGTGTAGCCCTGATATCGAATGTGCTTGTTTAAGAAAGCATGATAGTGGAGCTTTAAGCTATTTTTATGAAGATGATCAGTAAGTTTGCTTAATATACCTTCGAACAATCTTTTATGTAGTTTTATATGCTCCTATACTGATAAACTGGGAATTATAGAGAAAACACTGAATGTTTTCATGAACCAAAGAGCCTTGCTATGATATTCTAAGCATATTTTGGTTATGCTTTTAATTTTTTGACTCTGGATAAAATAAAATAAAAACTGAATCATCATTTAGTCCATCTTTTTCATCTTTGCAAAACCTGTTTTAAATCTATTTTTATTTCATACATGAATGACATAGCACAAAATCATAGAATGGATAAAAAAAAAATAATAATTCAGAAATTATTTTGAAGTTAAATGGTTAGGATAGAGCCTAACATTTTTGCAGAGGTGGGTACTAACTTGTCACATTTAATCACATGTATTTTTTGAGTAACCTTTAAAAAATTCTTCAAGGAGTAGTTTTAATGCACACTACATTTTACTACTGGAGTACATTTATTTTTAAGAAATTGACTTTCAACTGAATTCATTGTAGTGTTTGGCTATTCTATCCACCTCCAATTACTTTACTAAATGAAGAACAAGCATATCTTAAACAGAAAGATTTGCTTTGCTTAAAATTATGAACAAGGAAGCATCTTGGTTTTAATATTGTTTTAGTATTGTTAAATCATGTGGAAGTTCGGTGAATTTACAGTGAAAACTATACATTGTCAATGCAATGTTGGTTTCAAAAGTTTGTAAACCAACAAATCTAAAATAATTGTAAAATAATTGGATTTTTCAGCCTGAATTTGTTATTTGTTATGCTTTATTTGTTAAATCTCCAGAGCTTTAAATTACTCCAGCAGAGCCAGCATAACAGGTGAAAAGTCCATGTATTAATTTGTAACTACAACTGGTATTTCCTCACTTTTTTAAAAGAATAAATAAATTACTGTGATCAAGTACAAAATTATTTCTACCTTTGGCAGGTTTAGATTTCAAGCTATTTTGAATCAACCAAGAAGGTTATTTCTAATACTAAATTAGACATGAATATCTCAAAAAATAACATCAGTGGCAGTTTTGAGTTTTATAAAAATGGCACCTAAAAGAGGATCCTATCCCTTCCAATAATTAAAGAAAAAGAACAGAATTATCGTCACTTTAATGAAACTCTTATGGTAATTGACAAACATATTTCTGTGTGTTTCCATAAATATCTTGACAATATCTTGGTGAGCTGCATGTCTTTCAGGTTTTTGCCTATTTGCAGGTTTTTACCTTGATCTTTAGCTTCCTCAGGTGATTGTCTATTGCATTAGAGTTGGGACTCTGGCTGGATCTTTCCAAAATTTTCATATTATCTCCAGTAGAAAATGTTGGTGAAATTAAAAGACTACTATAAGTTCAATCTACCATGAATAATGTTGAACTTAACTGTAAAGCAAAGGTGATAGTCTGAGGAAATCAGTAAAATATTATGAAAACTTCTACATGTCATTATATTTTCTCACATTTTCTAAATTAATTGGGCTTTAGAGGTTTTTTGAGAAGAATCCCTCCGAGAAGACATATAAGAAGTGTAAATGACACCTGAAATCACAGCAGAATATCAACTTACCTTTTGAAGATAAGGGCAATGACAAAGTCAGGGTTGACTCTGATTCTCCAGTCGCACTCTTTCCCAGGAGGGTAAGGCTGAGGGTAGTTCGGAGACAGAATCACACCAGAAGGACCACTGACATTACCCCCACAGGTCGCTGGAGAAATAAGCAATAGTAGGAGAAAGCGAAAGAGATGATTAAAGTCTTGAATTTTGTTATTTGGTAAGATGATAAGCCCTGGTTGTCCACTAACTTTCCCCACAAGGAAGAAAGAGAGGAAATGAGTTAGGCCTACAGTACAGGAGAGGTTTGTTAAAGAAGAGAAAATCACACCTTGAAGACAAATATTGCCTCCGCAGGTGGTTGTAGATTGTGAAACAGCATAAGAGAGAGACAGATGGTGAGATTTAGTTACAGACTGTGGGGTTAGGGGTAGTTAGGGTGGGGGGAAAATCACCCCTGGCAGTGCTGTGATTCCACATTAAGCCATGGAGCAGGGAAAATATAATGTCAAGAGAGACAAAAAGGTGCACTCAAGCAGTAATTTGTTAATGTGAAATAGAAGTTTATAACATGCCGAGGTGTCTTCATGATGGCAGGGGTGTGTAAACAAATAATCATCATTGAAATAGTGGTAAACAAGGGTATTAACAGTTGCAAATTGCTGACAGACTAAATACCAGCACAAAAACACTCTACATTAGAGAATTGAGCGATGAGATGTATTGTTCAAGGCACGTAGTGCCATTTTATAGCACAATCATGTTACCATGTTACCTTCAATTGTTATAAAAATCTAGACATCAAACATGACTTAAAGAGAAATTTGAATTTGTCATTTAATACATTGAAATTTGCCTCTGTTTCTTTAACAAGCTCATACTCCTTCTTCAGCATGTAATCACAACAATGTTTCTCATTATACCATTCACTGTCCTTATCAGCTTTGAACTGAGAAGTGGATCGTAAAATAAAGTCAACACAAGTGCATTTCCACCAGGGGTTTGCTAACTGTTGAAGCCGCTAGTCTTGAGGAGCTGAGAAGGCAAGTGGAGGGAGAGGTTTTGTGAGGCGGAAGCTCAGCAGGAGAATACAGCTCCAAGGAAGAGCTATGGGTAAATAGATGGCCCTTTATTTACACTCCAGATATGTTTGTTGATGAGGAATAATAATAGAACATGGTATGAGGTTAAAAAAAAGGTTGAATTTATATAATACCACCTCTTTAGGAGTTTGCAATGTGTCTTATTATGAAAAATCAAAACAAATGGACTCAACCTTTCGAGATGACGATGAAGGCAAGTGATGCAGTAAAGATGAATTTAGATTTAGCTCACATTCTGAACTAACACATTCTGTTTTACTAGGTTATAAAGCAAACTCTTGTTCCACTAGTGGTGCTAGAGGACTTTCCCTGAGTGCGCCAGCTCAAAAAGAGAAAAAGAAAAGGAGGCTGACAATTTGCATATTGCCTTTCTACAAGGACTGAGGTGATCAGGTCATTTAACAGGCTTACTGATGCTACTCATGATGCATTCTTAGCTATGGATGATGTCATACTTCCCTCTTGACTTTGAATGATAAAAAATTTAGAAGGTCGGGACATTTATGGTAATCACTGTTGACTTAGCATTTACCTGCTCTGATTGCATTGGCATAAAAAGTGAGCTCAGTGCAGCAGCAAGTTATGAAACCTATATAAAAGCACATCTTTTCTATAGGTTTATCTTTTATATATATATTTGTGTGAATTCAACTTTACTTTTACATACATGTTTGTTTATTCCAACATGTATGTATGTTGGAAAAACATGTATACATGTGTCTTAAGCTCTAGCTTTAAGCTCAAGCTCAGCTTGTCCTACATTTATGTAACTAAGATTTCTCATCTCTAGTTGAGTTAATTTCTTTCTAACAACCTCAAATGTGTTAGAAAAAGCTGTAGGGGGAGTAAGACACAAAAACATCAAACTGGACAAAGAAACTGCTGCAAAATCCTATGTGCAAAGTGTAGAGCGGGGATGATGGAGCTCACCTGGTTTCACTATAGCATCAACTCTGCCAGGTAATAATTATAAATCAGAAAGGAAAAGGGGGATCTGTTGATCTTTTTAATGGCAGCATAAAAGTTTTCACCTGATGTTTGAACTCTAGACATTTTGTCAGGAAGTTTCAGCAGTGGAGGCATTTCTGTGCCCCTTCACCACCTTTCACTGGGGTGCTATTCATTGTGACAGCCTACATCACTTCTTGGTGTTGCAACCGCAGTGCTAATGACAGAAAGCCTCTACAAAGTGTGGTGACAAGGGCAGAGGGAGTCACTGAAGTCTCAATCCTGTCTTTGGAGACCATTTCAGAGGATAGATTTAAGAAGAAAGCTCTCAGTATTGTCAAAGATTCTTCTTACCTTTCCCATGGGTGTTTTAATCCCCTGCCAATCTGGTAGAGGGCAATGTATTTCTAATTTAAGAACAACCAGTATGTACAACAGCGTCATTCCACAGGTTGCTTTTTGCTCACCTCTTACAGGAGTTTAACTGTAGTTATTTTATATGTCATTTTATTAAAGTTGTAAATATTTCAACTCTGCCACACATATTGTGGAGTTTAGCAATGGCATATTAACATGAGCAAACAACTGTGTATTTTTACACAGTTGTTTGCAAATGCAAAAAGGCAAAATGCCTTTTTGCATTTTAAGTTTTTAGATATTCACTTATTCTTCTAATCTTATTTTCATGACATTAAAATATTTCTTATATTTCCATTTTGAGACTCCTGCAAACTATAGTGAGCGCTGTAATCCACAAATGAAGGCATGGAACAGTAGCGAACCCTCCGATGAATGGTCTGCCTTCAAAAATGACCTCAAAATCAGTCCCTTATTGAGGAGGTGACATAATAGCCCAGAAAACGTCTGGAGAACTACAGCTCCCATGTCCCCCACTAGGTTCAGTGTTAATGTTTAAACAATAAAGAAAAATAGTAGGAAAATGGAATCAATGAGTTCCAAAGTCAAAATGAAAGTTAGATGCTCTCCAAGACTTTTGGGAGCACAGCCATAAATACATAGTCATTGTACATAGTCATTGTACTGGAATTTGGAGTGGTCTAATCAAAGTTTAGATTTAAATCTAAATATGACTAGGAATAAGCTGAAATTCCTCAAAGCACTGGAAAAGACTCATCCTACTTACTACATTAATAAATGTAGTAAGTAGATGAAATTATAATTTGAAAGATGCATTTTGTATTGATTCCGATTATCTGTTTGACATTCAATTTTCTTATTTATAAAAATATTTTAAAAAGAAATGAAGGAAAAATTATGAGCAGAAGCAAATCTTTTGTTTTTCAAAGAACTATCTTCCCTTCTTGTCCAGAGAAGAAATTGTCTGCTTGGTCTGAATGGATTTTCTTCATGTAATATAGCAGTACTCTTTAATCTTGAGTGTTGAGGAAGTCTTTTGGCAATTAGGGTAATAATCTGCAGTATACTTTACACTTACCCATACAGGTCGGTGGATCCGGCTGCCAGTAGAACCTGTTATCCATTCGTACACATGTGATGGTGTCTTGGCCTTGCAGCTGATAGCCTGGGTCGCACTGGAAGGTCATGCTGTCACCAGGCTCTTTACTGTCTCCATATCGAGAACCATTTACCGGGATACCGGGGTCATTGCAGGATGTTGCTGTTGTGGCTGCAAAGAAAAAAAAAAAAAAAAAGAAGAATAAATATTGGTACCTGGCATATTCTCATCAAATGTTACCTACATTATTTGCTTGAACTACATTTAAATTACCATCAGCTAAATATAAAGTTGGTGTCGCTAATTAATTTATGTGATGCAATTAGAAATAATTTAAGACGTCGTTTTTATGAATCTTTGAATATTTTCCCAATCAAATTTTGTTTCAGACTAATCATCCAAAAATACTCTTGTGGCAGTCTACATCTACAAACAAACATAATTTGATGTAAATGTTATAGCCTTCAATAAGTTACTTACCCTGTTGTCTATAATTATAATCATTTGCTAAATATCAGTCAAACGCCATTTTATGCTGCAAAGCTTTAAAAGGAATTAGACTTTTTGGGCAAATCTAAACCCGAGAGTGTATTATATAACACTGTAGTATCATCATAGGCTAGATAGTAAAATAGCATGAACTGATAGATGGATCCTCCATTACAAAAAAACAATATCAATCCGCCATCACAAATAGTCACTTGTTAGTGCTTTACTCAAAGCTACATCCTGAAAATGATTTAATAAATATTAAAATGTATGTCCAAGTTGTACTAGTTTACTTCTTTCTTTAGTTTAATGATCATAGTATACAGAAGACAAGACAGGACAAAATTGTAGGGAAGGTCAGTTGTAATATTAATTGAATCCAAAACCCTTTGCCTATTTAAATAAGTGCAAAGCTTTAGTAAATCAACATGGAGGTAAATATAAGGAATCATTACCATAGTAATGGAATAGCAGTCCGTTGATTACCATGTCAGGGTGTGTAAATATTTATTGTTTTAAATTTGGGGTGGATGGGGGAATGCAGAGGAGAACAAGAGATAAAATGTACTGAGTGTAAATATTCATGCTGTGTTTTACAAATGACAGCCTTGTGCATCAGAGTACTGTTCACAATAAATGACAGAGGCTTACAAAGAGTAAGCAAAGTTGTATGTGAGTGTACATGAGTTGTGTGTATGCATATATATATATATATATATATATATATATATATATATATATATATATATATATATATATATATATATAATTCCCTTCTCACCCACCGCGGGTGGTTCTTATCCTCTGTGCTCGGGTCCTCTACCAGAGGCCTGGGAGCTTGAGGGTCCTGCGCAGTATCTTGGCTGTGCCAAGGACTGCACATTTCTGGACTGAGATGTCTGATGTTGTTCCTGGGATCTGTTGTAGCCACTGCTCCAGTTTGGGGGTGACTGCCCCGAGGGCCCCGATGACCACAGGCACCACTGTGGTCTTCACCTTCCAGGCCCTCTCCAGTTCCTCCCTGAGGCCCTGGTATTTCTCCAGTTTCTCGTGCTCCTTTTTCCTGATGTTGCAATCGCTTGGTATTGCTACATCTACCACAACGGCTTTCCTCTGTTGTTTATCCACTATGACAATGTCTGGTTGGTTCGCCATTACCATTCTGTCTGTCTGGATCTGAAAGTCCCACAGGATCTTAGCTCTGGCATTCTCCACCACCTTTGGGGGTGTTTCCCACTTTGTTCTCGGGGTTTCCAGTCCATATTCTGCACAGATGTTTCTGTACACTATGCCTGCCACTTGGTTATGTCGTTCCATGTATGCTTTCCCTGCCAGTATCTTGCACCCTGCTGTTATGTGCTGGACTGTCTCAGGGGCCTCCTTACACAACCTACACCTTGGGTCTTGTCTGGTGTGGTAGATCTGGGCCTCTATTGCTCTGGTGTTTAGGGCCTGTTCCTGGGCGGCCATGATGAGGGGCCTCTGTGCTGTCCTTGAGCCCAGCTTTTTCCAGCCATTGGTAGGATTTACTGATATCAGCCACTTCGGTTATTTGCTGGTGGTACATCCCATGTAGGGGCTTGTCCTCCCATGATGGTATCTCTGGCACTTCAACCTCCGTTCCCTGTTGTCTGAGACATTCACTGAGCACATTGTCTGTTGAGGCTTTGTCCCTGATGTATTTATGGATCTTAGTTGTTTCGTCCTGGACAGTGGTTCTCACACTCACTAGTCCTCTGCCTCCTTCCTTGCGGCTCGTGTACAGTCTCAGGGTGCTGGATTTGGGATGGAACCCTCCATGCATTGTTAGTAGCTTTCTAGTCTTAATATCTGTGGCTTTTATCTCCTCCTTTGGCCAGCTAATTATTCCAGCAGGGTATCTGATTACTGGCAGGGCATAGCTGTTTATCGCACTGGATTTTTGTTCTTGCCATTGGCTTCTCAGGACTTGCCTTATTCGTTGGAGGTATTTAGTTGTGGCTCCTTTCCTTGTGGCCTCATCGAGGTTGCCATTTGCTTGTGGTATACCTAGGTACTTGTAACTGTCCTCTATGTCTGCTATTGTTCCTTCTGGGAGTGAGACCCCTTCTGTGCGGATCACCTTCCCCCTCTTTGTAATCAGCCGACCACACTTCTCTAGTCCAAATGACATCCCAATGTCTGTGCTGTAGATCCTGGTGGTGTGGATCAGTGAGTCGATGTCTCGCTCACTCTTGGCATACAGCTTGATGTCATCCATGTAGAGAAGGTGACTGATGTTGGCCCCATTTTTGAGTCGGTATCCGTAGCCAGTCTTGTTGATAATTTGGCTGAGGGGGTTCAGGCCTATGCAGAACAGTAGCGGGGACAGAGCATCTCCTTGGTATATGCCACATTTGATGGACACTTGTGCAAGTGGTTTGCAGTTGGCTTCAAGGGTGGTTTTCCACAGCCTCATTGAGTTTGCAATGAAGGCTCTCAGAGTCCTGTTGATGTTATACATCTCTAAGCATTCAATGATCCAAGTATGCGGCATTGAGTCATAGGCTTTCTTGTAATCAATCCAAGCCATGCACAGGTTGGTGTGTCGGGTTTTGCAGTCTCGGGCAACTGTGCGGTCTACGACGAGTTGGTGTTTGGCTCCTCTGCTATTTACACCGATTCCTTTCTGTGCCATGCTCATGTGCTTATCCATGTGTTTGCTTATCTTGGCCGCTATGATGCCTGACATGAGCTTCCAGGTTGTGGAGAGGCAGGTTATTGGTCGGTAGTTGGGTGGGACTGGACCCTTTGATGGATCCTTCTGGATTAGGATTGTCCGCCCTTCAGTTAACCATTCAGGGTGAGTCCCACTTTGTAGCAGCTGGTTCATTTGACCTGCCAGTCGCTCATGGAGGGCAGTGAGTTTCTTTAGCCAGTAGGCATGGATCATGTCAGGCCCTGGTGCTGTCCAGTTTTTCATACCTGAGACTCTTTCTTGGACATCTGTCACAGTGATGGTTACCGGGGCTTGCTCAGGGAGGTTGCTATGGTCCTCTCGTAGAGAGATCAACCACTGTGCATTGCTGTTGTGGGACGCCTCCCTTTCCCATATGCCTTTCCAGTATTGTTCAGTCTCCAGCCTTGGTGGGTCTGCTCTGTTGTTATTACCCTGCCATTGAGAGTACACCTTAGCTGGTTGAGTGGAGAAGAGCCGGTTAATCCTTCTGGATTCATTCTCCCTTGTGTATCTCTTTAGGCGGCTGGCCAAGGCTTGGAGCCTCTGTTTGGCAGTTTCGAGTGCTTCAGGTATGGGCATCTGCCTGTACTTTCTGGGTACTTGTCTTTTCATTGTACCCTTGTGGAGCTCTGACAGTTGGCTCACTTCCCTCCTTGTTACCTTGATTTTAGCCTTTTCCATGGTGGGTATTGGGTCTCATGGTTGCTCTTATAGCCAAGTATCTCAAGGATCACTGATGCTGAGTTGTAGATCAGCTCATTGGTTTCTGTTATGGTATTGGTAGGGATCGTTCTCAATGCTGCATTCACATTCTCAATGAGACTTTCTGATGGTACTTCACTCAGCCGTTGTAATTGGCGCCGGGGAGGCCTGGTTGTCATTCGGGTCATGATTCTCTCTCTCAGGTCAGCAGCTGTCTCGTTCAGCTCTGATTCGCTCACTGGGGCCGTGTATCCCCTCACTGGGTGGGGACTTGTAGTTAAGTCCCCACCGTTCTGACATCCGGGTTCCTCCCTTTTTTTGCCGTAGCATTTGTGTTGTATCTCGTCAATCTCAAGTTGTGATAGCAGTTGCCGTTTGCGGATGTTGGAACACTGAGCTACTAGTTGTTTAGCACTTAGTGTTGACTGGGGATGTCGAAGTAACCATTCCTTCCCCAGTCTTTGCATGTAACCTCTCTGACTAGGGTTACTTGAGTAGTAGCATTCCAACAGATCCACATTTTCATCTCTCGCCCATTTCCGTCTTGTTCCAGTAGCCCATTTGTCATCAAGGTGCTCTGGTTCCCCAACACCTGACGCAGACCTTGTTTGGCCGGGCGACGTCTGAGCCGGCATGTTATGCAACTTAGTATCTCTCATGGTATGAGGTAGGCAGTAGCTTGAAGGGTCTTGCCTAAGGACCCAGACTGGATTCGAACCCCGCCCTCTCGGGTGATATACTGATGCCTTATCTATTGAGCTATCCAGTCAGCTATATATACTGAGATGTCTGATGTATATATATATATATATATGTATATATATATATATATATATATATATATATATACATATATATATATATGTATCTCTGGCACTTCAATGGAGGTTGAGGTGCCAGAGATACCATCATGGGAGGACAAGCCCCTACATGGGATGTACCACCAGCAAATAACCAAAGTGGCTGATATCAGTAAATCCTACCAATGGCTGGAAAAAGCTGGGCTCAAGGACAGCACAGAGGCCCTCATCATGGCCGCCCAGGAACAGGCCCTAAACACCAGAGCAATAGAGGCCCAGATCTACCACACCAGACCTTACACAACCTACCCAAGGTGTAGGTTGTGTAAGGAGGCCCCTGAGACAGTCCAGCACATAACAGCAGGGTGCAAGATACTGGCAGGGAAAGCGTACATGGAACGACATAACCAAGTGGCAGGCATAGTGTATAGAAACATCTGTGCAGAATATGGACTGGAAACCCCGAGATCAAAGTGGGAAACACCCCCAAAGGTGGTGGAGAATGCCAGAGCTAAGATCCTGTGGGACTTCCAGATCCAGACAGACAGAATGGTAATGGCGAACCAACCAGACATTGTCATAGTGGATAAACAACAGAGGAAAGCCGTTGTGGTAGATGTAGCAATACCAAGCGATTGCAACATCAGGAAAAAGGAGCACGAGAAACTGGAGAAATACCAGGGTCTCAGGGAGGAACTGGAGAGGGCCTGGAAGGTGAAGACCACAGTGGTGCCTGTGGTCATCGGGGCCCTCGGGGCAGTCACCCCCAAACTGGAGCAGTGGCTACAACAGATCCCAGGAACAACATCAGACATCTCAGTCCAGAAATGTGCAGTCCTTGGCACAGCCAAGATACTGCGCAGGACCCTCAAGCTCCCAGGCCTCTGGTAGAGGACCCGAGCTCAGAGGATAAGAACCACCCGCGGTGGGTGAGAAGGGAATTTTTATATATATATATATATATATATATATATATGTATTTATATATAACTTTTTTTTTTGCCACACACCAAACCTGGTAAATTTCAGATTCACCTTAAAACTGTATTAAAGTAAATCTTGTAGTTGCTTTATTTGAAAACATAGTCTGCTTTAAGGAGGATGTGTTGTAGCCAAAATTGAACCGTAGGTCTCTGGGGGCTCCCCTCAGTAGTCTTCACATGCCTGGGTCTCCTGGCGATACATTAAACGTCTCATTTGGTTCTCTAGCTGGAGGTTTTCCAGAAATCCTATTATATATTGTATTAGTGCTATATTAACTATTATATTTCTAATGTAAATGGGGTTTGTAAGATAACCTAAAGCTGCTTGAGTTTGCTAATTAAGTAATGTAATTGCTAAGTCAGTAATTGGTTTTTCTTTATGGAGAAGAGATATAGGTCATAAATTGCAGCACATGGTAAACACCAGTGATTTCATAAGGTCATGATACATTTTCAGTTTAATTCAAGGCCATATTTTGATGAGTCCAACTTAAATTTAAGCTTCTTACTAGAGAACTGTATAGAAAATCCTTGTTTGCTGATAAAATAATCAGCATCAAACTGTAGAGTAAGGATGTTGAAAGTCGAGTGGCTGTCTTCAGGCAAGGCTGGGCCAGACCATTCCTTCAACAGGATCCCACCATCCGAAGAGCCAGATGGACCATCCCAAACTCGCAAAATATCGTGGCCAACCTCAGTGTCAAAGACAATAAAGTGGAGGCTGAAAAAGACACACAGAGGAAAAATTATTTCAACAAAAATGAAATGAAGCACACCGGGGGGCAGAGACACACTCCTAGCAGGCATGTGAGTACACATGCCTGTCAGCAGCTCCCAGAATGTGTTGGAAAATGCAACGGTGGCGTAACAAAAAATGAAGAACACTCAAACACAGCAGTGGCTTTGAAAGTGAAAAATAATTCTCATTAGTGAAGGTAACGTTTACTGACAATCTTGTTAGTGTTTAACTTTTTAGCTAACTACCTTTACCCCTACTGACTGGCTGGCTGTGAACAGCCAGGGGCCAGACTCAAGAAACCCAGCAGTTGTTAGCACACTTGCTTAGATTCTTAGATTTTATTTATTTATTTCAAGTTTCTCTATTTTGGTATAAATTGTGCATGTTGCATGAGTGTGATACAGCATGCACAACTGCTTTATAATCACCTGATAGTCTTGCCTGTGTCTGCCTCTATAGTCCAGGTACAGTGGAGGTTGTTGTCATATGGAGCCGGATATCCAGGGGAAAGAATCCGACCCGACACTGCTCCAGTTATGTGACCTCCACACTCCGCTACAAGAAGAGCACAAAGAATGATTATTTTTGAGTTAAAATTTTCTAAAGTAAGGACCATAATACTTTAATAACAGAAAAGAACAACAGTGTCAAATATATGTGTTTTTGCCATTTGCCAAAATTAGATGGAAAATTAGCAAAAACAAATAGCAAATAAGACAATCACATGCTAGCAACTCATTTAGCAGAAAAATTTAGGCATTTGGATACAGTGAAGACAGTTTCTAAGGATAAAAATGAACATCAGAATGAAAAGAACATTAACTTTGGTCTGGTTTGAGTAGTTTCAGAGACTTCTGATCCACTGAGCTCTTTCTGTGCAACCATCTTGAAAAGTTTACACAGAATGGTCCAAAATCAAGAAATGTCCAATTAAGGGAGGTTATGTGGAAGAAAATTTCTTGCAGACTGGCTTGAGTTGAGAAAAAGACAGCAGTAGCTCAGGAAACCAATTGTCATCACACCAATAGGGACCAAAATCTCAGAGAAATGTTTCCAATGCCTTCCTGAATTTACAGACCTATTCAATGAATTAGAATATTATAGAAAGTGAATTTATTTGAGAAACTTTCTTACTAAGTGAAACATATTAATTATGTCTAAAGGCCTTTATTTCTGTTAATTATAATATTCTCTTCACAGTTAACAATAACATGACCTTTAAAATTAGAATATAACAACTTCAATGAAAATATTGTCTTTAAAATCAGAAATGTGGGCTTAATGAAAAGTCTAACTAACACCTGCTTAAATATTGTCAATTTTCAAAAGGTACTTTTAATCTGACAGACGAGCCTCAGGAGAATTGCATAATATACAAACTGCTCAGGCAATTCTGAAGGCAAAATGGGGAGCATCATTTCACTAACGAGGTAAAACCAAAACAAAGTAGCCAGTGAGTGTATGTCAATAAGTTTAGGTAATTTTCCATTAAGTGAGCTGTGTGTCAAAATCTAACACTTCAGGTGCAGGAAGCTATGCAATCTCATATCTAAAGAAATATGCTTTACTACTTTCCTGAAAATAAACATAAAGTGTGAAGGTTGGGTTACATGGTAACCAGATTTTTTAAAAATGCTTAATTCACTAGATCCACCTTAGTTTTGTATTTCAAGGTTAGTGAAAAACTTTGAGGCCGGTTGTCCCATAAGAATTGTTCCATATTGTTTACAAGTCAGGGAAAAAAATGCTGCTTCAAGCACAAGTGAGACATGAGTCTTATCTTATTCTTTGGTTATTTTTAGTCTAAAGACAAGGGGGAAGAAACTCGAAGGCTGCAGGCAGATTCAAAATCATAGAGATTGTACAGAGAATCCTTGGTGGCTCATTGAGCCTGTAGATCCCTGCTGATAAGAAAACTGTTTAGTACGGAGTAGGCTTCTTGTATGTGTGTACTGTGTACTTGCTACGACCTACAATACCATGACAACCTACTTTCATTGCATTACCTTGGACAGGATGTAAATAGATACATCCTGTATCTAATGTGCAAATCAAAACAAGGACACACAAAAAAAGCACTGAATAGAATTCTTTCACATATATTTGTCTCAGTCACTGTTGATTAAACACAACAGGAAATATAGTTATTATATAAAACAGAAAAGTACAGCTATCTATAGATGATAACGCTCTTCTAAGCCTGGTCCAGTAATAAAAAAATCTAATTTGGAAAGAGTTAGTGACCACATCCGCATGGATCTACAGATGCCAGACATCTGCTGGTGTCTGCAGATCCCTTTTTGGCTGTCGAATCTGCCCCGACACTGAAGCACTGGCTTAATGAAAACCCTGAAAGTGTGTTTGGTGCCAGATGTTGGCACCAGGCCTTCTAAGTCCTGTGAGTTGTGAGGTGGAGCCTCCATTGACAAGATATGTTCCTCAACCCAGATCTGAGTTTGGAGTTAAAGTCAATAGCTCATACTCTTTGTTATGCTCTTCAAAAGATTTCTGAACTATTTTTACTTTGTGGCATTATCTGCTGAAAAAGATACCGCCTATCAGAAATACAGTTTTCATGAAAAGATGTCTGTAGCCCAGGTGACCAATTTTGTAACTTTTGGTGGTGGACATGTTCACACTGATCAATCAATCAATCACATTTTATTTGTATAGCACATTTCAGCTACAAGGCATTTCAAAGTGCTTTACATCATAAACACAAAACACAAAGTCATGCAACATAGAATAAAATGCCACCTTTTCCTGTTGCCCACAACAGGAAAAGGTGTAAAACCTTTTAACACGGAATTTAAGCGCCTGTTACCGCCGGACTCCGCCGTCCGTCTAACTGGTCAGCAGCTATGCAGCCCCAACAAGATGAACTTCTTCAGCAGTGTGATCTACAGCAGACCTTGTTTATTTGTTAGACTGCAGATCACAAACATCTTATAGGCCAAAAAATATTGGAGATTCTCTGACCCAGACATCTAACAATCACTCAATATCAATGAAATCTTCACTTGAAAATGGTCATGGTGTTATACTTGACCAGTCTGTAAAGAAGATGAGATGAGCTATAAACAGGGACAACCATGGTAGAAAAGAGGCCAACAAAAGTAAGAGAAACATTCTGTTGACTACATGTAGGCGATGAAACGAGAGAGACAGCAGAGCAAAAGCCTGGGGCAAGGCCATTTCATGATCTCTATGCTAATATGCTCAGTTGTGGGAGACAATAAGAGAGACATAGATGGAAACAGTCAGACAGGAGGCAAAACAAACAGAAAGAACAATGGAGTGGGAGCTAAAGCAATAGATTATCCCAGGTTAAGCCATTAAGTATCGGTTGTTGGATTAGCCAAAGTAAGGCAGGGATAAAGCACCTGAAATTAATGATAACTGACGGAGAAAAACAGTTTTAATCAAATTTCATAAAAAGCCAAAATCCACCGTCGTCCAAACGCATTCAGTTCACTCCTTCACTCATAAACAGATGCACATTCTTCTTGTTGCCATTAGCAACTGTATCCGGCTGGGTCCCACCCCACAAAGCGCAGGTCTATTGGTACAAGGTTTGGTTTTCAATATGTGCAAAGTCCCTGCATCTATCTGGTAGGGCAGACATCCTTCCAGAAAATTGTTTTTCTACGAAATATGAAAAGTAAAAGTTTATTTTGTCATGCTAAGTCCCTGGACTGTTTCTATTACCAACTAAACCTTTATTATACACCTATAGAATTTTTTAAACGTTAGAAATGTTAGAAATTAACTAAAGATTCTATTTGTGCAGTCTTAACTATTAACTTAGTTTAAAGCTTGTTTATAATAAGCAAGAACAAGCAACTTTGACTAAACAACATGAATTTACATTTAGAAGTGCAATATAAGTTTTTTTAAATTATTTTATGAAAAGTAAAATTTTTTAGAGATACATGACTTCTGTCTGCAGTTTACCATAACCCATATTGGAGACATTGCAGTTACAGCCAGATGAGCCCAGAATGTTACTTTCTGACCAACATGCAAAATAGTATGTTAGCTAAAATTGCACAATACTCTTAAAATATTATCTCTGCTGATAGAGTCATGCTATCTGGACTTTTTCTTTTTTTTTTTTTTTTTTTACAAAGAATAAATAGCAAAACATTTCAATCTATACAAGTAAAATTTCAAGAGTAAAACCTTGAACGACTTGTCGGTGTTATGGTGGTTCTCAATGTATTCGCTCAGTGGAGCTGAAAATATTACTCCAGTAATAAAAACTTCATAAAAGAAATTGATGGCCAGGTATCCATTTTCTTACCACTTCATAATTATGCTCTACTAAAATGTCAAATATTTCAACAAGTTTAAAAACTTTTACAAGACACTTTTCTAGAAAAGTCTAATTGCCAACAAGGATTTCATGAACAAATATCAAGTCAGGTTTTGTACATTACATGTAAATTATTTTTTATTTTTACATTGTGGATTTTTTTCTGGATGTCAGATTATTTTGTTTTAACATGAGAATAACATCACCATACAATGACACTGTCAGACATTTCTTTGGAAGAGAGCTAACATCTTGTTTTTTTTAGATTTACAGATGAAGCAGAGAGACCAATCTTTATGCAAAAGAGTTGTAGTAGTACAACTACAAATATTTGCCACAGTGCTGAATCAGTCCCCATAAGCTCTTTTCAAAGTATTTGCCTGTGTTGACTCACATATTTACCTACTCACTGTCTTTGAGTCATTCTGTTGCAGCCTACAAACTGAATCTAGTTACTGTCACTCTTCCTTGCTTCATTTATTACTAAACTACACAAAAACTGCACAGAGGTTAAAAATTTAACTTTTGTTGCACTAAATTATTTATCCAATGATATCTACATGTTTCCTTGCATACTAACCAATACAGGAAGGAAGTGGTTTGTCCCAGACACGTCTATCACCACTCAGACAGGTAAGCGTGCTGCTGCCATGTAGAGTATACCCAGGGTTGCAGGAGTACAGGACGAATGTATTGGCAAAATGCCCATCGTCCTGGATTTTATACCCATAACTGGGAACTCCAGGCTCCTCACAGCGAACCAGATCAAAACCTAAAAAAAACATATATACAAAGAGACACAAGAGGGAGAAGTGAGACACACATATAGTGTTTATATTTTCATCTGATATTTCTGTTTCAGCCACGAATATCGTCAAAAAACAACTGATCTGTTGTTCAATACCATAAATTCTTCGAGAGAAACAGCAGTATTAAACGTGCTTGAAATGTTATGGTGTTCTACTCATATGCCCATTTTTAACATTTCAAAGTTTAAATGTACTCAAAAGTACATTTAATCTGAACTACTAACTCACAAAGATCGAGATTATTTTTTGAGCTACTTGGATAGAGCTAAAATGTCTAAGATATTAATAAAAACTAGATTTCTTAAGCTTCTGTTCACTTTAAATTTACATGAGCTTGAGCAGGATGTCTGTAAATGTCAATCTGTTCCTTTGTCCATTAAACAGATGCATTTCACTTCTGTTAACCTTTCTTGTTATTGTCTCGTATGGATGTTCTGTCATTTCTTATTGCTACATTAAAACATCCTTTAACACTGGACATTCATAAACCTTCTTGTTTCTCTCTCTTTTTGTATGTTTTAACCCTCATCTATCAATCACTCTTATCCATGCTCCATCTCCTCTGTTAAAAGCAAAAACTCTGAGGAACATGTCACCTTTATAAGTATAATGTCTTACAGATTGAGGGTAGTTTAATGGTTTTACTGACTTACAGAGCACCTATAATATCCATCTACCATTTACCCCATTTGTTTGTCTCACTCGTTCAGCTGCTCTACCACTCCAGATGTGTCATTCTCACCTTCTTTAAATGACTCGCAGATAAATGTTCCTTTAATAGCCTCTTTGACTTATACAACTGCTGCTCTGAAGTTTTTAACAGGTTCTCTTTAAAGCCATTTAAATGAATGTGTGTATGTGTGTGTTTGTGAGCCAGAATGAGAGCCTGTTTAAAGCATTTATGTCCTAATTTCCTTTTTCAATGCCTGTTAAATTAGAAAACTGAAGTAGAGCAGGAAACCAACCGTTTTCCTCAGTTTAGTTGTTATATTAAAAGAAAAACTATGTAATGTTTTACAATTATCGTATAGGGAATGTGACAAGGTCTACTCAGCAACATATAGTAGTACTGAAATTCACCTGACTGATACACTAAAGATATCCAGGATTCAGGATGAGGGTAACATAACAACCTCATCATTCTGAATTTCAATAAAAAAGGTTATAGTTGCAAAAAAATTAGCCCATAAGAGCTTAGGAAAAGGTATTTTTGTGCATAAATAAAAATGTACAAACTGTTGATGTGAAATACAAAAATGCGACCCATGTCAATCATAATCTATTTTTGCTTCATCGATTTAAAAAATGTTCGCGCTTCACCTAATTTGTGGAAAATATCACTAGAGCATGGAATTGACTCACTTGTGTAAGTAAGGCGAAAGCCCTGATCCGTTCCAGAGGCATTGCTGTTGAACTCCAGCCATAAGTGATTGGACGTACTGTTGATGACACGACCCATCATTCCATCAAGTGTAAAGTTGCCAAGAAGACGGGATGTAGTATTCTCTCCATCATACACCTGTCAATCAAAAAACACAGTAACAGTGTTGGGCCACATTAATAAAACATGAGTTTGAGCCATTTTGCTTAGCTTTGCATCAGAGCACACTGCATGCTAAATCTACCAGACACCTTCCTTGGTTACTTGTTTGCTGAAGTGAAAATAAGTAGAGTATGGATAACTGAAATACCTTAAACAAGTCTAAACATGTCAATCAATAACTAGTTTTTAAGAAATGATTATTATCAGTAATAATAGTGCTATATTTCTAACAGAGCTGTTGTTTTGGACAAAAACATTTTCATTTAGCCCTTTCTCTTTAACTACAGGATATAAAATCTATAAAGTCTCGGCTTGAAACAAAGGCACTGAAATTTTATGGAAATTTAAAAATTACAGCATAAAGTGCCTTTTTAGAGAATGTCTGAAATTGTCTGTTTACCAACTTATTTACCTCCATATATTTTAGCTCATCAGACGCCACATAACCCCCTTAAAAGAGAACAAAGCTTTGCTCTCTCTAGACTCAAGTGTGGTATTTATAGCTTTGACATAACAAAAGAATTAAAGCAGAACAAAGTACCTGACCAGCATTTTAATGCATGACTGACAACATAAGGAGTTGGATTACATGCCTTTCACATTAGTCTTTGACAGGGGGGGGTAATTTGGGCTGCATACCTACCAAATGATAAAAGAATTTAGGCATAAGGAACAAATTCAGACTTTTGAAAGTTCAAGGCTCAGCAATTCTAATCCATGCAATTATTATTTTGCTATAAGTGTAATTTCTTAAATAAAAAGTATAAAGATGCACAAGTCATATATTAATTTATTTGACTTATGTTAACATTTCACATGGTAAATTATTTTAAAACCAATCACATGATTACTGTTTATTTGTAAAATGCTGAACTTTATAAGCATTTATAAAACCACACTGTGGATTTTAGTCATTTCTAAAATCCACAGTGTGAGCAATGTTTGTTAGGGTCTTTGTAATTATTTCTTCATTATTTTTGAAGTTGTTTTAAAAACTCCATCAATTGTCTGTAAGTGGATGTTGTGTTCTTGCAAAAAACAGCTACTTAAGAATTAATAAGCAACATGGAAATGTTATTTTGTGTAGACTTATTTGACCAACAAGCTTCTTCAGAATGGACACTATGTAAATTATCCAAAAGGTTTCAAACCAATGAAGCTTACACTGTTACAAAAACTTTCACATGAAAACAGTAACATGAAATTGTATTCATGATTCAGATTCTAGTCGTCTTCCTTGCGATATGTTGCCAATCCCAATAAAAAAAACAAAAGGAAAAAAAAACTGCTGACCTGCCATACTGATACTTCCCTTGAGCACAAACACCAGGCTTTGATAAGTCACACTGTGCAAGCCTCCAGGGCTACTAATGCCACATACTACGATGCAGCATCTGGCATCTAGCAGACAGGTTTGTATATCCCCTCAGGCATTTTCTTCTGACGCACTCTGTGAAACTCTCCCATGCCATAAAACCTAATGAAAACCAGCATATGACAGTGCTCTGCATTTATTGTGCTCACTACAAATCTTTAGAGTTTAATTCCTGTACTGTAGCTGTGGAAAACCCTACAGAGTTCACTTGAGTGTAAAACTGGAAGACCTTGACAGCTGTAGAAAAAAGTGATTTTTTTTCCCCATTTGTATTTTTTTGTTTTCTTGTTTTTGTGAAAGTCATTTCTAAAATCCACAGTTCAACAACTTAGGGTATAAAGTTTTGTGAAGGTGTACATTACTGTTTATGATATATCAGAAAGAGGTTAATAAATGTGATTCCTGCATCAAAATAACGTACTGTGGCTTTGCCAACAGTATACTTTTTGTTGATTGGCTGTATATCAATTTCATTTCTAAACAATATGAAATTATCCATCCATCCAATCATTGTCTTCCGCTTTATCCGGGGTCGGGTCGAAGGGGTAGCAGTTTAAGAAGGGAGGCACAGACTTCCCTCTCCCCAGCCACTTCTTCCAGCTCCTCCGGGGAAATCCCAAAGCGTTCTCAGGCCAGCTGGGAGACATAGTCCCTCCAGAGTGTCCTGGGTCTTCCCCAGGGCCTCCTCCCGGTGGGACGTGCCCAAAACACCTCACCAGGGAGGCGTCCAGGAGGCTCCAGATGCCCGAGCCACCTCAACTGGCTGCTTTCGATGTGGAGGAGCAGCGGCTCTACTCTGAGTCCTCCCAGATGACCGAGCTTCTCACCCTCTCTCTAAGGTAGAGCCCAGACACCCTACGGTGAAAAACCCATTTTGGCCGCTTATATCCGTGATCTTGTTCTTTCGGTCGTGACTCAAAGCTCATGACTATAGATGAGGGTAGGAACGTAGGTCGACCGGTAAATCGAGAGCTTTGCTTTTTGGCTCAGCTCTCTCTTCACCACGACGGACCGGTACAGCGCCTGCTTCACAGCAGATGCTGCGCCAATCCACCTGTCAATCTCACGCTCCCTTCTTCCCTCATTTGTGAACAAGATCTCAAGATACTTGAACTCCTCCGCTTGGGGCAGGACACTCCCCTCGACCCATAGAAGGCACTCTACCCTTGTCTGGCTCACCAATGAAATCACCAATTTTTTACTGCTTCACTCCCCTCCCCCACTTCTTCCCCTACAATCTAAACCCATATGTCCAATTTATTAGAATATAACCATACACCTGTTATATTGCAATAATAAAAATAGCAATAACACACCAGCTGGAGACAAATATTGCAAAACAAGAAGATCCAGAGAGTGAAGCTGTAACAGAATACACACAGTTACAGTGTTTGAGGCCATTTTTAAAAAAAATAATGTGCATTTTTATTGCTAACTAATCTGTTATTATGCTTTTATGAACATATTCTATTTTGTCCTTAAAAATGTCTTCAATGGACAAAGGAATAACGACTATTAATATCAGGAATGTTTTTGAAAATTTCTGAAGTCAACATTCAGTGATTAAAATGGTGATTTCCTGTCCAATAATGTTGGATGTACTTCGGGGGAATTAGTTTTGAAACTTTTAGTGGAGAATGTTAACGCTTTAAGTATTTCATTGTGCAACACTGTTTATTGCCGTATCAAAGCTGTTAAGAAAAGGTGAATTGTTCGTGCTTGAACTGCTCAAGCTTATATTTGGCAGCCTGTGACATTTTCACAGATGGATGGTGACAGGTCTGCAGGTGGCAGGAATGCCAAGGAAATGGGCAAAGGTGATGTAGTGTTCTATCTTTACAAGTGCTGCCAGTCAGAGGAGACAACGCTGCATGTAGATACAGCCTGCTTGAGTGTGCGGCTGTGATGGAAAGCACAAATATGGAGAAGGACAGTATGAAATGGTATGACAGTATCTGTAGCCTTACTCTGCTAAATTTCATTTTCCCTTACACAGTCCTGTCCCTCAAGTTTCCTCTCAGTGCCTGCCCAATTTTTATATTTTGCTTTCCTCTGTTGCTCTTTCTCTCTTCTTCCCTCTGTTTCTGTAAAACTCAGTATGGTTAATGAAAAGCCCTGCAGCTCATAAATCAACATGTCACCATCTGCCACCCCTCCTCTCTCTGTCTGTCTGACTCCCCCCTCACATGTTCTCCTGCCACCGCTATTTTTGTAACAATTCCTCCACATCCTTGTTTTGTTTTTCTCATTCAACTTATCTTTTTTATTTTTCTTCAGAGGTCAAGTAAATCCAAGTTAATGTGGTCAAGTATTGTATTAGTTGACATTTTAGGTTAGATTCAGTTGGGTAAGCGATCTCTTTCACAGTGTCAGGCTAAAACCTTAGCCAATAGCAAGAAGAATTAATGAGCTGGTTCATATGCTCAAGGAGGTTTTTGCCTTGAGCTGGCTGGAGCTGTCAAACAAATGATCTGTGTTCAGCGTTTTCACCGGCAATGATAGGAGTTAGCGGCTTTACTGCTAGCCTCAGGATCACCAAGCTAATTGCTAGCCTAAATAAAGATTTCCCTCTTTTTATTTTATACTGCCATTTTCCAGTAAAGGAAAAACATCATGTATTTTCTGGTAAATAACAACAAAAACTTAAGTTTAAAAGATAAAAATTAATAAAAACTAAATCTTGGTGAATATAATTTAGTTTCACAATTCCACTGGATAACATTTTTTTTAAAGCTGATAACATTTATATTTGTTAAAATATAGATCAAGGCATAAATATTTTTATCACTTCTTTGTTCCCATTAAGTACTGATAAAAACTGTTGCAAAAGAGATTAAAAAAAAAAAAAAGAACAAAAAAAAGATTCATTTTCAGCACAAACTAAACACAAACTTTATTAATACAACACTTTTCACAGATCACTAAGTTCTTCCCAGTGGAATATAACAAGCTTTTTCAGAATAGAATATAATAATAGCAAAAAGATGAAAATGAAATGACGATGAAAATCAAAAGCGGCACACAGAATAAAAGCATTTTTTTACAATTGTAACAAGAACACGTTTTGAATGAAAATTGTCAATACAACGCAAAAATAAGACAAAGGCATTCCATTATTCACATGTTGCTGTTTTAAAGGCGCCATCTCCAGATGCACTTCTAAGGAACAATCAGCATTCTCTGGTTAGCTGACCTGAAGTTCTCAACTGATGTTTAGTTCCTTAACAAGCCAAAAATGTAATTAAGAACTTGACTTTGCAAAGTCGTGAAGGTTAACAGCAATATTTTGAAGTGAACTCTTAAAGTACTCAAAGATGAAACTCTCAAACAAAAGTCAAATATGTCTTTTGTCTGTTCAGTTAGTCATCCTTATGCAGATTGTTGTGCCATTTAGAAAGACTATGAAGTTCACTTTTCATTAAGTTTTTTTGTTAAGACAGGTAAAAAGGTAGTGATGATGATATAAACAAGAAGGAATAAAAGTATGGACGGTCGTCTCTAGTGCATGTCTAGTGCATTCCTAAACTTTCGAAGTTTAGGAATATTTCTCAAGTAAAGAATTAATTTGTGATCACCTTTTTTTTACAACCGAAATTCCACTGAACAAAGAAACAGATAAATATGGCAAGATATGTTATTAAATCTGCTTTTAAGTTTGACCGAGACTGTCTGTAAATCAGAAACAAGACTGTCCAAAAATAGAACCAGGAGGGACTCCACATGAAACGGTGATAGAATCACATATCAGCTATTTAACACTGAACCTACCTTTCAAACAGAAATATAAGATATGAACCAGTTAAAAGGAAAAACTTTTCAAATTGCAACAAAATCTAATAATACTGTATTGTGTCAGAAACTTAGTAAGATTGCTTAACTACTACCCTTTTCAAACTCCTAGAATTACATAAAAATATTACAGGTATGTAATATTTTGCTTGAGTTGTTCCTTAGTACTGGTTTCATAACAACACTTAGCAACATAGTCTATAACAACAATAAACCCTGTTATTGCCCAGGTTGGGTGGTGTCTGCTCTGCAAAATCTTTCATCGTATCAGAAAGTTCTCTAACTGGTGTCACAGAAGTAACATCCAATGAGTAAGTTTAGGTGAGGTGGAATTGTTAACATTTGCTTGACAAGATGTAAGACTTATTCTAATCAACTCACCTGTCAGCTCTTTGTGAGCTCTTGGGATCTTCATTAAAGGTGTCAAGAGGACAGGTAAGTGGGCAGAGGCATTAAATGGTGATGTGTCATGGCTCAAACTAGGCTCAAATTGTATATGTAGAATCAATTTATGGTGTTGAGTTAATTTAGAACATTAGATAGTTATTGACACTCATCGGTCACCTTAATTAATTAGAGGGAAAAAATGTGTCCTCATTATATTTTGCAATCTTACAGAATCACTGCAGTTTGTATATTTTTTCTGTTCATCACAAATGGATTTATTCATCTCACTAAATACTACATTTTTTGAGTAAGAGTGAGAAATCTGCTAACAATTCAAGAGGCAGCTTTTGCACTCTGTCTTGATTCATGAAATATGTATGTGTAGGCAACAGGAGTAGACAGCACCTAAAGACAGCTGCATAATCTATAAACATATCTTCATCCAGCCAGAGCAAAAAGCATTAAAAAAACAATACATTGTGCATCCAGTAAGACAGCTTCAGAAGCGCAATATCCCATCAAAATTGAAAGCTTGGCAAATTCTCCTCTGATGCTCACTCATGACCTTGCATAACAACCAAAAGAAAAAAAAGTTGTCTGGCACACCACTATGATTACACCAAACCATTTTGATGTCTGATAATAAGTATAGATGGTATAGTCTCAGGAAATTAATTTTAGATGCAAACACAGTAAAGTGTTTGCATCTTTGTAAACAGAGATGCAAACACTGGGCTGTAAGACCACAATCATATGTGAAAGAAAGTAAACCCTCTGTCATCTCTAGGGTTTGATTTATAGACAGTCTTTAAAATGACTTCAATCTTAGTGTTAGAAATACTCTCACACACATCATATTTTTTTTAAAAATTTTAAAAAATCTAACTACCCCCATCACCCTGCTCTCCTGAGATTATACCCCAAGACATGTTAGACCTTTGTTTCATTGTGAATCCACCTTTAAGATCCTTTTATACGATCACTTGGTATTCTTGTGAGTTATGGCTCCTTGTTTTACTTACAGATACCACAAGCTGTAACAAATGAAAGTGTATAAAAGCCAAGGCCAGGCCTCAAATACAGCTATAATTCTCCAAAGAGTTAGAGGAGGCTGATTTGTTCCCTTTCAGCTTCTGCAGAAGCACAACTATCAACACTAATAGAGAACATTGTTAATAACCCCCAGCAGGAATGTTTATTGCTCTGCACACAAATATTCAATAAATTTAAAAGGTAGAGCAAACCTTGATGATACAATTTAGATATAATACTGATCTAGGAATTCAAAGCCTTTACTGCAATATGTGTTTTACTTCCAGCCTTGTTTTTACACAATTCCTGTAAGCATTGGTTCACATGACTGGAATACACTCATTAATGCACTATTGAAAATAGAGTTTTACTGATGGCAACTACATAATGCATAGATGTTTGCAACCTGCCAGAAATATCTGATTTGTCCTAGCTTGTCTGAGTATCATGTCATGCACACGAGGCAACTAGCATATAAAATAGTCTTTCATTTTACACTAGCTAATCATACAACAGTTATGTTGAAGCATAAACTGAACAGGAAAAAGGTTATATTTCATAGTAAACTGCAAGAACACACCTCTGGATGATATAATCTTGCGAATTCACCGTTTGTGTGTGCATGTGTGGGCATAGATCCCTAAATAAATTAAACATTTATGGATTTTCCACCTGGGGGAAGTTTATACTGACACACGTGTCTGGCTGTTTGTAAGAGACAAGCAGAGAGAGAAAGGGAGAAAGGGAGAAAGACTAAGCATACCTTTAGATAGTCTCCATCTTGCAAAGAGAAGCTCTCAGCTTTCAGCCTGATTCCTTTGCCCTTTTCAGTAGTGATGCGGTAGATGCACTCATGGTTGTTATCGTAGCTGGAGGGAAAATTTGGAGAGAGTAGAACACCTTCTGGTCCTAATGTGGAAGCTCCACACTCGGCTGCAGCAGGGGAGAAAAGCAAAGAGGAAACAGTGTAGGTAAAAAAAAAAAATCGCAGCAATTCTGTGTAATTATCCATCATTGTCCATGTCTCACTTAAACATGAAAAAGAATGATTAGTGTACAGTACATATCAAGGATACAGTGCCTTTAAAATGTACTTGTACCCTTTCCCGGGCTATGTTCCAGTAACAAACTTCAATGCATTTTTTGCGATTACCAACTCATACTAATGCATAATTTTAATTGGGGAAAGAAATTGGCACAGCCTAATTACTTTTGCACAATTACAAAATGTAAAATATATATATGCTATCATTCAGCTACCCCTATATAAGATCTAGTGCAACCAATTGATTTCAGACACCTTACATAGAGTTTACCTGTGTGCCAATTTTTTCTCAGTATTAATACAGCTGTTCTGTGAAATCCTAGGAGAACAGAAATGTATAAAAAGCATCAGACTAATGCACACACCAGGGATATCAGGGGTAAAATTGTGAAGAATTTGAAAATAGGGTTAAGCTTTACAAAAATTGTTCTAGCACTAAACTGTTCAATAAAATGTCCAACAACTGAAAGAGTATCTCACAATTGTAGCCTGGTCATCACCTTCCAACTCAACATTCTCCCACTGACTCCAGTAGAATTTAAACTGAGGCACTTGGCAAAAAGGAGAAGTTGTGAACAATGACTTCAATTTTCTGCAATGTTTAAGAATTGTAGTCTGCTTGTAGTTTTTGCAATGGCAACAGTGAAAATGAATGAAGCTGTTCAGACCGAGTTGGCTATGCTTTTAAATACTGAATTAATAATTGCCTCCAATAAGTTTCATCAGGTCAAACCAGAGCATTACAGTCGTCAGAGCCAAACGTTAGCAATTGGGTACAAATGTTCAGTAGAGTCCAGGCCTACAGCAAGCTATCATTTCTCAATAGCTGAGGGTCCAGACTCTCTGTAGAAAGCAAAATGTAGAACACAAGGCTGGCTTTTACTAGGCTAGCATAATTGGAAACCAACCAAGTTTGACTGGAAAGGTGTGTAATAATCAGGGCTGCAGCTCCATGCAAAGATCCACATCTCAGGTGGGAGAAGCTTTTTACAAGGAAAATATTGGCTGTGCTCCTCACAAATCTCCCTTTTATGGAAGGGTAGCAGAAGGAAAGCTAATGGTGAAAAAAGCAACAAAAAGCCCCTATTGCAGCTACCAAAAGTTTTATAGGGACAAAACCTTTTAGAGACTGCAAAAGAATTGGGGGTGGGTGAAGGTTTACCTTTCAACAAGACAACAACTCAAAACATACAACAGATCTGCTATGATATGTTGTAGATTAAAGCATATTCATGTGTTACAATGGTCCAGTGAAAATCCAAACATAAAAATCAGTGGCAAGATTTAAATATTATTCAAGACATCTTGAAAGGATCAGCTTCAGGAGGAAAAGTTCACTAAATACAAGCCATACTTTTCAGATTTAGTTGAAACAATTGGTAAAAATCAGGTACCTTTCCATTTTCTCTTCATACTGATATTCTATTTGCTTGGCTATTGGTCAACACAATAATCCAGTGTTTTTAATTGCTTTCCTCAGTAACCAATGCCCTGAATGTTTCAGATGCTTTTCTGCTCTAGAACACCTGATTCAAATGACTGCATGAGCTCCTCTGCATGCAATCAAGTGCTGCAGAAGCCTGTTAATCACCTTCAAGTCAGGGAAACACCTCAAATTGCAGTGGACCTTGCAATTAAGAAACACTGCAATAGTCACACAATACAATTTGTAGTTGTTTAAATATTATTCAAGACGCATGTAGAAGACGTAAAGATGTAAAATACAGATTGTAAGATACAAAATAATTTTAAAAATGTGATAATTCTTGTCATATTTAAAATGTACTTGTACCCAAGCGGCACCGAAAATAATTTAATTAAAAAATACCTTTTGTTTTCAGGGAGAACGGTGTTGGTGCATAGTAGGTTTAAAGATTCTACCAGCTTTTGTTTCTCATAAATTAGTTTTAAAGTTAAATCACAACCATATAGAGGGAATTAGAAAACTGCAAAGAAGCTTGTAAAAGGGAAAAGAACGAGAAATCGCTTCGAAAGGTAAGACGATAAAAACATTAATTGAAATTGCAAAAAAACCAATTATAAAAAAAAAAAATTAACTTAATCTTTTATCAAGTTTAAGTTAAATCTTAAAAGAATTAAGATTTAACTCCTTACTTAAAACAGCCAATATTCAAATTATATACCAGAAAACTCTCCAAATACAGAGAACAAGAAGCAGACAAAGCAGCCGTAAATAAGGAGAAGGACAAAGCAAAAGATGAATTCTGTCTTGTTGCCAGCTGCTGCTGGTACTTCGCTTCCTCTTAGTCAGACCTGATCTCTTGACAGATAATGCTATCGTAGCATTTTCAGTCCACTCTCTGTGGGGCTCGGAAATTTCCAGCAGCCCCCAGCCAGACTCTCATAAATTACCAGCAGCATCCTGAGAAACACTGATAGCCATCAAATTCCAGCAAATTACAACCTGCTAACAGTATAATCCTGGCAAATAAAACCAACAGTCCACCAGTCACATAACAGTAAATTACCACAGTGTTCGCAGTAAAATACTGCCAAATTTACAACCAAGAAAATGCTGATACTTTACCTCCATATTCATGCAGTACAGAAGGCAAATTGAAACGTTTACTTCATCATCTACCTATCGCAGAAGATCATATCACTTCAATGCTATAATAACTGAAGAGAAAATGACACTTATGCTTGTGAATTTAATTTATATAAATTTATGAAAAGACGGAAAAATTTTATTAAAAAGTTCTCAGTGTTTGTGTAAAACTTTCACAAGTAAATTCCGAGTCTGTGTTTTGTCTCTATCATCTTACCTATACACCGTGGCAGTGTGTTGCTCCACACTCTCCTGCCACCTCCAAGACAAGTGATCTTACTGTCTCCCTCAAGTCTGTAGCCGTGGAAACAAGAGAAGGCAAGCGAGTCGCCGACTCCAAATCGAAATCCCATCCTTCTGCTGAATGCCGGCACACCGGGATCCTCACAGGGCTCTAAGTCGTACTCTGTACATGCAGGCGAGAAAGATAATATGACTGAGGAGCGAATGGAATAAGGCTGAATATATTTAACCTAACTAAAGCTTCACGAAAATTTAATAACTCTTTATTTGATGGATTGCATTAGTTAAGAGGAGCAGTCAAACAAACGTTTGAACAAAGATGACAATTATAATCAAACACCAAATAGTTGGTTTTGACATAACAGAAATGACCTCTTCTATTTAAAAAACAAAACCTTAGAGAAGTATTTTATAATTTTACTGATGCGCATGGAAAGTGTTCACCTACCCAACAAATAATTTAATCATTTCAGCAGCCTTGGTTTACCATTTCTTTTCTAGGGTATACTGCATGTTTAATAATAAAGGCCAAATATGCAATTAGCATTAAATATATATAATATAGCTTGGTTAACAGTCTATTATCTCTACCGTATGTGGGCAGTTTTTTCATCACAGATCTCTCTTTCTCTCTCTCTCTGTCTCTTTTCTATGTATGTATAAATAAAAAACATGTTTTTTTGTTATTCCTTCAGATTTGTCTGTCACTTTTACTGTCGGAAACAAATTTCTTGGATGAACTAACATCATTTAAACAGTATTTGACTTCAATCTATTTCGATGTCAAAAAAATATGTGCACAGTACAAAAAATTTACAAAACGTTTTATATAATTCTTCATGTTAAATAGAACCGCTACATCAAGAAACATTTCACTGATTTCAAATAAATCTGGGTCAATCTGAACAACTCTTTACTGCTTTTCTTGGATTCATACCTGAAAAAGTAATATTAAATCCTTCATAACTCATGGAGAAATCTGATATAAATCGCAGCTGCACACTGAAGTTTCCGTAGAGTCCAGCTTTAACGCTTGGTGGAAGCACTGAGCCGGTGAGTCGAGCCACCGGAGCCTGGAAGTTGCCATCTTCAATGATGGACAGGTAGTCATGGTTCTCCTCCAGATGGAAAGTGTGGAAAACCAAATGGACCCCTGGATGAATGGATGGAAGATTGGTTGAATGAATGGGCAAATAGATAAAGGAAAGCACAATTAGACAAGGAGACTCAAACTAATACAATTTAATATGAAATACAACAGAAACAAAGGTGGTTACAGTAAACATGCCCCTTTATGTACAAGAATAGCACATTAGTCTGTAATATTGTAAGCAGGTACATGTTCTCTAACCATTCACATAACAAAAATGAAAGTACAGTTTGTGCTTTCATTATGTCCATGGTTTTGTGTTTGTACCTTTTCCATGAGACACCTCTATAGTCCAGGTGCAGTTCAGAGAATTAGGGTAGAAATCAGGAAAGCCAGGAGATAGAATTGTTCCTGTTTTACCAAACACATAGCCTCCACACAGCGCTAAAGTAAAAAAAAAAAAAACACATACAGAAAAGATTGGAATCAAAAAGGAGAATAGGTGATATGTATTATATTACAAAGACACAGCAAACTGTGAGCTACAATACAATGTCCAGAGATCTTTAGAAATTCAGATATGCCTGCTTCGTTACACTATACAGTACAATAACAATGTGCCTCACATTGTGCCTTTACTTAGGTTGCACGTTTACCACATAAAAATAGTTTTCACTCAATTAATCAGTCGTACAAGTATTTTACTGTGCTTGGTGGAAAACCTTACCTTCATCTTTTGAATTGTAAATAGTAGAAAAGAAGACTAAAAATGTCTTTTTAATCTGTTATTTTTTAATCTTGGTGTGCACGAGTGAATTGTAAACTCAGATATTTGTTCTTTGGCAACATGAATGTGGTCAGCTGATGAGCTACTGCTGTAGGGTCTCTAACATAAAAGATTTTTTTGGCTGTGGTCACTAAGCACAATACCCATCTTATGAGACATTTAGTTTTTTACACTTTAACGCACAGGTCAGAAATATCCCAAAAATCCTATATAAACTGCAGAACTTGTGTGGTATACATTTTTGAAAATGTCCTTGAGGTTTGGTTTATGTTGGACAAACAGAAAGAGCTTTGCAGACTTGTGTAAGACCATAAATCCACGTTATGTTCAGCAAATATGAATTGCCAGGCACCATGTTAAGGCCAAAGTATATGTAGCTCTGCATCATTGGTCAAGTTTTGGGGGAACATTACAAAAATCTCAGCTGTTTTAGTGGCCAATTGGGTGATTCTTTGTTTTTTTTATTTTGAGTTAGCTTTTGAATAGTTTATCCTGTCAATGGTTTTAATTAATGACGTACTTGAAGTGTGTAGTGTTTATCTTTCCTTCATTTTGTTAAGTGTTGTTGATGTGGACAGTGAATAATGTGGTGAGTGCCCCTCTTTGTTGGGTGTCCAGTTTCCTTGTAATTAGATTTAATCATGTCTGCAATATCATCAGTTATTCATGTCTACCTCTATGCTTGCACAATAAAAACTGACAATCAGTGATGTCCAGGTCAAATTGCATGTCCTTCAACTGTGAAGCTGCTGGGTTAGCAAATGTTTGCTGTAACACACATCAAAGATGGTATTACAAGTAACTTGGTTGTAATGAGTGGTTAATTAAGCAACTGTTGCTGTTCTTTCATCTGGAACAAGTCTACCCATTATCCTCTGACATTAGCAAGCCATTTTCATCCACACATCTGTTACTCTCTAATAGTTTCAATCTTTTTCAAATGGTTCCTTGTGAGCCCATTAGATAGCTATTGGAAACTCCCAGTAGTTCATCGGTCTCTGACATACTCGGATAACAGATGTACCTGACCAGTGACAGTATGATAAACTACAAAAAGAAAATACAGAATTCTTGAGTGAAGTCTTAGCTCTTTCCTTAAAAACATATATTTCTTCATTGATGGGGAAAAAAGTCCCTTTCAGAATATCAGTTCTGTATTTATTTTGGGTTAAAACAAGGCTTAAATTGTCTAAACAAAAATGTTTATTGAATAAAATACATTGAATCACTGTAACTGATTTTAACAGCTTGTTTGTTTTATGGGGGAACTATATATTTTTTGTGGGTGTACAAAAAGTGTGATAGATGCAGCAATTACACAGAGCTACATCCAAGCTCTGTGTAATTGCTGCATTACACAGCAGCAAGAATGAGACAAATATCAAGTTTATTTGTAACAAAGTGAAATTGTTTGTTTTACCATACACCAAGACCAATCTTTAGTTCCACTTTGAGTTTGCTGGAGAGCATATTTTATTGTAAATTCTCTTCTATTATTGTTATTTATTATACATCTACTTTAGTGCTTATCAGGAGATATAGGGTATATATATTATCTTATTTTTGCCTAGCCCAATTGGAAGTGCATTTATATTGCAGAATTTAATAGGAGGATATTTAAATCAACTACACAGACCTATTAATTACATTTTGTAGCAACCAATCCTACTGCCAACAGCATCTTCATAATTTTCCATTACTAGGATAGGATATCAATTTTATGTCTGACTTGGAAGAAAGTGGCTGCACTAAGGACGCCCACGTACGGTACAACACTTCTGAGAATACAAAGTATCTAAACAAGAACCGGACTAATAAAAATGTTTTTAAAATATCATATTGGTTGAAAAATATTTCACTGCCTAGTACAGAAAAAAATATTAACAGACCCTCATAATAATTCATTTTACCAAAACCTTTTAATTTGACAAAATTGAAGTCTTATGACACCTAAGCAGTGTTGTAGTCAAGACCACCAAGACAAGACCAAAAACAGAGTGTATGGAGACCAAGACAAGACCAAGACTTTTAGGGTCTGAGACCAACTCAAGATCAAGACTGAGGGAAGTCGAGACCAAATCAAGACCAAGACCGGTCTCAAGTTCTGCAACACTGCACTTAAGCGATCAGACACCATTATTTATTAAATTAGATCCACCTTCAAATACCTATACAGGTAATTAGCTTCAATAAAATAGGCTAAAGGCTGCAGCATCAAGAATTACACTGCTGTGCTTTTGGCAATGTTTCTACATCAACAGGTCTGCAGAGCTCAAGGCTGTGCATTAATTTCAGCTGCTCTTTATAGACTCCTCTGGTCATTAGTGAAGTGAGTGTACTGTGCCCCGTTTTTGAAGATCAGTGCAGTTTTGGAATCTCATCGCAGAGCCAAACCTTCCCACAGGTACTCTTTATAATTTGACTGGAGGCCAACATGTCCTGCAAAGAAAATGTACCCCCGTCAGGGACTGAAACTGATTTATAAATGAAACAAAACTCATGCAGTACTCATATAGAACAGAAAGAAAAAAATACAATAGTAATATAAAAAGGGGATTAAGAGCTTTTGGAGACTGCTGAATCAATACATGTTTGCTTTTGGTTTTTGTTTATGACTTTCCTTTCAGTGCTTTTTAGTTTGATCTCGTTAAATTGGAGTTAATTAAAGTGTTTCTGTTATGAAATGGTGACAGCTTAGGGTGGGGGGTTAGCTTGGAAGAAAGAAACAGACAGACAAAAACCTATATTTTAGATTATAGAAGATTTTACAGCTATAGGTCAGTTTGCAGTGTGAAGGTATGCAGAGGTTTTAAAAGGTCAAGGTTTCACAACTACTTTGTTTAACGTTTTGTTACTGAAATAGCCAGAAAAATGCCAAAAATTAGACTTTTTACTTACTATATGGAGGATATATTATCTCCTTTTCACATGTTGCTTTCCAGTGCTGGTCAGGTGGCTGACACATGGCATATTTCATATGCTTGGAAATATTTCCAAGTGCAAGTAACACAGAAAGATAAGCTGTGAAAGGAAGTGCCCCTCATTGTTCTTATTAACAAAACTCCTTTTTAAGTCTGTACTTTTCAAGCTATGAATTTTCTGGCCAGCAGCTTAAAAAAACAGAGAGGGCTATGCAATTCTATTTTGGCTGATATCTCAAATTCATGTTATTTTTCAAAATGAAAGTTGTAACATGAGAATTTCATTGCAGTTTATTCGGATTATAATTGATGAAAACACGAATCAGATGTATTTGTTACCATATGATTAAATCAGTTATTTATGTCAAGTCCTGCAAAAAATTTAATCAATATCCTTATAAAGCTTTTCAACAGACAGAAATCTGTCTTTAAACTCAATAAACTGTCAAAGAAATGGATCAACACCATTTGTTGACTCCCTTCAACAGCACTGAGTGTAAAAGCTAAAATCTTAATTTAACATAACCAAGAGTCTGCGGCTCTGCGCTCCTTCTCCTGACTCTGGGACCTTGTCTTCCAAATGAAAAATTACTTTAATCTGAAAAGAGAACTTTAGAGCACTGAGCAACAATCCTGTTCTTTTTCTCCTTACCAAGCTCGATGTTACCTCAGGTTAAGGAGTTGCTTAAACTAAGGAATCTGACAGCTACCCTAACCCTAACCCTAGATGTCTTTTTGTGGTTACTTTTAAAGCAATGACTCAATTTGCAGTCAATGCCTTGTGAGTCTCTGTAAAAATCTTGGATAGCCTTTGCTTCAAAGTCTATCTTAAGGTTGTAGTTAATCATCGTTTTTCTACACTTTTCCCTTCTATTCGTGTGTCTGTTATATGGTTGGGAAGAGCACAGTGAACAACCAACATGCGACTTCATGTTGAAGGTGTCCACTGGGCAACTGTCAAGTCAACACTCTATAGTGGAAAAGCACCATAAGGGCATCATACATCATATTTTTTTTCTAGTCTTCAACAATGTTCAAAGTTTCCAGGAAACTTAAACTGATTTTAGGTCTTTATTACATGCACTTGTATGTCTTCTAGCTAAATGTTAGTGATGTATTAAATTTTTTTTTAAGAACAAGATATGAATTTTACAAAGTAGTGTTCCAAGTGTTTTCAACTACACTTTTAGAGATAAGAGGATATTTTTTTGTAAAATGTGTTCACCCCTTTCACTGGCTTTCTCTCTTTCTCTACATCTCATTCTAAAATCTATATCTGTATTTATATATAGTCTCTCATCAGGTCTCAGAAAAAAAAAATAAAATAAAACTGCGACACTGTCTGATTAAATGATTATTGTAGAAAATGGCTGAAGTGTGCATTTGTATGTGAAGCTCCTTCAGCTGTGTGAATGATCTGTGTGGGTGAACCAGAAGATGGATCATGAAAGAAAGAAAGAAGCTCAGAGTTCCACCACAATGCATGAAAAGAGTGAAAGATGATTCATGCCTAACAAGAATTTAAGAAGTAGTAACGCTTTCTGGAGGAAAAATCACAAATGTACCTTTTTTAAGAGAAAAGAAAAGTCGTTATTTCGAGATATTCTTATATAATTATTCAGCGGTATCTGTCATTTCTTTGACCAAATGTTCTGCTTTGTTAAATTAACTCGCTCTCTCAGGGACTGTGTTGACATATTATTTAATTGAAACGAAAAAAAGATGACTTTGGTCACTTTTAACAAGTTGTTGTCTTGCTACCAACTACAAACCTCTCAAATGTCACAGCACTCTTTCGGTGTTCTCCCTGGCACTAAAAGAGCAGCCCCTGTTCTATATTATCTATTTGGCAATTTAGCTGACCTTCAGGAACAAGATGAGCAGTTTTGATTTAGTGGACTTTGTGGGATCACTGAAAGTGCAGAGTGGGAAAATGCTTATGGGAAGTGTACTTCCTTTTCTGACCATGTTGTCTAAAGTTCAGAGTGGTGGTAATAAGCAGTTACTTTGCCTCTATGACTTTTCTCCCATACAAAACTACTGATTTTAATGAGTGTGTGAGCTGCTACAGAATGTCTACAGATCCCCTCCTTGTGTCTGCAGTTTTTTCCTGAGTAGAAAAGAAACTTTCAAATTGTAATTTGAAACTCCTTCAAGTTTAAGACATAACGTTCCAGATGTAAAGACAACTTGAATAAGTGGAAGACACATTTCTGAAATTATGATTTGGCTTATTAAGGAAAACCATTTTTCAAAAACAACTTTACCTTGAAAAAGTGACTGCTCCTTAAACATAGCCGTTTTCCCCTGTCTTGAGCAGGTAGACTCTTTTCTGCAGAATTGTTTTAATTCGGCCACATTAGAAGGTTTTCAAGCATAAAGAGCTTTTTTAAGGTTATGCCACAGCATCTCAATTAGATTTATGTCCAGACTTTAATGAGGTTACTTTAAAACCTTGACTTTTTTCTAGGCATTCCAAGGTGGACTTGCTGATGTGCTTCAGGTCTATATCCTGCTGCATAGACCTGAAGCCCATGTGCTTGGAATTTGAGTCCCAAAGTGAAAAGCCTATTGAAGACTTTCTAGGAGTAAGCAGATTTCTTGATTTTGATAATGATGGCAAGACTTCCAGGTCATGAAGCAGCAGAGAAGCCCCAGGCAATTTCACCACTACCTCCATGTCCGACTGTCTTTCTTATTGATGAAACATGAATACTGACCAGGAGGTAAGTTAGGTCTCCAGTGCATTCGATGTTGCCCTGGGTTCTTTTGTGACCTCTGATGAATCATTTAGTCACAGGGACTAACTTCTGGTTATGTACCCAATTGCTCCATGTTCCAGGGGAACTTAGCTGTCTGAAAATCACTGCAAGTGTACAGAATGTGTCACATAACTTCAACAAACTATTTCTCATTGGGAAATTTTGACTTGAACTTCTTTGCCCTTGTAGAATTAATTTGAAAATGGAGTTGTATCTAGTCAGGTTCTTTTGTGTGTTAATAAAACTTGTTTTGAGAAAACCGTGAGACAGCAAAGCAAAAACAGAAGACGAGTTAGGGGGACGGCTAATTCACTGGCAGTACTTTTTTATGGCACATTGCACAGTGCCATAAAAAAAAGTACTGCATGAACAAATGCAAATGTTTCTTCCAGTTTTTCTATTTTATTAAAAGACAGATAATTAAATGAAAAAAAAAATAGAAATGTGTGACATGTTTATAATATTGTGCACGTCCCCAAAGGCAAACTATGACATATCACATGTGAGTCAAGCCTCAGAGCTGTTTTATAAAAGTGTCATTCAGAAATGATGTATCTTGTCGTATGACATCCGTCTGGTGACATGGAATCCTTGCTGAAACAAACTGAAAATGTCACAGCGGTCGTTTAACAAAATGTTCACATGATACAGAGGATGGTGTGAAACAGAGAGGCTCCGTGTAAAATCACTCCAAAGTAAAGACATCCTGACTTTAGTTTTCAAATTGGATTCTTTCCGATTGGGAGATGAAATCGGACTTGCCGGATTCATCTCAAGTAATAACTTGAACTGTGAGAAGGGAGGGCGAAGATGGTGAATGCCCACTGAGCATCTGTTTCTGTAGTGCTTGTTGGGTTTTGTAATTTCACTGAGACAGAATATCTAACTTAAGTTATTACAGAAATCTTTTTAAGGGAGTATGGACTGATTGCACAATCAACAGTCCAGCTGTCAGTTGCAAATAATGAAAAAGAAAGAAGACGAGGTCGTCATAGTAGGGTATCTCATTTCCTTTAAAACGGTGCCTCATCTTATTTCCTCCGAGTTCCTCGCTTCTGATTTAATTTTCAAAAGGAGATAGAAAACTGCGACCAACACCAATGTGATGTGTTTTGGTATGTCTTTTTGAACATGTTTATTAAATGTATCATGTGAACTTTTGAAATAATTATTTTTGTTTAATTTTATAAAGGATTTTTTTTTTTTTTTTTAACTATCGCAATGTAATGGACAATAACAGTTATTACTGTATAATTAAAAGAAGCAAAGAGGCTCCAGAGTAAATATGCTGTTCTCAAAATATTTACCTCAACACAATATGACTGCTTTGAAGCTGAGTCAGAGTAGCATATGACCCTGATGTTACTGCAGCAACCGTCACTCCGTGCTCTGTATTACTATAAATAAAATAGTAAGCAACTGAGCTGGAACCGGATGGTGGAGACTTTTCTTGATGCTTTTAATTAGTTTTTTTTTGTAGAATAATAAAAAGTAAAATACATATTTGTTTATTCTTAAGCAGGCAGTTTTATAATTTTTGTCAGCAAGTAGGAGAAAAGCTACGTGGATTTGAATATGCTAAGCAAGGAACTGCCTTTTACTGCATTTGCATACATTCTATAAGTCTGTTCAATTGACTAAAATTGCTCCAAAGTGTAAAGGTCAGCATTAATCTATGTGCTAGTTACTAATGCTATGCAGCCAGTAATATCAGATCATCTCACTTTCTTACCCTGGAAAAGCAAAAACACCCCATTTTGATTCTGTAAAATTACAGAATCACCTCTGACTGGGAGAAATCTGTCAGAATAAATTTCTAAGTCATTGAGTGATGTTGCAGTGAAGAAAATAGCAATGTCACCCAAAGTGAAATTAGTACACAAAGTCTACTAAATTGCAATAACTTTTATACTGAAAAGAAAAAGTTGTTTCATCTCATTCTTGGTACAAGAGCGAAGTGCAGGAGAAATTCTTCAGTAAGCGTTTAACAAATTGTGGAAAAGCTCACGAAGATCCAATGTACCAACATCAACTTACCAAGATCAATCGGATCTTAGTGAAGAAGAGAGGATGAACTATAAATTCTGTGGCATTTCTGACCTGTTCTTTTGGTGAAGAAAGGCACACAGCAGGTCTTTGTTCCGCTTTCCACATCAAAACACACTATGGTCTTTAAAAATGCAAAATAAGACGCTCTGATTGTAATTTTCATAAATATAGAAGAATAGTGGATTTACATTTCAATGTGGGAAACTTACATCAGTACAGAGAGACAAATTTGCATATATTTAGGTAACCTAAATAACCTAAAGTACTGTTGTGAAATTTCCCCAGAGTTTATTTTAAATAAACCATAGATGTTTTCAATTTCCTTGCATACCATTAAGAACAGCTTTAAGGACATTAATCCTTTTTTTACACCCCAGCCCTGAAGTGAACAAAAGAGATACAAGGGATTATCCTACACAAATCCTGGTCGCGCACGTCCCCATCTTTTTTAAGGTTGTCAAACAAGATGTGCACTCACAAAACTGGAAGAACAGGCAAGTGTCTAAGAGCATGTTTGTTTTTACAGCCATTAAGTACAGCTGAATGAAACCATAAAAAAAGTACTTTTTACAAGTAAGAAAATTTGTGTTTGGTTGATTATTTCTTTTTTGTATCAGTGTATCTTGGCAATAAATAATCTACCTTTGCAAACCCTCTTCATATTCCTTTTAAATTATGCTAATTTTATAAGGTAGATGCATTTGTTGAGAAGCTGAGCTGTGAATGTAGGTTGCTCTCATGAAAAGCCTTTCAAGTTTTTTTTTATTGCAAAATGATACAAAATCTCCATTGAAACCACCTGAAAGTAGCAAATAATATGGACATGTGTCTAACTTGGATTTCATGTGATGGTCTTCCTCTCATTTCTGTTCTTTCAACAAAAGATTAGATGCACATTTTCAATTTAGCTATATCAACTGAAAGAGAAATCCGGTTTACATTCACTAACTGCTAAGATCAGTTTTAAAACCACAAGTTAATCTCATGACAACTACACAAAGAAAGTCTTATCTTAGAACAAGAGTCCAATGCGGTTATGAAAAAACAAGGTTATTTCGGGATCCCTCCTTTTGTACTGAACACCTGGGTACTGTGATAAAGGTGGCAAGATAGCACTGTTAGTTTTTTAAGAGTTATATTCAGCAAGTTGTAAATGTAGTTTTAAAATTTTCTTAAATCTTTTTTCAATACGTTTGGGGTTAAAAGAAACAAGATGACCACACTGACCTGCTGTGCCAATGCGTGTACATTTTGTAATTTGGTTTGGTTCTCTTTACAAAAGGTGATGCAGTGTCCCTGACTTCACTATTTTCCGGATGACCACATTTCCACAGTGTTACATTTGAAGAAATTAAAGTTTTACTGCACTGAAAGAACAGAGCTGAAATGAAAGAAAAGAAAGATTCTAACCATCGCAGCTGGGAAGAGCATGACTCCACTGGTGACTCTGCTCACAAACAATTGGCTCCTGATCACTGAGTGTGTATCCAGGGTTGCATGTAAATGAGACATGGGAGCCAATGGAAAAGCTACTGCCATGGCGACGGCCGTTGACTGGGATACCGGGATCGAGGCATGAGTCTGACTCCATCCTCACACCTGAAAACCACATGGCACAAGCACAAACAGGACAGAGTCAATAGGGTGAGTGAATGAGGGTTTGCAAAAAACAACCTCTATCAGTTATTCCATCGCTCTTACTTTCATATCTGATGCTGAAACCAGCTGAGGAGCGACTGTTGTCGGTGGTGAACAACAGGAACAGGAAGTTGGATGTGGAAATCAGGAAATGAGGCGCTTGGGTGCCGTGGTATTCACCAATCAGTGGGGAGGAAGTTGATGGGCCGTCTCTGATCTCCAGTGTGTCATAGTTTACCTCTGTTTGGAACCTTAACAAATAAACAAGAAGTATGCACACACTAAATCAGACAACCATAGAGATGCATGACGGGAATAGCGACTATCTAATTAATTGTTTAACAGAAAATTGGATTGCAGTGCTGTCAAAAGATGAGTTAGTTGAGCAAGCAAATGCTAATAACTTCACTTGCAGCACAGTAAGCTAATTCAAATTTAATAGCTTACTCGTGTACTACCTAAACATTCGATTAAAAGCACAATTGCATAACAATTTATCAGATTATAGCCTCCTCTGGTTGTTCTAACCTATGCTAAATTGGTATGGCCAGCTCAATGCTGTACACTGGAATGTCAGCCGCTGATGCATCATGTGACGCTTCTGAACCAATTATCATTCTTGCCATTGTTTTTTTTTCCAATTTATATAAGTAATTTGTACGTACATAAATGATTCAAGTTAAATTTTTGATAATAACTTACATAGTCAAATGGGACAGAGTCAAATGTGTCATGCTAAGCTGCCAAACAAACATTTGTATGACCTTTAAAAGTAGTCTTGAGCATTGCAGGTTTTCTGGAAATATATTATTTTTGTTTTTAAGTTTTAATTAGTAAAAGAAAACAAACAGATCAAAAACTTAACCATATGATGCAATGTTCTTGTATTCAGAGTTTGGTGGGGTGGATAAGGTGCAATATAGGCGTCAACATCTTACAATAAAATCCGACACCCACAACGTTACCTCTATTGTTACTATTCTTATTATGTTTATCAACCCACAACAGGAACATTTAGTTTATATTCTTTAGATCAACATTTAGCACCATCTACTTCATAGAATCAAACATGGAGAACCAACATTTAGTTTATTTGTTGTTTCTTTCCTCTTTTTGTTCTTTCCTTTGGTTTATTGTTTTGTTTGCAATACATCTAAAGCACTTTGAATTGCTTTGTTGCCGAAAATATTATAAATAAAATTACCTTACCCTGCACTAGTTCACCAAATTATAGACTCCTCACCTCTCCCCCAAATATTAAACTCTTTATACTATAATCTCAGTAACCTACATACAAAGACAACTAAATCAGTTCATTTAGGACCAATACTTACCCTGGTTAGTAATTCATTAATCAAGAAGAAACTGATTTCTCATACAGGCAATCAAATGCATGTTAGCTGAAAAATAATCAGGCCTAGAGAGCCAGTCATCCATCATAACAATATCTGACCACCTCAGTGAAAAATGAACTAGCCTTTGCCACGGACATGTGCATTACTTCGCAAATGAAATGCCTCGCAGGTGATGAAGATGACTTGAATTTTACATCACGTCCCAAAAAGACAAATTTCAACCATAGCAGGTTCAAGCTTGAGTACATTTTTCCATGGCTTGTTTCCAAGAAAAATGCGTGCAAATAACAAACATTAATCATGTACTGCAGTAACGCACAAACTTTATTCATCTCTATCTTACACTGTAATTTAAGAAGAGCTCAGTAAAGATTAAACAACTTAATTATATACAACCTAAGCAACCAAAACATACTACCAATAATAATCACAGAAGCCACATTAAACCTGCAGGCAAAAGTGGTGAATCGTGTTTCTGAAAGCAGAATCTTAAATAACTTACTTGTCAAAGTGTATTTTTACAGCATGGTCTTTCTGTGCCTCAATGACCCACTGGCAGTTGAGAGAATCTTTATAAAAGGATGGCCAACCAGGAGACAGAACAACACCAGTAGGGGCTGTGATATGGCCTCCGCAGGGAGCTGGAGGAAGATGGAGACAAATACACGTAGAGAGATGCACACACAACCACGATGAATAATATAATTAATCATTTTGGGCTTGTACAAGAACCAAGATTGCATTTCATTAAGTTTGAAGATTTATCATCTGCTCAATTTATTTTAGCATTCTAATCCTTTTTGAATGTCTTCAATTTGCACAAAAATGTTTATATCTGAAATTATCCCGAGCCAATATTCTGGTAAAGTAAACAAATCCAACTTTCGCCTGTTTGAAAAACGCTTTAAATAATTTGAATATGCTAATTTATAGGAGAACTCAAGCACATTTAAGTGTCAAATTATGCCAAAATAGTTTATCCTTAGGTCTGTGCAACTCATAAAACAGCAGGCAGCAAAACTTGCACTGACACTAGATTATAGATCCAAACACCTCTTTAATAAATAATTAGAATTCAAAAAGAATAAAATTAGGTTTGAGCTCTAGATTAGTGTTTTAATTATTTTTGAAATTTAAATGTTAAGTCACCTGCTTTAAAATCACTCATAGATTCACAACTTTGGGGGAAAATGGGACAAGGAAATCACACTTAAAAAATATTAGCTTTTAACTTTTATACAACATATTAGTTGTAAACAGCTACAAATTGCCAACATGTTTCACTCCTCCTCTGTTAAAACACTGTTTCCCAACCAGTTGCCCTTTTACATCTGGACTTTTAGCAAGTCAGTGACTTTTTTTTTAACTCTAAATAGTTAGACATTAGAACTTCGTAGATTCATGAGGAAATTAGTAAAGATATACAGTATGCAAATATTTTTTCTCATCCAACAGAATGCTTCCCCCTGACCCTGCATACTTAATGAAATGATGAACCGCTTTAATTTACTTGTCTCCACCATCTAATTTATTAACAGGGAAAGTTTAATAATGTCATTGAGACAATATAATTAACAAGCAATAGACAAATAGAAAAATAGCCATCAGTTCATGGAATGATGCAAGTTACTCTCAAAAAGTCTTCAAATAACAGTTCAAAGTTCTTGTATTCCTGTATTCCTTTACATGTTGTTGTCAACACAATAACATGTTGGCCTATTTGCCTTGATATGACCACCTGCCTGGATTTATATTGGCTTATAGGAATATGTCCGCACATAACTGGAGGCAGTGTTTATAAATAAGCAGCCTAAATAAGTGTGGAGAAGCCAAAAGCAATTTAAAAATTAAGTTCACACTTAATGAAGTGAAGAAATGCATTTTACTTGCACAGAAGGAATCAGATTATTTGATACATTGCTGTGTTTTAGTCTGGTGAAATAATTATCACCATTTGCTCAGACATACGAAGAAGAAATTGCAAGTTTGTTTATGTTCACCTTCACATCGGGGAACAGCAGCGGACCAAACGACATTCCCATCCTGAATGATGCATGTGACCTGATCCGACCCCTGGAAAAAAATTACATTTTGAAAAAGTGTGCAGCTGACAGGAAAATTGCTTTTTACACAAGAAAAATGGGGGAAAAAAAGAAATCTGAAGTCGCAAGATATCAAATTTTTTACCTGTGTCCTAATGAATCCTTGATCACAGCGAAAAGCCACCGAGCTGCCCAGCTGAAACTGGTCACCATACCTTTTTCCGTTGACTGGAACACCCGGGTCATGACATTCATTCTGACCAAATGCTAATAGGGGCCACAGAAAATGAAAAGTTTATGTAAAAAGCAGCTTATTTCTAACTCAATTAACTTTTTCAAAGAGATTACTTTGGGTGCAGATAGAGAACAGATAGAGAAAATGCAATAGAGACCTAACACGTTTAAATTCAGGATTTAATGTATGAAAGTAGATCAAAAATACATCACATCTATTAAATAGATTCCACTCCTAAAATTGGTTTGAAACCACTGCCCCTGTGACTGCCAGTGAATGTGACATCTCCACTGCTGCAAAATATAGGAATAAAATTATCTTTATGTGGATTCAATCCTGTCATGTTAGGCTGAAATTATCCACATTCTGGAGATTAACCTGATTCCAGGTAGAGCACATACCCAATGATTTGACATGTCTCAGGTTGATTAGCTACTGATGGAGAGGAAATGATGGTAGAATGAAAAAAATAGAGGAAAGAAGAGACAGAAGAAACCGTGAGCATGCAGATGTTGAGAATCTGCACATATTTGACATATTGCCGTTATAGAATACATCTATGAACAAGGAAGCTCTATATCTAAATATGTATAAAACATTCAAATGACACAATTTAACTTCAGTGAGAAGTCAAGGGGAAAAAGAGTGGCATCTCACAGCTCGTACCTAACAGATCTAGCCACAGAGTGCAATTTTAGAGCACAATCAAGTAACCATGTTACCTTCAGTTGTTATAAAAATGCTGTATATATCAAACATGACTTTAAAGAAATGTGCAAATTAAAAACTTGAAATTGTGCTTCTCTCCTTTTACGAGGCACCTGCTCTTTCCACCCTCTGCCTTCAGCACATCATCACAACAATGTTTCTCCATTAAGCCTTTGACAATGATCTGAGGAGCATTGCAGTGAAAAGTAGTTCATATAATAAGTTCAGCATTTGCGCAGTTCCACCAGGTGTTTTGCTAATTGTTGCTGCCGCTAGTCTGAAAGAGCTGAGTAAGGAAGTCATGAAAGATGGGTGATCTGCTTGGAAACTGCAGCTTCAAGGAGGAGCTGCGTGGGAAAGGCAGCGCTGAGTGAGAGCGAGTGTTTAGGCACCGCAAATAGCAGCCATAGGAGATTAAAGGAATCATCAAGCATGCATAAAAGAATTAAAGCAACACTCCAGGTATGTTTTTAATGAGGCAATACCATTAAAACATGATGTAAAGCTCAAAAAAGTTAAATAACAGCCTCCCTTTAAGATAAGGTCATAATGAAATGAGTCTAGGTAAAAAGACAAACTTAATTTAAAGGATTTAGGAGAAATGAGAAACACAATAATATTGACTTAATATTGACAATAAAATTCTGTTATTGACAATAAAAGATAATATCAAACTGACAGTGACTGTTTCACACCAAATAAACTTGTGCATATGAGAAAAGAATAATAAAAAAAAGGATTGACCATGTTACTTTATCCACAAGTACATTTCTAATAAAGTTACTGATGTTACTGATATCTGATATGGATTTGTGACATTAGGGCCAATGGAGCTGCATCCACTACTTTTTGCCCACTGAAGCCATTTCTTTGGCTTCAATTGATTATTCTCTATTTATTTATTTATTTGTTTGTTTTTAATAAAGAAATGCTCATAAAAATTGCATTTATTTTCTAACAAGCATCTACAGAACTAAACTTTGGATATGACATTCATGATATCAATTCAGACACGGCATTCACACACTACAAAGGATTACCTTGCACTGAACATGAAGAGGCGTAAATGTAGAAGAGCTTTTATTCATTGGGACTGGGACTGAGTATTTGGCTCTAAAAACTGCCTTAAGCAGTGTGTGTCATCATAGTATTTGATTTTTAAAAAACATTATTAATTCAAGCACTTACAGAATCACCCAAAGCAACTTCTGTTAAAACTAATACATGCATTAAAATGATAATAGCCCAAATTACTAAAACTGGAGAAAAAATTCCTTGTGTTAATTATTTCAACAGGTATTTAATTAAAAAGTCTAAATTTCATAATGAAAACGCACATAAATGGAAACGTCTTCCATGTCTACAGACACAGTGGCGTTCAATGACACAAAAATAAACAACACATGCATTAAGGTTACATGCGAGAGTGTTTTTAAATAAATATGCTAAAACAAAAGGAGCAATCATTGTTTCATTTGTCAAATGTCACCCCTAAAGGAAGAGCTGAAGACAAGGTCATTTATGGAGGCACTGTGTGAAATGGTGCAAAGCTGCATGGTAATCACAGAAAATGAATCAAAATCAGTCATGCAGGACTTGCTCAGCCTATTGCTAGTAAACACACAGGCTGCAGTAGTCAGTTTTAAAGTCAGGCTGAATGAAGCAGCCAATGACGATGGGTTCGAAGCAGAGCTAATCATACTGCTAATCAAATTGATGGATAATGTCAGCAGATTGTCAATAATGCATCGTTCTGGCTTGGTTCATTGGAGTTTTACTGGATCCGAGAATGTTCATTTAAGTACTTAGACTTATTGTTAAGTATTTACAGCTTATATAAATAATCAAAAACTAAATTTTTATTTGCTCAACCCAATTCTGCTCATATGCCCCTAATCCTTTACGAAGGCTTATTCAATACTTTTATATGTACTTTGGCTTACCTGCTACAACTATAGATGGTGTTATTACAGTAGGGCATCTGAAATTACTTTTGCTAAATGATCTCTGCAAAATCATTCAAGTACTCAATTTGACTTATTTGTCACTTACAAATGCAAGGTCAAATTAGCTGATGTATGTACGCTGCAAGAATTTACCAGAGCATGTGCATGACAAGCTAATTGAAGGTCATGGTAAGAGACAAAAGAACAAACTGAAATAGAACAAAATATTTTCAAGCAATTTATCCTCATTCTATGAAAGTGGACATGATTACAAAAAAATCGCCTGAAAATTTGTTTAAATTTTTTTTTTTGTCTAAAATATTTTTTACATTTTTATGAAAAAGACTACAAAATAAAATTAACTTGAAGCTTATTGTTTAAAGAATATCCAGTTCAAATGTCTTGTCATTTTAATTTATGCATTCAAAATAAATCACTGTTAAAGTGTCCTGAAACAGCCAACAGAGACTTACCAGGCAATAATAGTAATTACTGCTTTTATGGTGGAACTCTTCATGGTAACATTGTGATGTAATTTCCCTGAACTGCTTGTAGAGCACACGTTATTAAAACAGACTGTTAGAAAATGTTAGGCATTACATACTTGTGTAGCTGATATTGAAGCCTTTCCCAGTATTGGAATGGTCAGACTGGAATTCCAGTCTCATAATATGTCCATTTGATGCAATTTGCGATGGGACGTCTTTTCCTGAGAAAGTCCCAAATGTTGTTGCCTCTGACAAACCTAAAAAAAAAAAAAGATTTACAGACGCACATTTAGTCAAAATGCTCAATAAACACATTAGACTCAAGTAAGTAGAACAAAGTAAGAAAAAGAATTTGATTTAATGGTTCTTTTTACTATTGCTAAAAGAAAGTCTACTTTGATGTGCTGCTGTCAATTATATTAAAGTTCCCACATGTAGAGTAGCATGGCCACTGCTTCCCCATGCAATTCCGCTTGATTTTCATTTTCCTTCAGATCTCCATCAGGTATTTCTCTCATTGAACTCAATTCCTTTGGCTTTCATTTCAACCGGGCAAATCAAAGAGACGAAAGCAGAAGAACACAACTTTTCTGCACTGTTTTAAAATCGTAGTCTGCCATAATTGTTGTTTAGAAACGGCAGGGGAAGAAGTAAACAAAGCCATTCAGTCCCTGTTGGCCATGTTTCCAAATGCTAATTTAACATTAAGAACCATTTTGTTACATTTGGCACATTGCTTAGTGGAAACTGGCTGTTTATAGTGCATACAATTTCCAGTAAGCTTCATAGCATCAAATTGGTATATTACACAACTGGTGTATTACATATGTCACACCTAAACATTACCTGCTGGGTAAAATTTTTAACTTCAGCAGAGTCCATACCTAAAGCAAGTAATTGTTTCGATGTATAGTGTAGAAACTGGTTTTTACCAGGCTACTGGTAGGATGACCAGGAAACAACATTTCCGATTTTTTCTACCCTGTGAAATTTCATAAAGTACACAGATCTTCACATCTTTGATACTAATACCACAGTATTATGCATCTAGTATACTCAGTAACAGGAATGTTGTCACAAGACTTCACAATAAATTATTCAGAATCAAATTTTGCAATGTAAAACGAAGAGTGAGTGATATGAAATGCTAAGTCTTTTCAAATTTTTAACATAAACCAGACAACCTGGTTGTTATATTAGATTAAAACAACATTTCTGATTCGGATGCTCACACAGACTGCTTGAACTATGTGGCTTCAGAGGCCTTGTGGTTGTGTGCCATGTCAACATCAAAACCTCCAGACATAATCACAGTGACATCTTCACAAGCTGACAATTCTTGAAGTGAATAATCCAAAGGGAACTATCTGTTTACTCAAAGGACCTGAGAGAATATTCGAAGTACAAGACTGAGTGTTGGCTCCAACATTTTACCCTGTGGAATAGAGCTTCTGAAAGCACAGATTTGTTAACCACACAATCCAACTGCAATCAACATATTTCTGTAATCCAGAGAATTAAATATGTAAATGTGAAATTATTTCTTCCCGTCAACAAATAAAATATTGATAATCGATGTGCAGTGAACACTAGGTATACCAATAATCCCAATAATCCATACTGGCCAGTGGCTGTAGATTGTCAAGATTGTGCCATTTGTCCCTCAGGTATGCTGAAGTTGTTAACCAAGCTCATCTGACTATGTGGCTTGCAATTACAGCAGACAAGTACATACAAGCCAAAGCAGCGATCAGTGAAAGTAATTATTTTGTAGTCATTTCAAAATTATGTCCATCTGATGTAGGTTAGAATCAGAAAAATAATTATTGACATCCAGTGAGATTTTGACAAATTTGAGTGGAACGAAACCCTTTGACAGTGCTCTCGCAAGAAATAAAAAAAACATCCCAGACATAAAAAAAAGAATCCAGAAATTGTCAAAAACAATGTGATCCTAAACAGAGAGGAAAAGAGCAGAAGAAAACTCGGAAAAGAGTTTGTCCTTCGCCGATATCTACTATGTCAATTTTCATCATCAACTCAGTTTGTGCTCTGAGGCAATTAGACAGTTTCAACCCACAGAAAGCAGAATCCTGATAAAATCCCAGGCTTTTGGGTGAGATTTGCTGACTTCTCGGCTGCACGTTACCATGAGGTAAATCTTAAGTTCAGCCAGAACCCAGTAAAGTATTGGTGGTGTGGATGCTACTGTAGTACAATGGTCTTCACGAATTTGAAGTATTAATGTGCAAATATACGGAGATGCTGACATAATAATCGCCTAAATCCCTTTTTGTGTGAACCAGTAATTGAACAGGTGTGCTTAATAAAGGGGCCGCTGAGCTTGTGTTTTATCTGTTTATGCTTAATTTTACAAACTGATGATCAAAAAATCAACATGTTCCCAAGTGAACATTTGTGTTTGAAAGATAGTAACAAAATCATAGACAATGGATGTTTACAATGTTGGTTTTAAAATCTTGTTTGATTAATGCTCATGCGCAGACAGAAAGATTATGTTTTATGCTCAAGCAGATGCTTTGCAAATCCCTTAACCAGCTTGTTCTAGATTTAAAATGTTTTTGGATTGATACTTTTAACTCCAAATGTTGTATTTGGAGCACGAACAGAAATTTGTATCCAGTCATTGCATCATTTTGCCGGTTCATTTTATGACAGCTGGATCTGTCCTGAAGCGCAAAGTCCTGGACAATTCTGTCACCACAGTAAAAATGGTTCAAAGAACCCACCCTCCATGTGGAGTTACCTGGTTTTAGTGACTTAAAGATTAGCCTCTATTACAATTTACAGTGCACTAGAGGGTGCCCTAAAACTCCCGACTCGGGCCGCACAGCTCTAGCTACACATCATCTCCATTCTTTATGACACATTTGTGTCTGAGCATCTGACCACTTGCTTATGTTTGTGATCCAAACATAAGCAACGGATTTATTGAGGAACACAATGAAACGACAAGGGAAGGATCAGAACAGAGCCCAGAAGGTCTGTGTTAGTCCAGAGATGTGTTGTGTACCCAATGTACAAATAAAGATATTACATCTACAAATATGCCTAAAAGACTGAAGAACAGATGGAAGCTGGCTGATGATGACTTGTTTGCCATTGTCATAAGTGATACTATTTTTCAGATATAAATATTATGATTTAAGATAAACAACTTTAGGACTTATACATCCAAGTGGTTTCGGTACTTTTTAACTCAGCCCATCTCAGCACATATGACTAAGATGCACAGACTAACCTAAATGTGAAGCTTAAGATCTATAGACTAATGTGATATAAGTACTTCACAAATCCATTCACCACATCAGGATAATCCCTGCAAGGGAGTCAGACAGCTAATGCTCCCTATCTCCTTTGAGAAGCACTTCTCAATGTTTTATTTAAAGTTAATTCAATTTCAACTGTTTCTTTAAAATGTTATGTAAATGACTATGTTACACATAAATCCTATACATTAATGCTTCTGGTTGCTAATTGTTTGTTGGTAGGTTTTGCTTTTATGTGAACTCAAAGCTATTGATGAAAATCTTTGTTTCCACGTACAATAATAAGAGCTATTAATTTTCTTTACAACATCTGATTATAATTTTTATCTTTTAATTTTCATTTAGAATAACAATAATAAAAAAAAACAGGTATTTTTAGGGGGTAACCGAAGTCAGTCCTTAAGGGCCGGCATCCTGCACGTTTTAGTTCTCTCTGGTTCAACACTCCTGGATCAAACAATGGCTTGTTGGCAGATCACTGACATGCTGAGAAAGTCGTAACGACCACTAGGGAGCGAACACAAACAAGCAGGACGCCAGCCCTTAAGGTTTGATTTCGGTCAACCCTCCTAAAGAGTAATTACAATAGAAAACCTTGACCTTAAATGACCTCATGCCTGCCTCTGGAAAAGGAAACAAAAAAACATTTGACTACATATAATCGGACAGTTTAAGTAACGCGACTGAAGGAGATGGAAAAAATCTCAAATTAGTCTAAAATATTGAATAAGTCTCTGTGGTGAGGTTAAATTAGGAGCGTAAAGTAAATGCATCTAAAATACTTCTGTCATGTCCCTGGGCTAAGTTGCCATGGGCAATTATCAACAGGTTACTACTATACTTCTGTTAAGTTGCACCTACAATGTTAAGTTATAGTTGAAGGCTCACAAAACAACACACAAAAGGGCAATTTAATAGTAAATATTTTTTTTAAAAAGCTAACCTGTCCTCTCCCAGTCCTGTAGTCTGTAGTTTCTTTCTGGGTTAGTACCTGCAGATGCATGACATACCTCTAAAGTCTCCCGTTTTGCCAGGAACCTACCATATTTTACCATTCTTTCCCACTGTGTTCTTGTATTAGTATTTTCCCGTAAATTTTCTGTTTTATAACATAATTACGTCCCCATCCCTCGCTCCAACAGTAATCCCAATCCCCCCCTATTTCGTTCGTTTAAAATACAATATCCCATCTGTCCTCCTTTAGTGCACCATTTAAATGTAAATCAATACTCAAACCCCACAAAAAGCAGACTAATCAGGAACTATTTAATGGGACTTATCCATCAAATGTTGCATCAGGTCAATGACCAAAGTCAAGTCAAACTAGCTTCTAATACTGGACCACTAAATGCTTTTAGGGTCTTTTTGAACTACTTATATTTAAATTTATCCTTATGTTTTAAAATTAAAAATGCCTAATTATAAATGTAACTAATAAACTTAAAATGTAACTTTTACCTATTAAAGAAAATGTAAAAAAAATGCAATATTTTTTTACATATCATCTGAATAATATGATGCAATTTCATATCATTCAAATTATTGACATGTTTTGTCCAAAATTTGTCTGTGACACAGATCAGTCATACATTACCAGTGACAACAAGCTGAGAGAAAGTCAGAAGGAAAGAAAGATACAAAGAAACCTAAGGAAGCAACGAAAGAAAAATAAAATCCCTAAAGATGCAGAGATTTACTGACAGTCAATTAAACATAACTTCATCCTGCCAGTCAAGCAGGAGCTTAACTTGAACCTGCTAAATCAATAACTCTGAAATGTGGAACAACAATATAATTGCTCTGTGTTTTACATGAGGTGAAAAAATGATCAATGTGATGAAATAAAACATAAAATAGCAATTATCTTTTAGTTTGGGTTATTGACCAGTCATTTTTTTAACGTAAACCCAGTCTGCAGTTTACATTGCCTCCTCGGAAATACAAGATGAAAAAGTGATCACTAAATATTTATTTATTTTTTTTTTTTTTTTTTTTTTCACATGGCCATTTATGTTTCAGCTGTAACTCATCAAAACTTAACTGGAGGCTTAAATTTAAAATCTTTCAACTGATTATGAAACTGCAGCAATTAAATGAGAAAAATGCATAAAGTTATTAGGAGATAATTACCTTCATCTTTAACTACCAGCCAATCAAACTGTGGCTCCAGGTCAAAGTCAGAGAAGAAGAGATGTATTCGACTGCCCGGCTCAGATATAATCAACCACACACAGTTCAGGTTGTTACCATACTCCTCTGGGTAGTTTGGGGACAACACGGTCCCTGATGGAGCCGTGAAGTTGAAGAAGCAAGAAACTACAAAAAGAGAAGTGGAAAAGAATGATACATTTTTGACAATGCAAGTAAGTTGACAAAGACAAGTAAACATGAAGGTGCAAATAACAGGCCTGACAAAAATGTGTTTACTTACACACACAACTGGGTTTGTTTCCAGACCACTGGTTATTGTGTTGGCATGTGATGGTTTTTTCTCCCACCAGCTCAAAAGCCGACTGGCAAAAGAAGGTCAAGACGTCACCGTGCTGAAAGCGATCGCCACTACGGCGACCAAACACAGGCACTCCAGGATCACCACAACCTCCTCTGTTGATTTCTGAAACAATATGTAATTTTTCCATCCTGAAAACTCTGGACAACAAGTCAGATAGCAAAAAAAAAAAGCATATTTTTGTGTTTTAAACAGGTAGCATGATAATGACGGCAAAATAAATAGCCCATAAGCTTCATTGCATTTTGCCATTTTACAACCACAAACAGATTTTATGTGAAAGACTTAGAACTTAGAGCCAAACTGTGAAGCAGAATACGTTTTATTTCCTAGTTTCATTTTATAAGTTGCAAATAAAAAGCCAACAAGTTTGGCACAAATTTGTATTCAGTTATTCGCTACAGTTTCATTCCCCTGAGGAAAAATCCAGTGAAACCATCTGTCTTCTGAAATCACCAGATTGGACCAGGACCAGTTACCCCTCCAACTGTTCATCATTTAATTTCATTATAAGCTGTTCTATATGTAAATGGTTCTATAGAGGTCTCAGAGGTGGTTTGGAGAACATTAGTGAGAAAACAGAATCTGAAGACCGTAGAAGACAACAGACAGGTCAGGGATAAAGTAATAAAGCAGTGTTTCGTCATTCAAGCCATAATGTAAAAATGTATGTTAAAAATATGTTCTTTACTACAAGCGTTGTGTGCATTAATAGCATGGCTGAGCTGGCAGTCGAAAAGACAAACATGTCAGTGTTTAGATTTCTAAAGTTAGTAAAAAAAAACTTCCAGCTTCAAACACGGCAAACAGGAGGTTTTACAAATTTTTACCTCGACGGGAAAGACATTTTTAGACTGTAACATTGTGAAAAGCAGCAATTTTAAGTTGTATTACTACTTTTACAAGGCACTGCAAAATGGATATTTGTATGTATTTTAGTTTCGATATAAAATATATTGTCTTAATGCAAACATTTCTATAAAATCTTGGAACTGCATTAACATATTATATCAAGAGGAGTTTTCAATATTATTCAGCTGTGCAGTGATGTAGTGGCAACCTGTGAGAAATTTATTTAATTGCTTCCCTTCTTACAGTTAATTGCCATCAGGGTAATTGCAGTGCAATTTTGTTTTAATTGTGAAAGACAAAACAATAAGTGGAAACACACACACACATATTCTTACAGACACGTGCAGGCATAGGTTTTTGGAACAAGTAAGAAATTTAGAAGAGAAAAATTTTGTGACATTCTTCTCTTCTACTGACCCCCTGGATCTGCTTGGACAAGCATCTCAATATAAGTTATGCGTTTGTATTTGCATGCAAGTTCTCTGCTTTTGAACTCAGCTGGGATGCAAGAGCACCCACAGGAAGAGAATATTAAAAAAAGCCTCAAACGTATCTGCGGCCCACAGCTTTCTGTCACACAGATGACAAGTGTCAAGATGGATTTCAATGATCCTAAGCCCAAAGTTAAGTCTGTCATTATGCTGTTAAGTGCCTCATTCTTTTTGTTGCATCACTCATCCTCCCTTTTTTTATTGTTTCAAAACTTGCACAGTTCACCACAAAGTAAAGATGCTAGTATAGCAGATTTGCTATACAATGAAGACGCATCATCTTATTATACAATTTAAATGGATACATTTTCGGGTTCATTGAAAAGAACGCTACATCAATTGACTTCAGAAAAGAGAAAAATGTTATTTGCAAAGAACTGCTTCTGTGCAGGTGATTATTTGGAGTTTACAGCTTTTCTGATTAAATCAAACTCATAACACACAGTGGCAGTTAATTGCCACATTGTTTTTATTTTTCATAAATGAAAAAAACAAATGTCATTCGTATTTAGCACACTGAGGTAAACACATTGACTTAACCATGATGATTGATGTTGTTTTGTTCAGCAACAATGCAAATAAGATATTAGATAAAATCAGAACAGTTATGTGCAAAACCGAGTGTTGTACGATACCAGTTTTACAAATATTTGATAAAATCTATTGTCCTGTGAAAGGACAGAAAAATAACTGCATTTTTTGCAATGCAATTTTGTTTTCAAAGCAAATAGCTCTGGTCAAAATGTTTACGGCAAAATATAAAAAAGCTTTAATTAATATATTAGTTCAGTTCTGGCTAATATTTCAGCTCTAATAACATTCCACATGGTGCACACAAACACCTCAAGCTTCTCTGAAAAAGAAGCAGAGCCTGATGCCATTTAAAAAAAAAAACGGACACAGATTTGGGCTGAAAATCTAAGACAACTCAGGAGGGTAAGGCTGATCAAAGTGCATAACACGGTGACGTTATTGCATTTGACAGCATCGCATATACCCATGCAAGAACAGACATAAAAACACCACAGGCAGATGTCGGGTTGTGATGAGGGAAAAAATATAAAACTGAAGCATCTGCAGGAGATCATTTTGTACTGTTTATTTTCAATTCACATTTCAATATTCTTGTTTGCTTCAAATACTTGATTTATGCTTGATCAGACTGGTCACTTTTTTATAACTGAGCCAAATTTAAATCTTGGATGATGCCTTAAAAAGCACAAACCCGTGGTTAGTCTTCAACTCTGTTGTCTTGGTTACCCATTTATTAAAGCAAAAATGATTTCTTTTCTTAGCTACTCAGAAATAAACTTGATGGTGCTCATGGAATTTAATTTATTTCATTGTTGCCACTAAAGCATTTTAACCAGAGAGTTACAGCTAAGGTATTAATCACTGCAAACCAGATTCTTTAAGCCCAGCAAAAAGAAAAAGAAAAGAAATGTCAGTTATGGAGCCAAATTATGGTCACTGTGATTTTATGTTGGGATAAAGAGCCACATTCTTTACATCTCACATGAACAGTCTGTTATTACATGTTCCTGCGTGTTCCCAATCTTGGAGTTTCAATAGCATCACTGCAGCAAACATACCAAAATAAACACAGAGCACATAATTCTTCCATTTTGTTCCTCCTCTGCTTCTGTCATGGTTTCTATGTCACACTACATGGCAAAGAGAAGTCTAGACTAAAACAAATCGTTTTAATTTAGACTTTAACATACATGGGGTTAGGAATATGGATACTTAATATTAACCTAATAATACTGGAACTGCATTACCATAAAAATTAAAAACAAAAACTGAAGATTGTTTTAAAAATGTCTGTAAAAATGTCTGTTTAAAAATGAATGTATATCATCACAAAGGACGCTTTGTGACGCTTAAAGGCACAAAAAATAACAAAGAATTTCCTCAGGAAATGTACTTACATGGAATCTCACAAAATACAAGGCATTATTATGCTTAGACGACATTTAAAGTGAACAGTTACAACAATAATGAAAAATAATTCCTCTCACACATGCAAACATCTCTTATGATAATTGAGGTTTCTGTTTTCAAGTGTATTTTTAAATTCAGGCTAGTTTGTAAGGATGTGTTGATCTTTAAGAAAGATGATTGTAAATGTTTCATATAGCTAAACTGGCTGCCATGTTGTATTTATCAAAGTATATAAAAACATATTCTGCTGTTATGCACACAGGCAATCTTTGTGGAAACCTGTTGTATGTAATATATGCCTCTCCCTTTACTTTACGGTTTAACAAAACACCTTTTTCATTTTAAACCATTTGCCATATATTAACTGCTTCCCTCAAATGCTGTGATATGCTGCTGCATATGTGTGTGCATGATTCAGAGTAAAAAAAAGGGTGAGATTTGAAATCCTTAGAAAGAATCCCTACCTTCATAGATTGCCTTGAACCCCGCAGAGCCAATTGTGTCATCTGACTGCAGGTGTAGCCACATCTGATTTGACAAACTCACGATAAGATCAGGGACGCTGGTACCAGTAAGTCTACAAAGACAAAGCATGACATATACATCAGTAAAATAATCTTTTTATCCATTTTACTTCGGTGAATTATGCAGGAGATTCAAGCATATTAGCAATTTGCAGTTTAAGGTTTGAAAGAAATACCTCCAGAACAGTGCCTCCGTCTACAGTTTTCTGTATGATTGCCTATAACTTGTTCTGTACTGGTACAGATCAGAAATTATTACTGGTACTTACACATAGAGTACCCTCCGAGTGTCTCCTATCTTTCCACCGTCTCCCACAGTCAGCGTGTCGTAGCCTCTCTCCAGATCGAACTCGTCAAATGACAGCTTTATTACCTGAAACGATGAAAAGCAAGAAAACAGGCAGAGAAATGGTTACAAAACAAAAACATACTGAAAGCACGAAAGTAATTAAAGAGCAAAGAAAAGATAAAAGCTAATAAGAATTTATTTTTGCCATCATATTTTCAACTCTTGTAGTTCCAAGCCATATGAGCTTTTAATGATCATATCCCTCTGGAGAATGGAAACCAAAGGACTGGATGAGAGCTTCATAAACAAGCACCACTTTAACTGAACCCTAAATAATAAGACTTGTGTGCTTTATTAGATTAACATTGGCCCAGACTGTATAGATGGTGTCAAGCCAATTAAAAGGCTCAAGATGACTTTGTTATTCTAAACTGAATAAAAATAAATACAAAAAAAAATCTAGTCTGATAATTATGTGTCATAGTTGCATAAAACTGCCACAAATGCCACATAGCCATCTAAGTAAAACCAAAAGCCAACCTTCAAAACAAACCAAGTCAATTCCACGTAACCACTAAACGGAAAGAAAGGAAGAGAGAAAGAAAGAGAGAAAGAAAACAAACGTAGACAAAACGGTAGAAAACGTTTGGCCCTCTTATTTTTACACATATATCAAGCTTATTTACAGACGTATCGTCAATTACTGCCTTAGGCTACAAATGTACCACACAAATAGGCACTTAAACCTCCTTTAGGCAAAAGGTAAAAATATACTTTTAGATAAAGTTAAAAACAAACAAAAAAGTACTGCAGATTTATTATACAGAGATGTTCATGGTTTCCCATTTGCGCACCATTTTTTTCCATCTTAAAATCTAGAATGGAAACAAAAGCAAAAACATTGGAAAGTGATGAAACAGATTCTGCGATCAAATCTTTGGACTCTGCAGGAGTATTTCAAATATGCCACAATATGAGAAAAAAAAATTACATATCAAAACATAATATGCTAATATGTTTATACTGCTAAATAAAAAATGTCGGAACAGGAAAAAGGTGATGACTTGAACGAGTATATGCCTTTTATTGTTAAAAAAAATGCAAATGCAAGAGGAAAATATGATTATTTCTAAAAAGTAGTATAATTACAATAACTCTAAAAGTGATGTGTATGTTATGTTAGTGGAAAAAAGTCTTGAAATTTAAGACTTTTTTAAGTCTTAAGTTTTATTTTTTTATTTTTGGCAGCATCGGCAGACTCATTTATAGTTAAACAAGTAATTTCTGGGTTACACCCTGCATTCACACCCCTCTGCTGCTCAACACCGAGAGTTGAATGCCTGACTTACACCTGTGTAGCTGCGGTAGCATGCATGCAGCTTCAGTTCATCAATCTGCTTTGCACTCTGAAATGCTGCAATACTGCCATTCCATTATTCACTGCTTCTTCATTATTTATTAGATGTAGATCATATCCCTGGCAGCATGGATAATGGCATATCTCTGCTGTGCTCAGATATCCTCAGAGCAAAAAAAAAAAAGTGCTGGTCTTCATAAGAGAAGACCCTTGTTTATTACTGCAGGGACCGGAGATGACCTGTGAGCGTGTAATACGTTGCACAGAAGACCATCACATTTCAAATCACAGTACAGTAACGAAAAAAACCTTTTTCGTGGGTGATAAGGAGTGTAAAAACCATTTCAGCAAGCCAGAATCGTCCATGCACAACTAAACCTTTGCAGTGCTTTGTCAAAATAAAAATGGCCGGGAAATGTTTAGATCATGTCTAAGGTTAGGAGACGGTCTGAGGGATTAACTCCGATCATGACAGGAATGGCAATGAGGTCATTGTATAGCTCTTCAAAATCTGCATTCCTGTTTCAGCACACCTTTTCATTTACAAAACACAGCCCACAGTCTTATGCAAACAAAGCGATGTATTTTGTATAAAGCAACATTGAAGACGCAGCCCAATCAAACTGCTTGTATAAAGTATTTAACTGTCCCAGTGTACATTTGTTGTTGCACCCTGAAGCAAAGTGTAGACTTTCCAAAAGAGCTCCAACTAATGGGAAAAACATGCAAAACTACCGGCTAACAACAAATGACTGGGGGCATTAACATACAATGACTTGATGTGATTTTCTCTCAACAAGAGGGTTCAAGAACTTTGTTTTCCAATAAGCTAAAACGTTGGAGCTTTTTTGTAATCCTTTTAGGACTTTTCCAGTCTTAAAACTTGCTTCTTTTAAGGAGAACTATTCTTACCAAGGTGAGAGTAAGGATGTTGTATAACCTGTTGAAATCGGTTCAAAAAAAGTCCTAGAGATTGGTATGTTATAGATATCTGATTATCACAATTTTTTGATAATAAACGTTGATGAGATTAATTATTAGGCTTTCTCTTTGTTTGGTGGCGTTTATAGTTTTGATGGCTTTGTGTTTTGTTTTTCTGTACTGTGAGAATACATGTAATCATCTTTTATATATACTACTATAATTTTTTAAACTGTGTAGTATCTTATTCATCGAGATTATGGTCATCTGTGGAGTACGAATAGAAGACAACTTATGTTTTTCTTGGAAATATTTCATATTTTATCTGAAAGGGTGAGAACTGAAACAATTTCTTATGTTTCAAGAAAATATAAGAAAATAAAATGTTGAAGCTCAACAGCCAAATAAATTAAAGCTTAAATAACACCGCTAATGCACTTTTAACAATATGACATCACAATCACAGGTAAAACCATTAATTCACCGATATAATGATGTAAAAAAAATATAAAAAATAATAATAATAATTTATAAAGAAAGAAAAGTTTAGATGACTATAAAATCTACAGATCCAAAACAAGTCACAGGTATCAAACTATTTTAATTGGCAGCATGTGTTAGCAGACATTAAAATAACACATGTATATGTGTTATCTTTATATATATATATATATATGCACATATATATATATATATACAGTTTTAAGTGGCATGGTTTCATTTTATTTTCAAACTTGTAAACATCTAAAGGTTTTGGGATTGGAACACTTTATGCCAAAATAGCACCCTGAAAAGTTAAAAATGCCTTTGATTTGGCAATGATTTTTGATCAACTTACCACTGAAACATGAATATCTGCTTGTGACTACACTGCAAGGCTTGTTAAAAACTCTACAAGCAGCTTGAAGTCATAAAACAGAGTGAACCAGAAGCTGACAATAGTTTTTTTCTGTGCATCCAAGTGTGATAATTTGTGTGTGAGTAGGATGTGGTTTTCTCAGGTATATCTGTCTTAACAAGTGAAGCAGAATAATTCTAAAGGCACAGCTGTTTCACTGAGTGTGTGAGTGCTGTCTAACTTTGTTTTTCGCCTATATGTGTTATATTTCATCTATATTTTGCTTGTGTATGCTTTTAGATTCTAGCTTGTGCCAATGCAGTGAACGGTGGCTATAAAATGGCACACTAAATGGAAGAAAATTAAGCATTATTATTTTTAGGTCATTGAAACTCAGTGCTCTTCAATAATTTCTAAATAGGCCTGTTAAGAAAAAGATTACGCATAATGCAATTATGATAATGGTGAATTTTGGGAATTGTCTATTTTTGCAAAAAAAGAAAATCACAGGAGGGTATGTAAATTTAAAATTTAAATAGCATTTGAGGTCATTAGTAGAACGGCTCAATAGGACATTTTAACAGTGCAACTTTAACTAAGAAACCCAAATCTAAAGTGAAGTCCCTTCAATAATTCACCAGGTGTAGTGCTTTGAACTCTGAGGTTTCCTGATGACATAATCACATACCAAGAGATCAAATAATTTCTAGGAATTTGACTGGTGTCTGGTTCTAGAGAACAGCTTGGCAAAACAAATAAAACAAAACAAAATAAAATAATGGTTTCGACATTGCAAAAATGATTTTAGTAAATGTGAAATACTACATACTTTGGAATAGAGCAGTTTGGTGCAAGCCATCAATCATAGATGTATGACATCAGCATAAAGGAAATTTATTAAAACTTTATAAAAAAGGAACTTGATAGATAGAGTTGAATATCTTCTGGTTGAAAAAACCCAGAAAGTCAACTTTGCCTCTCAAGTGTCCCCTTTTGCCCACACAGTAATACTGTATGTAATCAAATTTTAACTACTTGAAGGAATAAATTAGTAGCCCCTTTTACAAAGAACTTCAAGGTAGATAAAGATTTTTTTGTTTCATGAAAGCCCAAATGCAATAGGAGGGATAAAGATCAGCTAGCCTCCCTTATTATTTGATGTAGACGTATGTTTACAATATGTTTACATTATTATGTAAACATATTTTATGTTATATTTCTATCATGGGGGCACTGTTGCTCGTGCACCACAATGGAGACTCCATTGATACACTGAGCCATTACTTCTTCCTGCTAATGTTCTTATAAATGAAGATATTGCCACAAAATCATAAAAAAAAAAACATGAATTTAAAACTTTCTGTAACATCACAAAATTGGAGCATTTTTGCTCAAGGATTTCATATCATCATAATCTCAGACCAATTCTCACCTGATGATATAAAAAAACATATTTTGACTTACTATGATTGGAAATTCACATCAAAATGGAAGCAAGATTGAAAATTACCTTTTGGAGGTAATAGCATGCCAGAAAAGACAGAACATTAATTACAACCCAACACTGAGTCAATGGGGCACAGCAACACTGGATCAGTAGAAAACCTCTGGAGTATCAGTAAAAGTATGTTTTTGTATGTTTTCTTATATACTGTGTGACATCATACTGTGTAAAAGTATGCAGCCAAAATTCATAAAATAATGTGGAACACCTATAGATATGTTTCCATCCATCAAATTGAAACTTTTGGACGGTCTTCAATATTTTTGTACTTTTAATTGCTGAACATCAGGTGTTCCTAAAAATAAATTTGAATGTGGATTTTGTTAACACAGCATGGGTATAATAATGTGCTTTCAATTAGTTATTTGTATTTTCAGATTACATGACAGCACATGTGCTGGTGTGTTGTTTCTGGCCAACACTTGTTGGCCAGAAACAGCAACCTGTGTTTTGGTAGCTCAGCCAACACCCACCCTAAGGTCATTTTCCTAACTATTTTTGCATATTTCAAACTTCCTAATTTATTCAACCTTTTAAGTCACTAACCTGAAGGCAGCCAACCTTTTTAGGACAAGCGAATCCCTCCTGACACTTTTCAATACATAGCAAATCTGTTTGTTTACAATTTATGTTTATTATTTATGTGTTATTTGAACAAATAAATAATCCCTGTAGGAGGTTCATTGTTCTTTTATGGTGGGGACAAAATTTAGTGACAAAAAATGTTCTAATAGATTTGTTAGATGTTAGTAACAACCAAGGTTATCCACACCTACAAATGAATCCAAACTAATTAATCCATAAATTAGCATTAGTGTAGTCAAAGGACACAGATTTAGTATCAAACATGACTTTTGACATTTCATCAATGCTTAGTAGAAAAGCCTTTGTCAGTGATGCAAATTTTAAAATGTCTCCCGCATAAAGAAACTAGTTTCATGCATTGCTCAGGTGTGAGCTTTACCCATTCTTCCAGAGAAATTGTCCTCATTCAGGCAGCAATCGACTGGGTCATTCCGCCAGCTGATTTTTTTCTTCTCTAAACCCAACTGTGAGTTTTCTGCACAGGGTGTGAGTTATTATATTGCTGATTAAAAATCCAAACAATTTGTCTTCTTTGTAAGAAAGTCTCAGTACATTTCTCCATATTTATATCTCATTACTCTATGTTGAAAGATATCCCCTAATCATAATGTTCTGTCTTTGCATTTTCTGTTAGAATGTGAATTTAAAGTCATGTCATTTAAAGCCCTTTCCTCTGCACACTTAGAGTGCACAATGATACCAAAGGAGTTCCAGTCTTATCAAGTCAGATGTTTTAAGATTATTTCTTTTCCTTCAGCAGTTGACGTATTTAAAATACCAACTTGCACCTGCCAATTTTAAGTCTCTCTGCAGTTATCTGCGAGTGGTTATTGGCCCTTGGATGCCACTTCTGATTGTTCCTGCGAGACACAACTGGTTCTGGCTTGTTTATGGTTACATTATTTCCTTCCTACTTGTGGTTCTGACCACAATGTTTGTCATTGTAAAGTTATCTGTGAAATTGCAATTGATAGAAAGTTTTTTTTTCTACCACTGATCACGTGATTCTTATTGGCTGATACTTTTTTATGGTCAACAATTTAAACTAAGTCAGCAAATGTTTTCTGGCATTGAGGGAGAAAAGTATTGCCTTCTAAATTCTGCTAGACTTCAGTGATTTTCTTGGCTAGGTGCCGTTTTGTTCCCCCTTTTTGTTGTGTGTTACTTATTCCTCTGCCTATTTTCACAGAAAACTGAATTTATGGACTATTTTTTATGTGGACTACTTGGGTACCAACATCTTGCGTTGACATCATGCCAGTAAAAACACACGGCCTTGATCCATTGTTCCCAGTTTTACCAGATATGCTAAGATAGTTCCAGGATTGATTAGGTAAAATGGACTTAGATTTCTAATTAATATACTGTATGACTTTCTTTCGATGGAAAATTTGGTATATTCATGTTGATGCTGTTTACCAAATGTAGAATTATGCTCGCTAGAATTTTTGAGACACAATTTGGCTTTAATCACGTGCCAAAAAAAAAAAAAAGTTTAAAAAATAAACTGAGGTGACCTATGACCAGAAATAGTACAGACAGAGAACAGCTGCCCTGAAGCCAAAGTCTACAAGATTTCCCTTGTTGAAATGAATGAGTTGAGTTTAGTAACTGGAGAGCTGCCACAGCACGAGTTAGCAACACTTTTTCAACAGATACATTTTAGACTTACAGTGAAAGAAAAGTGTATGGGCAATGTTTGAGAAGGCAAATTACTGGAAGCCTTATTTATGGCAATATTTTGGGAAAAAAAAAAAAGAATTTAATCAATTATCTCACATTTTTCCAAATATGGTTCTTTTACTATGGGCTTAATTCTGCCACAACTACTTTTATTGCATAGCCAGAACTTTAGAAACATTTTGCATGCATGTTTAAAAAGCTAAGCTATAAATGAACCAACAGAGGCTTAAAATATAGTTTTATATATATGATTATATAGATTTATTTGATTATATTGTTCAGTGACATGTAAAAAGCCCAGAAATAGCTTGTGCACAGATGCTTGATCTCTTTTGTAGAATTTGAATAATAAATCAACTGGAGGATCAAGTCACAAGTGATAAAGAGAAATTGCTATTTTGGTGTGTCAAATGGCATTTCTTCTGGTTCTTGTCTGATAAAAGCAAAGGAAGAATCACAGGGTTTGGGGAATAGGTGTTTGCTTGTTTTATTTCCTCAATGTGTCAGGAGTGAGACTATGTTACAATGTTCTTCAAGCTCATTCTCTGATTTGGAGGTAGAGCAGCAGCCTTGGCAAACGTCAAGATAATTACAGGCCCAGCACGGATACACCACCTCTCTTTAACAGAGCTACATGTCTCTGCACTGCGTAAGGAAACAGAAACAGACAAGAAACTCTGAACTTAAGACGCAAGAGACAGCAAAGTGAAGCTGCCAAGTGAACCTCTCTTCACCCTGCCTCCAGACACACTGCCACCTCACATTGAAACCTTTTTGCACACAAACTGAAAAACCAATTGAACATCGTCTTTTACAAATAGTAAATGCATGAAACAAAGAGAAATTGATATTTCAAATTGCAGTGTAGTGATGTATACGAGTGCACAAATCTAACACAAATAAATAACTGAGTTACAACTCCAACAAAAAAGAATAAAAAAACATTCACTTTAATGATTGTTTTTTAGACTAATCTAATCTGACAAGTGGTTTTTCAATATAACAGGAGGGTCTAAAGGAGGCGCCCCATTGGCTGTGTCTTGGAAGGAACCAGATGTGACTCCATATTTGAGTGAAATGGTTCCAGCCTCAGGTCATCTTTGTTTTTATTCTTTTTTTTTTTTTTTTTTTGAAGATCTCTACAAATGTAAAAGAGCTTTTGAATGCAACTAACTGGGATCTGAACACCATGAGTATGATGTGGGTTTTTAATAAAAAAAAAATAAAAAAAAAAACTGACCTTGTGAAATTAATTCCATAAGGTTTTGTACCTTTTAAACTGTATTTTTTATTGTATAATAAATAGAATATTTATGCTGTAAAACACAGATTTATAATAAGTGCACCTTATTGATATGTTAACTTTAAAACAATTTTTTAACTGGTAATCTTTAGGCTGCAATTATAGGTAAAGCCACTGTCTTCAGTGGTGCAGTTTATTCTTTCTAGTAAGAATTTTATTTAGTGTTATATAAGAATATTGCCTTTCTATATGCTATGTCTGTCATTGTGCGCCATTGAAAAAGAAAAACAAACTTGCCAAGAGTTGGGGGAGTAGCAGCTCCATATGAGATGACTTGTGAAATGGTAAACTGGCGTCAGAGACCGAGTGTGTGATGACCGGATTACAGATGAGCACACAGCCAGCTCACGAGGGCTTGGAAGGCAACATTTTGCTATAAACACACAATGAACTTGTCGCTTTAAAGGGCACCGAGACATCACAGATCACTGAACTTCATCAAAATATAGAATATTCATTAGTAGCAGTTATGAGTCACATGTGTCCAATCCTTTTCTTACACTCATTTAACACAGTGTGCTCAGCATTGACCCTACTGACCATCAACCTGCAACACTTTTGGTTCCACAATGCTGATTAGATATTTAAACCTCCAATATATGCAAGATTTTGCATTGCTGGCTTTGTTTGTACGATTGCTGTGAAACTCTCCCTTTTTGCTCCCTATCCATTTCCATGTTGAGATCAAAATCCTGCTGTTAACAGTCTAAGCCCTCCATAATTATCTCTGCTTTATGTTAGTCAACTCCTTCACATTTACACACACACGCAGTTATTTGTATTTTAAATGTTTTTCTCTTTGCAGCACTTTGTTCACAGTGTTATTTTTATGCTGTTAATATAAGGCAACCATAAGAGTCTTGAAAGGTACTTAGAAATAAAAAGTATTATTTTATTAAGTTGGAAAAAGGGGCTTGTATTTGTGAGTTTATTACTGACCTGCTTTCTGATTTCAGTTGCTGAAAAGGAACCTTTTTCACCAGAATGGTCTCTACTTACTCTAAACTTGTAAACGTCGACTGGTTTGTGCATGTCTTCAGGATAATTTAGGAGGTGCATAGAGGAATGCCAGTAAAAGTCTGTGTGTCTTTTGCTAAAAAAATGACCTCCTTGCTCTTTAAAGTAGTTACTGATATTTATAAAAAAATAGTTATTTAAACCAAATTGGTTTAAGCAGTGACTTATACAAAGTATAATTTATAGAAAAGGCAAAGACTGCCTCATGAATGGTCAGTGAGGTAGATAAAAACAAAAACAGTAATGAACCACAACCTTCCTTTAAATTTTGTTTACAGCTTTGATAAATAAGCTAAACAGATGCAATAGGAGAAAGGTGCCCTATTTAGACATGCATAACAAAGCACTGTATTTTGGCCGTTTTCTGTTCTTTAATGAAAGAGCTTGAGCGCTGATGCAAAACAACATACTGCTACTGAATTATGCTGGATTTTAACAGATCCTGGCTGCTGACTTTATTGTTCTTTATTGGCCTCATTTCCTGCATCAAGTAAAAATTAAGGGAATCTGACTGAACGTCACATATTGTGTCGGCCTTATGTTGAAGTGATAGCAATGATGCGCGCATAAAAATAACCAACCAACCAAACCTGTGCACGCACACACATACACACGACACCCACATGCATACACATGCAGTTCTGCAGTTGCTAATTTGTATTCATCAGAAAAAAGACAGCAATGATTAGAGGTTTAAAGGGGATGTGATATGATGCGTTTCAAGGGTTGGTGTGTGCGTGTCTGTGTGTATGTGAGCAGCAGGAATACTTCATATTTGAACAAAATAATTATCCGCTCTGCACTGATGAATCAAATGACTGACACACACAATAACACACGCGTACACACGCGCTGTCAAGTCCTTTTTCTTCTGCCCACCCAAGTTATTCCTCACTATGACCCGAGAGCTGACAGTTCACCGTGCAACATATTTTTCACAATCGCTGGCAGTTAGCAATTAAGCTGGCAGACAGAAAACACACAGTCAACATTCATAAACTCAAACACAACCTCTCATACACAAATAACAACAGAGGCAGAAACAAAAATAAAAGCACAGTCACAGTGTTTTTGCCGAGAGGCTGACAGACAATAACAAACCATATTGATTGAGGCGCTCTTATTCAAAACTTAACAAGGTGACACACACCAGCTGGCATTACTTATTGGTCATTTAAACTTGTGAAAGTGAAACTACATAAAGAAGAAAAAGGAAAAAGAACAGGTATGCACACTTCAATAAAAAAAAAAAAAAAAAGTTTTTTCAGTATTATTGATGAAAGAAGTCATCTGGAATAAAAGCCTGACAGAGACACTGTGAGTGCAGGAGGAAAGAAGAACAGCACACCAACAAAGACACATAAGTGAAAATAGAAAGGCAGAAAGGTTTGCATGGATATAGTTATTACTCATTTTAATCAATACTCCCAATACAAAAGCAAAATCGTCATGTTGAGCAGTCCATCAACACAATGAATGAATACTGATGAGGGAATTCAGCCATTTGATCCAGGTGTGTTGAAGGAGGGATGCATCTATAAGCTGGACAACTGTAGCTCTAAGGGACTCAACACCCTTTATCTAACCTAAGATTAAACATTTGCCATCATAACACATTTCTTTGAACTACTCGTGGGTCACCCCTTTACCCAGCATATGAGTATAAAAAGCATCAACTCTTCTGTTTTGAGAATATGCCAGAAAAAAAAAAGACTTTGCAGTTGTGTTTGAAAGTATAAGGAAACCAAAGTTAAACCAAAGTTTCCTTATACCAAATTAAACCTTGGTATAAGTTTCCTTCTTCTGCCTTTACTGCTGAATGAATTAATGAATTAATTCAACCAATATTGATTGAAAAAGAATAGTATGGGGAGACCTCAGACAAATGTCCTGCTCTTTTCTGAAGGGACAAATAAATTTGGTTAGAAAAGTAGTGAATTAACAGCATCATCAAGATCAAGCAAAAATACACAAGAGAGGATGTATATGTTGAGAAGTTTAAAAGGAGGATTATGCCATAAAATGTCATCCAAAACACTGAACATCTCATGGAGCAAAGTTCAATTTTATACATGGTGTCTGTAGATGACCTACCCTAAAATTTTACTAGGAACATTTGTACTGGATACTATGATTAGTTGTAAGAGCAATGGGTTCTAAATAAGTGCAGATGAAATAATTTTCTGATTGATATTTGTTTAAATAATTTAATTCTATATTATTACATCTTCCATCTGTAAACTATTCACCAAATTGGGTTGGTCTGTCAGATACAATCACAATAAAATATGCTGAAGTTTGAAACAGTAATTTGCCAAAATGCTAAAATGTTCAAAGTTAGATTTGAAAAGTACTGTATTTAAAGCATCAAACTGTTTTTATTATATCGTTCAAAGTCACTCAAACAACGCATTGAATGATGGCTCTTAAAAAGACTAAAGACTGACATCTATCAACATGAACATGTAACTGTAAAAACTTTTTGAGATAGATTAGTGAATGTAAGGGGCTGGATAATGTGTTTAAGCAGCTTCTTACGATAACAAGGCAGGCTAAGAAGGGAGTGCGCACAACAAAATACCAAGAAAAAAGACAGGCTTGGTTGAATATGTTGAAAACTAAATTAGAAATCAGTAAAAATGTCTTAAATTACATGCTGTAATAAGGTAAAATTTCTAGTTAGCAAGAAAAGTAGTGAAAAAATGTGTCATAATTTAAAATGATTTGATTGTATCTTAAAATACTGAGTAAGTTTTGAAGTTCATAGTTTGAAATGGACCCATTGAACTTACATGTAAGCATTTTGAGCTGTTAAATGTGTACATTTACATGCATATGTGTATAACCAGACAGTTTACAGAGCAGAAAAAAATACTACATCTGCAATAAACTCAGATAAAAAAAAAGGGAACAAAGTATTGCATTGCATAGGTGTAATCTGGTACCAAGCACATTCACAATATACTAAAATTTGCCGTGAAGCATCAAACACATCGACTTTTATCAGTAATTCTGAAATAGTCTTCCATAATGAAAGATAGATCTACCATACTCACCAGTATAAACTGGTAGATGCTGCTATAAATCAGATTAGAGACTTCATTAGAGGCTCATAGCAACGTGGATGAAATAAATCTGCACAGTAATACAATGAAACTGCGTCATGGCCTGCCACAAGCCCTTGGCCACCTTGTGAAGAGCCATTTCTCTCCGCCAAGGTCAGAAAGACACAGTAGGGAGAACAAAAAGTCATTTTCTCTCCACTCTTCAATTATATCTCACAATTTCTCAGCCCCAGTCTTTGAGGGCTAAGAAAAAACTTGGGTATCACATGTCAAGTACCATCCTGGACATCCAGTCTCTCTTCCTTAGCATGCCTTTGCATGTAAAGTAGCTGGCTAAATATTGTGGTGCATTTTATTTCTATTTCCTGTAAGTTTTTCTGTAATTTTCAATGAACTCAGTGACAACTTATTCTTCTTTTTCACTTATCCATCTCTCCCCTCTCACTATTTTCAAACTTGTCATTATAAAACTGTTAAAAGGAAGAAAGAATACAGAGACAGAGAAACTGGATTGAAAAAGTGTAGTGCAGAGGAACAGGAGGTAGGGAGAGAGTAAAAATCACAGAAGTATGTTGAAAAAAAAAAATAAAGAGGCATAAAAAGAAGTAATAGAAATGTGTGGTGTTGTAATGTCATATCTTGGGTTTAGGAGTTAGGAATTTGACCATAGCTATAAATCACTAAGAATCCATCAGGACTTTTTTACACTTTCACATTTACAATTCAACTTTCTGGTGCACTAAAAAGTTGATTTACTTACAAAGGCATTTAATCTGGATATTTTTTCACAAATAATTAAAACAATTGCAGAAGCAATTTGACAGTTGAATTTCTGGCTGCAATGTTATACATATTTTTTATCTTAATTGCTAAATTTCTCTTTAAAATGATTAGGTGTTTATCAAAATGGCTGGTAGGTTCTGGATTTCAAAGTATTAATGCAAGCGAACTCTCTTTTGTTGCCTTTTCTGTTTCGCTCTGGTGCTTCTCTGAATTTCCATTTACCACCAAAAGACTCCAAGCATCTTTTTCAGTTACATCTGGCCCCATTAAATCACACAGCTACAGACTTACAGGGTTTTCCATTTAAGGAAAACATTTTCTGAAATGTTTGCAGAAACACCACCCTAAATTCAGAGTCTAAGAAAAGTGAGCTGAGTGCAAAAATAAAATGTCTGTTTTCCTCTCGTAAAACTGCATTTTCATTCGTTTTTGCCTAATCAAAACTTCAGGGATATTCAAGTTAATCATCCCTGTCGGATTGTACAATGTGTGTAAATTGCACCTCAGCCTTTCATTTCTATGTTGATTACATAGTAACGTAATGCTCACACACCACCTTTCTATGGTTTTGACATTTACAGACACTATTTGATCATCTATCAGTCAAGCATTTTTAAGACATTTTGCAAAATTCTGTCACATTAGGAGTATAAATGTTACTCACCTCAGGATACATTTCATGCCTTACATTTCATTATATGGGCTTAAAATTATCTGACCATTGATACGTTAAATTTAAATAGGTTCAAGATTATAGGTTGATCCTTTAAAAGATGTATGAAAGGCATGGTGACATTATGGTCATTACATGGCAAAACACTTCAAATTCCCTCACCACTGGTCTCTGCATGCAGTACATGCTCATTTTAGAGTGCATCAAAGGCCGCATGCATACTTGATGTTCACCTAAATTTCTCTGAATTCCTCATCTACATGTTTAAAGCAAGACAGAAGTAGTTTCAACAGTTTCACTTCGAAACCCATCATATTATATATTAAATGCTCTGCAAAGTCCATCAAAAGAGTGGAAGTTTGTTATGAGGTAGACATTACAGTATGTCCTGTTAATACTAATCCTAAATCATATAACAAAGAAAAGTGGGAAAGTCTGACTAACTCCTTCAGTGTAAGGCGAGTCATGTGTTACATGAGTTTGAGCAAAGCAAATCAAATAAATTTAGAATGAATTAATTTTGCTCACCTTTTCGGAGTCCATTGCAGTGATGACCCAGACACAATGTGCATTGTTCTCATACTGAACAGGGTAGTTAGGAGACGTTATCACCCCTCTGGGCCCTCTCAGATTACTGCCGCAGGTACGGGCTACAAGAGAAATTTGAGATAAAGGTAATCACTTACAGGCTAATTATAGTTAACCTTACAGTAATAAAGTTTTAAAATAAGCAATAAAAAGGTTAGAGAGAAAAAAAAACAGTAAGACAGTCAAGCCCAAAGGTATCCTTATGTTTATTCCAATGATTGACATGTTTCTGCTTAGTAAACAACTTATTTTATTCCCCATCTTCTTGCTATGCTGGGAAAAAAATATATATTTTCACACAATTCCTAACATTGTCCTGTTGCTGTTTAAGTAAACTCCACAAAAACCTGGCTGTTGAAATTTGTTTATTATTAGTAATAGAATCCAGAATCAGAAGAAAAACAGTTTTCAGTTTTATTTATATATATATATATATATATATATATATATATATGTGTGTGTGTTTTTTTTTGTTCTTTTTTTTATCTTTTTGAAATTCTTAATAGATAAAAAGCAGCACAGATCTTCTTGTTTGGGAATAATTAAGAATTATTAAATATGAATAAATTAAAGAAGCAACTGTCAATTCTAGATCAGTTGTATAAAAATTGTTTCCATTTAAGTGGAATAAGTACATGTATATATATTTTTCTACATTTTAGAAACTTAAATTAGTCACGACTATTGTCTACTATTGTAATTATTACAGATTCAAATTACAGCAGACTAAAAGACGCTCGCCCCACTAGTGACACCAGGTTTGAGAAGCAAATTGACAAATGGGACAGAGGTTCAGATCACAATAAAGACAGACAGAAACCAAAAGATAGTGCTGTGAAAATGAACAGACTGAAAAAGGGAAATAAGG